>OX457028.1:8763388-8834715 GCA_949752745.1 Protula sp. h YS-2021 | reverse complement strand
ATTCTGCCATGTTAAGAGGCTAACAGGCAAGTGAACGGCTATACAGCGTTCGCGTCAGGTTTTGACAATTCTGCGTTCAACTGGCACGCAAATCTTTCTCAGCCGGGCGTCCGTCATGTTTTCGCAGGTCATGTTTTCGGTCATGATCATAGTTTTGGTCATATTTTTGATCATATTGATTATTTTCGATCTTCCGATCTGATTTTCCACGTCCAAGTAGAGGCCGGGCTCTCAGATTTCTGCGTTTATTTTGGTATTTTGCTATATGTGTACGCCGGCAGTGCGAACGCTTTATAACGAAAGCAAAGATTGTCAGTGCATTTCTTGTATATTCTGTTCTGCATTAATGCTTCCGGTATGTTACTCGCTGACGAAAAAAAAAAAAAAAAGAACAGCTGAAAAATATTTTTTGGTGGAGAGAAAGGGAGGTAATAATTAAACGCCACATGTATGTGAATATGTGTTATTGATCTCGGCAAGTAACAATTGGTACGGGTTGTCTTTTGTATAGATTTTTTTTTGTTTTTGTTGTTAAAATGCATGCTTTTTTTTTACTTTCAGTTTCAGGTTATAGTAACAAGTTGAGTAACGGTATAGCAAAAATAGATGAACCTACCTCACTGGCTAGTTGTTTGAAAAGGTAATAGAATATATGACATTGGTGGAGGAGGAGGGGGGTGGACGGGTAGAGGGGTGCGCGGATTCCCAGGTTGTGTACGTAAGAGAACGAGAAATTTTGAAATGTGTTGTGAAAGATCTCTAATATTACAGTTCTTGCTGCTGACCAGAAATATCAAGCTTCATTGAATTTTTCTTAACAACTAAAAAAATCAGTAACTGTAAAATAGTATAACTGCACGGAGGGAAAGCTAAGTTAGGGGCTGCTCACAGATTTACTCGGCCGGAGAATCTTGGAAGTGCGGCGAAAATCAAATGCAGCAAATGCCAAGTGAATCAGGAGTCGACCAAGCAGTTGACCATGAAGAAGCTTCCCTTAGTCGCCTGCTTTCATCTGAAGGTCAGTGCCGCCCACCCCAACCCTTCTCACTCCTCACTCCCCCACCTGTCGACCTGTGTTATTGTCCTGCCCCTCCCCTGCCCCTCCCCCCCCCCCCCCCCGCAGTCAACCAAGCAACTGACCATAACGAAGCTTCCCTTAGTCGCCTGCTTTCATCTGAAGGTCAGTGCCCACCCTTCTCCCCCCCCCCCCCCTAATTCCCCCACCGGTCGACCTATGTTATTGTCCAGTAAATCTGATAAGAAAAACTTCCATTAAAGGGTGATAAAAGAGTCAAAAGCATCATTTTACAAAAGGTTGAAAAATTCCCTTTGCACAAAAAAATCAACCTTTCCTTGCAAAGACCAAATAAAAGAGGAAAGACTATTTTAATAAGAAAATGTTAAAAAAATAGAACACTACTCATATCTCTTGTTTCAACCACCCACCCATTGCTACCCATAAAAATAAGTAGCAAATTAAGAAACAAATTAACAAAAATTACAATAAACAAAAATGTATAATTTGAAACACGAGTGCTCATAATGCATAGTGCTTTCTTACTGGCGCACAGCACTTCATTTTTATTTATATTACACTCTCTCTGATTGGCCTACAGCGTCTCTTATAGTACGCTCTCTCTGATTGGCCTACAGCGTCTTTTATGCTACGCTCTCTGATTGGCCTACGGTGTCTCTTATAGTACGCTGTCTCTGATTGGCCTACAGCGTCTTTTATGCTACGCTCTCTGATTGGCCTGCGGCGTCTCTTATAGTCCGCTCTCTCTGATTGGCCTAAAGCGTCTTTTATGCTACGCTGTCTGATTAGACTACGGCGTCTCTTATAGCACGCTCTCTCTGACTGGCTTACAGCGCTTCGAGCATTCCACGGGCTTTCACAAGAAGATCTCGACGTACATCTCATTCCCCGAGGAGCTGGACATGACGCCATTCATGTCGTCATCGCGTAACCATAACAACGGCTGCAGCGAGCAGGTCGTGCAGGCGTCCGCCTCTAGTCTTTCAAGTGACAACAAGTGAGTGGAGAGACAAGGGTCGATGGGGACGGGAGGGGGTTGGGGGGGAGGAGGGAGAGAGGGGGCGTTGGGAGCCATGGATGCTGCGTCCGCCTTCAGTCTTTCAAGTGAAAACAGTAACTTGGAGAAGGGGGGGGGGGGGGTAGGGGATATGTGGGTGGGTGGGGGGAGGGCTGTAGGGGAGTTAGGGGGAGGCGGATGTAGGCGTCCGGCGACGTTTTGACGGCGGGCTGCACAACTTTTGCTTAGAGGGAAACAGTAGCAGGTATGGCTGATCCGTGGGTAAAGAAACTGAAACCAACCAGTCGAGACTCAAAATATCGAAAATATCGAAATGTTTAAAGACTCTACGTTGATGATAACTATCACCATTGCGAACGCATTTCTGTTCTGAAGGGTCTCGGTGAAATGCACAAAATAAGGATTTGTTTCCGTCCTGGGGTCTTTGAAAAAAAATAATAAATAAATTGATAAATAAAATCAAAAATATATACGTAATAAATGAGAAAAAGAGCAAAACATGAAACAAGCATACCTATATGAAAAAATGTAAGAAGAATTCTAAAATAATGAAAAGAGAGAGAGAGAGAGAGAGAGAGAGAGAGAGAGAGAGAGAGAGAGAGAGAAATATAAACAGTGAGGTCACATATTTCAAGTAGAAATTAAATACAGTAAAATAAAAAAGTAAATAAAAAAGGGAAATAAAAAGAAAACAGAAAGAAAACAGAAAAGAAAACAAAAATGGGAGAGAGTAAATAAGCCCCACATGGCGATTGATGCGTTTTGTTTTATGTGCTCGTGTAGGTATTCTCTGTACGCTGTGGTGAACCACCGGGGTACGGCCGACTCGGGCCACTACACGTGCTTTATCCGCCAGCACAAGGACCACTGGTTCCGCTGTGAGGACCACCTGCTGACCCGGGCCAGCCTCGGTGACGTGCTGCGCAGTGAGGGGTAAGTCGCACCAGTGTGGGGGTGGGGGGGGGGGGGTGGCCTGTGGCCTGTCGAATCGAGTTGTTCAGCAAAGTGGGTTTTGTTGAACTTTTAGTTTTCATCAGAAGTATTTCGCGTAGTTTTTCCTGCATTTTTCACTGAATTATTTAAGGATGTTTTTAGTTATACGGCGAACAGATTTCCTGTAAAGTTAAAAGTTGCGTTAAAAATACTTATTCGAGTCATTTTGTGATTAAACTAAAATTTGATTCAATTTGTCCAGACGTACCTGCATTTTACTGCGCACAATTTTCAAACCTGGAGTAATTCGTCTTGTTTATTTATTCGTCGTGTTTGTTTATTTATTCGTCGTGTTTGTTTATTTATTCGTCTTTTTTACTGTCCTTTTGTTGTTTTGTTTACATTCGTTTTCTTTTGTTCATTTGACAGGTACTTACTGTTTTATCATAAACAAGTCTTGGAGTATGAATAAACATGGGAGGAGCCGGTCCGGGGTACCGTCTGCTCACCCTCACCCCCCGCCCCGCCCCCTCCCCTTCCCAGGGCCGGACGGGGGAGGGGGGGGAGATGCACGAGCAGCCCTGGCCGTGTGTCAGCGGTCCCTGCTGCGGACATGGATAGAATGAGGGTTCCAATCTTGTCACCCGTCGAGCTTTCAAACAAGCATCTTCACTATGAATCTATATCTATTTATATGTAAATTTTATTGTTTTTGCTCAAATAAAATGAGTTGCTATATAATTTTTTTTTGCACCAGTATGTGCTGAGTGACCTATCAAAACAGTTTCTCATTTCAGACAATCAGATATGGAGGCGAATTTGTGTAAGCTGTAACTGACCATAGGTCACTGTTGTGATGCTGCTTACGTCATACGGGCGTGATACAAGTGGCTACAGATTAGGCAATAGGTTCTAAAGTATCGGGGAGTGTTAAACGTGTAGGAAAGTTCATTATTATTTCTGTAAGCGTATGAAGTAAGTTTTAAAAATAGAACTGTTTACTAAAAATACTGTGGCCAAGGAGAGTGAACGAAAGAGCGAGTGGTAGACAGACAGACAGAGAGAGTGAGAGAGTGAGTGAACGAGTGTGAGTGACAGAGAGAGAGAGAGAGAGAGAGAGAGAGAGAGAGAGAGAGAGAGAGAGCCGGGCCAATCGACGTCTTTCGAGCTGATCTCGGGTGAAAACAAAATGCAAGTCAATTTCTATGGGGTTTTAAATTTCAAAGTTGATCTTGAACAAATATTCAGTTTATCGACAGTGTCACAGGGCGTGCTGCGTCCTCTGGGTTTTCTGCCCGTGGCGGAGGTCACGTGGTTGCGTCATGTGGCGGAGATCACGTGGCGGAGGTCATGTGGGTGGGGTCATTTGGCGGAGGTCACGTGGCTGAGGTCATTTGGCGGAGGTCATGTGGCCGGGGTCATTTAGCGGAGATCACGTGACCGAGGACATGTGGCCGTGGTCATTTGGCGGAGGTCACGTGGTCGAAGTCACGTGGCTGAGGTCATGTGGCTGCGGTTATATAGCTCGGGTCAGGTGCCTGGGGTCATTTGACGGAGGTCATGTGGCTGAGATCACGTGGCTGTCTTCGTTGTTTGCGCGACGCCTGTCGTGTCGGCGCTAGTGTCAACGCTTGTATCGCGCTTGTCGTATCAGCGTCTGTCGTTTCGGCGCTTGTGGTGTCGGCGCTTCCGTCGGCGCTTGTCGTGTCGGCGCTACTGTCGGCGCCTGTCGTGTCGCCGATTGTCGTGTCGGGTATTGAGTCCGCTATGGCGCCCAGTGGTCAGTCTGTTTATAAGTGGCGCAAGCCCTGGTCATGCTCTTGATCGCGTATTCTGAAATTTAAAAAAATACTAAAAAGAAAGGCAACAGTCTGGACCATTTAACATGTCTTGTGACCAGTGTCAGGCTGGTTTAGGTCATTTCGTGTGGTCCAAATAGATTTCCATACCAAATCCTGTTTTCCAAATTTTTTTTTCGGTTTGCACGGTTTTATTTGGTGGCTGTGTAATGTCTCATTTGGATCCAAACTGTAAAATAAAATTATATAAATATGAGGTAAAAAAGTGCAGAAGACTTAAAAAGTGTCCGCTTTCTGTTCCACTACATCCAAATGCTGGGTCATTTTTTGTCCGTTTCTATTTAACCACTGTAGGGGCTTTCATTGTGCTGTAGCCGTGCTCCAGTATGTGGATGCGTGGTCTGGGAGGTGTGGGGGGGGGGGGGGCGGGGGAGGGTGGGGGAGGGGGTGGGGAGAGGGAAGCGGATATCGAGGTCGTTCATATAACCATGCATTGTATAACCATCCACTCTCATATACAGGTCCAATTTGTCGAATGTGGGTTCAGGGGCGGGGGTTGGGGGGGAGGGGGAGACGGGGGGGGGGACGCGATGGCGGGAGGAAAGGGCTGGGGTGAAAACTTTTTTTTTTTTTTGTAAAAGGAACAAAGCAAAGTGTAGATGTAGTTTTTATGTAGGGAATGTTGAAGGAGTAGTGGTGAGGGGGGAGGGGGGTGGTGGGGAGAGGGGGGGAGAATCCGAGATTTAGCGTTGTCTGTTTCAATATGTATGAGATTATGTGCCGTTAGAATTGCTATCATATACATAAACAAGAACAGTTCTAAATTATTGCTTGTTAGCCCAGCTTACGTTACACGTAAGCTGGGGTATTCCTATCGGTTTGCGGGCGGTGTCCGTTAGTTAGTTAGTTAGTTAGTTAGTTAGTTAGTTGTTGTTTATTTAGTAAACTTTGGTTCAAAATGCATCTCCTCCTACAATTTTGATCCGATGTCATTTATTTTTGGTGTGAGGTATCCCTAAGGGGTCGTGCATACGGCTTGTGCTTTTCTAGTCGATCGGGTGATTTTTGAATTTTTGGCGAATTTTTAAAGAAAAAATTTTAAAATGTATCTCCTCCTACATTTTTGACCCGATGTCATTTATTTTTGGTATGAGGCACCCCTAAAGGGTCGTGCATACGGCTTGTGCTTTTTTAGTCGATCGCGCAATTTTTGTATTTTTGGGGAATTTTTAAAGCAAAATTTTCGAAAATAATTCAAAATGCATCTACTCCTACAATTTTGATTCGATGTCATTTATTTTTGGTGTGAGGCATCCCTAAGGAGTCGTGCATACGGCTTGTGCTTTTTTAGTCGATCGGGTGATTTTTGAATTTTAGGGGAATATTTAAAGAAAAAAATTTAAAATGTGTCTCCTCCTACATTTTTTACCCGATGTGATTTATTTTTGGTATGAGGCACCCCTAAAGTGTCGTGCATACGGCTTGTGCTTTTCTAGTCGATCGGGTGATTTTTTAATTTTTGGGGAATTTTTGAAGAAAAAAATTTAAAATGTATCTCGTCCTACATTTTTTATCCGATGTCTTTTTTTTTTAGCCCAGTTTGCTTTTTAGCCAACAGGGCTATACAGATGGGGGCAAGTATCGTCCGTCTGTCCGTCCGTCCGTCCGTCTGTCCGTCCCGCGACCGTTAAAAGTGGAATAACTTTTTTATTTTTTATCCGATTCTTACCAAATTTTAAACACGAGTTCCTAACCCTTTACTGCATTAGGAAATATTTTTATTTTTGCCGTTTAAACCATTTTTGGTGATTTTATTGCCAATTTGGGCAAAATACGAAAAAACCTATCTAGTCCCTCATTTTTCATCGGAAGATTCCGAAATTTTTTATGAAGAAACTAGGACTAAGGGGTAAAAAAAGTACTTTTTTCGATTTTTGAATTTCGCCTTATTTTTGAATCTACTGAGCTTCAAAGTTTGCAACTTCTAAAAATTGGCAAATTTCCAATTTTTTTTTCTGAACAAAGTAGTTAAAGTGGAATATCGTTTTTATTTTTTATCCGATTCGTACCAAATTTTTTACACGAGTTTCTAACCTTCTACTGCATTAGGAATTTTTTAGTTTAAACCATTTTTGGCGATTTTATTGCCAATTTGGGCAAAATACGAAAAAACCTATCTAGTCCCTCATTTTTCATCGGAAGATTCCGAAATTTTTAATGAAGAAACTAGAACTAAGGGGTGAAAAAAGTTCTTTTTTCGATTTTTGAATTTCGCGTTATTTTTGAATCTACTGAGCTTCAAAGTTTGCAACTTCTAAAAATTGGCAAATTTCCATTTTTTTTTTCTTACCAAAGTAGTTAAAGTGGAATATCTTTTTTATTTTTCATCCGATTCGTACCAAATTTTAAACGCGAGTTTTTAACCTTCTTCTGCATTAGGAATTTTTTTTTATTTTTTGGTTTAAACCATTTTTGGCGATTTTATTGCCGATTTGGGCAAAATACGAAAAAATCTATCTAGTCCCTCAGTTTTCATCGGAAGATTCCGAAATTTGTTATGAAGAAACCAGAACTAAGGGGTGAAAAAAGTACATTTTTCGATTTTTGAATTTCGCCTTATTTTTGAATCCACTGAGCTTCGAAGTTTGCAGCTTTTAAAAAATTGGAAACTTCCATTTTTTCTTCTTAAAAAAGCAAAGTTTCAATTTGCAGAGGGGCACAATATGTTACATGCAAGTACTTTTGGTTGGACTTTTCAGTAATTTTGTTGTCAGTAGGTCATTTCTATGATATTTTCAAGTGGGCGATAATAGGGAACATTGGGCGATAAAGCAAGAAAGTTGTAATTTTCGCTTTAAAAGTGCAGGGATCAATTCTATGTCCCGAAAATATGATAAATATGATATTTTTCGGATGGGCGATAATAGGGAATATTGGTCGATACTGCAAGAAAGTTGTAATTTTCGCTTTAAATGTGCAGGAAACAATTCTAGGACCCGAAAATATGATAAATATAATATTTTTCGGGTGGGCGATAATAGGGAACATTTTGCGATAATGCAAGAAAGTTGTAATTTTCGCTTTAAAAGAGCAGGAATCAATTCTATGACCCGAAAATATGATAAATGTGATATTTTTCGTGTGGGCGATAATAGGGAGCATTGGGCGATAATGCAAGAAAGTTGTAATTTTCGCTTTAAAAGTGCAGGGATCAATTCTATTACCCGAAAATATGATAAATGTGATATTTTTCGGGTAGGCGATAATAGGGAATATTGGGCGATAATGTAAGAAAATTGTAATTTTCGCTTTAAAAGTGCAGGAATCAATTCTATGACCCGAAAATATGATAAATGTGATATTTTTCGTGTTGACGATAATAGGGAACATTGGGCGATAATGCAAGAAAGTTGTAATTTTCGCTTTAAAAGTGCAGGAATCAATTCTGTGACCCGAAAATATGATCAATTTGATATTTTACGGGTGGGCGATAACAGGGAATGTTGGGCGATAAAGCAAGAAAGTTGTAATTTTCGCTTTAAAAGTGCAGGAAACAATTCTATGACCCGAAAATATGATAAATATAATATTTTTCGTGTGGGCGATAATAGGGAACATTGGGCGATAATGTAAGAAAGTTGTAATTTTCGCTTTAAAAGAGCAGGAATCAATTCTATGACCCGAAAATATGATAAATGTGATATTTTTCGTGTTGGCGATAATAGGGAACATCGGGCGATAATGCAAGAAAGTTGTAATTTTCGCTTTAAAAGTGCAGGAATCAATTCTGTGACCCGAAAATATGATCAATGTGATATTTTACGGGTGGGCGATAACAGGGAATATTGGGCGATAAAGCAAGAAAGTTGTAATTTTCGCTTTAAAAGTGCAGGAAACAATTCTAGGACCCGAAAATATGATAAATATAATATTTTTCGTGTGGGCGATAATAGGGAACATTGGGCGATAATGTAAGAAAGTTGTAATTTTCGCTTTAAAAGAGCAGGAATCAATTCTATAACACGAAAATATGATAAGTATGATATTTTTCGGATGGGCGATAATAGGGAATATTGGGCGATAATGCAAGAAAGTTGTAATTTTCGCTTTAAAAGTGCAGGGATCAATTATATGTCCCGAAAATATGAAAAATATGATATTTTTGGATGGGCGATAATAGGGAACATTGGGCGATAATGCAAGAAAATGGTAATGTTCGCTTTAAAAGTGCAGGAATCAATTCTATGACCCGTAAATATGATAAATGTGATATTTTTCGTGTCGGCGATAATAGGGAACATTGGGCGATAATGCAAGAAAGTTGTAATTTTCGCTTTTAAAGTGCAGGAAACAGTTCTGTGACCCGAAAATATCATAAATATAATATTTTTCGTGTGGGCGATAATAGGTAACATTGGGCGATAATGTAAGAAAGTTGTAATTTTCGCTTTAAAAGAGCAGGAATCAATTCTAGGACCCGAAAATATGATAAATGTGATATTTTTCGGATGGGCGATAATAGGGAATATTGGGCGATAATGCAAGAAAGTTGTAATTTTCGCTTTAAAAGTGCAGGGATCAATTCTATGACCCGAAAATATGATAAATGTGATATTTTTCGGGTAGGCGATAATAGGGAATATTGGGCGATAATGTAAGAAAATTGTAATTTTCGCTTTAAAAGTGCAGGAATCAATTCTATGACCCGAAAATATGATAAATGTGATATTTTTCGTGTTGACGATAATAGGGAACATTGGGCGATAATGCAAGAAAGTTGTAATTTTCGCTTTAAAAGTGCAGGAATCAATTCTGTGACCCGAAAATATTATCAATTTGATATTTTACGGGTGGGCGATAACAGGGAATATTGGGCGATAAAGCAAGAAAGTTGTAATTTTCGCTTTAAAAGTGCAGGAAACGATTCTAGGACCCGAAAATATGATAAATATAATATTTTTCGTGTGGGCGATAATAGGGAACATTGGGCGATAATGTAAGAAAGTTGTAATTTTCGCTTTAAAAGAGCAGGAATCAATTCTATGACCCGAAAATATGATAAATGTGATATTTTTCGTGTGGGCGATAATAGGGAACATTGGGCGATAATGCAAGAAAGTTGTAATTTTCGCTTTAAAAGTGCAGGAATCAATTCTGTGACCCAATAATATGATCAATGTGATATTTTACGGGTGGGCGATAACAGGGAATATTGGGCGATAAAGCAAGAAAGTTGTAATTTTCGCTTTAAAAGTGCAGGAAACAATTCTAGGACCCGAAAATATGATAAATATAATATTTTTCGTGTGGGCGATAATAGGGAACATTGGGCGATAATGTAAGAAAGTTGTAATTTTCGCTTTAAAAGAGCAGGAATCAATTCTATAACCCGAAAATATGATAAGTATGATATTTTTCGGATGGGCGATAATAGGGAATATTGGGCGATAATGCAAGAAAGTTGTAATTTTCGCTTTAAAAGTGCAGGGATCAATTATATGTCCCGAAAATATGAAAAATATGATATTTTTGGATGGGCGATAATAGGGAACATTGGGCGATAATGCAAGAAAGTTGTAATTTTCGCTTTAAAAGTGCAGGAATCAATTCTATGACCCGAAAATATGATAAATGTGATATTTTTCGTGTCGGCGATAATAGGGAACATTGGGCGATAATGCAAGAAAGTTGTAATTTTCGCTTTTAAAGTGCAGGAAACAGTTCTGTGACCCGAAAATATCATAAATATAATATTTTTCGTGTGGGCGATAATAGGTAACATTGGGCGATAATGTAAGAAAGTTGTAATTTTCGCTTTAAAAGAGCAGGAATCAATTCTAGGACCCGAAAATATGATAAATGTCATATTTTTCGGATGGGCGATAATAGGGAATATTGGGCGATAATGCAAGAAAGTTGTAATTTTCGCTTTAAAAGTGCAGGGATCAATTCTATGACCCGAAAATATGATAAATGTGATATTTTTCGGGTAGGCGATAATAGGGAATATTGGGCGATAATGTAAGAAAATTGTAATTTTCGCTTTAAAAGAGCAGGAATCAATTCTATGACCCGAAAATATGATAAATGCGATATTTTTCGTGTTGGCGATAATAGGGAACATCGGGCGATAATGCAAGAAAGTTGTAATTTTCGCTTTAAAAGTGCAGGAATCAATTCTGTGACCCGAAAATATGATCAATGTGATATTTTACGGGTGGGCGATAACAGGGAATATTGGGCGATAAAGCAAGAAAGTTGTAATTTTCGCTTTAAAAGTGCAGGAAACAATTCTAGGACCCGAAAATATGATAAATATAATATTTTTCGTGTGGGCGATAATAGGGAACATTGGGCGATAATGTAAGAAAGTTGTAATTTTCGCTTTAAAAGAGCAGGAATCAATTCTATAACACGAAAATATGATAAGTATGATATTTTTCGGATGGGCGATAATAGGGAATATTGGGCGATAATGCAAGAAAGTTGTAATTTTCGCTTTAAAAGTGCAGGGATCAATTATATGTCCCGAAAATATGAAAAATATGATATTTTTGGATGGGCGATAATAGGGAACATTGGGCGATAATGCAAGAAAGTTGTAATTTTCGCTTTAAAAGTGCAGGAATCAATTCTATGACCCGAAAATATGATAAATGTGATATTTTTCGTGTCGGCGATAATAGGGAACATTGGGCGATAATGCAAGAAAGTTGTAATTTTGGCTTTTAAAGTGCAGGAAACAGTTCTGTGACCCGAAAATATCATAAATATAATATTTTTCGTGTGGGCGATAATAGGTAACATTGGGCGATAATGTAAGAAAGTTGTAATTTTCGCTTTAAAAGAGCAGGAATCAATTCTAGGACCCGAAAATATGATAAATGTGATATTTTTCGGATGGGCGATAATAGGGAATATTGGGCGATAATGCAAGAAAGTTGTAATTTTCGCTTTAAAAGAGCAGGAATCAATTCTAGGACCCGAAAATATGATAAATGTGATATTTTTCGTGTGGGCGATAATAGGGAACATTGGGCGATAATGCAAGAAAGTTGTAATTTTCGCTTTAAAAGTGCAGGAATCAATTCTGTGACCCAATAATATGATCAATGTGATATTTTACGGGTGGGCGATAACAGGGAATATTGGGCGATAAAGCAAGAAAGTTGTAATTTTCGCTTTAAAAGTGCAGGAAACAATTCTAGGACCCGAAAATATGATAAATATAATATTTTTCGTGTGGGCGATAATAGGGAACATTGGGCGATAATGTAAGAAGGTTGTAATTTTCGCTTTAAAAGAGCAGGAATCAATTCTATAACCCGAAAATATGATAAGTATGATATTTTTCGGATGGGCGATAATAGGGAATATTGGGCGATAATGCAAGAAAGTTGTAATTTTCGCTTTAAAAGTGCAGGGATCAATTATATGTCCCGAAAATATGAAAAATATGATATTTTTGGATGGGCGATAATAGGGAACATTGGGCGATAATGCAAGAAAGTTGTAATTTTCGCTTTAAAAGTGCAGGAATCAATTCTATGACCCGAAAATATGATAAATGTGATATTTTTCGTGTCGGCGATAATAGGGAACATTGGGCGATAATGCAAGAAAGTTGTAATTTTCGCTTTTAAAGTGCAGGAAACAGTTCTGTGACCCGAAAATATCATAAATATAATATTTTTCGTGTGGGCGATAATAGGTAACATTGGGCGATAATGTAAGAAAGTTGTAATTTTCGCTTTAAAAGAGCAGGGATCAATTCTAAGACCCGAAAATATGATAAATGTGATATTTTTCGGATGGGCGATAATAGGGAATATTGGGCGATAATGCAAGAAAGTTGTAATTTTCGCTTTAAAAGTGCAGGAATCAATTCTATGACCCGAAAATATGATAAATGTGATACTTTTCGGGTGGGCGATAATAGGGAATATTGGGCGATAATGTAAGAAAATTGTAATTTTCGCTTTAAAAGTGCAGGAATCAATTCTATGACCCGAAAATATGATAAATGTGATATTTTTCGTGTTGACGATAATAGGGAACATTGGGCGATAATGCAAGAAAGTTGTAATTTTCGCTTTAAAAGTGCAGGAATCAATTCTGTGACCCGAAAATATGATCAATTTGATATTTTACGGGTGGGCGATAACAGGGAATATTGGGCGATAAAGCAAGAAAGTTGTAATTTTCGCTTTAAAAGTGCAGGAAACGATTCTAGGACCCGAAAATATGATAAATATAATATTTTTCGTGTGGGCGATAATAGGGAACATTGGGCGATAATGTAAGAAAGTTGTAATTTTCGCTTTAAAAGAGCAGGAATCAATTCTATGACCCGAAAATATGATAAATGTGATATTTTTCGTGTGGGCGATAATAGGAAACATTGGGCGATAATGCAAGAAAGTTGTAATTTTCGCTTTAAAAGTGCAGGAATCAATTCTGTGACCCGAAAATATGATCAATGTGATATTTTACGGGTGGGCGATAACAGGGAATATTGGGCGATAAAGCAAGAAAGTTGTAATTTTCGCTTTAAAAGTGCAGGAAACAATTCTAGGACCCGAAAATATGATAAATATAATATTTTTCGTGTGGGCGATAATAGGGAACATTGGGCGATAATGTAAGAAAGTTGTAATTTTCGCTTTAAAAGAGCAGGAATCAATTCTATAACCCGAAAATATGATAAGTATGATATTTTTCGGATGGGCGATAATAGGGAATATTGGGCGATAATGCAAGAAAGTTGTAATTTTCGCTTTAAAAGTGCTGGGATCAATTATATGTCCCGAAAATATGAAAAATATGATATTTTTGGATGGGCGATAATAGGGAACATTGGGCGATAATGCAAGAAAGTTGTAATTTTCGCTTTAAAAGTGCAGGAATCAATTCTATGACCCGAAAATATGATAAATGTGATATTTTTCGTGTCGGCGATAATAGGGAACATTGGGCGATAATGCAAGAAAGTTGTAATTTTCGCTTTTAAAGTGCAGGAAACAGTTCTGTGACCCGAAAATATCATAAATATAATATTTTTCGTGTGGGCGATAATATGTAACATTGGGCGATAATGTAAGAAAGTTGTAATTTTCGCTTTAAAAGAGCAGGAATCAATTCTAGGACCCGAAAATATGAAAAATGTGATATTTTTCGGATGGGCGATAATAGGGAATATTGGGCGATAATGCAAGAAAGTTGTAATTTTCGCTTTAAAAGTGCAGGGATCAATTCTATGACCCGAAAATATGATAAATGTGATATTTTTCGGGTGGGCGATAATAGGGAATATTGGGCGATAATGTCAGAAAATTGTAATTTTCGCTTTAAAAGTGCAGGAATCAATTCTATGACCCGAAAATATGATAAATGTGATATTTTTCGTGTTGACGATAGTAGGGAACATTGGGCGATAATGCAAGAAAGTTGTAATTTTCGCTTTAAAAGTGCAGGAATCAATTCTGTGACCCGAAAATATGATCAATTTGATATTTTACGGGTGGGCGATAACAGGGAATATTGGGCGATAAAGCAAGAAAGTTGTAATTTTCGCTTTAAAAGTGCAGGAAACGATTCTAGGACCCGAAAATATGATAAATATAATATTTTTCGTGTGGGCGATAATAGGGAACATTGGGCGATAATGTAAGAAAGTTGTAATTTTCGCTTTAAAAGAGCAGGAATCAATTCTATGACCCGAAAATATGATAAATGTGATATTTTTCGTGTGGGCGATAATAGGGAACATTGGGCGATAATGCAAGAAAGTTGTAATTTTCGCTTTAAAAGTGCAGGAATCAATTCTGTGACCCGAAAATATGATCAATGTGATATTTTACGGGTGGGCGATAACAGGGAATATTGTGCGATAAAGCAAGAAAGTTGTAATTTTCGCTTTAAAAGTGCAGGAAACAATTCTAGGACCCGAAAATATGATAAATATAATATTTTTCGTGTGGGCGATAATAGGGAACATTGGGCGATAATGTAAGAAAGTTGTAATTTTCGCTTTAAAAGAGCAGGAATCAATTCTATAACCCGAAAATATGATAAGTATGATATTTTTCGGATGGGCGATAATAGGGAATATTGGGCGATAATGCAAGAAAGTTGTAATTTTCGCTTTAAAAGTGCAGGGATCAATTATATGTCCCGAAAATATGAAAAATATGATATTTTTGGATGGGCGATAATAGGGAACATTGGGCGATAATGCAAGAAAGTTGTAATTTTCGCTTTAAAAATGCAGGAATCAATTCTATGACCCGAAAATATGATAAATGTGATATTTTTCGTGTCGGCGATAATAGGGAACATTGGGCGATAATGCAAGAAAGTTGTAATTTTGGCTTTTAAAGTGCAGGAAACAGTTCTGTGACCCGAAAATATCATAAATATAATATTTTTCGTGTGGGCGATAATAGGTAACATTGGGCGATAATGTAAGAAAGTTGTAATTTTCGCTTTAAAAGAGCAGGAATCAATTCTAGGACCCGAAAATATGATAAATGTGATATTTTTCGGATGGGCGATAATAGGGAATATTGGGCGATAATGCAAGAAAGTTGTAATTTTCGCTTTAAAAGTGCAGGGATCAATTCTATGACCCGAAAATATGATAAATGTGATACTTTTCGGGTGGGCGATAATAGGGAATATTGGGCGATAATGTAAGAAAATTGTAATTTTCGCTTTAAAAGTGCAGGAATCAATTCTATGACCCGAAAATATGATAGATGTGATATTTTTCGTGTTGACGATAATAGGGAACATTGGGCGATAATGCAAGAAAGTTGTAATTTTCGCTTTAAAAGTGCAGGAATCAATTCTGTTACCCGAAAATATGATCAATTTGATATTTTACGGGTGGGCGATAACAGGGAATATTGGGCGATAAAGCAAGAAAGTTGTAATTTTCGCTTTAAAAGTGCAGGAAACGATTCTAGGACCCGAAAATATGATAAATATAATATTTTTCGTGTGGGCGATAATAGGGAACATTGGGCGATAATGTAAGAAAGTTGTAATTTTCGCTTTAAAAGAGCAGGAATCAATTCTATGACCCGAAAATATGATAAATGTGATATTTTTCGTGTGGGCGATAATAGGGAACATTGGGCGATAATGCAAGAAAGTTGTAATTTTCGCTTTAAAAGTGCAGGAATCAATTCTGTGACCCGAAAATATGATCAATGTGATATTTTACGGGTGGGCGATAACAGGGAATATTGTGCGATAAAGCAAGAAAGTTGTAATTTTCGCTTTAAAAGTGCAGGAAACAATTCTAGGACCCGAAAATATGATAAATATAATATTTTTCGTGTGGGCGATAATAGGGAACATTGGGCGATAATGTAAGAAAGTTGTAATTTTCGCTTTAAAAGAGCAGGAATCAATTCTATAACCCGAAAATATGATAAATATGATATTTTTCGGATGGGCGATAATACGGAAAATTGGGCGATAATGCAAGAAAGTTGTAATTTTCGCTTTAAAAGTGCAGGAATCAATTCTATGACCCGAAAATATGATAAATGTGATATTTTACGGGTGGGCGATAATAGGGAATATTGGGCGATAATGTAAGAAAATTGTAATTTTCGCTTTAAAAGTGCAGGAATCAATTCTGTGACTCGAAAATATGATAAATATGATATTTTTCGGATGGTCGATAATAGGGAACATTGGGCGATAGTGCAAGAAAGTTGTAATTTTCGCTTTAAAAGTGCAGGAAACAATTCTATGACCCGAAAATATGATAAATGTGATATTTTTCGTGTGGGCGATAATAGTTAACATTGGGCGATAATGTAAGAAAGTTGTGATTTTCGCTTTAAAAGTGCAATAATCAATTCTATGACCCGAAAATATGATAAATATGATATTTTTCGTGTCGGCGATAATAGGGAACATTGGGCGATAATGCAAGAAAGTTGTAATTTTCGCTTTAAAAGTGCAGGAATCAATTCTATGACCCGAAAATATGATAAATGTGATATTTTTCGGATGGGCGATAATAGGGAATATTGGGCGATAATGCAAGAAAGTTGTAATTTTCGCTTTAAAAGTGCAGGAAACAATTCTAGGACCCGAAAATATGATAAATATAATATTTTTCGGGTGGGCGATAATAGGGAACATTGGGCGATAATGTACGAATGTTGTGACCCGCGCATCAAGACAACCTAAGGAAACTTGTGCACTTGTCCAAAATAAGTACGAAAGTAAAATAAACATGCGCATTGGTCTGGAATAAGAACCGCGCATTAATCTTTATTAAGTTAAATAAACATGTGCACTGTTCCAAAATGAGAGCCGCGCATCAACGCAAATTAAATAAAAATGCGCACTTGTCTGAATTAGAACCGCGCATCGAGGCAAGTCATATAAATATGCGCACTGGTCGAAATGCGAGCGTTGTTTGAAGGTATCTATGGCAATCTATCCAGTCTACCAGATATACAAAAAATCTGTTCCCCATTTTTCTGGGAAAGAAATCTTTGTATGCATTTATCGGTCTATGTTCTGGTCCGGTGCTAAATTAATTATTGAGCTAGCTCTTTGCCGTCTCATCTTTTGAAGCTTGATATTTCAGGAAAATTCCTTCGCTCATGCACGCTGGAATGGGTCTTATTGCTTTTCGTAAGCTGGGACTTTGTCCTTGGACAAACTTGTTGGTTTTGCCCATCAAATGTGTGTTGTCAGTACAAGCTTATTAGCTAATGTATGTGTGTGTTAAAAAAATAAGTACTGACAGTTCTCAACTCGGAGTGACTGAGGATGTAAACTGTGTGTTAAAAAAAGCAGAGAGAGCACTGCGTCAGCAATTGGTGGTATGTGTGGAGGGGTGGAGGGCGGCGGGGGGGGATCCACTGATTACTGTCCCCCCCCCTCATTTTCGCGTCCGCCCACGTTCTGTACTCGACAATTTTGCGCGTCATTTGGGTGCGAAATTGTGGTCGTTTTGCATGCGTGCTACCCTAGAGCCCTCTTATCCACCCCCTCCCCTCCACCCCGCCTTCTTTTCACACTTCAGTATGGTCCCATGCTTGAATGTCAGTGGCGGTATTCACAAAAGTTAACTGTGCAGTTAACCAATTCCTTTAACTGCTCCTGTGACTAACCGACTTTTTAGAGTTGATTAATAAATTTTACTTTTATATTTAAATAGATCTTTGTGAAAGTTGTTTGAGTAATTGAGCTAAATCAGCTGATTTCCCGTGTGCGGTTCACAGTTAACTGCACAGTTAACTTTTGTGAATACCGTGGCAGGGCGTTATATGAAGCTCGCCCCGCCGGCGCCGAGTCTTGTGTTTTACGCACAGCAGTTACCGTGTCGGCCTTCGTAGCCAATTTCAAACTTTTATCTCGGTAGCTGATTGGAGCTTTATTGAAATCTGTTTCTTTTTCCTCGTTTAGGAAGGTTTCTTCCGTATTTGTAAAAATGTTAAATCAATCAATTAGTCAAACAATTAATTAATTTGTTGATGAGATTAAGAGTAAAGGCAACTGTGAGGGAAGTAGTATGTACAAAATAAAGTCTTCACGCATTGGAGTATGCTAAATTTGAAGCCAAAGAAAATGGTAATCGGACCACTTTGTGTTCAATTTAGGTAAAATAAAAAGACTGTCGTAAAATGTGCAGAAAACTGTAGATAAACAATTAAAACATTTGCTGAACCGCAAGTAACAATTTGCCGGGAGTAATAAACACAATGATTTCATCCGATGAGTGTCACGTGATTGTTACGTGATACTGTGTTTGATTTTTTTTCCCACTTGGGATTCTAGGAAATGTATTATTCGACTCTTTGCGAAGATCAACGGAATGGTCGGCCAGTCACACGATTCTCTCGGCCTGGCACTTTCGTAGATGGTCTTCTCTTTTCGCGTCGTTATAAGTACGTCTATAAGTACTTCAGAAGTACTTCTGGGTGTCGCTTATATATATATATATATATATATATATATATATATATATATATATATATATATATATATATATATATATATATATTCGGTGATTGAACACAATGGCACCAGAATAAAAGAAAAAAGTGTGTTTCAAGCAAATTGTAAGAAAGAATTACCAGCTTTATTTTTTTCATCATGTGTAATGTAAAAAAATGTCTTCATCGAGAGTCGATTCTCCTCAAAATGACCATCGAAAAACATGTCTTGTAAGTTACATTGCATTTTTTGTTTACTATTTTCACATAATGGGGGGTTGTATACAGGCAAGGGGGTTTGAGTGACAAGTCCTTGATTATTTTTCAGTATAGTGGGAGTGAGTATTTAAATAGTTTCTGTTAGCAAATATTATATATTTTAACATGTCTGTGATATTTTCACTAGTGTTTGTGTTCTAGTGTTCTTGTTTTTTTTTCTGTGTGTTGTATGGGAAGCAGATCTATGGTATGACGTCGTCGTATGACGTCATCGTATGGCGTCATTGTATCGCTGTTGTAGGAAATGAAAAATCAGTAAACAATTGTAGAGTTTGCAAATAAAAAAAAGAAAGAAGCAAATTGTCTTAACGCACATCTGGTTAAAAAAAAAACTTTATATGGGTTTTTGCTGTAAATGCGGTGCCAGGGTATTATCACTATGGTAACGGTAAATTTGTAGTATGAATTAAAATATTAAAAATTTGCTGCAGATATTTCATTAAATTTCATTTAAAATTCAAGACTAGTTCCTCTGCTGGTTCATGTATGAAATTTCTTATTTAAAAATACTGAAGTGTTTTTAAATTGACATTTTTTTATACATTTTCGACATCGAGAATAAGTATTTGGTATATGTTGTGCCTAGCTTGAAAACATTAAAATAAATAAAAGCTGTGTGCATTGAAAATGTCGTCTACTCTTCTTATTCCTAGAGCCAAAGCATACTTAGGGGCACACCAATGGGGAGGGAGGGGGATGAGCATACCTAGGGGCACACCAATGGGGAGGGAGGGGGATGAGCATACTTAGGGGCACACCAATGGGGAGGGAGGGGGATGAGCATACCTAGGGGCACACCAATGGGGAGGGAGGGGGATAAGCATACCTAGGGGTATACCAATGGGGAGGGAGGGGGCTAAGCATACCTAGGGGCACACCAGTGGGGAGGGAGGGGGATAAGCATACCTAGGGGTATACCAATGGGGAGGGAGGGGGCTAAGCATACCTAGGGGCACACCAGTGGGGAGGGAGGGGGATAAGCATACCTAGGGGCACACCAGTGGGGAGGGAGGGGGATAAGCATACCTAGCTTGAAAACATTAAAATAAATAAAAGCTGTGTGCATTGAAAATGTCGTCTACTCTTCTTATTCCTAGAGCCAAAGCATACTTAGGGGCACACCAATGGGAAGGGAGGGGGGTATGCATACTTAGGGGCACACCAATGGGGATCGAGTGGGATAAGCATACCTAGGGACACACCAGTGGGGAGGGAGGGGGATAAGCATACCTAGGGGCACACCAATGGGGAGGGAGGGGGCTAAGCATACCTAGGGGCACACCAATGGGAAGGGAGGGGGGTATGCTTACTTAGGGGCACACCAATGGGGATCGAGTGGGATAAGCATACCTAGGGGCACACCGATGGGGAGGGAGGGGGATAAGCATACCTAGGGGCATACCAATGGGGAGGGAGGGGGCTAAGCATACCTAGGGGCACACCAGTGGGGAGGGAGGCGGATACGCATACCTAGGGGCACACCAGTGGGGAGGGAGGGGGATAAGCATACCTAGGGGCACACCAATGGGGAGGGAGGGGGATAAGCATACCTAGGGGTATATCAATGGGGAGGGAGGGGGCTAAGCATACCTAGGGGCACACCAGTGGGGAGGGAGGGGGATACGCATACCTAGGGGCACACCAGTGGGGAGGGAGGGGGATAAGCATACCTAGGGGCACACCAATGGGGAGGGAGGGGGATAAGCATACCTAGGGGCACATCAATGGGGTAGAGGGGGAATAAGCACAAGTAAGGGTGCATCAATAGGGGAGGGGGATAAGTATACCAAGGGGCACACCAATGGGGGAGGGGGATATACATACCTAGGGGTACACCAATGGGGAGGAGAGATAAGCTGGCATCTGTTCATCGATGCATTCTACTCTAGAATCTCGAAAACCATTGCAGGCTTGGCAGCGGAAGCCCTCAAAACCTTTATCTTTTTCGACAGACCCTAAAGCCCCTGTAAAACCTCCTAAAACCTTTATTTTTTCCGGAAACTAAAAACTCGATTTTTCGAGGCAGAGATTTTTGTTAAAAATTTCAGTTTTGGTTTTGAGGAAAAAACCTGTCTTTGCTTTTTTTAACCAACGTGCTTCGTCGAACTGGTTACACCAACAGGCGCATGCGTCGTCTGTATATATACATACGGTGTGAATCGGATTCCTTTCAGACTCTGTGCTGATCTTCTTCATCCTCCTCTCTTGACCAGGTACTTTTTTGGCAATTCGCAAAAAATCCACCGAATGGTACTGTTGTTTAGAGGAACTTTTCAGGGCATTTATAATAAATTGATATCAAATTTGCTATATCAGATGTATTGAGATCAGCTTAAAAAAGAAAGAAAAAAGAAAAAAAAACAGTAAAGGGACATAAAGACCAGACAAGAAACCAGGTCACAAAGTAATTCTTTACTAAACAATACTTCGCAAGTACAACAACCGTTCTCGAGAGAGTTAGCTTAATACAACACGACATCATAAGACGGTGATAATATCATAGGTCTGCCAAGTTTTGGCCAAAAATTAACCGCATTGACTAATCATTTTTGAAATTCTATTTTGCTGTTATTTAAAGTGAGTTTATGTACAAACGTAACTTTTATGCCATGGTTTTAGTCATGAAAACATTTTGTAAGCCGATGTTTGCCCGAAAACTCCCCCCCCTCCCCACAAAAATATCGCTGAAACCCTAAAAAACAACTCCTAAAACCTTTATTTTTGAAAGTGAAACTCCTTAAAAACCTAAAAGTTTTCAAAGCCGCTCGGAAGCCTGCCATTGTTTGAGTGAATTCAAAAGAAAAAGTTGCTTCAGGCTATTGGTTATCATTAGACCATACGAACACGCTGAGCTGGTCTTACCACATCAATTCAGGGGCATCCATCGCCTGTATGTACGCATGTACGTGTGTAAACTTTTATTTACTTCAAATGCTTCTTCTCCTTCAGTTTTGATCAGATATCCTTTCAAAATTTGTACGAATGTTCTCTAGGTAGACCAGTCTTGAAAAAAAAATTTTGGCGATCCGCCAAAAATTTGCTAAGTGAAGGGCACTTAAAATTTTTCGGTTGCCAATTTTCAAAATGCTTCCCGAACAATTTTGATCAGATTTTCTTTAAATTTTGTACGAATATTTTCCAGGTAGGCCTATTTTAAAAAATTACTTATTTTGGCGTTCTGCCAAAAATAGGGCAATTGTGGGGGGGGGGGGGGGGGGGGGTTATTGTTTAATTTTTTTGGTGTCAAATTTTCAAAATGCTTCTTTTCCCACAAATTTGATGAGATCCCTTTGCAATGTTTTGGAGGTAGATCCGCCAAAAATTGGCTTAATGACGGTCTTTTTTTAATTTTTGGCGTCAAATTGTTCCTTAGCTAGGCCTACGTTTTTTGGCGATCCGCCAAAAATTGGCCAAATGGTTAGCATTTATAATTTTATGGTTGCCAGTTTTCAAAATGCTTCTTCTCACGCAATTTTGATCAAGATTTTCTTTAAATTTTGTATGGATGTTGTTAAAATAGGCCTCTCTTGAAATATCACTTTTTTGGCGATCCACCAAAAATTGACCAAATGGGGGCATTTTTTAACTTTTTGGTGTCTAATTTTCAAAATGCTTCTTCTTCCGTAAGTTTAAGCAGATTACTTTTCAAGTTTGTACAATTGTTCTGTAGATAAACCTCTCTTGAAAAATTACTTATTTTGGCGATCCGCCAGAAATTCGCTGGATGGAGAGCATTTAAAATTTTTGGTTGTCAATTTTCAAAATGCTTCTTCTCTAATAATTTTGATTGAATTCGTTTTCAGTTTTGCACTATTCTTCTCTAGGTAGGTCTCTCTTGAAAAAATACTTTTTTGGTGATCCACCAAAAAATGGGGGGCATTTATAATTTTATGGATGCCAATTTTTAAAATGCTTCTTTTCACACAATCTTGATCATATTTTCTTTAAATTTGGTATGAATCTTTTTTGTGTTGGCCTCTCTTGAAATATCACTTTTTTTGGCGATCCGCAAAAAATTGCTAAATGGGAGGGGGGGGGGGGCATTTTTAATTTTTTTTTTTTTTTTTTTTTTTTGGTGTCTAATTTTCAAAATGCTTGTTCTCCCACAATTTTGATCGGATTCCTTTCCAGTTTTGTACAATTGTTCTCTAGGCAGGCCTGTCTGGAAGAATGACTTTTTCTGGCGATTCGCCAAAAGTTGGCAAAGCTGGCGGCAGGGGAGGGGGGTCATTTTTTAATTTACTGACTTCCAGTTTTCAAAATGCTTCTTGTCCCAGAATTTGCATCGGATTCCTCTCCAACTTCGCACGATTGTTCTGTGGGTAGGCCTATCTGGGAAAATTACTTTTTTGCGATCATTGCGATCAAGGGAAGCCATTTTAGCCCAGTTTATACTACATATAAGCTGGGGGTATACCTATCGGTTTGCAGGCGGCGCCGGTTGGTTAGTTGTTTATTAGGTAAATTTTTGTTTCAAAACATATCTCCTCCTACAATTTTGATCCGATGTCATTTATTTTTGGTGTGAGGTATCCCTAAGCGGTCGTGCATACGGCTTGTGCTTTTTTACTCGATCGGGTGATTTTTGAATTTTTGGAGAATTTCTGAAGAAAAAATTTAAAATGTTTCTCCTACATTCCACCCTCCAGTTTTTATCCGATCGGACAATTTTTGTATTTTGGGTGAATTTTTTAATTAAACATGCGCTCTGGTCCAAAAAAATTAGGGCGCATCGACGTAAGTTAAAATGAACTTGCGCACTAGTCCGAATTAACAACTGCGGATCGACGCAAGTTACACAGACATGTACAGGAGTCTGAATTGCGAACCGCGCACCGATGGGAGTCAAATAAGCATGCCGCACCTGTCCCAAATGCGATCCCACTTGGAATGATAACTTAAAACGGAAGGTAGATGCTATTGCTATTTGTTAACAATTTTCTCGTGTCTACCGGTAAGGTCAAGGTCAAAAATGTTTATCAGGTGCACCACTTCAGATGACCCTCCATACACGTGCCAAGTTTGGTTGGTCTAGCTTCAGCGGTCTTGTAGGAGATGTCTGGAAACCGACTGCTCTATCTCTTACCGTTTTCGAGATAAATTCCAACTTCCGGTTTGGGGCTCGAAAGTGACCTGGAATTCAAGGACACCGGAAGTTATACCTTACATATCATCGCATAGGGGTGGAAGTCGAAAATGAGGTCAAAATTGCTCTATCTCTTACCGTTTTCGAGATAAATTCCAACTTCCGGTTTGGGGCTCGAAAGTGACCTGGAAGTCAAGGACACCGGAAGTTATACCTTACGTATCGCCGTATAGGGGGTGATGGTCAAAAATGAGGTCAAAATTGCTCTATCTGTTACCGTTTTTGAGATAAGGGCCAACTTCCGGTTTGGAGCTCGAAAGTGACCTGGAGGTCAAGGACACCGGAAGCCATACCTTACGTGTTGTCGTATAGGAGGGTGGAGGTCGAAAATGAGGTCAAAAGTGCTCTATCTCTTACCGTTTTCCAGATAAGGGCCAACTTCCGGTTTGGGGCTCGAAAGTGACCTAGAAGTCAAGGACACCGGAAGTTATAACTTACGTATCGTCGTCTAGGGAGTGGAGGTCGAAAATGAGGTCAAAATTGCTCTATCTGTTACCGTTTTTGAGATAAGGGCCAACTTCCGGTTTGGGGCTCGAAAGTGACCTGGAGGTCAAGGACACCGGAAGTTATACCTTACGTATTGCTTTTAACGTTTGCTTTTAACTTTTTTCGCGATTTGACCTTGACCTTCAAGGTCAAGGTCAAAAATTTTCAACGTGTACCTCAGATCACATCGTTCCTTATATATGTGCCTTTTCTAAAAAAAAGTTTGTCTTTTCTAGCTTCAACGGCCTTGTTGTAGATGTCTAGAAACCGATTGACCTTTTTGGCGATTTGACCTTGACCAGTAAAGTCAAGGTCAAAAATTTTTATCAGGTGCACCACTTCAGATGACCTTCCGTACATGTGCCATGTCTGGTTGGTCTAGCTTCAGCGGTCTCGGAGGAGATGTCTGGAAACCGATTCGGCGGAAGAAGAAAAAAAAATAAAAAAGGGATGAAAAAAATAGGTGAAGAATCCATTCCCATTTGGTATTTTCAATACCAAGTGGGAATTAATAATGGTGTTTTAGTAAAATAACGACAATCCAACAGAAACTATATGGGACAACGAGGAAATGTTTTAGCCCACTAGAAATCATGCGGTAGTGCCCTCTTCAAGATCAAATGCACTGTGAATAACATAAACAAAGTACTCGACTCTCGCGAATCATCTCAAGAGCTCTGACGCACACAGCGGACCATCTCAAGAGCTTTGAGCCCAATAGTGGATCATCGCATGTGCTGTTACACCCACAGTGGATCATATCAAGTGGCTGTGACGCTGACAGTGGCTCCTGGACGATTTTTTAACGCTTCCAGTAGCTGAAATGCATCATTGAAGAATTGTAAGAAGCAATGTGTATGATTTCAACACTTACTGGAACAAACTTCCCTCTTTCCGGGTTAGTAAATCACAGTACATCCTACTATCAACCTCTCCTTTTAGAGAAAAAAAAATCGCTCAAATTCGACTCAGCTCAGCGAATGCAATGGAAAGATCACATTTTGTGGAATTCACAATAAAAACCAATTAAGTCTGTTGGTGCTCGGTGCAAGTTAACTTCGGTGTAAACAAATCCCCGTGCAGACAAATCCACGCATAAACAAACCCCCGTGTAATACAAATCACGTGGAAACAATTCTCGCTCAACAAATTAAGCATGTTATTATACTGAATTTCAGTTTATAAAGTGAAATATATCTAATACAATATTGTTGCCGAAACAGAAACATCTGCCATTAATTTCAACCGATATAGAGCCCTGTATGACGTGGACAACGTGAAAAAGAGATTGCTGCTTATTCCCATGCAAATTCAAGCGATATAAAAGCGAAACTTTCCTAAGTGTGTAAGCCGGAATCGGGGCAAAATAACAGAACCTCAAAAACACCTCAAAATAACAAAAAAATGCCGTGAAGCAAGTATGCGCTGCGAAAAAAACAAGAATTTCTTTGCATGAAAAGGCAGGTTGATAGATCTTTACTGCAAGGCTAGGGGTTGGTGGGGGGGGGGGGGGTGAAGCCGAGGGAAGGGTGGAACTGGTTTGCATGGAGTTTTGTTTGCCCTGTACACCGGTTATCCCTGAAAATATTTTTCACTCAAGTTTTCGCATCGGTGCGTACATTAGAAAGAAAGTTGGGAAGTTTTGGGAAATTACAGTACATCCTGGAAGCTGTCCATCCCCTCGGGGGGGGGGGGGGGGGCGGGGGAGCACATGTTTTCATGTCTTACCATTCATGCCCAAACCAAAAACGCGTAGAAAGGAGAGGGGAATGGTTTTGAGGTGAGACACGGTCCGCGCGGAGTGTTAATTTTGTTTTAAAATGGGGTAGTTTTCATTCAATACTCATCATTTCCCATAAAAGGGGGTTCTTTCAGAACTCTACTCTGCATTTGGTTACAAAGGGGGTATTATTTCAAACTTAACACTTCGCATTTAGGGGTCGTATTGAAAAGTCATGAGCACGCCTGATAACCAGTTGGTAGGCGACTGCCCCCCCCCCCCCCCTGCGAAGAACAGTGGTTGTATTAAAAGTAAATCAGTGCTTCAGTCCCCAGTCTATTGCTTTACAGGGTCAATTAAAACACAGTACAATAAAATCAACTGCTTGTGGCCGATCGTGTTAACCATCCTCACAGTTAAAACAGTTAAATTTTTTCACAGTTTGTTATCTCCTTTTGTTTATGCATCATATGCTATCGGACTTTTTAAATCACCCCTAAACGCGAGGTGCTAAGTTTGAAAAAAAAAATTATCCCCCTTTTAGCACTGAATGGAAGCTACCCCTTTTTAACGAAATTTGAACTCTGGCCTGAAAATTACCTCTTGTCTGCGCTTTTTTTTTATCAGGCATTATAACACATATAATTCCATGATCCAAGTGTCTCCCCTTGTTAAAAAGGGGGTATTGTTTCACAAGTAGCACTTCGCGTTGGGGGTCGTTTAAAAAGTCATAGGCAACCATGGTAACCAGTAATTGGCACGTGAGTGCCCCCCCCCCCCCAACCCCTCCCACCGCAGTGTCCAGCAGATACGATAACATTTTCATTGCGCCGAAGGGAATGCCAGTGTTCATCCTCAGCCATTTGTGACCTCACTGTTATTCCCACTTGCAAACTTCGTTTGCAACTGGGTATAAGTTTTTAGTTTTTTTCTCTGGAAGTTTCTGCCACGTTTTCCGTTTTTTTCTTCTCTTTTTCCGTTTGGATGTTTTCCAGAAAACTCCTCCCACAGTATTTGACAGAGGGAGATGGCACACGTGTAGAGGGTGACGAGCTCTCAGTGAATGTACAAATCTTTTTGACCTCAGCGGTCAAGGTTAAGATCAAATTGAGATCAAAGTGATTTTTTTCTGCAAAATGGTTTTCAGAAAACTCCTCAAAGCGTTTGAGTCAGCGGAGCTTCATATTCGGTACTCGTATGAACAATCATCGGGTCTCGGCGAAACTGCAAATATTTTTGACCTTGACTTCAAAGGTCAAGATCAAAGTGAGGTCAAAATATTTTTAAAACGCCTATTAATTCACGAAAAGTAGCCTTAAAGGTGTTCAAATCCTAGTGTGAATGTAAAAAAACGTACTCAGCAGGGGGTAACCTTCCATCCAGAATCTTGATCTTGAAGATCAAATTCAAAGATCACTTGGCCTCGTGTACCGTTAACGATAATAAAACCTATTTCGAAAAGGGTTAGAACAATTTTGAGCTCATTTTCGACCGTTTGGGCCCCAACAATGTTACATTAGAGATATCTTGGTGACCTTGACCTTTAAGGTCACGGTCAAGGTCAAAAACCGGAAGTTGACTATTATCTCGAAAACGGTAGAGATAGAGCGATTTTGAGCTCATTTTCTATTCTTTGGGCCTAAATAACGTCATTTAAGAGGTCCCTCGGTGATCTTGACATTCAAAAACCGGAAGTTGGTTATTATCTCGAAAACTATTAGAGATAGAACGATTTAGGTTCATTTTGAACCCTTTGCGCCAAAACGAAGGGATACTGCGTAACTTTGAGCTAAAAATATCTTATTTAGTGGTTTCTACAAGCGGATCTATTCTGTATTGTTGTCTTTTGAATCAGGAGAAAAGCTTACATTTAATAAACTAGAGATATGTGATAAAGATAATCCAGCATAAAACATCAAGATCTCCGGAAAATGGCTAATAAAACATTTTGAAAGACATGAATTTTTGTCCGCTAACACACACACACACGCACACAGACACACACACACACACATATATATATATATATATATACATATATATATATATATATATATATATATATATATATATATATATATATATATATATATATATATATATATATATATATATATATATATATATATATATATATATATATGAAACCAGTTCTAAAAGCGTCATAGCATTAATCTGAATTCTGAGTTCATATAGATCCTGATAATTCTGACTTGTAGAGATATAACAAAGTAGAATACAGCTTATACATCACACGTGTACGGAATAACACTCCTTGTTGTTAGGCATTTGTAAACAAAAGGCTCCTTTCGGACTGGTCAACAGGTGCTTGACAAATCTGTTAGATGTTGTGATTCACAAATCTGTCAAATAGTCCAGTGCCAATAAACATTTAGGTTACAAAACAAGTTGTAAGTAGCAAGTAAATATTCGACTTCTTTAAAAAATTAGTTTATTGTGAAGAATTCAAAAGCTCGTTTTCATCGTTGCTTTAATTTCGCAAAAAGTTAAAACAAGTCAAGCAGCTACCAAGAAGTAGCGAAAATTACATTTCGCAAAAAATACGACTCTGTACACTAAAAATTCAGAATTGACCATGAGCGAGGAGGTCAACGTCGCCTAGTTACATCTTCCCTTACACCTCCTCATTAAGGCTCAAACGGTCGAAAATGATCTAAAATTGCTATAATTTCTAACCGTTTTCGAGATAATGGCCAACTTCCCCTTCAGACATAACCCCTTTTAGGCCCAAAGGATCGAAAATGAGCTCAAAATCGCTCTATATCTAACCGTTTTCGAGATAATGACCCACTTCCGGTTTTTGACATTGACCATGAGCGATGAGGTCAAGGTCACCGAGGTTCCTCTTATATAACGTCTTTTAAAAATAAACTCAAAATCGCTCTCTTTCTAACCGTTTTCAAGATAATGCTCAATCGTTCTCTAAGGTCTCAGCATCCTCTATCAATGAGAAAAATTTTATCGTTCTACATCAGATAGTTCTACATCAGATACATCAGATAAATTAAAAAACATTTAAAAAGCGCTCTTAATCGAGTGTGTCCTCCATTAGTGTCCCTTATTGCAATTAATCTCCGCCTCATGGTTCTTATCAAATTCTGTATTTTGTGAAGTGGAACGCCATTTCATTTCTCCACAAGCAGTTCTCTAAGCTCTGGCAGTGTCTCAGGTGAGACGTTGCGTTCTCGTACAGCTTTTCCAAGCATACCACACGCATGTTCGATCGGCGAAAGATCAGGCGAGAAAGCGTGTTAGGGCAAGACCCAGACATTTTGTGCTTGAAGACACTGCTGCGAAGCTCTTGCAGAATGAGGACATGCGTTGTCCTGCTGTAGAATTAGACCATTCTGATGCACAAAATGGACCGACAATGGCTCCAAAATTTGTTTTTGATACTGTTGAGCTTTAAGAATGCTGTTGGCATAACGGAGTTCAGTGCGATGAGCGAACGATATGCCTGTCCATATTCTTTTCTGAACGCAGGCGTCGCAAAAGCACTTGTTTGTTCGGCACCAGTCTCGAGCTCTTCCCTGCGGTAGTTCAAACAAAAACGCGATTCATCGGTAAAAAGGACTTGTTTTCATTGTCTCTGTGTCCAGTTGAGTTATGAGTGCCTTCGGGTGAGGGCTAACAGGAGGATAGGAGTGGCGCACGTAAACCGTATCGACGGCGCTGATTTCTAACAGTCTGGCTAAAAACAGGGTTATTGTGAATTCCAGGAATCTCTCTAGCAGTGACTGTTGCCTTAAGAAACCGGTATCGGAGATGCGACAGATGTATTCTTTGGAGAGCAGTCTGTGGTGAACCCTTTTTCCTCTAAAGGGGTTCTAAGGCGTGTCACTAAAAAATCTCTAGGGACCACTGAGGTCGAATTTACAATTTGAAGCATCCCGTTCACGCGTTAGCGCTATATTGTGGTCAGTCTTGGCATAACTTAGGCATCAGAATATCATAGCTTTTGCGAAAGGGGATTTAGTACCAGTTGAATAGTTACATTCCGGTGCCCCCAACCACTTCCTCTATACTGCTTTCCACAAGAAGGTAAATAGACCAGACAATTTTTCCCCATCCTCCGGCTAATTTCGACTCCAAAAATCCTTTGTATGCCAAAAACTAACTTGTTTACATTCAATTTGTTATTTTACGTAATCACTTCATTGCTTATTTTATGTAATACTCGTCAATATTCAGGTCATTATTTATTTCTAATAGATAGAAATTGAAAGGGGTCCACCTGCTCAGCATTTGTTTCAGTGACTTTTTAAAATAACCCTTAAACGCGGAGTGCTAATTTTGAAATAATACCCCTTTCTAGCCAAACGCGGAGTCTAATTCCGAAATAATCCTCATTTGTGTAGGAGGTCTAGAGAAATCCAATCAGTGCTAACGATTCCTTGAGCCGGTTGTGTTCGATTCAACATCGGTAAAGGAAAGCCCAAGCGACCGGCATCGGTGCATCGGCGATGGCCGTGGTGGGAACACGTGACCTTTTCACCACCCGTGCATTCAGCGACCTAACATGTGCATCGGCGACGGCCGCGGTGGTGGGAACACGTGACTTTTTCACCATCCTTACCAAGGAGAATAATGAAAATTTAACAAGAAGCGTGAAAAAATACATTGAAAATGCAAGAAAAGTTTTTCACAAATAAATTTCACTTTCTACCTTAAAACTGAAAATAAAACTGCTTACATTTGAAAGCAATTTATGAAAATAGAAGTTAAGTTTGATGTGCTTTCCATCATTTATTACATTTTTACAGATACCACATATCTCTGTTGACTTTACACTCGGGAAATGGGCTGAATACCGACACTACAAGGTGCTACCTTTTATTTTTCGCTGTTGAAAGATAGTCGTTACGGAAGATGCCTCGCCGGAGAATCGAGCTCAGAACGTAAAAAACAGCAATGCCAACCTAAGGGTCTCTGATGGCGAGTCTAATGTGAATATCTCCCATGATATCATTCTTATCATCGCAACGCTCCTTATCAACTGGGAAGATATTATTACAAGTTGTTGTTATCAGTTACACTTTTCTTTATCAACAGGAGTATTTCGTGCATCGCACTAATGTCTCTTTATGTAGCCTTATCTTACAGGAAGATATAATTTATTACTATTTTTGGCTTCACTTGACATAAATGATATCAGCTGAAAATGTACTTTTTCACATACAAGTTACCTTGAAAAATATATTTATAGACAATAACTGATGTTATTTATTATCTTCCCTGTTTGGTATAAGGATGGATCATGGAGCTCTATGTTTTGTACTGCATTCGGGCATGAGGAAGGCCTTTGTTTAACTACCCTGCCTTCCATACTTCTTCGAATGCAACACATAGAACACATGTCCAATGGTCTATCACTGGACATTTTGTCAAAAAAGAGAACTTCCACAAGTAGGAAACTTGGGCAGGTTAGCTGTGACAAAATCCATTGTTGGAAGTTGGGGCTTTGGCATTTCCAGTCTTTCTAACAACGGTCGTAAGGGAATTGCAACATTTAAAAGGGCTTTTTAACGTCTATTCAACGCTGTATTTTAGGGGTGACAAAACAGAATATCTGCTCAGAAAACCCCGGTATATGCGATATAAATCTGTAATTTTTTGGGACAACACATCCATTTCTGCGACCTCTATTCTGCTCAGTGCATCCTAATTTTGTACTGGGATATAGAACTCTTGAAATATGTCCGTATGTTCGCCTGTCAGATAAGCCATTATCAGATATCTTAAAGTAATTTATTATAATTTTAACAAATAAGAAGGATTCATAAAGCAGGTTAAGTAGAAATAATTAGACCGCTAGAATGCTATAAAAATCAACGGGATAAATTTAAGCAATTATATAATCCTCACTGATTGGAAAGCACGGAAAACAATTCTCAAATATGGCAAATTATAATTATGGCGAGAAAAGTTATTTCTCCAGTCAGCATCAAGAAAATCATTATGAAAGTCTACAAATGAATAATACACTTACACCGGTGGGCCAACCTAAAGAGCCACCTCCCGTCTATGAAGAGGTTAGTCACACTGCAGTGAAGCAATCCAGGTCACCAAACTGTAAGAAATGGCTTCTGCCCTGCAGCATAATAACTGTAGGAGTTATTGCTGTCATTGCTCTCATTGGTTTAACACTTATTTTAGTGTCAGGTGAGTTACATATCATGTTATTTGTTTTATGTTTTTCTTACGTTTTTGTTTTTTATAAACACGTTGAATAATTTATGAGAAAGAGAAATCTAGTGAAATATAACCTTTACAGGCCGTAGTTAACCCTAGACGTTGGTAAGAAATGATTTAGACAAACTGGATTTGTATTTCATGCAGTATAAATTATCCTCATTCGATTAGATTTGTTTAGGTTTGGCATAGAATTAGTCTTCCCTCAGAATCATTGTACCAACCTTCCGTATTGAAACATTTTTTAACAATTTTTTGCTTAACTTCGGGCTCTTTTATGAGGGCGCAAAATGGAGCTCATTCAAGATGCGCCCAGACATTTTGTTTCCTGCTCTGTTTATACTAGGCAAGATGAAACTGCCTAACATTTTCTTTGAATTCTAGAAACGATTTTATTTGAAGTCACCTGTGCCACCTTACTTGATATTTATTCTTTTGAGGTTTTTTTCTTGAATGTTTAGCCAGGAAGACATTAGCATTATTTCCTCTCCGATACTTTCAAGAAAATGTACCCGACTAGTTTCTTTTATCATCCTAAAGTTTATCATAAGATTTGCCATTTTTTTATTGATTTAAATTCTTGTCATGTTTTTTCACAAAGTATGTATAAATGATTAAACTGGGTCATATCATCGTTTTATGGTGTTATCTAGCAGCGTACAAAATTTGTTTTGAGAAGATGTCAGTCCCGAAGAAGTGATCACAAAATTTGAAGTTTGTTTCTTATGCAAATTCAAGTTCTTGGCTCTCCAGTTTGTTTAATTTTTACCAGAAATTCACTGACCTTCTTCCTCTCGATATTAGACTGGATGTATTTATTTGTGATTTTATGACCTAGTCTGTTGAAGAGAAACAACCTAATTAGTTAATTATTAGTCAGTATGAAGAACATTTGGTTGTTTTATCGAGTAATTACGTGCTTTTCTGACCAATGAATGTTTAAATAAATAAGCTTGAATACAAATATTGGAAAGCTTTGAATCTTTCTGGTTCTGGACAATGTCGATTTTACAGATTTAAAAATAATTGGAACTAATCTCTGATTTTTCTTATGTGTATTTTTTCTCTTCTCCGGAAGAAACCTCTTGTGACGGTCATGAGTCTGTGATTTCAAAGTATTGATTTGGATGAGTTTGAAGTACCGTAACATTCCGTGTAAAAATAAAAATATATTAAAAGTTTGATTTAATAATCACTTTCAATTTGCAATAAAAATGCTATTGTATTTGTATATAGACAGCAAAACTGAAGAGTCCTTGACTACCACCAGTTATCCTGGAACAACTACTAGCCCTACCAGTCAGCAGACTTCTACTGTTCCACAAGGTTCCACTACAACGTCAACAACCACGACAACTACAGGTTAGCGGACATGCACTCATTATTATAGCACTATATGTAACCTTTCAATCTGGGGTTAAGTGATGAGAATACATATTTGTAATTAAAAAACACAAAGTAGAAATGTTGTAAAGTTTACAAATTAAATTGTGTTATTATGGTAAAATTGTTATTCATAACAGATATATTTTCTCTTTATTTAATTTGGAAAACACTTCAGAAAGTAATTTGCATTTGACAAGTAAAATATATTGTAGTCAAGATGGCTTCAAGGGGATAATTGTGTTTTTTGGCATTGACTATCACAGCAACAGATTGTTTAGATCGGACTTAATTGATGATTTTAAACTGAATTCAGATATCTCACCTTTGTTATTACACCTTTAGTAAAGTGTCATTTTTTTCATCCTTTGGTTATTGTCTCCCATACACATAGAAACAATGTATAGCGACCTATTAATTCATATCTTGCACAGGAAAAGCGTTGTTTTATTCATTTTTTTATTCGGAGAACCAACTAAACCATTGTTATAAATTTAAATTGTGAGTTTTGAGTTTTTTGGTATATTTTAGAGGCAGTACCTGTTGGATGGGAAACGTGGGGGGAATGGTCTAACTGTTCCGTTGATTGCGGCAGTGGTCACCGGACTCGTGTGCGCGAGTGTACCGACGACCCATCAGAGGCACATCTCTGTGTTGGTGTAGATGAACAGATCAAATCCTGCTATGCTGGGAAATGTCCACAACCAGGTAACTTACAAATAAGGTGACATAGGGAAATAGCCCCTACTTTTACGGAGCTTATCAAGTGCAGACATTTTTTAAAGAAGTGTCTTGACAATAATACATGCTAAACAATGTGCTTTTATACCTTGTAGCTTACTAAAAACCCATATAGTCAACCAATATATTCAGCGAGTTTTTTTTACTTCTAGCCTACGGATCTTGGAGCTCTTGGCATGAGTGGTCTACATGTACTGCAAGCTGTGACACCGGTAAGTATTTGTAAATTTATGTTTAAAAAAACCGTTCCTCATTTCTTCTTATGATGTCTTAAGAAAGCAGTAGAGAATGGTTTCTTGTGCAAGTAAGACGATATCAATCATTCTAACAAATTACTTAGTCTGATTAAATCAAATTCCAGAATGATTTTCACAGACACTAATCACTGAATCCCCCAAATAAAGCTGGTATAGTTCATACTAAAACCCGTTGGCTGTGATGAATAGTGGACTTGAATTACATACAGAACATAAATGAAGGCCGCTTCTTCTATCTATAAAAGTCTTCATGAACAAAGTGTCTTGGGCACCCTTATATTAAAGAGGAACCCAGTGCGGTTCTATTTATTTTTGCAACTAATGTGGGGCAAACATAATCTCACATCTGAGTAATATTAAAAAAGCATTATGCATTCTTTGCAGTAAGAGACTCTCAAACTAGAGCAGCACCTCTATGTGACGTCCACTAAACTAGAGTGATTATTGCACTTTAGCCTAAGTGTTGAATTTTTGTTTGGCATGTTTTTCAACTAGAGTGAAAGTGCATTCTAGCTTCAAGACCACAATTAACTACAACTAGATTACGGAGAACACTATCATTAGCCGCCACACCTAGAATGGCCAATGTGATGTTTGTGAAGTTGCACCTTCAATATAGGTTAATGTGCTGTCGCACTACTTTCATAAAAATAATAACCAGACTTGGTAGAAGCCTTTAACATGGTTGTCCTCATTTAATTACATTACTCCTTTTTTTATACTTAGTATTGCGAGTGAACTGTAAAACAAATACTGATGCATATTTTGATTATGGCTTACTTTTTACAGTAAGCATTTATCAACTCGTATGACTATTGCACTTTTACATCAGGGTCATAGCACTAAGTGAATAAGTTGGGATACTTTCTATTCGGACTCATTAAATGAATCATATTTTTTAGCATGAATATCGTCAGATTAGCAAAGGTAGAGCATATACCTATGAAGGGCTGAATAAATACCATATAGAGAGGAAAATGTACCTTCTTCTCAATTGTAATGGCCGTGTAGTTCCTATTCCGTTTATATCTTTCCAATAAAACTGGAAATGCCAAGTTCATATAAAAGGTCAAACGCAATATAGCTAGGGCAAGCATAATGAACTACAAATTAATGATTGATCTAACAAAAACTGACAAATAACATGTAGCATTATTGAAGACCGCAATCGTGACGGTAATAAAACTTATCTAAGTGCCTAATGTACTACAATATAAAGGTCTACATAAAATGTAAAGAATGCTTTCCTTTTAGTCATATTCTTCAACTCATATAGCCACAGTAGTTTGCGCAGCACCATGGGTTCTTATACATTGATCAGCAATATGCATATAGAAGATCTGTGATATGCATATTTACTTCAGGGATCTAAACACATTGTCACGATTAGTTAGTTTATTAAATAAAGTTTATACGTTTTCTACTTTGCAGTTTCATAAAAACAAAATGGTAAGGGGGTTTTCACATTGATCTCAAATATATTAAGCTAACCCATGAAATATTTGTATTGTTTAAGCTATGTTAGAGGACGGGTTGGTTCTGTAGTGTAGCTTAGATATAAAGTAATTTTACTGGTTAACACGAAGCCCCATGACGGATTAATTCTGTGTATTATTTATTATTCATAGATAGAAACCGTTTTATAACGGTTGACAGTTTTATTTGTGAGTTTTACTTGTGCTGAGTTGTCCTATTTTTTTAAATATTAAGGTTGGTGCATATTAAACCGTATATTCAGCATATGTATTTCAACACCCCTATTAGCACGCCATTTTATAACAGTTGGCGGTATTATTTGTCAGTTCTACTTGTGCTTAATTGTCCTTACAAAATATTTCTTACAAAAATATTAAAATTGCATTTTAAGTCGTAAATTTAGTAAAAGTATCAGCGCAGCGGTTATTTATAGAAACTTTGACTTACATCTCTTTTTTGCATTTTTAAACCACTCATAAAGATTTTAAATTGAAAAAATGTTAAACAGGTTTATAATTGAGATCTGCTTTCATGAACTATTCCTCTTTTCACGAACTCATTCCAAAAGAATATATACATATTATGAGCACATGAAGTTAGTACACTATTCATTGATACTAATCAGTCACATAACTATAACTGTAACTGTAACTATAACTGATAACTTTTGCAATTGATTTGTGATTTTTTTTATGCTTCAGTTGTTACTATTTATTGATGTTCTACTGGTGCTTGTATTGATATTCAGGTACTCAGACAAGAACTAGAGATTGCACAATAGAAGAGGGGGATTTGCCTTGTGAAGGAGATGACAACCAAGAAAGGGATTGCAACACCTTTGACTGTCCAAGTAATTATATTGCTTTACACACAGTAGAAAGAATCTTCTCTCCATTTAATTTGAAACCCATGCCCAGGAACATACAGCATAAATAACCGCAGTGGTGTAGCGTACAAGAAATTATAGTATGTGTTTGCTGTGAGCTTGCAATTACGTTACGGTAGATGGAGAAGTTTTCATTCGTTTATTTTGCTTACCCGATTCTAGTTTGTTGTAGGGTTTAGATTTAAATCTACAGTTATTCATTAATATTTAAGTTTTGTTGTGCTTTTCATGCTTCTCTTTACAATTGATCAAAATTTAACATACATGTTTTATTGATTGCTTAAAATCGGTTCAATGTGCACATAAATAAATATCTAAGTTTTAACAGTTTTGACATAGAATTGTGTCTACCATTGCTACTACATTAGACACTGTATCAGAAACTATTTTGGGATGAAGACTGTAAGAGAGAAACTTCGAGATCTTAATTTGGCCTCACATCTTCCAAATACATTTGAAGGTTAAATCTAAAAAGAAATCAACATTTTTCTGTTTTTATGCATCTGTTTTGCTTCCCACGTTTATTTTCCTTCTTACTAGCAAAATCACTTCTTTTACCCAGGTTGACTGATATGAATTTGGATCTTGAAATAATGCAACAAAAGCGATGTAGCGCGAAATAACACACAAAGACGCAATCATAATAACTTAATGCTCATTGCAAAATGTACCACTTCTTCTTGTTCGATGTGTTTTTAATCGTACTGTTTTAGGCTGTGGAACATTGACCTGCACGGGCGGGGGTATTCCAAATGCGGAATGTACCAGATGTGAATGCGCCGGTCAAACACTGAGCGGTAAAGAATTTAATTTTGTTTATCCCAAGTATTACTGATTTACTGGGTTATGTAGCTTTAATTTAAAAAGAAAACTTATAATATGACTTTCGTTTTGGTCTGATTTGATAGAACCATTAAAGTAACAGAGAGGACTTATTGCTCGATTTGTTCAAAGATATTTTGTGAGAATAAGCTCACTCGACGAAAATCAGAACAGCAACGACAGCATAGACAAATACCACGGAATGTGCGCATTAGACGTGAAAAGCTTTACAACAACAAAAAACCAAGTAGTTTATCTAAAATAGGAACCAACGAAAATCAGTTTAGTAAAGAGAAAATAATAAATTGCTTTCCTATTTCTTCTCAGAGGGGCAAGTCCCAAAATGACAAATAAGGAGCAGAATCAATGAGTAGACAGAGAATACTAATTCTGGAACTTTTACCGTTATAAGACTTTTGATAACATGTTTGACGTTTAACAAATGTGGGACTGAATGATATAGGACCAGACCAAATCAATATCAGCCTCCACAATCACCACACCCCACTACTTCCACCACCGCCATCACCACCACCATCATCACCAGCACAACAATAACCTACCATTACTACAACCATCCCTTCACCGCCATCGCCATTGCCACAATCAATATAAAGGTGCAACATTTTAAAGAATATGAAAGGCCTCCTGGCATTTAGCTTAACAACTTGTTCATGTGAATATTGACAACAATGGATGAAAAAATACAAAGAAAACAGCTTTTGCCTACCATTTCATCCGGTTTAAATTTATATTTTAAAGACTATTTTACGGCTATACATAGATCAATTAATGTGCAAATAAAAAATTTAGAAAAAAAATAAATAAACAAATGCAGTAATGACATATAAAATAATAAAACAATTAAAGTTAACAAAAAATAAGCAAAGAAATTAAAAAATTATTATCCATGGAACTAGACCTGATAACCCCTTATATGTTTCACACCACAGGTCTCTTAACTGTATAGCTTTTTCCCAAAAAAGCATAAAACGTAAATTAATATACAAATAAAAATTAAGAAAACAAATAAATAACCACATAAAGTAATGACATGTAAAATAATAAACAATAATAAATCATAGTGAAAAAACTAATACCCAAATACTACAAAAAAGAAATAAGGAAATGAAACTTATCAAAAATAAAAAAACATAGAGGTCTAGCTACAGTCGTCCTGCATAAAACACCTTGTGCTCTTCCAAATGAGCTGTTATTACTCTCTCACACGAGTACGCTCTCTCTATGGCATTGTCATCGGGATAACAAGGGTGATCTAGTTAGGTGGAAGTAGGTCCTATATCTTGAGGTTTGTAACAATTTAAATTGCAAAAGTTCTACATTTTTAATCTATTATTTTACCTTGAACAACAATTGACAGAATTTCATGTTCGCTTTTTATTTAAGTATTGGATTAGATAAGTGAAAGAATATACTACTCCAAAAGCATTATTTTTTATATCCAATGCAAAAAAAAACTAAAACAACATATCTAATATTATCGAAGTGTTGAAATGTAGAACAGAAAACTTGTTTCGTCAAGAATTTGAAAACTTCCATTATTTGACACATCAGTGATATCAATAATCTGTGTTTAAAAAACACGTCGAACATCAATGCTATAGCGCGAAACAAAATTAAAGCAAGGATTCTATGAAACCAACATCAGAACCGTGCTTAGTGGGAGAATTTAATCTCATACTCATATTGAAGGTAGTGTAAGCAGCATTGACGGAGTTCCAATAGAAGGTGTAGAAGTCTCTGATGACGTGCTTCCAACTCAAGTACTCACTACATCTGATTCTCTTGGAAATTTTGTGCTGGGCGACACATGTGTTGGATCATACCTGCATTTTGTCATTTATGGCTACCGAGAAGAATCACTAAGAGTGAGCGACCTACAACAAAGGTTCCTGCTAACATCTGTCGGTACGTATATTGTAAATACGTTAACTAAGGATTTGTTCATGATATCTATTCATGAATAGGTCACCCCATACCCAGAAAACATGGTTTTACAGTACACGTTCAGTGCTGATTCTCTCATACTAGAATCAAACATATTGTAACCAAACCTTTGAATTCAAGTTGTAAATACACGATGCTCTGGAAGGAGTTTACATATAACTTGACATACATATAATCTTAGAATAAGGATCCAAGTTATTGAAAAACCTGTTTCCTCTAAAGTTATATGGCTATGGAATCAAAACAATGGCACATGGCAATTTTTTGTCCAGCAAAAGGACATATATATGTTTTAAACCTTGTTTCAGTTATTCAATAACAAAGATTCTATTATATTTGTAGATTAAATATATGCTATTCTGTCGCATATTATTAAACTACACAATGCAGTGCATCACTATATAATGTTTTCTTGGCCAGTTTGCAAGAACTTGAAAGCACCCAACCACGAATTTTGTGTTATCATGTCAATAACATCAGTAGTTGTAATTACAAAATGTATCTGTTATTTAATTGAAATTGTCATTCTATAATTGACAGAACAAAAGTTATGCCTAAAACTTTGTGTGTTGTCTAAAATGAATGAGCAGTATAATTATGCTTTGACTACTTCACAAAACCACATAAGTATCACATATACAATAAGATTACAACTATAAAATCTGTTCTGTCGCATACAATGTAAAGGATATGTAATTGTCATGTTAGTGTGAAGAAATCTCAATCACTGTGTTTGTCCTTCCGCTATCTTCAGAATATTTACGTATCACGGATCATCCAGAAAATAAAGTAAGACTTGCTGGTGAAAGTGCAGAGCTATGCTGTACGGCTACAGGGGATCCGCCACCCAAATATTACGAATGGTAAAATACTTTTTCTTTTCATTCTTCAGGACGAACACGTATATGGAAGTGCCATGTAATCACAAACATGAATAACTATGACCTAGTTTTGGAAGTTGCTTTGCGATTCATGTGGACGTTCGAAAACTAAACGTAGCAAAACGGTCTGGAACAGAAAAAAATGTTCACAGGAAATTTAAGCCTGGTACTGGTAATCACGGAATTAAAACAGGGCATGAAGTAGGGAGATATTCAGAAGCCGGTCAGTCTTTACCGCCTACTTTTGAAATATATTTATGCATATATTGATTCAATACATGCATATTTTATGTTTTTTATTATCATTTCATTCCATTTTACATCACATCACAAAGGTGGTAACACATTTATATCAAAGGTAGTGACAGTGTCTTTTGCTGCTGTCAACCAGTTTTTTTTCTTTGCTATGAGTAACAGTTACAGCTTTAACACAATGTTAAGTGCTGATGGTAAAAACTGACATTAGAGATTCTACACAATATAAGGGTTACTTACAATTTTATATGAGCACTTCAATTGCTTATATTAAATTTCTTTTTAATACATTTTTGGTTCTAAATATTTGATAAACCCAATAAAAATACTTCTCTATTTTTATATTGACATCTATGAATAAAAAGTTTTGCTTGTAGAAGAACAAAGTCAACCTACAAATTCTATCCCTTAACCCATCACTGCACAATATACTCAACATTTTCATTCTTTTTGACAGAATCAATGTTTGTGTTTATAAAATTTTCAAGTAACATATAAAATAAACTTAATTTTGAGCAGACACGAAAGTGTGCATGATATCATTTTTAACTTTACAGTTTTGACAATTACGTTCAACATTTGTATTGAATTTAGCAGCTATGTAGTTTATTATAATTCTATAGTTTACCATACTCTCTCGAACAATTTTATTATATATCTGTGTTATCTGTTCATATTCTGTGTTACTCGATGACCAAAAAGCAGATTTGACGGAGCGATGATTACTATTTATTATGATTGTCACTGTCATAGTATTGACGCCATTTTAGCCGTCCCGTGTAGTCTTCCGTAATCACTGAAAATTCGACGTTGATGAAGCGTTAGATTATTTACTGGGATTAACAAATTATAATAACGTCATAAATATTAATGTTGCGCGATACTGTAACAATATTGTAACAAGCAGATGGATCATTCTATGCGTTTGTTGCTTTTTCTGTTTTTTTTTTTTTTGTTTTTTTTTTTTTTTTGTTTTTTTGTTTTTGTTTTTTTTTGTTTTTGGCAAGATAAGAAAAACCAAAATAAGAATACCAATTATAAAGTGAAACCACGTAATAACAATGGTGGAGGCGAGCATTCCCGAAACGTGCGAGATAAGCATTCCAGCTGAGATATTTGCTGTTCAGCCTATCGGCAAGGATACAGCACAGAACACATATGCGCATATATTTGCCATTCTTGGTCAATAGTGTAGAAATCAATCGCTGGTATATTTTTATCTTTTTCACAGGTGTGTTTGCCATAAAATGGGTTTAAAAGGCAAAATTTAAATTTAAAAAAAAACTGAAGTGGACTAGCAAGATATGCTACAATATGCCTCTGCCAAATTTGATTGTCATTTTCCTAAATGTCTCAGAGGAGTATATGGCAAAAAAGCATTCATACGGAACCACTTTACTGCACAAACTCAATGAACCATGGGAATCAAAAATACTCTGTGTAACAATTATATATTTGAGATACTGTGACGTATTTGTGATATATTGTTACATATTGCATGTTATGATATTTGATGTCTTAGTCATTGTTTCTCAAATCACCTGTCACCATGCTTAAAACTATATATGAATGACGTTAAATATATCTGCTTGATTTCTTTCTGCCTATTTTAATTTCATAAAATATGCTACGCAATAAGTGTCTAATAAAACAAATAGGACCAAGTTTGGTAATTTACTTTACTTTAAGGTGTGAATTATTATTTAGATCAATGTAATGACCCTGTCTTTTATGATTACATTACAGGTTCAAGGATAGACTTGTGCTTCCTGAATCTATGTACCCTCAAGGCACTGTTCTATATCTGACCTCCTTGAAAGAGTCAGATTCAGGACGGTATAGGTGCCGGGCAAATAATGACGTTGGTTCAGCTTTTTCCCGCTTTGCTCGAGTTCGAGTCAAAAGTATGCTTGCACGGTTATTAATTTAATTTTGCATTTTACAAGAAGCTAATTATGAATCCTGTTACTTTTTTGCACACCGGCATTTTCTTTGTGACGCATGAGGGAGTATGCCAAAACATATTCTGAATTTAATCAAGATTTTTTATGGTCGGAAATTACCTTCACTGGCTTATCTTTTCAAGCTGGCATTTCAGCGAAGTAGTCAGTTTGCTTAAAAAATTCTTCATCAGGATGGCTTAGTTTGCATTCTACCAGGGATCACAAAGCATTTGTTTTAGACTGCTGTTTTGTGATAAAATTTCAACTGAATTCAACATGGAGAAATCTCTTTCCAGCTGTTAGCAAAACAAATTGGAGAATACATGAAATTTTAATGTAGGCTCAAAATATATAGTCCTTTAGGGTGTAACACGAAAACTCTATTGTTTTATCTGAGGCAATGATACATTGATACTACTGTAAAATTAAATTCAGTTTTGGGGGTTGCTTTCAGGCTGTCATATTTATTAATGTAAATGCACTGTTATGCTGTTAGAAACATAGAATTACAGAACAATGATTTTTCATTTTTCCACATTAATTTAGCTACAGCTATTGTCTTGAGCTTTTATTTGTTCCATTATTTATGCTGTGCCTACTAATATATGCCATTTCATATTATATTTACAGATGAGACAGATCATTTCTGCACAGAAACACCGAGGCCAATGGAACAAAAATTGCCGCTGGGATGCACTTATGAAGGCGGCTCTGTCATTGAAGTAGGCAGGTGTTTAAGTGAGTATTTAATTTTATTTGTTTAATCAACAAAAGTGTATAAGTCATTTGCATCAAGTACATAAATGTACTGGTCAGAAGCTTGAAATATTGATATCCAGACATACTTTGACACACATCTCGTAAATAAAAAGGACTAGTGAGAATGTAACATGTGCATAAATTAATTTGCCGTCAATCTTTCAAGCCTATTTTAATATCAAATTATGCTCAAAATATGATATTAAACTAAATACACATGCGCTGGTGTTTTTAGGAAATCCATGCAGAATGGCGTCAGCTGGAAATGAAGGAGGTTGCATTTCCGAAGACGACAGCCAAAAGAACTGCTGCACGAGAACAGAATTCACTACTGTTGAGGTTCAGTGTTTGACTGGTGATATGACTATGGTCGTCACGACCGCTTGTGGGTGTGGTCAGTGTCCATCTGATAATATTCGCATTATAGGGCGTGTAAAAAGTGTAAGTGGGGGACCAGTTGGATATGCTACAGTGTTTGTCAATAATACTGAAGTTGATGAGGCAAATAAAGACGGTATATTTTATGTTACGGTTCCGTCCAGTACTAAGGGTGTGGTATTGCATGTAGAAGATAATGGTTATGGGTATCATGCCTCTAGCACTAAACGGGTTGATTTAGAAAAATTAAAAGACAAACGTATTTATCGGTGCACCATCACACTGCTGCTAAAACAACCCGAAAAAGTAATAGATTCTACACAGAATAATGTAATTGAGCTGAAGGATGAAGACCAAACCGTACCATTCGGCGAAGTTTACATCCCTGCAAATTCATTCTATTTGACCGATGGGTCATTATATACTGGGTCAGTTAACACATCCGTAACAGTAGTTGATCCGCGAAATCAGCGAAGCATGTTTGTCAGTCCCAGTGACCTAAGCTACGAGGATAAAGAGGGTGAAACACAACGATTAAATTCTTTAGGGATGTTTTATCTAGACTTCAGGGCAGGTAGCAATCCTTTGAGCCTTAAACCTGACATCTCTGTGGCTTTTAACGCCGATCTCGTACCAAAGAGCCTTAAAATTGAAACCAAGCTAAAGCTGTGGCAGATCAGTCCATCCACTGGGCAGTGGGGTTATTTAGGGGATGTAACAAACAGTACAACATACATTTCAAAGCAAGGATTCAAGGCGGCCAATTTCATTGTAGCTGACTTGCACTACGATGACTATGTACGAAACACTTGGACCAACTTTGATTACGACACGGGTATAACGTGTCATGCCAAAATTGGTGTTTTCAATGATGACAGCTTTGACTCATATGACGATGTTGGCGATGTCAGACCAGTAGCTCTAGCTGAAGTAAATCCTGGCCAGGACGGAACACTGTATGACAAGGCTGCTACAATCTCCTGGTCCGACGATCCAGATGAAGATGAAGGCACGTGCCTTGTTATCCCATGCGACACGGGAACTGGCTCGGATGAAATTGCCTACCCTGGTGGAACCCAAGGTTATATTATTGCTGAGATCGATGACAAAGGCGCTCAATGCGATACGTCACACGTCCCTGATATCCACCGTGGCATTGAAAGTAGTCTAAGAGAAAAACTTGAATACAGAGAAGAATTGTTTGAAGATGATCCTAATTACCCAGCTATTTACACCCAAATGGACCGACAGCTTGTAGCAAATGCAGGTCCGTTTTATGATTGGGATGGTCACGAGGATGACTTAAAGAAATGGGCATATAGTGATGCATGCAGCCATGCTTTAATTTCAGGTACGCAAGACGATCGCGATAACCATTTTCGGTTTTACATAAACAAGCTAAAAGATGAATGTGATGCGAAGGAGAGTGATTTTATAGTTAACCCTGAACCAGTTAATCTAGTAGATGATAGTGAAAATGATTCAAGAAGACTAAACATGTTGTCGTGGTATGCAGAGTACGCTGAATTCTCTGTGTGCTATGTCAAAATTCTAGTGAAAAATTATGATAGTTCTATTGCATTTGCTGTAACATCGGAAGTGACTGAGTACGAGCATAACGACGGTTACACAATAGAGATAGGCACACCTTACGGACAAATGCATGGCTGTGTAGAAGATGGTCTGCAAGAAAACCCTCCTTATGAACATACGGGTGCATTGTGCATTCAAACCAGATGGTCAGGTGATGTAAGCGACCATGCAAAAACTTCCCCAGTAACATACGAAGAACAGCCTATTTTTAGGGTGTTCTCATTCCGTGATGGGAGCGAGGGTGCTTGTAAAATTGACGAATATTTTGAGGGAGGCACAGTAAATGAGGATAGGACAGTGTTTTCCATGAAAATCCTGCGTGGTCAAACCTATGGCAAGATTGCTGGAGTTTATTGCGTTGAACAGGAAGGATTTCCAGCAGACGCAGCCCAGAAAGCCGAAGCGGCATGCAGAAATGATGAATTCGGTACATCATATGTAGATGTACCGACAGATATTGGACTCGAATCGGGGGCAGTGAAATTTGATTGTGCACCGTAATAGTATAAAAGGTATAAAATTGCCTAAAATGATTTCTATAAGCCGCAGCTGTAATAATTATCAAGTTTAATACTGTAATAATACTAAATTGACAAAGATAAAGTATATTAAAGTAACTAATGTAAACACAACTGTAAAAACTTACTAAACTTGAGATGTGGTTATTATACTGACTATACTTCCAATGACAAAACTAATGTGGCTTAAGAACATTCTCCCTTTTTATGTGTGCCGATTCATACAGACCTGTGCCAATAAGATGCATTATACGAGGCAAAACCAACCCATATCATGGTCACTGTTTTACATAAAATGCTTTTTTTTTCTTCCAAAAATGTGTACTTCTAAAGTACGTGAAAGTAATGTATTTTTGTATTGTGAAAGTTTTACTTGTGCGCAAGAACATCTAATCAATATCGATATACTTCAACGTGATTTTAGGCATCTTTTCACATTGTGATTGAACTTGAACAACGGTTCAACTCTTAATCCACATCAAATCAGTGAACATCATTCCAAGATTTGGCTCTAAAATCCTTAACAAAGCTATCATTAATTAAAAAATCATCTCTTCGTTGTGTTAAACTGCTTTTGAATTTAATCGAAATGAAAATTATTTTTAATTCATTGGAGGATTTTCAAGTACCAATGTGGCTATAGAAAAAAAAATGTATTCAATTTTCAAATGTCGTGATTATTTTTATGATAGAAAGTAAAATTAGTGCAAACGATAAAGGTTTCTTATTATTGTTGTGTGAATAAAAAGTATTGACTACTGAGTTACATAATAATAATTGTTCTTGGGTGTGAATTGCAAGAACTGTCACAGATTCATTCTACACAGAAGCCTTGTTAAGGCTTACCTTGGCAAAGATTTATCTCAAAGCGAGTATTTATGTGCAAGACGTTTGAGAAATAAGTGCCAAGTTAGAAAAATTAAAAATTTAATATGCATGAAATTAGGGAAATGGAGGAGAAAGAAGGCCAGTTAGAGAGAAAAAGAAACACAAAGAGAGAGGGAGAAAGAAAGACAGACAGAGGGAGAGAGAGAGAGAGAGAGAGAGAGAGAGAGAGAGAGAGAGAGAGAGAGAGAGAGAGAGAGGGAGAGATTGATCGGTTCCCATTTAGAATCCATATCATAAAACAACAGGGGTGTGTGTATGCGAGAGAGAGAGAGAGAGAGAGAGAGAGATAGATAGATAGATAGATAGATAGATAGATAGATAGATAGATAGATAGATAGATAGATAGAGAGCAAGAGAGGGAGAGAGAGAGAGAGAGATCGGTTTCCATATAGAATCCATATCAAAACAATTTTTATCTGATAATTACATGTCACAGATTCATTTGAATAAAATGTGGACATGTGATAATTCAATAATGCATTTTGCAATGTATTTTAGATTAAATCAGGCTCGTGATCATGGGGTAGAAAAGTATTTCAAGCTTTACACACTAGATATTTGTCTATATTTGCCTCAGTCCGCCCCTCTCACCCCATCTAATAGTTTGATGGAGTTCTAATAGTGCCTCGGCAACTAAAGCATACTTAAGCATATAAAACAAATCAATAGTTAAAATCAGAGGAACCCGAAGTCTTATTAGTTATATACAATAAAATAACAAAGATAATATTATCAATACACCAGTACTTCTACCGTTATTTCAACTTATTTTACTCCTACTACCACTTTTAAAACTAATACTATTAAATAATAATAATAATAAGAATAATAATAATAACAATAATTATTATTATTATTATTATTATTATAGTAATGCCCTAATTGCCTTAATTTAAGAAAACTTAAACAAGGAGAGTATTGTACGACGTCTTTAAGCATTAACGCTCCTTTTTAAGCAGATAGATTTTGGCGATATCTTATGTAAGTATGATGGTGGTGCTAATACAGAAAGATAGTAAAAACCTCGATCACGCGTTCATGAAAACGTTAAAAAGTAATATTTGGAAATTATTGTTTAAGTGGGAGGAAAGAAGGGCGTTTAGTACAAAACATGACAGGATCGCGCCAACCAGTTCGGGTTTTGATACGAACTTATCGTAGGAAACGCTATGGTATTGTTTTAAAGTATGTTTTAGATCAATTTGTGGATTTTACGTTTAAAAATGTTCTTTTATGCTATGTTATGAAAAAGAAATTCGTTTTTTTTTTAAATTTAACATAGCAATGTTCCGTTTTAAAACACTGCAATAACATGTATTACAAGCGTTTTTAAAGCAATTATTTCATTCTAATCTCTTTATATGTCTTTTAAGAATAAATGAAACTCTAACAATGAGACACCTCCGCATAATACCAAAAAATCTCTCAATCACTATTTCAAATATTGTCTTAGAATGTTAAATTCATAATTTTATATATATATATATATATATATATATATATATATATATATATATATATATATATATATATGTATATATATATATATATATATATATATATATATATATATATATATACCAACATAATATATACCAATATATATATATATATATCACGAAAGAACAGGCGGTAGTACAGATACATGTCTAAATTTTAAATTGATATCAAATATATAATAAATTATTTAAGTTTATAAATTTTGATAAATTTTTGCGAATGAAGCAACTTGAATAATCAATTACATATTTGACACAAATTTAAAGTTTTTATAGTATCTGTTATTCGTGTGTTATAATTAATATATATTAAGTTCCTTTTGTTTTACTTTTATTGCGGCTTATATCATAAAGCATTAAACCTCACACTGATGTCTTATTGGGAAAAATGTGTAACCGTTTCAGTTTGGTATAAAGCTTAGCCAAAGCAATTGGATTGCACGTCAATCCACTGACGACCAACCCGAGCTGGAATCGAACTCGGATTCGGATTACCATACCAACGCTCTAACCAACTGAGCTAACCGTCACCTTGAGCAAAATCAAAAGCGATTTTTGGTAATCGTAAAAGTTTAAAACGTGCCATTTCGCGTGCTGTGTGTCTTAGTTTGATATACTTTCGAATAATAATCTGTTGTTAAATTGGATACTGCTATTCTGCATACTCTATATAATTCCTTTCTTTTTGGTGACTGGAGTTTTGGAGCGGACGAATTCGCTGAAAATGGCTCATGTGAGGCGTTCAGTACAAAGCACGACAGGATCGCGCCAGCCAGTACGGGTTTTGGTACGAACTTATCGTAGGGAACGCTATGGTATTGGTTTCAAGTAGGTTTAAGATCAATTTGTGGATTTTACGTTTAAAAATGTACTTATATGCTATGTTACGAAAAAGAAATTCTTTTTTTAATTTAACATAGCAATGTTCCGTTTTAAAACACTGCAATAACATGTATTACAAGCCTTTTTAAAGCAATTATTTCTTTCTAATATCTTATATGTCTTTTAAGAATAAATGAAACTCTAACAGGGAGACACCTCCGCATAATACCAAAAATCTCTCAATCACTATTTCAAATATTGTCTTAGAATGTTAAATTCATAATTTAAAATAACACCCTAGCCCTTTTTAGAATAAAACAGGAGGATATGTCATGCGAAGTAATTTGATCAAACAAAATCATTATGAACAGTCTTCTGCATAGCCTATCAAGTATCCAATGCCACGAATAGCAGTAGGATATTCATTATATGTTTTCTTTCAGGTAACATATATGGAATAAAAACGAGATAAGTTATCTTGTGTAATATTTGCCATTGTGTTTTCTCACAATTATTTTTTTTTGCACATGCTATTATTTTGAGTTCAATGTGGGTTAGTATATTAATGTTGAATGTTTGGCAATGGTAAAAGTTTGTCAACATCAGAGGAATCTTATTTAAAAATGATTAACATTATAAAAGACGTTTTAATACATTTAAAGACTCACTGAATTGATTTTCAGCATAACTGCAAAAATATAAAATTTTCCAACAAATGCTATAACACACAAAAAACCCCGACTAAAACATAAAAGTCTTTAATCTATTTTTTTATACACTGAACATAGCAACAATGAAATAATTATTATATTGTGGTGCAGTTCTCTTTAAAATTGATTATTTATGTTTTGTTGTTGGATATATTACTTGGTCATTAAATAAGTTTTGTTGTTAAAGTGGAGAACGATTCATGAGCCATTATTAGCTATTTGGCACAAACCTTATACCAGTGTGTCCAATACTAGTGACAAGTGATCTACTTATGTTTTCTTTTGTTTATGTTTTGTTATTGGGTATATCACTCGGTCATTAGATATGTTTTGTTGTTTAATTGGAGAACGATTCATGAGCCATTATTAGCTATTTGGTTCTAACCTTATACCAGTGTGTCCAATACTAGTGACATGTGATCTACTTATGTTCTCTTTTCTTAACCAAACATATAAATAGACACGTCACTAAAGACTTGTAGAATACATATTGAGGTTATGTTTAATATCTAATGCACTATGCCTATGTTATGGCACTTGAATATACCCAAAGCTTTATATATGCCAGAAACTAAATTTTGCCACTTTCTAAGGGTAAGAATTGAAATAAAATAACAATAATAACACTGATAAATGTTGAAATATGTTGCAAACAGATAATAGGGAGTGTAAATGCGATAATTTCATTAAATTTTGTTCTATGTCTCTGCCTTTTGGAAATTTTCTGTGTTTTGGATGATTTAGGATACTTACATAGGTAAATATCTAGATTTTACCCATTGGTGGAATATGAAACATGAAATGCCATTTTGGCATCTATTGCCAACATTTTGAAAGATATCTAAAAGAAATTAGTGTCAACATTTAAAAGATATCTAAAATTCTATTTCAGAAATCTGAAATTCAATTTTAGATATAAAAATGCAAATTTTTACATTATGTCTATGATACAATTTAAAATATGTGAAGCTCAAGAGGGATATGATATTGAATTTGAGGGAGAAAGTATAAAATGGAAATTATAGAAGGCTAGGAACTTTTTCATTCCCTTGTGCACATGTTACTCTCACGTAAGTGTGACAAAAGTTTATATTTTGTTTATTCTGTGGTAAACTAAGCTAACGAAAACCATTCAAGGTGTTGGTCAATTGTTTGTGTGTAATTGCATAAACATGTTAATGGTCACGCAGACATGACGAATGCTTTTATATTTTGATTATCCTGTGATAAATAAGATGACAAAAAACATGCAAATTTTTTAATATTTTTCTGGTTGACTGCGCCAATATCATACATGTTAATTATTACATAACCATGGCGGAATTTGAAAAACAGCCAGGGAACCAGTGTAAACTTTACTCAATGAAAACTCTTTTGGCACATCAATAAATAGATTACTTGCCAAACTTAATTTCGGTTCTCTGTGTGATTCATATATATGTTCTTATTTTTTTCTATATGTTGTATGTATTCTATGCCTGTACAAAAGTGTCGGAAGTGTCATGGGAGTCTATTCCAGATAAAATTAGATTCAAATGTAAACATAAAGACCAACTTTTTGTTGAGCGTTTTACACCGCACATAAATGACGTTATCATTATTAAGCACTAATGTACGGGGTATTCGCCAGAAAAGCAAACGGTTAGCTCTCTTCAAAGAATTTAAAAACACAAAATATGATATTATAATGCTACAGGAGAGCCACTCAACAAGTGATGACCTAGATGTCTGGGAAGGCGAGTGGGGTGGAAAAATATTTTGTAGCCACGGGACAAACAGAAGCGCAGGTGTGCTGTTCCTGACGTCCAATTATTTGACTACCATTGGTGAAAAAAATTTTGATGGTGGCAATGTCCAATATATAATCCTTAAAGTCAACTTAATCCAACTGGGTATTTTCAATATCTATTCCCCAAACAAAGATGCTGACCAAGTAAAATTTTATCAGAACCTTATGGCAATATTGTCTGACATAAGGTGTGATGAATTTATTATAGGCGGTGACTTTAATTTGGTGCTTTCGCCCATTGATAAATTTGGCGGCCGTTCCCCATCCAAAAAAAGTCTTTCAATTCTGGAAAACATTATAAAATCGTTCAATTTAACAGATATATGGCGCTACTACAACCCAAATAAAAAACAGTATACATGGTCTCAAAAGTCACCGAGAGTCCTATGTCGACTCGATTACTTTTTTGTCACACAGGGTATCGTGAAAGCCACAAAGAAAACGAACATTTCATACTGTCCATTTACTGACCATAAAAGTATTAGCTTAATAGTTGACCTCTGTCTGGATAAAAGGGGTCCAAATTTTTGGAAACTAAACAACAGTTTTCTTCAAGAAGCAACTTACGTACAAACCGTTGAAAGGTTAATAACCGATAAATGGGACGAGTTATCATATATCCGAGATATAAGAGTCAGATACGATTTCCTAAAACTGGAAATAATGCAGTATAGTTTAATTTACGGCAAAAAAAGGGCCAGAGAAAGACGCGAAGAGGAAAAATCGCTCAAATCAAAAATAGAAATTTTGGACAAAAAAGTAATTGATGACGAAATTAGTAAGGACGAACTCATCGAATACGAACTTTGCAAGCAGCAGTTAGACACTCTAATCGAACATAAAACCAAAGGAGAATACATCCGATCTAGACTTGAATTTATAGAAAAAAATGAAAAAAATACATCGTATTTTTTTAATATGGCAAAACAAATATACGACAAAAAAACAATCACCAAGTTAAAAACAATCGATGGATCCATTACCATGTCAAGCAAAGAAATTCAGTCTCATATTAAAGACTTCTATAGCAAACTATATAGCTCACAGGGCCTCAAGTCCGCAGACCCATCATTTTTTGAACAATTTAAACAAATGCCCAAGCTTAGTGTTTTTGAACAACAAAGCATTGAAGACAAGATAAAAATAGATGAACTTTATAGTGCCCTAAAAGCTATGAAACCAAACAAAAGCCCCGGCGTCGATGGCCTGTCTTCTGAATTTTATATCAAATTTTGGAATAACATTGGTCCCATACTTACTGACGTCATAAATACATCACATTCAGAAGGAGCACTACCACCCTCACTTCGAAGAGCGTCTATAACGTTGCTGCATAAAAGGGGTAAAGACCCTGAGATTATTAAAAACTGGAGACCAATCTCCCTATTAAATACAGATTACAAGATATTATCTAAAAGTCTAGCTAATAGAATCTCCCCATACTTAAATAAACTAATAAATGAAGATCAAACTGGATTTATAAAAGGAAGATACATTGGTGAAAATATTCGATTGATTTCAGACCTATTAGACTTTACTGATAATGAAGGAATCCCGGGTTTGCTCCTTCAAATAGATTTTGAAAAGGCCTTTGACAGTTTGGAATGGAACTTTATGCTGAAAATGTTAAAAAAATTTAACTTTGGACCGGAACTCATATCTTGGATTAAGCTGTGCTACACAGATATTTCTAGTACAGTAATGAATAACGGCTATAGCCCCGGATGGTTCGAGATACGAAGGGGTGTGAGACAGGGTTGCGGTCTCTCCTGCATACTCTTTGTTCTCGCAGTCGAGTTCATGGCCCAAATGATACGAGACAACGACAAAATCATAGGCTTGAAGGTCGGAAAAGGGGAATTTAAGTTAACTCAGTTTGCCGATGACACAACAGGTATTTTGGGTAGTGTTGAATCAATTCCAGAATTTTTTCGAACGCTAGAAAATTTTGCAAGCCAGTCAGGCCTTAAAATCAACAAAGAAAAAACTTTACTTATATGGCTGGGACCTTGGAAAAAAAGGAAAGGCGCTTATGATTTAGAAGCGTCCCGAAACTGTTTCAACATGCTTGGAATCTCCCTTGGATACGACCTTAAAAAATGCAACGAAAAGAACATTATCGATAAAATTGCAAAAATGAGAGAAAAGTACCTATTTTGGTCTTGTAGAGGACTCAGCCTCTTAGGAAAAATTCTAATAACTAAGTCACTTGGAATATCTAACTTAATTTACTCCCTTTCTAACACTAGCTGTGACGCAGGTTACATAAAGCAAGCACAAAAAGAAACTTCATCTTTTTTATGGGGTTATTCTACACCAAAAGTTAAACATACCACTATAATAAGGAACTATGATGAGGGTGGACTAAAAGCAATCGACATCCAATCACAGAATATGGCTCTCAAACTTGCTTGGTTACCAAAATTAATGCAACGAAAAAAGTGGTCAAAAGTAGTAAATTATTACTTAGATAAGGTTGGTGGCCTAAGTTTGTTAATGCATTGCAACTTTGACGTAAAAAAACTCCCTCATATGCCTCCCTTTTATCAAGACATCTTACAAGCTTTTAAAACAATATTTCAAACCTCGACAATGTCTAAGCAATTACTCTGGAACAATCAAGATATACTTATAGATAATAAACCCATATTCTTTAAGAACTGGTTCCAAAACGGAATTGTTTTTATACAAGATCTAATGAATAAAAATAATAGATGGCTGACATGCGATGAACTAACGAGGAAATATAACATCAAAGTTAATTACCTAACATTAATTAGCATTCAACAAGCAATTAAACAACAAATTTTACCTAATCAATCCTGTGCTTTAGGAAGTTGCACATTTAGAACTAGAAGTGGTCAGCGTTTAAATGTAACAAATTGTAAGTCAAGGGATTTTTATAAAGAACTTGTGAAACAAATAAGTCAACCCCCAACTAGCTTAAAATGTGGAAGAACAAGGGGATAGATCTTACCCTAGTAAACAAAAGTATCAAAATATCAAGAGATGCATGTCGCGATAACAAACTACTTTCCTTCCAGTTCAAGATATTAAACGACATAGTAGCCAACAACAAAAATCTGGAAAAATGGGGAATCAAATTAGACAAAAATTGCTCTGAATGTAATGTAGTAGAAGATAATTTCCATCTGTTCATAAATTGTCCTAAAACAGTGGCAATAATAAGAAAAGCGTGGCAACTCATTGGTCTTAAAGGCTTTCACACTACTGAGTTTCTGTTAGGATCTTGCAACAACGCTGAAAACCTTATTTTTCTTATTTTAAAATACCGAATATGGGATACCCGATTCCGTAATTTAGCCTTCAATTATTCGACCTTCATGCATGAAGTAAGCATGTACATGCAAGTAGATAAGATTATCTTAGTCGACGATAAATACCATAGGAAATGGGGATCGTGGTCCATCAAGGACAATTGAAAAACGGATCTTGCTTTCTTTTCTTTTTTTTCTTATTACCTCGTTAATGCATGCCTACATTGGTCAAACCATATGGACGTCCCAAAAAACCCCACGACACTTCTGCACACTTCTTGTGTTTCATGTCTGTGTTTTCGTACAAACGTTTACTACATCACAGATGCGAGTGAATTTATAGACAATTGTTAAAATAACTGCAGTATTGTCTGGGTGCTGCGACACCTAGCGATGTGTAAACTGTGTGTCTGCAAAAGGTTTCTGAAAGGTTTTTGGTGTAAATGTGCGAGTAATTGATGTGACGTACAATGTCTTCTTTTTCAATAATAAATAAAAAAAAAAAAAAAAATGAAAACTCTTTGACGGCTTTGTGCAGCATAATCTGTTTGTAACTTATGATTTTTATCATTTATATGCATACCTATGATGCATATGGCATTGATTAGTCTTTACAACACACTTCCTCTACCGCCATAGTTTCTGTGAGTAACTGAAAAACAATGACGTTATTATATGAAATCCTTTATTGATAGTTGCTGTCTTGAAACAGACTGGAAGTAATTAATGCAGTTTGCAGAACATATATTTATTTTACACTAAAAACTTCTGTGAATTTCTGCAAATACACTTTCAACAATACATTTGACTATTAAAATTGAAGTGCTAGAGTTTTAGGTATACAAATGTAATTATCTTTAAATCCATTTTAGGCATCTGAAATTATGGTTTAGAAAAACAATTTACATTTGTTTTTAAGATATCTTAAACATATTAAGAAAGAATTAGCTATACTGTCTAATCCTGATTAGAAAAGCGTTCTAAAGCTGTAAGGTAGAACAAAAGAATTCATACGTAGATAATAAATAAAATTATCGTACACCTAAATTTATACGCATCGATATAATTTTGAAATATACACATATACAACAAAAGTTAGACGATGTTGTGTAGTATTGCTGAAATTGTGTATTTTTGTGTTTGGTAGCTTTTGATGAGTAGGTAAATGAAACCATATATTGAGTACTGGAAGAAATCGTACAGATCTGAAAGTAAAGTGAGAATGTTAGAATGCATGGATATAATAAAAATGTGAAAAAGTGGTTTAATTTCCTTTAATAAGAAATGTGGAGGGGGGCAAAATACTAAAAAAATCACCGGCACCGTTGATCTACACAACGCACAGACGTATCAACAAAAGCATGGGCGGACAAGTGAAACAGAACGTGATCAAGCAAGGCGTGATAAAATTCGGTGTAAGTTTAACCCCATAGCATCTCTTAGTGCCATTTTGTAACAGGCCACTTTTGGGCCGGACCATTTTTGATTGGGCCATTTTGTTCTCCCTTGCACTTTTTGGGGCCGTTTTGGTCCGGACCATGTTGGACCGTGCTATTTTGGGCGGATATCTGCACATTTACAATCCAAACTTGATGTAACTGAAAACTTGTGTCATTCAAGTATCGATCGAACAGCCCTTACAAGATGTACAGTAACAGATATCAATTTAAAACGAGGAATGATAAAAATTCAGTCGTCATTGTGAAAGGTAAATACATCAAGTAGAATGACGAGGAATTGGAGTTTTTGTAGAAGTTCCCGATGTGGCTCAACTGCTGATTGCGTTTTAGCCATTTATATGTCCTGAGTTGCACTCGATGAAATTTTCCAAGAATAAATCAAACACATTTGAATGTAAAACTGTGAGAGCACGTGTATAACCAATCCGAATACATTTGTACATGTATTTACACAATTGCCACTGTCGTAAGTGCAAAGCTTGCGTATCGGACAATTTTTATGCAAAGACCTGATGCTTTGTGAAAGTCTCAATATTTTGTTTATTTTATCTTGATTTGATTTCTTCTATAATTGAATGTCTTATTATTTGATATTTTAATCAAACAGGCAATGAAATTAAAATTTTTCAGTTGCCATGGTTGCTGATATATGGTTATATAAATACAGATGTTATTTATATCAGTTTTTATTTAAGTGACGAAAATTTTGTCAGTTATTGTAAATCAAAACTATGATATGTGCCTATTTTCAACAATTTATAGAATTCTATGTTCACTCTTGGGATAACAAATATAAAATAGACATATATTTTGACTGGTGTTTAAAATATGAAATCTACCGTTTAAATAAACAAGGGAATATGTGTGTAATGTAAGTTTAACTTTGATAAAACAAACAAGGTTGAGAAACTATGGATTTACAATCACACAAGACAGAAAAATAGTAATAATGAAATAATTTTATAATGTAAAAATAATTATAAATGGTATAATAGCAGATTGAAGCTTCTATCCGTTAGAATATGCAAACGGTTGTAATGTTCTGTTCTAAATCTTATGAGTAAATGAAAGGCGCATCTTTGAAAATGTTAATTACTTTGATTTTGAAATGGTTGTCAACAATATGTTGATATTTTATTCATTTATTTATGTGTTGAAAGTTTTATTTCATGTTTGAAAGTACATGCAGGCTCTTTCAACATTTATGTGGGGCTGAACAGAAAGTATGCATTCAGTTATCTTGAAGACTAATAATAGCTTATTTTCTCATTCATGATAGCCTTTATATTTAATCCAAATTTGAAAGACGCCTACTGTAATAACAACTGTCTAAGAGTTGCTGCAAACAGCTGCCAAGCGACAAAAAGCTTCCGCCGCATGAAAAGGCTTTGGAATGGAATATGTGAACCATATATTTCCATCTAGAAAACATCTAGTACATTTTGTCTCTTTTTGCAAAATATGATCAAGGTAACAGCATGAGAGGCTTGCTTTTAGATTGTATCATTAAAAAACTGATTTATAAATAGAAATAGACTTGGGAAGCTTTATTTAAAATTAATGCAGGTACGAATTTTTCTTAATAATTTAAATTGCAATATTTTCAGATAGTTTTACAAGTGATGAGCCTCAGTTGGTGCCATATTAAACAATGAAATATAAGTTTGGACAACAAATAGAAAATGACTCAAAAATTGAGGCGACGTCCGCAATATGGTTGCTGCAGCCAGCAACTTAACCATTTATCATTATTCATAGTAAAAATCAGGGATAAAGTTTGCAGTAATTGAGAAATGTGATTGATTACATTTGTAAGTTTTTTAAACGGTAGAAAAAGGAAATAACATGCAGTCTTATTACACCCTCTAATCTGGACAACTAGAGCAGACGTTCTTAACAAGTTAACCTCATTTGAACATTAGTATGGAAACAATGCGACGCTTTGGTGTTGAATTTCATGAATGGCATGAAGTAACAGTCACAGAAGTAAGATGTATGAGTCTGAAACTAAACATTTTGTCACGTTAGATCTAGCGACGGGCCAAAGGAAAAAAGCTGGTTCTGTAGTTGCATAAAAAGTTTGACTAGAAAGCTCGCTACTTCGTGTCATGGTCATTTTCTTTTAAGTTGGAGCTATGCAAATACAATAAAAAAGAAAGAAAAAAGCAAGAAAGAAGTAAAAAAACAAAGAAACAAAAGAAATAACTGAATAAATTTATTGCCAAACTGTGACAACTAGAAACTAAATTAACTAAACCATGATCTTTTTAAAGTACAAACATTTCGTTTCTTGTGTTTTGCTAAAATTAGCAGGAAAGCAAAACAGTAACAACCGAACTGTAGGCAAAGTATAAAATATAAAATATAAAATAGCGTTGTCTGTTTCAATATGTATGAGATTATGTGCCGTTAGAATTGCTATCATATACATAAACAAGAACAGTTCTAAATTATTGCTTGTTGGTTTTGCCCATCAAATGTGTGTTGTCAGTACAAGCTTATTAGCTAATGTATGTGTGTGTTAAAAAAATAAGTACTGACAGTTCTCAACTCGGAGTGACTGAGGATGTAAACTGTGTGTTAAAAAAAGCAGAGAGAGCACTGCGTCAGCAATTGGTGGTATGTGTGGAGGGGTGGAGGGCGGCGGGGGGGGGGGATCCACTGATTACTGTCCCCCCCCCCCTCATTTTCGCGTCCGCCCACGTTCTGTACTCGACAATTTTGCGCGTCATTTGGGTGCGAAATTGTGGTCGTTTTGCATGCGTGCTACCCTAGAGCCCTCTTATCCACCCCCTCCCCTCCACCCCGCCTTCTTTTCACACTTCAGTATGGTCCCATGCTTGAATGTCAGTGGCGGTATTCACAAAAGTTAACTGTGCAGTTAACCAATTCCTTTAACTGCTCCTGTGACTAACCGACTTTTTAGAGTTGATTAATAAATTTTACTTTTATATTTAAATAGATCTTTGTGAAAGTTGTTTGAGTAATTGAGCTAAATCAGCTGATTTCCCGTGTGCGGTTCACAGTTAACTGCACAGTTAACTTTTGTGAATACCGGGGCAGGGCGATATGTGAAGCTCGCCCCGCTGGCGCCGAGTCTTGTGTTTTACGCACAGCAGTTACCGTGTCGGCCTTCGTAGCCAATTTCAAACTTTTATCTCGGTAGCTGATTGGCGCTTTATTGAAATCTGTTTCTTTTTCCTCGTTTAGGAAGGTTTCTTCCGTATTTTTAAAAAAGTTAAATCAATCAATTAGTCAATTAATTAATTTTCTTGATGAGATTAGGAGTAAAGGCAACTGTGAAGGAAGTAGTATGTACAAAATAAAGTCTTCACGCATTGGAGTATGCTAAATTTGAAGCCAAAGAAAATGGTAATCGGACCACTTTGTGTTCAATTTAGGTAAAATAAAAAGACTGTCGTAAAATGTGCAGAAAACTGTAGATAAACAATTAAAACATTTGCTGAACCGCAAGTAACAATTTGCCGGGAGTAATAAACACAATGTTTTCGTCCGATGGGTGTCACGTGATTGTTACGTGATACTGCGTTTGGTTTTTTTCCCACTTGGGATTCTAGGAAATGTATTATTGGACTCTTTACGAAGATCAACGGAATGGTCAGCCACTCACACGATTCACTCGGCCTGGCACTTTCGCAGATGGTCTTCTTTATCCGCCGGGAACCGGACGGATATAGTTTTCATTCTGTCCGTCTGTCTGTCCGTCCGTCTGTCCGTGCCCACAATGACTATGCTATGTGGTGGATTTTCGGTACATCCGTCACTTATGTGGTTTTTCTTCCTTATGTGGTGGTTCTTATGAGGTAGCCACATAAGCACCCATTGAGCACAAAACAAACCACATAAGGGAGTCCGTCAAAGTCCGTTGATCAACTGTCCTGTAACACCATCTGTTGGTAAATAATGCAACTATAAAGCTAATTTCTAAAGCAAATAAGGAGAGCAGCATTTGTTTAAATCCCGCTGTGGGTGGGGAGAATCTTAAGAATACACCCACTGCGAACAATGTTTTTATTTTGGGTGATTTTTTGAAGAATAAACTTCAAAGTGCGTTTCCTCCTACAGTTTTTATCCGATTTCATTTATTTTTGGTATCTAGTACGAGGCAGCCCTAGATGGGTCGGGCATACGGCTTGTGCTTTTTGACTCGATCTTGAATTTTGATTTTAGGGGAAATTTTTGAAGAAAATACCTCAAAATGAATCTTCTCCTACAGTTTTATCCGTTTATTTAACTTGTGTTAATGTGTGGTTATTATTTAAACATGCACACTGGTCCGAAATATGAACCGCGCATGGACGCAATTTAAGTTAACATGCGCCGTGATCCGAAATGTGAACCGTGCATCAGTGCAAGTGAAATAAACATGCGCACTGGTCCGAAATGCGAACCGGGCATCAACGCAAGTTAAATAAACATGTGCACTGGTCTAAAATAAGAAACGCGCATCAACGCAAGCTAAGTAAACATGCAGAGTTGTCCGAAATGTGAACCACGCACCAACGGAAGTTAAATAAACATGCGCACTGGTTCGAAATGCGCAACCGGACATGGACGCAAGTTAAATAAATATGTGCACTGGTCCAAACAAAGAACCACGCATCGATGGAAGTTAAGTAATCATGCGCACTGGTCCGAAATGTGAACCGCGCATCAACGCAAGTTAAACAAACATGCGCACTGGTTCCAAATACGAACCGCGCATTAACGCAAGTGAAATAAACATGCGCACTGGTCCGAAATGCGAACCGGGTATCAACGCAAGTTAAATAAACATGTGCACTGGTCTAAAATAAGAAACGCGCATCAACGCAAGCTAAATGAACATGCGCACTGTTTCGAAATGCGCAACCGGACATGGACGCAAGGTAAAAAAACACATGCGCACTGGTTCGAAATGCGAACCGCGCATCAACGCAAGTTAAATAAATATGTGCACTGGTCCAAACAAAGAAACACGCATCGATGCGAGTTAAGTAATCATGCGCACTGGTCCGAAATGTGATCCGTGCATCAACGCAAGTTAAATAAACATGCGCACTAGTCCGAAATGCGAACCGGGCATCAACTGAAGTTAAATAAACATGCGCAGTTGTCCGAAATGTGAATCACGCACCAACGCAAGCGAAATGAACATGCGCACTAGTCCGAAATGCGAAATGCTCATCAGCGAAGTTGAATAAACATGCGCACTAGTCCGAAATGTGAACCAGGCATGGACGCAAGTGAAATAAACATGCGCACTGCTTCGAAATGCGAACCGCGCATCGACGCAAGTTTAATAAATATGCGCACTGGTCCGAAATTTGAACCGCGCATCAGTGAACATTAACCAAACATGCGCACTAGTTCAAAATGTGAACCGCGCATCGATGCAAGTTAAATAAACATGCGCATTTGTCTAAAACAAGAACCGTGCATCAACGCAAATAACAGAAACATGCGCACTGGTCCGAAATGTGAACCGCGCATCAACGCAAGTTAAATAAACGTGCGCATTTGTCTAAAATAAGAACCGTGCATCAACGCAAATAAAAGAAATATGCGCACTGGTCCAAAATGTGAATCTCGCATCAACGCAAGCTAAACAAACCTGCGCACTAGTCCGAAATGCGAACCGCGCATCGACGCCAGATAAATAAATATGCGCACTGGTCCGACAAAAGAACCATGCATCGACGCAAGTTGAATAGACATGCGCAGTTTCCGAAATAAGCACCACGCATTAACGCACGTTAAATATATGCACTGATCGGAAAAAAACCACGCATCGACGCAAGTTATGTAATCATGCGCACTGGTCCGAATTGTGAACCGCGCATCAACGTAAGTTGCAAAAACATGCGCAGTGGTTCGAAATGCGAACCACGCTTTGACGCAAGTTAAATAGATATGCGCAGTGGTCCGAAATACAAACCGCGCATCAGTGCACGTTAACCAAACATGCGCGCTGGACCGAAATGTGAACCGCACATCGACGCAAGTTAAGTTGACATGCGCCGTGATCCGAAATGTGAACGGCGCATCAACGCAAGTTAAAAAAATATACGCAGTTTTTCCAAAGGCGAACCACGCATTAACGCAAGTTAAATAAACATGCGCACTGGTCTAAAATAAGCACCATGCATTAACGCAAGTTAAATAAACATGCGCACTGGTCTAAAATAAGCACCACGCATCAACGCAAGTTAAATAAATATGCGCAGTTGTGAAAGATAAGTTGTAAAATATCTTTATACAGTAAAGTACCACATATATAATTCCATTTGTTTACAAATGACACACACAAAGCATAAACATTATTGACATTGACATGACGCCTGCTGGGAACCACACAAGGGCACGGGCAAATATAAACCACCACATAGGTATTTTTTATTCTCAAATAATCTTGTCCGTGACCTACCACTTAAATGCATTTCAGGCATATCAAATGCTACCACATAATGCAGCCACCACATAAGATACCTCTCGTTGGTCCGTCCGTCTGTCCGTCTGTCCGCCTGTGCAATTTCAGTCTCACGCGCCTACAGCCCGCATTAGTGGGTGGATTGATTTCAGATTTTACCCAGGGGTGCTCCTAAGCATCCCGCAGTGCAGTGACCAGGATTCGACGGGATCAGAGCAAAATTGCCAAAATGGCAAAACTTTAAAAAATTGCAGACACTGAATAAGGACTTTGCATAACACACATCAGTCTCACGCGCCTACAGCCCGCATTAGTCGGTGGATTGATTTAAGATTTTACCCATGGCTGCTCCTAAGCATCCCGCAGTGCAGTGACCAGGATTCGACCGGATCCGAGCAAAATTGCCAAAATGGCAAAACTTTAAAAAATTGCAGAAACTGAATAAGGACTTTGCATAACACACATCAGTCTCACGCGCCTACAGCCCGCATTAGTGGGTGGATTGATTTAAGATTTTACCCAGGGCTGCTCCTAAGCATCCCGCAGTGCAGTGACCAGGATTCGACCGGATCCGACTAAAATTGTCAAAATGACAAAACTTTAAAAAATGGAAGAAATGAATTAGGAATGAGCATAACACATATCGGTCTCACGCGCCTACAGGCCGCATTAGTGGGTGGATTGATTATCTTCACACCAAATCAACCATGTACCACTGGCTCTACAAACCTCTACTTCACTGACCACAAGGCTGTATGGTGTTCTTTGGAACAGTTGTTCACAGGAACATCATAATCAGGTATACAGTTTGCGCGAACCCGGCGGATTCATGCTTCTCGAACATCTAGTTTTTCGCGTCGTTATAAGTACTTCTCTCAGTACTTCAAAAGTACTTCTGGGTGTCGCTTATATATATATATATATATATATATATATATATATATATATATATATATATATATATATATATATATATATTCGGTGAATGAACACAATGGCACCAGAATAAAAGAAAAAAGTGTGTTTCAAGCAAATTGTAAGAAAGAATTACCAGCTTTATTTTTTTTTCATCATGTGTAATGTAAAAAAATGTCTTCATTGAGAGCCGATTCTCCTCAAAATGACCATCGAAAAACATGTCTTGTAAGTTACATTGCATTTTTTGTTTACTATTTTCACATAATGGGGGGTTGTATACAGGCAAGGGGGTTTGAATGACAAGTTCTTGATTATTTTTCAGTATAGTGGGATTGAGTATTTAAATAGTTTCTGTTAGCAAATATTATATATTTTAACATCTCTGTGATATTTTCACTAGTGTTTGTGTTCTAGTGTTCTTGTTTTTTTTTTGCTGTGTTGTATGGGAATCAGATCTATGGTGTGACGTCGTCGTATGACGTCATCGTATGGCGTCATTGTATCGCTGTTGTAGGAAATGAAAAATCAGTAAACAATTGTAGAGTTTGCAAATAAAAAAAGAAAGAAGCAAATTATCTTAACGCACATCTGGTTAAAAAAAACTTTATATGGGTTTTTGCTGTAAATGCGGCGCCAGGGTATTATTACTATGGTAACGGTAAATTTGTAATATGAATTAAAATATTAAAAATTTGCTCCAGATATTTCGTTAAATTTCATTTAAAATTCAAGACTAGTTCCTCTGCTGGTTCATGTATGAAATTTCTTATTTAAAAATACTGAAGTGTTTTTAAACTGACATTTTTTATACATTTTCGACATCGAGAAAAAGTATTTGGTATATGTTGTGCCTAGCTTGAAAACATTAAATTAAATAAAAGCTGTGTGCATTGAAAATGTCGTCTACTCTTCTTATTCCTAGAGCCAAAGCATACTTAGGGGCACCCCAATGGGGAGGGAGTGGGATAAGCATGCCTAGGGGGCACAATTATGAGGAGGGAGGGAGATAAGCATACCTAGGGGCACACCAATGGGGAGGAAGGGATAAGCATACCTATGGGCACACCAATGCGGAGGGAGGGGGATAAGCATACCTAGGGGCACACTAATGGGGAAGGAGGGGGATAAGCATACCTAGGGGCACACCAGGCCTTCCACCAGAACCTGTTAAACCTATTAAAACCTATTAAACCTTTTTCTTTCAAAATGGACTTTCTATTTGCGAAAATGACGTATTAAAACTTGTTGTTTTTGAACTGCTAATTAATTTTTGGTTGCTATTTATTTTTTCTTAATATTATGCATTTCTTACACAAAAGATTACCAAAAAAAAAAAGAAAAAAAACGTCATTACATATAAGAGGGGTATCCCTCGTACTTAAAATGCTTCTTCAATTTTGATCGGATTCCTTTTTTTTTTTTTTTTGCACGGATGTTTTTGGCGATCCGCCAACATTTGACCAAATTGGAGTATTTAAAACCTTTCAGTTACCAATTTTCATTTTTTTTGTGTTTTTCCCCCCTTTATTCTCTTTATTAATATACAATACATAATCAAACTTGCATACATTAATCACATACAGGCATATCATAACATAAAGTTTAAATTACCGCTAATTTTGTCCATTTAGAAAGTTTTTTTATATGAAAAGTTAAAAAAAAAGCCGAAATGAATAGAAAACCCTCTCCCTGCCTCTTTATGTTTCCAGGGTCTCAGTCGCACATATAACATCTCTCAGAAATACTTCTGAATAAAACGTTCACTTTTATGGCATAGTAGTATATAATTTCCCCATTTGTATTGAAATTTTTCACCGAAAGCGATTGCTTATCAACATGTATTCTTTTGTATATTTCATTCAGGATGACGAAGGGCGACACAAATTTGTTGTATCCGCGCATTATGCAAATGTAGTTTTTTATTACCATAAGCATTAGATTCAGGACTGAATTCTCGACACCATAGGTGATACTCCAATATTTTCTATAGGGTTTATTGTATTAAGATTTCCCGAATCCACTCTTTCGTTGTGGGACAATCAATTAATGCATGTATTAATGTATCTCCTGTTAGATAACACAAATGACATGTATCGTCTTCCTTTATTTTCCACTTTACTAAATTTGAGCCGCAATTGACTACATTGTGTATAATTTTAAATTGTAACGCAAGCAATTTTGGTTCTTTTACCGATTTTCTAGTGAGTGTTAAACTTCTATATACCACATCTTCTTATACATTTAATTCATCACGCCACTTTATGGTGGTTGCGGGCGGGGATTTGATAAGATTGATGAAATCCCGATAGAATTCACTGCTTTTCGTGTTAGCCAAATTAACCATTTTCCCACTTTTTAGCCTAAAATTGTGGCTGTTGAAGTTGATACGGGGTCTGGGAGTGGTTAAGGCATTACTTATCAATAAGTGTTTTTATCGCATTTCTAACAGCACTGACCACTCCCATGTATCTGAGAAAGTTTACTCGTATATTGAAGTTAGAAAAAAACTCTTCAAAAGATAACCAGGAGCCGTCATCTTTTAACAGATCTTGTATGAACACCACACCTTTTTCATACCACTCTTTAATAAATAGGCTTTGTTGACCCACGACAATGAATTGATTGTTCCACAGCACATATTCCGAGTTTTGATGGCTAATTATTTCAGCTGCGTATCGAATCATATTTTTGTAAAAGGCCGGAATCTTAGGGAGACTATCAACATGATAATTACACCTAAGGAGGAACAATAGTCCTCCCATGGGTTCGAAATATTGATGGGCAGTGTCCGTCCATCCAACGCCTGAAATGATTCGCCCCAGCCAAGGCATTCTCAGAGCCTTCACTGTGATTCTACATCTACCGCTCTGAGCCCCCCCCCTCATTGTACTGTCGAATAATAACCGTGTGTTTTACTTTTGGGGGTTTAGATTTCCACAGAAAGGAGTTTATCGCTTGTTTTACCTGTTTCTTTATTTCAATATTAGCTTCGACAATAGAGAGTGTATGCACAAATTTTGACACGCCGAACGTTTTTGTAACTAGAATTTTACCACAAATACTTAATTCTCTTTGCCTGTGCTGATTAAGTAAAGTGGTTAAGTTTTTAACTTTATCATCAAAGTTTTTCTGCTTTTTACCGACTCATTTCGCCCTACATGTACTCCCAGCATATCGAAAGACCCCTTTACAACATTCATATTTAAAATTTTGTCATTTTGTCCCTCCAGCATCCTAGATAAAAGATACAGCATTTCTCGGTGTTTAATTTCAGCCCTGAAAACTTTGAAAAACCGCGGATGATTTGAATTAGCGTGTAAATGGATGGGATGCTTATTACCATGTATGTGCAGTCATCTGCAAATTGTTTAATTTTATGCATTTTGTATCGTATATTTAGTCCTATAATGTCATCATTTGCACGTATCATAATACCCAAAATTTCTTGTGCACATAATAAAAAGAAGACTTGACAGCGGACAACCCTGGCGTATGCCACGATGTAACTGAAACCAATCGGTATGATGACCATTATTGCTAACACAACTGAAAATATTAGTGTAGCAGCATTTTATCCATGCTATAAAATTGTTTCCTAGGTTAAACTTTCGCAATGTAGAAAATAGAAAGGGCCATTCGATTGAGTCAAAAGCCTTTTCAAAATCCAGCTGTAACAGAAGGCCAGGTAGATTGTAAGCGTCGTATATTGCTATAACATATTCAACAAATCTAATATTTCCCCTATATATCTACTTTTTATAAACCCCGCTTGGTCTGGGTGGATAACTGTAGAGATGTGTTTTGCTAACCGTTTTGCCAATGTCTTGGTGAGTATTTTATAGTCCATATTGAGCAGTGATACTGGTCTCCAGTTTTTAATCTGAGTGTCATCTTTCCGTTTTATGTTTTTTCTAACAATACTATCACTCCCTTCTTTGCGACATAGATAATTCTCCCTTTTGAAGGGAATAGTTTAAGCAGGCAACCAGCTTCGGACCAATTTGTTCCCAAAAAGCTTGGTAGAACTCAACAGTCAGCCCATCACTTCCAGGCGATTTGTTTAGACTGAATTCTTTCAAGGCTTCATGACATTCTTGTAGAGTGATTGGACCCTCACAAGATTCCTTTTAAATGTTTGAGAATTTCCTTGGTATATTAAGTTCGTTGAAAAGATTGAATGTATTGTTATTCTTTGAGCTATATAGATGTTCATAGCATGTCTGTATTTCTTGTAGTATTTGTTTAGGGTCGTTTATTTCCCCATTGTTAGTATTTAATTTGCTGATAGTTTTCTTCTCATAACTAGTCTTTGATCGATTAAAAAAGAATGCATTGCTTTTTTCATTCAATTCGATGTGCTGGAGCCTGGAACGTATCCAATCTCCTCTGGCTTTCTCTATTTCGAAAGCTTCCAGTTCCGTTTTTAAATCATTAAAATGGGTTATTTCATTATCACTGGCTGTTTCCTTACATATTTTTGTATCAATGCGTTCGAGTTAAAACCTAAGGTTATTTTCCCGCTCCCTTTTTGCTTTACACCTTTTCTTGCAGTAGGCTATAGAGTAAGTCGTTATGTTGCGCTTTAGCCAGTCAAATTTTAGTCTTAAATCGCCTATATTTTCCTCCCATACTTGGTCTATTAGTGATTTCATATTGTTTTTGTAAACATCTTCCAATTATGCTCGAATTAAGCTTCCAAAGACCCGGTCCTCTTTTAATAGCCCCTAGCGTAATGACCAACTCAATGACTGAGTGATCGCTCATGAAACCTGAACTTATTTTAGCTTTTTTCACTGAGCTCAGAGACGACCTTTTAATTGAAAAGAAATCTAGCCTGCAACGGATTGGAGGATTTGGTTGGGACCAAGTGTATTTCCTGTTTTGTTTGGATTCCGTTCTCTCCAAATATCAACTAGGTTGAAGTCTTCTATAAGTTTGTTTAAGCTTTTCTGACTGTTGTATGGTTTAGAACAGCCCCCAAGTTTGTCCATCTTGCTGTTTTGTACTATGTTGAAGTCCCTGCCATAGACAATTTCATCTCCATAGTAATAGAACTCCAACATGTTTCGAAAGCAGTTTAAAAATTCCTCTTTTTGAATTTCGTTGTTGGGATCATAAACATTAACAAGGGATATTATCTTACCTGCTCTGCACAATTTAAGGACGTGCAATCTACCATCCATTACAATCTTGTGTTCTATTATTTTTAAGTTTTGTGTTGTCAGAATAGCTTGTCCTGCGCTTCTGGTCGCACCTGGGTTAAGCCATATGTTACCCGTACCCTAGATGTTTAGCCAGCTGTTCAAGTCTTCCTCAATTGCGTGCGTCTCTTGCAGAAACAGAAAGTCCGCATTTTTGCGTTTTAAAAATTCAAGAATGCAGATTCTTTCGGGAATATTTCTTCTTCCACGCATATTATAGCTTACAACTGTAAGACTAGCCATAAGTAATGTCTGCATCTTGCAACATACCAGCTTCCTGCAAGATGTTAAGACACCACAGTGAGAGCCTGTTTCTTTAAATACCCTGCTTGTACCCCAAAAGTATAAATTAAATGTAGTGACTGTCGATTCATGTAACACGTTCATTGTGTCCTTGTGTGATTGAGTTTAGGGTGTTGTTAATATCTTAGATTTGAAGGGTATATTGTGATTTTTAGTTATGAACTATTTAATGATGGTAAAACAATAATAGGTGCGTTTCTAATGTGGTTACATTACAAAATTTGCCAAATGAGGGCATTTCTTAATCTTTTTGCGCTTAATTTTCAAGATGGTTCTCCCACAATTTTGAATGGATTCCTTTCAAATTTTGTAGAATTGTTCCCTAGGTGGGCCTCTCTTACAGAATTACTTTTTTTGGCGATCCGTTAAAAAACGGTTAAATGGGGGCGTTTTTTTAATTTATTTGCTTCTAATTTTAATAATGCTTCCTTTGGAATTTTGTACGATTGTTCTCCAGTAAGGCGTTTCTTGGAAATTCCCTTTTTTGGAGATCTGCCAAATCTTGATTAAATGCGGGGGGGGGGGCATTTGTAATTTTCTGATGGCCAGTTTTCAAAATAGCTCATCTCCCATAATTATGTCTCCGAGACCAAGGAGAGACATAGTTTTGTACGTTCTGCATGTGTGTGTGTGTGTGTATCAGTCTGTTGTGAACAGCATGTGTGCAAGATATCTGGACTTCACAAACTTTATCGATTTATTCCTTGGTTAAATTGGACGGTTCTATCAACTTTTGACTCATGTCACATGATTAGGGCAGGTGTATGACATCATCACGTAAAAATCTCTTGTCCGAAATTTCTCAGCCGCGGAACATCGAAGAAAGTTGAAACTTGGTAGGATTGTTGGTTGGTAGGTTTCCAAACATTCTGCAAATTGGTTTGCGAGTAGAACGAATTAATGTGGCGTATGACGTCATCACGTAAAATATGAATATATTTCGGACCAGACCTTATGTTCAAAATATCTGAATAACGGAAAGTCCTATCAATTGCAAATTTTATATGGTCTTTTTTGGGTCAGACGGACGGTTCTTTTTTTTACCCATACCACTTGATTGGGGCAGGTGTATGACGTCATTACGTAAAAATCTTGCGTGTAAAATACCTCATCCGCTGAACATTGGAGAAAGTTGAAACTTGGTAGAATTGTTGCTTGGTAAGCTCAAAAGCGTCTGTAAAATTTAGTAGAGCAAACAAGTGCGACGTATGCCGTCATCGCGTAAAATAATAAATATATTTTGAACAAGATCGTGTGTGCAAAATATCTCGATAATGGAAAGTCGTATCGATTTGAAATTTAAGTTGGGTATTTCTTTGATCAGTCTGTTAACTTTTGAGTATGTCACGTGATTAGGGCAGGCGTATGACGTCATAGCATAAAAACTGTGTGCGAAATTTCTCAGCTGCTGAACATCGATGAAAGTTGAAACTTGGTGAGATTGATGTTTGGTAGGTACGAAAGATTTTTTTCGCGAGCAGTAAGAACGAGTGCGGCGTATGCCTTCTTCACGTAAAATATGTATATATTTTGAACCAGATCTTGTATGCACAATATCTCGATAACATA
>OX457028.1:8628388-8758388 GCA_949752745.1 Protula sp. h YS-2021 | reverse complement strand
GTTGGATAATCCACATCTATTCAACGTCGGCAGTAAGAAGTTGTTTCGACGTTCACCTGACGTATGTCCAACGTTGCTGCAACTTCGCAATGTTCACGGAGACGTGGGGTAATGCATTAGCACGCAGAAATGCACGAGGCTGTTTTATTTATTAGCAAAACTATGTCCCTTTTCTATAAAGGTTTCGAGCTGATGTAAATTTTATTTTGAGTGACCCCACAAACACATCTGATGTATCTTTAGCATTAAATGCAAGCAAACATCTGATGAACATTTTGATGACATATGACAGATTTATACGGAGACCCTTGTGACATATTGCAGAATCATACGGAGACCCATGTGACATATAGCAGATTTATACGGAGACCCATGTGTTCAGAGAAAATAGCGCGAGTGATCTCGAAGGGTCACCTTTATATGGGTAAATTAGGTACGTGAATATAACTCTGATTTTGTTGCGTAGATGACGTACATAAATGTGTGTGTAGTCTAATTGTAAAATTCCACAGGGACTTTTTTCTATTGGATAAGAACGTTTTAACGTTCATTTTCCTATGTGACCTAAAAGTATTTGTTTCTTCGCACTTTACAATTATGATACATTTAGGAAGGGGAAATGCAACTTTGTTCACCTAACAGTTCGAATGTTACACTGAATAGTCCGACAACAAAAATATAAAAAAATAAACTGACACATCGTATCATACTGTTTGATGTTAAGAACAGATAGCCAAAAAGAGCTATATGGCACTCGTCTTGGGAAAATAAAGTAAACCTGAAATTAATTGAAACTTGGCTAGTCAATGAAAAAATAGACTTGAGCCACAGGATATGTTTTTACAAAAATGCGCCCTGTTGCGAATTATCAAAGGGTTTCCACTGGGCCAGGAAACTTGCACCATTAAATTTCGTCACAGCCTCCGATGTACTTTAATTTTTTTTACCATTGAAGCCCATTATAAGGCAGATAAACGATATGATTTGGCAGTTAACCACAGGGTAGGCACAGGGTATAGGCCAGCATTTCCATATTGATCGCCTAGATGTTCACAATGGAAACGATTTGCGGCGTTTCAGTTTTTCCCATTTGTTAAAGTATATATATATATATATATATATATATATATATATATATATATATATATATATATATATATATATATATTATTTTAGTTTACACTATTTGATGAATGAAGATGCAGTTTGGTTAGGTTCAAATTGAGGTCAAAGTGTTTTTAACCTTAAGGTGGTTTACAGAAACTCTTCCTATAAGGTTAGACTCTGAAAGACGACATTTGGCAAAGGTATAGAAGGTAATGAGTCCTCGTGAAATCCGCAATGTTTTATCGTGACCTGTAAGATTGAGGTCAAATATTTTTAAACCCTAATTTATCACAAAAACTAGAAATAGTACTAGCCAGTAAGAGGTAAGAGGTTACGAAAGAGGTTATTTTCGGCCCTTTGGGCCTCAAAGCAATGTGTCAGAGGTGGCTCGGTGATGTTGACCCCGATCATGCTCAGGCAAAAAGCCAGAAGTTGACCATTACATGAAAAACGGTAAGATATAGAACGGTTTTGAGCTAATTATTGATTTTTTATGCCTAAAAGACGTTATATAAGAAGATTCCGGGTGAACTTGACCATGGTCAATTCTGAATGTTGAGAATTCAGAATCGTATTTTTGTGACCCATAAGTGTAATTTTCGCTGATCAGTAGTCTAGTTTATCTATGACAATTTACGCATGAAAATGTTGAATTTCCATACTTTTATTATTATCTTCGGCGGATGTAGATACATAGCTAATGCGTCTTCAAAACTGCGAGGTAATCTCCTGTTTTTGAGAGCTGGGTGGGGCGGGGCATCAGAATATCATTGCATTTGCGAAAAGTTACTTAGTATTAGTTGAATGGTTACATTCCGGTGCCCCCATCACTTACTCTATAGCGCTTTCTACATGAAGGGAAATGTATTAAGACCTGCTGTCTCCATCCTCCGGCATCTTTTTACTCCCAAACCCGTTTTATACCAAAACCTAACTTGTTATTTTACTTAATCACTTCATTGCTTATTTTGTTTAATAATCGTCAATATTCATGTCATTAGTTATTTCTGATAAAAATTGATGGGACAATTACCGATTTTGGTGATTAGGGGCGAATTTGGGGCGGGTTTGAAAATGCCCCAGGGGGTTCACTGACGTACCAACTGTTTACCATTCGTTTCAGTGACTTAAGCAGGGAGTGCTAATTTTGAAATAATCTTCCTTTGTGTCGGAAACGCCGAGTATTTAATGAAAAATACACCCTTTTAGCATAAGCATTCCGCGCAGACCGCATCTTACCTCAAAACTTATCCCCGTTTCTATTTTGGGAAGATACACTAACCTAGCTTCAATAGCAGCAGAGAAGGAGGCAGAGCAAGAATGATTGCCACATTGGAAAATATCGGTCCAGAGAATTCCAGTCAGTGCCACCAAACTTTTGAGCCGGTTCTGCCCTATTCAGCATGAGTTAAGGAAAGCTTCAGCGACCTGCATCGGTGCATCGGCGGTGGCCGTGGTCGGAGGACACGAGACCTTTTCACCATCCGTGCATTCAGCTACCTAACATGTGCATCGGCAGTGGCTGTGGTGGTGTGGACACATGATCTTTTCACCATCCGTGCATTCAGCGATCTAACATGTGCATCGACGGTGGCCATGGTGGTGGGGACACATGACCTTTTCACCATCGGTGCATTCAGCGACCTAACATGCGTATCGGCGGTGGTCGCAATGGTACGGACATGTGACCCTTTCACCACCCGTGCATTAGCGACTTAACTTGTGCATCGACGGTGTCCTTGGTGGTAGGGACACGTGAGCCTTTCACCATTCGTGCATTCAACGACCTAACATGTGCATCGGCGGTGGCCCTGGTGGTTCGGACAAGTGACCTTTTCACCATCCATGCATTCAACGACCTAATATGTGCATCCACGGTGGCCGTGGTGGTGGGGACACGTGACCTTTTCATCATCCGTGCATTCAGCGACCTAATATGTGCATCGGCGGTGGCTGTGGTGGTGGGGACACGTGACCTTTTCATCATCCGTGCATTCAGCGACCTAACATGTGAATCCACGGTGGCCGTGGTGGTGCGGACACGTGACCCTTTCACAATCCGTGCATCCGAGCCAAGGAGAATATTGAAAATATTATAAGAAATCGTGAAAATATACCTTGAAAATGCAAGAAAAGTTTTTCACAAATAAATTTTAATTTCTCCCTTCAAACTGAAAATAAAACCGCTTGCATTTGAAAGCATTTTATGAAAATAGAATTTAAGTTTATGTGCTTCCGTCATTAAGGAAGATTTTACAGAGATACCTATCTCAGTTGACTTCACACTCAAGAAATACTGACAGTACAAGGTGCTACCTTTTATTTTTCGCTGTTGGAAGGTAGCCGTAAGGGGAATGCCTTGCCTGTGAATCGAGCTCAGAACGTGAGATAGCAATGCCAACCAGAAGATCTGTAATGAGGAGTCTAATGTGAATATCTCCCATGATATCATTTTTATCATCTCACCGCCCCTTATCAACTGGGAAAATATATTACAAGTTGCTGTTGTCAGTTGCACTTCTTCTTTATTTACACAAGTATTAAGTGCATGGTACTAAAGTCTCCTATGGAGCCTTATCTAACTGGAAGACAATTATATTTATTAGCTATTTTCAGCCTCATTAGACATAAATTATATCGGCTGAAAATGTATTTTTTCCCACACATGTTTCCTTGAAAAATATATTATAGACAATAACTAATGTTATTTACTACTTCTTTGTTATGCTAATTTATGGTACAAGGAAAGATCATTGTTTTGTAATGCATTCAGATATATGGAAGACTTCAGCTTAAACTACCGAGCCTTCTATACGTCTCCGAATGCGAGACATAGAAGACGTGTCCCATGGTCTATCACTGGACATTTTGCCAAAAACGGGAACCCCCCCCCCCCCCCCCCACACACACACACCTAGGAAACTTGGGCAGGCTAGCTGACAAGATCAATTAAATCAAAGCTACAGTTGCAGAATTGGGAGTGGGGGGTGTCCAGTCTTTGTAGCAACTGTCACAACGGAATCGCAACATTTAAAGTGCTTTTTAACGTCTGTTCAACGCAGTCTTTTAAGGGAGACAAAATAGAAATTTGCTCGGAACAGGTCTGATATATGCGATATTAATCTGTCGTGTTTTTGGGAACAACACATCAATTTCTTTGATTTCTTTTCGGCGTGTTTGGTGCATCCTAATTGGTTCAGAAACGTTGTTTTGTTCTTGTTTGGTGATCGTGACTTTCAGGGCACTTTCTTGAAACGTATTTTTGACGTCGTTTTTGACATATTGATCAGCAGATGTAGAAATAAGAGTTACAGCAAGAGGTTGATTTTTCTTTTGGGCGAGACAGAAAACTGCTTCGCCATCTTATCAATAATTCTTCCATGTAAGCTTTCCAACGTCGATTAAATATCAATAGGTTGTTGCAATGACGATCCGACCAAGCTACAACATTAACTCTTGTTGTAATTCGGTTGTGTTTGATCGCGACCATAGATTAACTCGTATCAATGCCTTTATGCAAAGTTGAACATATTTTGGGTAAGTTATTTAGATATTTCTTTTGGTAGCAACCAAAGCCACGCTCGCTTATCAACGCCGTTTTGTGCAACACTGAATAGAATGGACGTTATCGCTCATCGGAAATGATATCAATGAAAGGCTACTTCAAAAATAGGGCGAAATGAGGATGTAAAATAAGATAGATATTTTTTCGAGGTCTGTACAGCGTTGAGAGACAGACGGTGCTTCAGTTTCCATGTGCAACCTTTACGCAAATTTGTTTAGATGTCGGATAATCGACGTCTATCTAACATCGAAAGGTAGACGTTGCTTAATTTCCATAACAATCAAAACCAACGTGATCCGACGTGTGGTGCGACTTCTATCCAGCATTGCAATGTTGACTGAGTTGATACAACAGAGGTGCATTTTTTGTGTATCGCCGGTTAGACATATACTCAAACTAAACGGTGAATGGGGAATAGTTTGAAAATCTTTAGAACGGAATACTAATGTCGTTTTGACGTTGGCTAGTTGCCTTTTAAGACCTTGCCGCATCGTGTGCAATAACTGTGGCAGTTCGCAAATACTTCTGTATGACTCCAATGAACAACACCCCCAGCAAACATTGTGACGTCAGATCATCGTTTGATGGACGTCGTACCGATTGCCGGATCAATGTCAATTTTGGTTAATCATTGAAGTAAAAAAAAGTTCAACTGGTGACATTGGATAGACATCGAATACTCCATTTACAACCATTTCGGAAATGGAAATCAAAGCAACCTCTAGTTGACAATGTTATATAGAGGTCGGAATATTTTAAGCGACATCTTATGGTTTCAATTTCCGGTGAGCGACATGATAAGGCTGTTGTTTTAGTTTTCACCCCAATTTCTACTTATAATATTGGACGTCTATGCAAAGCTGATTTCTTGCGTCTTCAATAATATTATACCAAAGAAATTGATTAATCGACTGAAAAAAGTTTCACCACAAAGGTTTTGCCACAAAAACTGCTCAGTGTAACGGTTGAAACGTTGGTCAGTAATCTCAATGCCCCGGGTTCGAATCAGACTCTGGGTAGTTAGCGATAGATTGACGCTCACCCCAATTAAATTATCTAAGAGAAAGTAGCGGGCTAGATCATTTATTGCAGATTTCTAAATTACCGACAACTGAGTTTTTTGCCATCGCCCTTCGTCAGCGACATATTCCTATGTTCATGAATATGTGGCTAGATAAGCTATCTGAAGGGCTAGAAAATTAATTTACTTGTCACCTCAAAAGTTTCCCATAATATACTGTGAAATGCAAGTTTTATTATCAGTGTTACAAAAGACGGAATTTTGTATTTAGATATAGAACTCTTCAAATATGCCCTTTTGTTCGCATGTCAGATAAGCCATTATCAGATATCTTCAAGTAATTTATTATAATTTTAACAGATAACAAGAATTCATAAGGCAGGTTAAGTAGAAATAATTAGACCGCTAGAATGCTATAAAATCAATGGGATAAATTTAAGCAAGGAAATAATCTTCGCTGACTGGAAAGCACGGAAAATATGTCAAATTATAATTATGGGGAGAAAAGCGATTTCTCCACTCAGCATCAAGAAAATCAGTATGAAGGTCTACAAATGAACACTCTAACACCAGTGGGCCAGCCTAAAGAGCCACCTCCCCTCTATAAAGAGGTCAGTCACACTGCAGTAAAGCAATCCAGGTCACCCAACTGTAAGAAGTGGCTTCTGCCCTGCAGCATAATAACTGTAGGAGTTATTGCTGTCATTGCTCTCATTGGTTTAACACTTATTTTAGTGTCAGGTGAGTTACATATCATGATATTTGTTTTTGTTTTTCTTACATTTTTTATAAGCACATTGAATAATTTTATGAAAAAAAAAGAAATCTAGTGAAATTGTACCTTTTCGGACCGTAGTTTCCCTAGATTTTGGTAAGGAATGATTTAGACAAACTGGATTTATATTCCATACCGTATAAATCATCCTCCTCAAAATAATTTGACTTTTGCTACTAGATAGGCTTGGCACAGAAATATTCATTCTTCAATTCTTTTCTCAGAATCATTGCACCAAGTTCCCTTATTCAAACATTTTTAATCATTTTATGCTTAACTTCGCACGTCTTTTATGTGTCCTCATAATGGAGCTCATTCAATACCCACTCATTCATTTTGTTTCCTGCTGTTTACACTGGGCAAGCTGAAACTGCCTAACATTTTCCTTGAATTCTAGAAACAATTTTGTTTTTCACAAAGTATGTATAAATGATTAGACTGGGTCATATCATAGTTTCATGGTGTTATCTAGTAACGTATAAAATTTGCTTTGACAAGATTCGCAAAATTGGAAGATTTTTTCTGATGCAAGTTCAAGTTCTTGACCTTATTTTCCTCTTCTACCCTCGGAGCTACCCAGTATATTTAATTTTTACCAGCAGTTTACTAGCCATCTTCCCTTTGATATTAGATTCATGTATTTATTTGTGATTTTATGACCTGTTCTCTAGAAGATAAACAACTTAATTAGTTATTTTATTAAATAGTCATTTTGAAGAACATTTGGTTGTTTTATCGAGTAATTACATGTTTTTCTGACCAACTTGTTTAAATATACAAGCTTAAATTCAAATATTGGAACACTTTGAAAGTTTATGGCTCTGGGCAAAGTTGATTTTAAATTTAAAAATAATTAAAACTCATATCTGATTTTTCTTATGTGCATTGTTTCTCTTCCCCGGAAGAAACTCTTTGTGGATAGCATGAGTCTGTGGTTTCAAAGTATTGATTTGAATGAGTTTGAAGCACCGTAACTTTCCGTGTAAAAAAGAAATATATTAAAAGTTTGATTTAATGATCACTTTCAATTTTGCAATAAAAATGCCATTGTATTTGTATACAGACAGCACAACTGAAGAGTCTTTGACTACCACCAGTTATCCTGGAACAACAACTAGCCCTACCAGTCAGCAGACTTCTACTGTTCCACAAGGTTCCACTACAACGTCAACAACTACGACAACTACAGGTTAGCGGACATGCAGGCATTATTATAGCAATACAGTCTTTCAATCTGGGGTTAAGTGATGAGAATTCATATTTGTAATTAAAAAACACAGAGTAGAAATGTTGTAAATTTTACAAATTAAATTGCGTTATTATGATAAAATTGTTGTTTATAAGAGATATATTTTCTCTTTATTTAACTTTGAAAACACTTCAGAAAGTAATTTACATTTGACAAGTAAAGTATACTGTAGTCAAGGTGGCTTCAGTGGGATAATTGTGATTTTTGATATTGACTATCACAGCGATAGATTGCTTTGGTAGGAGTTAATTGATGATTTGGAACTGAATTTTGGATGTCTCACCTTTGTTATTACTCCTTTGGTGAAGTTTGATGTTTTCATCCTTTGGTTATTGTCTCCCATATTCACAGAAACAATGTATAGCGATCTATTGATTCATATCTGGCACAGGGAAAGCATTGTTTTATTCTTTGCTTTATTTATGGTTTTAATCATTGCTTATTCATTCTTTTATTCATCGGTTTATTCGTAGAATTAACTAAACCATTGTTATAAATTTAAATTGTGAGTTTTGACTTTTTGGTCTATTTTAGAGGCAGTATCTGTTGGATGGGAAACGTGGGGGGAATGGTCTAACTGTTCTGTTGATTGCGGTAGTGGTCACCGGACTCGTGTGCGCGAGTGTACCGACGACCCATCAGAGGCACATCTCTGTGTTGGTGTAGATGAACAGATCAAATCCTGCTATGCTGGGAAATGCCCACAACCAGGTACCGTGCAAATAAGATGACATAGGGAAATAGCGACTACTTTTACGGAGCTTATCAAGTGCAGACATTTTTTAAAGAAATGTCTTGACAATAATCCATGCTAAACCATGCGCTTTTTTGTTATGCCTTGTAGCTTACTAAAGATCCATGTAGTCAATCATTATGTTCAGCGAGCTTTTTTACTTCTAGCCTATGGATCTTGGAGCTCTTGGTTTGAGTGGTCTGCATGTACTGCAAGCTGTGACACCGGTAAGTATTTGTAAATTATGTTAAAAAAACTGTTCCTCATTTCTTCTTATGATGTCTTAAGAAAACAGTAGGGAAGGGTTTAAATATGATAGGTCCTCTTTTCTTGTGCAAGTTAGACAATATCAATCATTCTAACAGAACTCTTAGTCTGATTAAATGAAATTCCTTCTTCTCAGACATGATCTTCACAGACACTAATCACTGAATCCCTCAACAAATCTAGTATAGTTTATACTAAAAACCGTTTGCCGTGATGGATAGAAGACTTTAATTACTTGCATAGTATAAATGAATGGCTGGTTCATCTCTCTGTAAAAGCCTTCATGAACAAAGTGTCTAGGGCACCCTTACATTAAAGAGGGACAAACTATCACGGTTTGCTCGTTTCTATTGATTTTTGCAACTAATGTGGGGCAAGTATAATGTCACACCTAAGTAATACTAAAAAGGATTATGCATTCTTTGGAGTAAGATACTCTCAAACTAGAACAGCACCTTTATGTACCGTCCGCTAAAACTAGAGTGATTATTGCATTTTAGCCTAAGTGTTGAAATCAATTTAAATTAACCCTTTTTTATGTGGCATGTTTTCCAACTACAATAAAGTTGCATTATAAGTTCAAGGCCATAATAAACTACAACTATATTAGCCGCCACACTTAAAATGGCCAATGCAATGTTTATGTGAGTTTGCACCTTCAATATAGCCTAATGCGCAGTCACACTGAGTTCATAAAAATAATAATCAGACTTGGTAGAAGACCTTAACATGATTATCCTCATTGAATTACATTACTCCTTCTATTCTTTTCTTTTTCATGATAATAAACTAAATTATACTTAGTATTGCGAGTGAATTGTAAAACAAACACCCACGTACATTTGGATTACATCTTACTCGTCTGACTAGTGCACTTTTACATCAGGGTCAGAGCACCAAGTAAATAAGTTGGGATACTTTTTATTCGAACTCATTAAATAACTCAAATTTTAGTGTGAATATCGTCAGATTGGTAAATGTAGTGTATCTGACTATCAAGAAGTGAGTAAATACCATGTAGAGAGGAAAAGGTACTTTCTTCTCAATTGTAATTACTTTGTACTTAATATTCCGTTTGTATCTTTTCTAACAAAACTGGCAATGCCAAGTTCATACAAAGGGTCAAACGAAATATAGCTAGGGCAGACATAATAAACTCCACACATTAATGATTGTTGCGATCTAACAACAACTGACAAATAACATGTAGCATTGTTTGAGATTGCAATCGTAATGATAATACAGCTCATCTAAAGTGCCTAATGTACTTTGATATACATGTCTACACAAAATATAAAGAATACTTTCCTTTTAGTCATATTCTTCAACACATGTAGCGACAGTACTACACGCAGCACTATGGGTTCTTGCAACTTGATCAGCAATATGTAGATACTAGATCAGCAATATACACATTTACTTCAGGGTTATAAATACATTGAAACTATGAGTTAGTTTTTAGATACAGTTTATCCATTTTCTACTTTGTATTTCACAGAATGGTAAGGGTGTTTTCACATTAATCTCAAATTTAGCTAACCTATGAAATATTTGTACTGTTTAAGCTATGCTAGAGGACGGGTTGGTTCTGCAGTGTAGCTTAGATATGAATCAATTTTACTGGTTAGCACGAAGCTCGAAGACGGATTGATTCTGTGTATTATTTATTAATTGTAGATAGAAACCGTTTTATAACAGTTGACAGTATTATTTGTGAGTTTCACTTGTGCTTAGTTGTCCTATTTTTTATTAAGGTTGGTGCATATTAAACCGTAAATTCAATACATGTATTTCAACACACAGTTGACAGCATCATTTATCAGTTCTATTTGTGCTTAGTTTCCTATTTTTGCAAAAAATATTCAAGTTGGTCCAATTTATATCATAAATTTATTAGTTGTATCAGCACAGCAACTAATTATAGAAACTTTGATTTATATCTTTTTTACATTTTTCAACCACTCATAAAGATGGTAGATTGAAAAATGTTAAACAGGTTTATAATTCAGATCTGCTTTCACGAACGATTTAAAAACTAACTCATTCCGAAACAATATATACATATTATGGGTACAGGAAGTTAATACACTATTCATTGATACTGATCAGTCACATAAATCTTAAATTTCATAATGTAATGTATAAAATATTTAAAATGATAACTTTTGCAACTGATTTGTAGTTCTTACTGATGCTTGAAGTGAACTATTTATTGATGTTTTACTGGTGCTTGTATTGATATTCAGGCACTCAGACAAGAACTAGAGATTGCACAATAGAAGAGGAGGATTTGCCTTGTGAAGGAGATGACAACCAAGAAAGGGATTGCAACACCTTTGACTGTCCAAGTAATTATTTTGCTTTACACACGGTAGAAAGAATCTTCTCTCCATTTAATTTGAAACCCAGGCCCAGGCACATACAGCATAAATAACCGCAGTGATGTAGCGTACAAGAAATTATAGCCTCTGTTTGCTGTAACCTTGCTATTACGTCACCGTAGATGGATAATCTTTCATCCGTTCAGTTTGCATACACAATTCTGGTTATTTTTCTTTGTTGTAGGTTTAGATTTAAATCCTCATTTACTCACTAATATTTTAGTTTTGTTGTGCCTTTCATGCTTCTCTTTACAATTTATCGCAACTTACCTTAAATTTGAAGGTTAAATAAAAAATCAACATTTTTGTTTTTGCTTTTATGCATTGTATTTTTCGGATTGAGTTGTTTTGCTTTCCAAGTTTATTTTTCTTCTTACTAGCGAAATCACTCTTCTTTTACCTAGGTTCATCAATTAATTTTGAATGTAATAAAGCAATAGCACTGTGTATGACAATCATTCCATTGACCTGAGGTGCTCACAAAAATGCATATGTAACTGTGAACCCCTTCAGATACGTCGCAAAATGTACCTCTTCTTCTTATTCGAAATTTTTTTAATCGTACTGTTTAAGGCTGTGGAGCAATGGCCTGCACGGACGGGGGTTCTCCAAATGGGGAATGTACCAGATGTCAATGTGCCGGCCAAACACTGAGCGGTAAAGTACTTAATTTTGTTAAATTCAAGTATTATTTATGTTCCGTAGCTTTAATTTAAAAGAAAAAACTTATAATATGAATTTCGTTTACGTCTTATTTTATGGAACCATTAACGTAACAGAGAGAACTTCTTGTTGGATTTGTACAAAGATATTTTGTGAGGATAAACTCACTCGACGAAAATCAGAGTCGCTAATTAACAGCATCGACAAATACAACGGAATGTGCACATTAGACGTGAAACGTTTTACAACAACTAAAAACAAACTAGTTTATCTAAAACAGGAACCAACAAAAATGAGTTTAGCAGAGAGAAAATAGTGAATTGCTTTCCTATTTTTTCTCTGAGGGCGCATCCCAAAATGACAAATCAAGGAGCAGAGTAGACAGTGAGTAGACAGAGAATGCTAATTCTGGAACTTTTGACGTGATAAGATTTTTGATAATAGGCTTGACGGTTAACAAATGTGGGAGTGAATGATAAAGGACCAAACCAAACTACTATCAGCCTCCACAACCACCACACCCCACTACTACCACCAACGCACCACCACCACCATTCACCATTCCGCCACCATCACCAGCACAACAATAACTTACTATTACAACAACCATCCCTTCATCGGCATCGCCATTGCCACAATCAATATAAGTGTGCAACATGTTAAAGAATATAAAAGGCCTCCTGATTTTTGGCTTAACAACTTATTCATGTAAATATTGACAACAATGGATGAAAAAAGTACAACGAAAATACCATTTCATCCGGTTTAAATACATAATTTAAAGGCTGTTTTATTGCTATACATACATCAATTAATGTACAAATAAAAAATTCAGAAAACAAATAAATAAACAAATGAAGTAACGGCACATAAAATAATAAAACAAGTAATAAATCATAATGAGCAAACTAATAACTAAACACTTAAACAAAAAATTAAAGTTAGCAAAAATAAGCAAAGAAATTAGAATTATTATCCATGGAACTAGACCTGATAACTCGTCATATGTTTCAAGCTACATGTCTCTTAACTATATATGAACCATTCTATAGCTAAAACAGGTTTCTAACAAATAAAAATGCAAAATATGCAAAGTAATATACAAATAAAAAATTAAGAAAACAAATAAATAACCAAATAAAGTAATCACATATAAAATAAAAACAATAATAAATCATAATGAAGAAATTAATACCTAAATACGATAAACAAGAAATGAAAATTAGCAAAAATAAGCAACTAAATTAAAATTATAAAAAACATAGAAGTCTAGCCCCAGCCGCCGTGCATAGAACATCTTTTGCTCTTCCAAGTTAGTTGTTAGTACTCTCTCACATGTGTTCGTTCTGGCTATGGTATTGTCATCAGGATAACGAGAGTGATCTAGTGAGGTGGAAGTAGGTCCTATATCTTGAAGTTGTATGAGATGAAATTGCAAAAACTCTACATTTTTAATATACAATTTTACTTTGAACAACAATTAACAGAACTTCATGTTCGCTTTTTATTTAAGTGTTGAATTAGAAAAATGAAAAAAATATGCTTCTCTAAAAGCATTACTTTTTTTATCCACTGCAAAAAAACTAATATTATTGAAATGTTGAAATGTAGTGATATCAATCATCTGTTTCTAAAACACGCCCAGCATCAATGCTCTACCGCGAAATGAAATTAAAGCAAGGATTCTTTGAAACCAACTTCCGAATCGTGCCTAGTGGGAGAATTTAATCTCATACTCATATTGAAGGCAGTGTAAGCAGCATTGACGGAGTTCCAATAGAAGGCGTAGAAGTCTCTGATGACTTGCTTCCAACTCAAGTACTCACTACATCTGATTCTCTTGGCCATTTCGTGCTGAGCGACACATGTGTTGGATCATACCTGCATTTTGTCATTTATGGCTACCGAGAAGAATCACTAAGAGTGAACGACCTGCAACAAAGGTTCCTGCTAACAGCTGTCGGTACGTACATTGTAAATGCATCAACTAATGTGTGCATGATTTGAAGTTCAAAATTATCTATTCATGAATAGGTCACCCCCGTACCTAGAAAACATTGACTGGTTTTACAGCATGTTTAATGCTGTTTCTGCCATACTAGAACTAAACAGATTGTAGCCAAACCTTTGAATCCAAGTTGCAAATGCACGATGTGGTGGACGGAGTTTACATATAACTTGATATAATATAACCTTGGAATACGGATTCTAGTCATTGAAAACCTGTTTCCTCTAAAGTTATATGGCTATGGAATCAAAACAATGGCACATGGCAATTTTCTGTTCAATAAATGACATATATATGTTTTGAACCTTGTTTCTCTTATTCAATAACAAAGATTCTATTATATTTATAGATTAAATATACGCTATTCTTCCGCATATTATTAAACTACACAATGCAGCGCATCACTATATAATGTTTCTTTTGCCCATTTGCAAGAATTTGAAAGCACCCAACCACGAATTTTTTGTTATCATGTGAATCAGTAGTTGCAATTACGAAATCTACCTGTTGTTTAATAGAAATCGTCATTGTATAATTGACAGAACAAACGTTGTGCCTAAATCTCTGTAAGTTGTCTAAAATGAAAGAGCAATTTAATTATGCGTTGACTTAAGTATCGTATATACAATAAGATTACAGCTATAAAATCTTTTCTGAAGCATACATAGCTGAGGTATACATAACTGTCATGTACGTATGAAGAAAGTTCCACCGAAACGCTCATGTAAACTAGGGACTGAGTAAACATTCAATTGACTCTGTTTCCTGGACCCTTTCCAAATCATGCCAAAATGGGCGGGTTAATGTTTATGCTACAAAATGGAGACAGTTCAGTTGTACGTGTTCTTTGGCTCCAGTATTTGACCTTCAAGTAATTCAGGAAAGTCATTTCATAATACTTAAAATGAGGTGCAATTAAGATAGAGATATTTAAAACATTGGGTTTGTTCTTCCGCCATCTTTAGAATATTTACGTATCACGGATCATCCAGAAAACAAAGTGAGACTTGCTGGTGAAAGTGCAGAGCTATGCTGTACGGCTACAGGGGATCCGCCACCCAAATATTATGAATGGTAAAATACTTTTACTTTTCATTCTTCACTTACAAAGGATAAACACATGTATAGAAGGTGTTATGTAATGATAAACATAAATAACTATGAACTAGTTTTGTTTTGTGGTTCATGTGGACGTTCGAAAAATAAAAGTAGCAAAACGATTCGGAACAGAAAAAATGCTCACGGAAATTTAAGCCGTGTACTCGTAATCAGGGAATTATTACAGGAGATATTCAGAAGCGGGCCAGTTTTTACCGCCTGCTTTTGAAATATATTAATGAAATTCAATTCATGCATATTCAATGCTTTTTATTATCACTTCATTCCACTTAACATTACATCACAAAGGTGTTACACATTTATATCAAAGTTAGTGACAATGTTTTTAGCTGCTGTCAACCAGTATTTTTTCTATGCCATGAGAAACTGTTACAGCTTTAACACATTGCAAAATGCTGATGGTAAAAACTGACATTAGAGATTCAACACAGTATTAGGGCTACTTATTTTTATATGAGCATTTCAATTGCTTCAAATAAATTTCTTTTTAATACATTTTTCTCTGTAGACTCTTTTCGAAATACACTTTTGATTTTAAATATTTTATAATTCCAGTAAAAATACTTTCTATTTTATACTGACATCTATGAATAAATACTGACTTTATAACTTCTATCCCTTAACCCATCACTGCACAATGTACTCAACAATTTCATTCTATTTGATAGAGTGATATTAACCCGCAGCTCAAAGTTTGCGTTTATGAAATTTTCAAGTAGCATCCAAAATAAACTTAATTTTGAGCAACATATAAAAGTGTGCTTGATGCCATTTTTAACTTTACAGTTTTGACAATTTTCTTCAACATTTATATCGAATTTAGCAACTTTGTAGTTTGACGCATAGTTTTTATGCAAAATTGTATAGTTTACAATACTCTGTCGAATAATTCTAGTTAAATATATCTGTTTCCTGTGTTATCTGTTCATATTACCCGATTTACCCAATGACCAAAAACAAGATTATAATTGTCACTGTCAAGACGGTAGTGTGACTTCCCTCCTGTAGTGAGTCAACCGCAGTAAAAGACCACGTCTGTGAAAAATTTGGCTGCAAAATTCCGTACCACCCTTCTCAAGAAACAAATAAAAATCAGGAAAAATTGCCTGGTGGTCAAATGGTTGGTTTTTGTTTTCGAGATGGTATTTTTATGGCCAGTGGTCTTTTGTCCGGTAGTCAAATCACGGACAGTTTGTAACCAGTGGTTATTTAGTATTGAACCATTTTAGACGTACCGTGTAGTCTTCCGTAATTATTGAAAATTCGACGTTGAAGCTTTAGATTAATTACTGGGATTAACAAATTATAATAACGTCATAAATATTAATGTGACGTGATGCTGTAACGATATTGTAACAAATAGATGGATCATTATTTGCGTATTGTTATTTTTTTACGAGTTAAGGAAAATCAAAACCAGAATACCAGTTGTAAAGTGACACAAACTAATAACAATAGTGGAGGCGAGCATTCCCGAAACGTAAGAGATGAGCATCCCAGCTGAGACATTTGCTGTTTATCCTATATGGAAAGAGATAGCACAGAATACATGCGCACAATATTAGCCATTCTTTTGCGATAGTGTATAAATCAGTCGCCTGTATTTTTAGCTTTCTCATAGGTGTGTTCGCCTTAAAATGGGCTTAAAAATCAAAATTTATACGTCCATTTTGTGCATATAAAATGTTAATGAATTTCTTAAACAAACTAAAGTGGACTAACTAGATATGCTACAGTATATCTCTACTAAATTTGGTCGTCCTAGTCCCAAATGCCTCAGAGCAGAATGAGTGACATGAATATGGAAAATAAAGGATTCATACAGAACCACTTTTCTGCACAAATTCAATGAGCTATGGAGAGTAAAAGCATCCAAGTGTAACAATTGTATATTGTGAGAAACTGGTGCATTTGTGGTATATTGTTATATATTGCATGTTGTGATAGTTGATGTCTTGGTCATTGTTTCTCATATCACCTGTCACCATGCTTAAACTATATATGGATGAGGTTAAATATATCTTCTTGCTTTCTCTCTGCATATTTAAATTTTAAAACATATGCGACGCAATATAAGTGTCTAATAAAACAAATAGGACTAAGTGTGATCATTTATTTTAGGTGTGAAATTATTCAGATGTAAATTATTATTTAGATCAATGTAATTACCGTGTCTTTCATGATTGCATTACAGGTTCAAGGATAGACTTGTGCTTCCTGAATTTATGTACCCTCAAGGCACTGTTCTATATCTAACCTCCTTGAAAGAATCAGATTCAGGACGGTATAGGTGCCGGGCAAATAATGACGTTGGTTCAGCCTTTTCCCGCTTTGCTCGAGTTCGAGTCAAAAGTATGCTTGCACGGTTATTAATTTAATTTGGCATTTTACAAGAAGCTAATTATGAATCCTGTTACTTTTTTCGAACACAGGCATTTTCTTTGTGGCGTAGGAGGAGTATGCCAAAACATATTCTGAATTCAAACAAGAATTTTTATGGTCGGAAATTAACTTCACTGGTTTATCTTTTCAATCTGGCATTTCAGCGAAGTAGTCAGCTTGCTTAAGAAATTCTTCATCAGGATGGCTTAGTTTGCATTCTACCAGGGATCACAAAGCATTTGTTTTTGACTGCTGTTTTGTGATAAATTTTCAACTGAATTAAACATGGGGAAATGTCTTTCCAGCTGTCAGCAAAACAAATTGGAGAATACATGAAATTTTAATGTAGGCTCAAAATATATAGCCCCTTTTAGGGTGTAACACGAACACTTTATTGTTTTATCTAAGGCAATGATACATTGATACTACTGTAAAATTTATTTCAGTTTTGGGGGTTGCTTTCAGGCTGTCATATTTATTAATGTAAATGCACTGTTATGCTGTTAGAAAAATAGAATTACAGAACAATGATTTTTCATTTTTCCACATCAATTTAGCTAGAGCTATTGTCTTGAGCTTTGTTTTTGTGCCGTTATATATGCCGTGCCTACTTAGATATGCAATTTCATATTCACAGATGAGACAGATCACTTCTGCACAGAAACACCGAGGCCAATGGAACAAAAATTGCCACTGGGATGCACGTATGAAGGCGGCTCTGTCATTGAAGTAGGCAGGTGTTTAAGTGAGTATTTAATTTTATTTGCTTAATCAACAAAGTGTGTAAGTCGTTTGAATCAAGTACATAAATGTACTAGTCAGAAGCTTGAAATATTGATATCCAGACTTACTTTGACACACATCTCGTGAATAAAGAGAACTAGTGAGAATGTAACATGTGTATAAATTAATTTGCCGACAATCTTTCAAGTCTATTTTAATATCAAATTATGCTCAAAATATGATATTTAACTAAATACACATGCGCTGGTGTTTGTAGGAAATCCATGCAGAATGGCGTCAGCTGGAAATGAAGGAGGTTGCATTTCCGAAGACGACAGCCAAAAGAACTGCTGCACGAGAACGGAATTCACTACTGTTGAGGTTCAGTGTTTGACTGGTGATATGACTATGGTCGTCACGACCGCTTGTGGGTGTGGTCAGTGTCCATCTAATAATATTCGCATCATAGGGCGTGTAAAAAGTGTAAGTGGGGGACCAGTTGGATATGCTACAGTGTTTGTTAATAATACTGAAGTTGATGAGGCAAATAAAGACGGTATATTTTATGTTACGGTTCCGTCCAGTACTAAGGGTGTGGTATTGCATGTAGAAGATACTGGTTATGGTTATCATGCCTCTAGCACTAAACGGATCGATTTAGAAAAATTAAAAGACAAACGTATTTATCGGTGCACCATCACATTGCTCCTAAAACAACCCGAAAAAGTAATAGATTCTACACAGAATAATGTAATTGAGCTGAAGGATGAAGACCAAACCGTACCATTTGGCGAAGTTTACATCCCTGCAAATTCTTTCTATTTGACCGATGGGTCATTATATACTGGGTCAGTTAACACATCCGTTACAGTAGTTGATCCGCGAAATCAGCGAAGCATGTTTGTCAGTCCCAGTGACTTAAGCTACGAGGATAAAGAGGGTGAAACACAACGATTAAATTCTTTAGGGATGTTTTATCTCGACTTCAGGGCAGGTAGCAATCCTTTGGGCCTTAAACCTGACATCTCTGTGGCTTTTAACGCCGATCTCGTACCAAAGAGCCTTAAAATTGAAACCAAACTAAAGCTGTGGCAGATCAGTCCATCCACTGGGCAGTGGGGTTATTTAGGTGACGTCACAAACAGCACAACATACCGTTCAATGCAAGGATTCAAGGCGGCCAATTTCATTGTAGCAGACTTGCACTACGATGACTATGTACAAAGAACGTGGACAAACTTCGATTACGACACAGGTATAACGTGTCATGCCAAAATTGGTGTATTCAATGATGACAGCTTTGACTCATATGACGATGTTGGCGATGTCAGACCAGTAGCTCTAGCTGAAGTATATCCTGGCCAGGATAGAAAAGTGTATGACAAGGCTGCTACAATCTCCTGGTCCGACGATCCAGATGAAGATGAAGGCACGTGCCTTGTTATCCCATGCGACACGGGAACCGGCTCGGATGAAATTGCCTATCCTGGTGGAACCCAAGGTTATATTATTGCTGAGATTGATGACAAAGGCGCTCAATGCGATACGTCACACGTTCCTGATATCCACCGTGGCATTGAAAGTAGTCTAAGAGAAAAACTTGAATACAGAGAAGAATTGTTTGAAGATGATCCTAATTACCCAGCTATTTACACGCAAATGGACAGACAGCTTGTAGCAAATGAAGGTCCGTTTTATGATTGGGATGGTCATGAGGGTGACTTAAAGAAATGGGCATATAGTGATGCATGTAGCCATGCTTTAATTTCAGGTACGCAAGACGATCGCGGTAACCACTTTCGGTTTTACAAAAACAAGCTAAAAGATGAATGTGATGTGAAGGAGAAAGATTACACAGTTAACCTTGAACCAATAAATCTAGTAGATGATAGTGCGTACAGTTCAAGAAGACTAAACATGTTGTCGTGGTATGCAGAGTACGCTGAATTCGCTGTGTGCTATGTCAAAATTCTAGTGAAAAATTACGATAGTTCTATTGCATTTGCTGTAACATCGGAAGTGACTGAGTACGAACATAACGACGGTTACACAATAGAGAACGGCACAGCTTACGGACAAATGCATGGCTGTGTAGAAAATGGTTTTCAAAAAAACCCTCCTTATGAACATACTGGTGCATTGTGCATTCAAACCAGATGGTCAGGTGATGTAAGCGACCATGCGATAACTTCCCCAGTAACATACGCAGAACAGCCTATTTTTAAGGTGTTCTCATTCCGTGATGGGAGCGAGGGTGCTTGTAAAATTGACGAATATTTTGACCTAGAGGGTGTGGGAGGCACAGTAAATGAGGACAGGACAGTGTTTTCCATGAAAATCCTGCGTGGTCAAACCTATGGCAAGATTGCCGGAGTTTATTGCGTTGAACAGGAATTATTTCCAGCAGACGCAGCTCAGAAAGCCGAAGCGGCATGCAGAAATGATGAATTCGGTACATCATATGTAGATGTACCAACAGATATTGGACTCGAATCGTGGGCAGTGAAATTTGATTGTGCACCGTAATAGATGATAAGCATAAACGGTATAAAATTGCCTAAACGATTTCTATAAGCCGGCGCTGTAATAATTATCAAGTTTAAAACTGTACTAATACTAAATTGACAAAGGTAAAGTATATTAAAATAACTAATGTAAACATAACTGTAAAAGCTTACTAAACTTGAGATGTCGTTACTATACTGACTATACTTCCAATGATAAAACTAATGTGGTTTAAGAACATTCTCCCTTTTTAAGTGTGCCGATTCATACAGACCTGTGCCTGTAAGACTGTAAGATGCACTGTACGAGGCAAAACCAACCGATATCATGGCCAGTGTTTTACATAAAATGCTTTTTATCTTCCGAAAATTTGTACTTCTAAAGAATGTGAAAGTAACGTATTTTTGTATTGTGAAAGTTTTTCTTGTGCGCAAGAACATCTAATCAATATCGATATCCTTCAACCTGATTTAAGGCATTTTTTGCATTGTGACTGAACTTGGACAACGGTTCAAATCATAATCCACACCGAATTAGTGAACATCATTCCAAGATTTGGCTCTAAAATTTTTAATAAAGCTATCATTAATAAAAAAATCATCCCTTCGTTGTGTTAAACTGCTTTTAAATTTAATGGAAATGAAAATTATTTTTAATTCATTGAATGATTTTCAAGTACCAATATGGCTTTGGAAAAAATGCATTCGCTTTTCAAATGTTGTGATTAATTTTTATGATGAAAAGTAAAATTAGTGAGAACGATAAAGGTTTCTTATTCTTGTTGTGTGAATAAAAAGTAATGAATACTGAGTTACATAACAAATAATTGTTCTAGGGCGTTAATTGCAAGGATTGTCACAGATTCATTCTGCACAGAAACATTTCTAAGGCTTACCTTGGCAAATATTTATCTCAAAGCGAGTATTTATGTGCCAAACGTTTGAGAAGTAAGTGCCAAGTTAGAAAAATTAAAAATTAATATGCATCAAAGGAGGGAAATGGAGGAGAAAGAAGGACAGTATGAGATAGAAAAAAGAAACACGGAGAGACGGGGAGAGAGGGAGAAAGAAAGAAAGAAGGAAAGAGAGAGAGAGAGAGAGAGAGAGAGAGAGAGAGAGAGAGAGAGAGAGAGAGAGAGAGAGACAGAAAGAGATCAGTTTCCATTTAGAACCCATGTCATAAAACAACAGGAGTGTGTGTATGCGAGAGAGAGAGAGAGAGAGAGAGAGAGAGAGAGAGAGAGAGAGAGAGAGAGAGAGAAGAGAGAGAGAGAAAGAGAAAGAGAGAGAGAGATCGGTTTCCATATAGAATCCATATCATAAAACAATTTTTATCTAATAATTAGATGTCACAGATTCACTTGAACAAAATGTGGACATATGATAATGCAATAATATATTTTGCGATGTATTTTAGATTATATCGGGCTCATAATCATGGGATGGAAAAGTATTTCAAGCTTTACCCACTAGATATTTGTTTATATTTGCCTCAGTCCGCCCCTCTCATCCCTTCCAATAGTTTGATGGCGTCCTACTAGTGCCTCGTTGCAAGCAATCCACTTCGGCAACTAAAGCATACTTAAGCATATAAAACAAATCAAAAGTTAAAATCAGAGGAACCCGAAGTCCTATTAGTTATATACAATAAAATAACAAAGATAATATTATCAATACATTAGTACTTCTACCATTATTTCATCTTATTTTACTCCTACTACCACTTTTAAAACTAATTCTATTGCTAACAGTACACTAATACTTTCATTACTGAAACAGCAATTACTACTACTACTACTACTACTACTACTACTACTACTACTACTACTACTAATGATAATAATAATAATAACAAACATGCTAATTGAGAAGTCTGACATAGACATTTAAAAAGAGAAAGGGAACCAGGGAAGGAACCCACACTCACCTCCACATTGTTGGGGCCTTATAAACAATACATATAAACACATGGATGAACCAACCGCACCGGCTGCTTTGTGAATCTTTTCATTTATGCCTTAATTTAAGAAAACATAAGCAAGAAGAGTATTGTACGACGTCTTTAAGCGTTAACGCTCCTTTTTAAGCATATAGATTTTGGCGATATCTTATATGAGTAACTGGTGGTGGTGTGAATATAGAAAGATAGTTAAAAACCTCGGTCATGCGTTCATGAAAACGCCAAAAAGTAATATTTTGAAATTTGGGTTTAAGTGGGAGGAAAGTAGGGAGCGAGGGAGGAAATGGGAAGCAGGGAGTGGGAGGGAGGGAGAGAGGGAGGTAGAGAGGGAGAGCTTAACATGGGCGTTTTGATAAACATTCTTGAATCTTTTTCCTCTTTTTATTTAATTTCCCACTTACTGTCACTTTATTCTGATATAATATTTCCTCACAAGAATATTGACGAATGTGAGACAACACATATGCACACACACACACACACGCATATATATATATATATATATATATATCACGAAAAAACAGGCGGTAGTACAGATACATATCTAAATTTTAAATTGATATAAATATATAATTAATTATTTAAGTTTATTAATTGCAGAGTTATTGCGATTTTTGGGAATGAAACAACTTGAATAATCAATTACATATTTGACAAAAATTCAAATTTGTTATAGCATCTGTTCTTTGTGTGTTATAATTAGTATTATTAAGTTCCTTTTGTTTTACTTTTGTTGCAGTTTATATCGTAAAACAAAACTTCACACTGATTTCTTATTGGGAAAAAATGTGTAACCGTTTCAATTTGGTATATAGCCTAGCTAAAGCAATTGAATTGCACGTCAATCCACTGTCGACCAACCCGAGCTGGAATCGAACTCGCATTCGGATTACCATACCAACGCTCTAACAAACTGAGCTAACCGTCATCTCTAGCAAAATCAAAAGCGATTTAAGGTAATCGTAAATGTTTTAAAGGTGCAATTCTGCGTGCTGTGTGTCTTAGTTTGATATACTTTCGAATAATAATCTGTTGTAAATGGGATACTGCTATTGTGCACACGCTGTATAATTCCTTTCTTTTTATGTGTTGTTCAATGGTGACTGGAAATGGCTCATGTGAGGCGTTTAGTACAAAGCACGACAGGATCGCGGCAGCCAGTTCGGGTTTTGGTACGAACTTGTCGTAGGGAACGCCATGGTTTTTCTTTTCAAGTATGTTTGAGATCAATTTGTGGATTTTGCGTTTAAAAATGTACTTATATGCTATGTTAAGAAAAAGAAATCCGTTTTTTTTTAAATTTAACATAGCAATGTTCCGTTTTAAAACACTACATTAACATGTATTACAAGCCTTTTTAAAGCAATTATTTCTTTCTAATCTCTTAATATGTATTTTAAGAATAAATGAAACTCTAACAGGGAGACGCCTCCGCATAATACCAAAAAATCTCTCAATCACTATTTCAAATAGTGTCTTAGAATGTTAAATTTATGATTTAAAATGACACTCTACCTTTTTTTAACAGAACTGGTAGATATGTCATACGAAGTAGTCTTGTTGAAACAAAACCAGTCTGAACAGTCTTTTGCTAAGCCTATCAAGTATCTAATGCCACGTTTAGCAGTAGGATATTCCTTATATGTTTTCTTTCAAGTAAGATATACGGAATAAAAAACGAGCTACGTTATCTTGTGTAATATTTTCCATTGTTGTTTTCTCACAATTGGTTTTTTTTTTGCACATGCTATTATTTTGAGTTCAATGTAAAAATTTGTCAACATCAGAGGAATCTTATTTTAAAAATGATTAACATTATAAAAGACGTTTTAATACATTTAAAGACTCACTAAATTGATTTTCAGCATAATTGCATAAATATAAAATTTTCCAACAAATGCTATAACACACAAAAAGCCCCGGCTAAAACATAAAAGTGTTTAGTCTAATTTTTTTGATACACTGCACATAGCAACAATGAAATAATCAGGATATTGTGGTGCAGTCCTCTTTAAAATTGATTATTTATGTTTTGTTGTTGGATATATCACTTGGTCATTAAATATGTTTTGTTGTTTAAGTGGAGAACGATTCATGAGCCATTATTAGCTATTTGGCACAAACCTTATACCAGTGTGTCCAATACTAGTGATATGTGACCTACTTATGTTTTCTTTTGTTTATGTTTTGTTATTGGTTATATCACTCGGTCATTAGATATGTTTTGTTGTTTGATTGGAGAACGATTCATGAGCCATTATTAGCTAATTGGTTCTAACCTTATACCAGTGTGTCCAATACTAGTGACATGTGATCTACTTATGTTCTCTTTTCTTAACCAAACATATAAATAGACACGTCACTAAAGACTTGTAGAATGCATATTGAGGGTTATGTTTAATATCTTATGCAATATGTTTAAGGCTTTTGCCTGTGGTATGGCACTTGAATATACATAAGCTTTATATATGCCAGAAACTAAATTTTGCCACTTTCTAAGGGTAAGAATTAAAATAAAATAACAATAATAACATTGATGAATGTTGAAATATGTTGCAAACAGATAATAGGCAGTGTGAATGTGATAATTTCGTTAATTTTTGTTCTATATCTCTACCATTTGGAGATTTTCTGTGTTTTGGATGACTTAGGATACTTGCATAGGCAAATATCTAGATTTTTCCCATTGGTGGAATATGGAATGCCATTTTGGCATCTATTGCCAACATTTTGAAAGATACCTGAAAGAAATTAGTGTCAACATCTTTAAAGATGTCTAAAATTCTATTTCATAAATCTGAAATTCAATTTTAGATATAAAAATGCATTTTTTTACATTATGTCTAAGATGCAGTTTAAAATATGTGAAACTCAAGAGGGATGTGATATTGAATTTGAGTGAGGAAGTATAAAATGGAAATTATAGGCTAGGAACTTTTTCATTCCCTTGTGCACATGTTAATCTCACGTAAATGTGACAAAAGTTTGTATTCTGTTTATTTTGTGGTAAAATAAGCTAACGAAAACCAATCAAGGTGTTGGTCAATTGTTTGTGTGTGATTGCGCAAACATCACACAGGTTAATAGTCACGCAGACATGACGAATGTTTATATATTTTGATTATCCTGTGATAAATAAGACGACGGAAACCATGCAACTTTTATACTATATTTCTGGTTGATTGCACCAATATCATACATGTTAATGATCACGTAAACATGGAGTTTGAAAAACAGCCAGGGAACCAGTGCAAATTATACTCAGTGAAAACTGGTTGACGGCTTGTGCAGCACAATCTGTTTGTAACTTATGATTTTTATCATTTATATGCATACCTATGATGCATTTGGCATTGATTCAGTCTTTACAACACACTTCCGGTGCCGCCATACTTTCTGTGAGTAACTGAAAAACAATGACGTTATTATATGCAAATTCTTTATTGATAGTTGCTATCGTGAAAAAGACTAGAAGAAATTAATACAGACGGCAGAACATATGTTTATTTGACACTTATAAACTTTTGTGAATTTCTGCAAATACACTTTTAACAATACATTTGACCATTAAAATTGAACTGCTAGAGTTTTACGTATCAAAATAAAAATATTTTTCTAAATGCTTTAATGTCTAGAGTAGAGCTTTATATATATATATACGAAATACAAATGTAAATATCTCCAAATCCATTTTAGGCATCTGAAATTATGCTTTAGAAAACAATTTGAATTTGTTTTTAAGATATCTTAAGAAAGAATTAGCTATGCTGTCTAATCCTGATTAGAAAAGTGTTCTAAAGCTATAATTCAGAATAAAAGAATTGATACGTGGATAATAAATAAGGTTATCGTAAAACTAAATGCTTTATCAATTTATACACAACGAAATAATTTTGAAAGACACACATAAGCAACAAAAGAAAGATCCCGTTGTGTAGTATTACTGAAATCTTGTATTTTTGTGTTTGGTATCATTTGATGAGTAGGTAAATGAAACCATATATTGAGTACTGGAAGAAATTGTACGGATCTAAGAATGTTAGAATGTTAGACCAAAACCTTATCCACCAGTGAAAATAGACGACGTGTACCTAGAAAATAATATATTGGTTACTGTGCACTGTTATATATGAAAAATACAGTATCTGTCTTAGGAATCTACGACAAAATCTTGTATTAAGATATTAAGAGGAGTAAATGATAGAAATAATTGCGCCGTTGGAGGAGTGAGTCGAGCTGGGGAGATATAGCCAAAAATAGCCAAGCATGAAGATCTTAGAAATGAGTATGAAGAAGCGGTTGGAAAGCATGCTGTCAGCCTATTGAAGTGAGCTGTCCAAGATTCGTTTGCAGATATGTCTGGAAATTTTGTAGGATGTTGGGAATTACAGAGAAAGAGCTTCCGAGACAGCAACCAAGTGGCTATGGTTAAAGCAAAAAGTAAGCTAGAAGGTGAAAGCTAAGAATATAACACCAAAGCAGCCATCGCCCAGAAAGGTTGCCAACTATGGTTTTGGTATGAATCCTTGGGTTGCGATAGCCTGATGAATTGTTGCAGCGTTGCTTTGTCTCTTTTATTGGAGTCTTGCACATACGGACATTGCTAAAAATATTTACTGTATATAAAGCGTTTTAAACGAAATTTGTAGGATGTTGGGAATTACAGAGAAAGAGCTTCTAAGACAGCAACCAAGTGACTATGGTTAAAGCAAAAAGTAAGCTAGAAGGTGAAAGCTAAGAATATAGCACCAAAGCAGCCATCGCCCAGAAAGGTTGCCAACTATGGTTTTGATATGAGTTCTTGGGTTGTGATAGCCTGATCAATTGTTGCAGCGTTGCTGTGTCTCTTTTATTAGAGTCTTGCATATACGGACATTGCTAAAATATTTACTGTATATAAAGCGTTTTAAACGTCTGTTAACAATTTCAAAATAGAGTTGTAAAAGTTGAGCTTTAGAATTCTTACCAATAATTTAAATAATTTTGAAGTGTCTGATGTTGTTAAAACCACATCTTTGTTAGGTAAAATTCATGTTAAAGACTGCATTTGTTAAATTAACCTAAAGCTAACAAAAGTAGTGTGTCAGTGAACATAGACCCTCAGAATAAATCTTTCTCAAATGATTAAAACATTATTCGTTTATGTTCTGCAAAGCCGAGCGTCTCGAGCAAATTGATTATAATAGGAATAACATTACGTTGCCATTAAAGACATTATATTTTATTTGAAGCCCTTGTGTTCCCATTGGAATCCCTACATATAGCATTTCAGGCCAAACGCCAGTCAAAATATGTAAATTTTTCAAACATTTGCTCAGCTAAGAGATAACTAACAGGTCTTCAGTTTGTAAAGCAATCAGTGGCAAATCAATTTAAATGATAGGGCAACTGTTGAATGCGACAGAAACACGAATAATGTTTCTTCCGTTTATTCGTTAACGCACGACTCAACAACATGTTTACAGTAATCCATACAGGAACAATGTGTCAGTGTGTATGTGTACGTGTGTCTGTGTGGTTCATGAATTTTGGGGAGAAGTCCACAAGCTGTGGGCATACTCGCTTGTGATTGGACGATACTGGAGGGCTAACTGCCAGCTACTGCTCTCTGCAATTTTGATTTTACTGAAGGCGGTTAATTGTACGTACAAGGCTTTTTACAAACTGCTGACAGTGCTCTTTTCGTTACAAAGAGAAGAAGTTCTTGATTTTTTTAACTTTTAAGGTTTTGTTGCAAACTCATTCACTTGACATATACAATTACAAGTTGGTGCTGTTAGCAGTTTGAAAAGGAGTGTTTCACATAGTTTTATAGAGGATAAAGAATAACTGCTTTCTCAAAGGAAGTTTAATTTATGTGCTTGATAAGACCAACCTGAAGAAATCGATCAAGACCCACGACCTCCACCTCCTTTAGGAGGTTCGGTTAGGCACAAATTTCGTTGACCCTGAACTCAAGTTCACTTTCGGATCAAAAGCATGAAGTTGCACTATATCTCAAAAACTATGAGATAGAGCAATTTTGACCTCCCTCTCCTTAAGACGTTACGTAAGGTATAACTTACGAGTAAAAAAACGGAAGTTGCCCTTTATCTCGAAAACGGTAAGAGAAGAGCAATTTCGACCTCATTTCGACTTCCACCCTCTCCTCAACGGTACATAAGATATACCCTTCGGTGACCTTAACGTCAAGGTAACTTTCGAGGCCAGACCGGAAGTTGCACTGTATCTAGAAAACGGTAAGAGATAAAGCAGTTTTGACCTCATTTTCGACCTCCAAACCCTCTTCGATGTTCGCAAGTATAACTTTCGGTGAGCTTCATCTCAAGGTCACGTTGAAGTCAAAAGGCGAAAGTTTAGAATGTTTTCAAGCGTTTATTTCGTCGCTCAGTGGCGAAATCTGTCTAGTTTTAACTTGATCTTACGGCGACCCCTAATTAACACTTCAAAGTGTTAATGATATAAATAAGAATCAAGTTAAATAACCTGACAGTCACAATACAACTTCAAACCATTAATCTGTGTGCTCCAACAGGCACAGCTTTGTGATAGGCCTCAGTTTACTCACTGACCTCACTGACCTACACGGACACGGACAGACCTAATGAGATCATCTCTAACGTGATGAACCTCAGTTACAATTCCTAATGTTTATGTACACCTAGGTGTGTTTTCATCAACAAGTAAAAAAATGTCTCCAATGCGAACGTTTCTCTCAACAGTACATCACTTGGATCTTTCCTGCAGCGTTGGCACGTATTCACGGATCCGTCTGTGCCAGAACACATTAGCTAAATAATATTGAGCTTGCTTCCACCAACACTTGCAGTAATTATCATCGATACAGAACAAACGTGCGGCAGACATGAATTGGTGAGTCTCAGTAGGAGTTGGTTGATGTAAGTGGATAAGGATCCCTGGAATCTTCATTAACTTGAGTGATTGGACGGTCATTCAAAATTCGTTCGACCTCTGTAGTGAATGTGAGTAATAACTCATCATTCAACAACTGATCCCTGACTAGAGATTTCAGTATGGCCTTCACTGACCCAACCATCCGTTGCCATATGCCACCAATGTGGCTGGCAAACAGTGGGTTGAAGTGCCACGCAATATTGCGCTGAAGTATCGTTTGGGGTATCTGTCTTTGGTTCCAGTGATTGACCCAGCAATGAAGTTCCTTCTCGCCGCTACTGAACTTAGTGCCATTATCACTAAATATTTTCTCTGGTTTCTCTCGGCGGCTAATGATTCGCTGCAGAGCTCCAAGAAACGAATTCGTATCGAGACTGTGTGCTATCTCAATATGTATGGCTCTTGTCGTAAGGTACGAGAAGAGACAGCCATAGCGCTTGCACTGACTCCTTAAAGGTTTTACATATGGAGAACCAAAGTAGTCTATTCCGCCGAACGTAAAAGGTGGTCTGTCAGGAGTCAAGCATTCTATTGGCAATGGCGCCATATGTTGTTTGCATTGCTTCTGAAAGTAGCGTCAACATTGAAAGCATTTTCCAATAATACGCTTCTCCCACGCAATTTCCAATAATCCTTTCGGACTAAGGCTAACACTGCTAGACACCCAACATGTCCATTTACGTGATAGCATTCTCTTACAATCAGATCTGTGACATGATGCTTCTCAAGCAGAACGACTGCAGTATTTCACCTCTAGCTGAGACAAACTCTACACTACTAATGTGTCCAGTTGGTACAGTTGTATCACGATGCAAATACCTTTTGTAGCAATACACTTTAATGCGAAGCAATTGCTGTTTGAAATTTAAACCAAGATGAGTGACTGTTTTGTAAAACGTCAATAACATTTTCACCCTAGGCTAAGGAAACTGCCTTAGCTTCAGTGCATAAAATAAGGTTGATCGGCAGACTAGAAGGTTGGACTGGGTGTTGCGAGTTGTCAGGAACATGCAAGAAATCTGATCCGCTGAGCCAAAACTCCAGTTTTTGAGTTTTATTTGGCTGCATTCCTCAGGATGCCACATCAGCAAGATTAATCTCGACAGGAATGTAGAATTAATCCGACGCTTTTGTCACATATTGAATGATTGCTAAATGATTAGCAACGAAAGTCTTGAATCGCGTGGTTTCATTGCAAACGAGTTGCAATGTGGCCATGGAGTCTGTTCAGAAAAAGAACTTGTCGACTTTTAAGTCAAGCTAAGATGTCAACAGTTGATGCAGACGCACAGCCACTATAGCAGCAGAGAGTTCTATTCTTGGAACAGGAACATTATTCATCGGTGTATGTCGAGCTTTCCCAAGGAGGAAAGAAACTTTAACGTTGCCGTTTACAACTTATATCTTCAAATAGCATACTGCGACATAGGGTCTCTCCAAATCATCACCAAAATAGTGGACTTTCGACGTAAACAGTCCATCGGGTTTGACACATCTGTCAACTACAAAGTTTGCAATACTTGGCAGAGACTCTAACCAAGCTTGCCACTTCAGCACTTCATCAGAAGGTATAAGCTCATCCCACTGCAAACCCAGTCTGCAACAGTCTTGCAACATCATCTTGGGTACAAGCGTTGCGGGAGCTATTAATCCGAGGGGATCATACACTGAGCTCGCAAGCGAAAGCACTCCTCGCCGTGTAGCTCGATTCGGTTTATGGATAAGGTTGAACCGGAAATAATCTTTTCCCACGTTTCACTGAAGCCCAAGAGTCTTTCCGAAATTCAAGTTGTCTCCAATTGAGTTTGAGGGACGGGGCCTTTTCGTGCTCTTGAATTGATGCTGAGGCTGCTCTGTCATTAAACAACCACTTGGTAAGACCTTTGGACATGAGACGTAACTCATCCACCATCTTGATCCCACGAGTTGTTGAAGAGACTGACTTCAAGTAGTCATCAACGTAAAAATTGCTTTTCACGGAACGCACAGCCTCTGCGCCGAAGTGCAATGCTCTTCAACTGACTTTTCTAAATCTCCATCAGGCCACCACAAGAAACACAAGAAGCTGTAGTCGTCCTCTGTGACCATTACTCGATGGAACATACACTCTATGTCCGTTACAACCGCGATTTGTTCCTCGCAAAACGCGTCAAAACTCCGACAAAATTATTCCACAGTTCTGGTCCCTGAAGTAATTTGCTATTGAGTGACTTTCGCTTAAATTTGGCGGCACGGTCAAGACAACTCTGATTTTCCCAGGGTTGTTTGGGCTTATGAGTGGCTGATGTTGCAAATACCACACCCATGCGATGGCTTTGGAGGTTCTATCTTCCTTACGTGATCTTTCTTGATGTAGTCGCTGATGGTGTTTCAGTACGCAGCGTGTAATTCAGGATTGCCCCGAAACTTCCTTTTTCAGGATTAATAACCTAGACTCGACCATACTTCGATAGTTTGATGGAGGGCATGGATCCTCTCTCCATGGTAAAGTGACTTGAAACATACAATCGGATTTGGTAACAGTCGACTCCATAATGCCAAGAGCTCTCTTGTCCTCGACATCTCTGGTTTGGAAAACTTAACGAGTCGTTAAAGTCTGTTTTGCCATCTGTTTTGCTTCAGTGTCTGGAATATGTGCTCTTCCTAAATGAGGTCACTTTTCCAAGACAGAGTCCTTCGCCAAACTAATTAAAGATACGTTGAATCCTTCAACAGACAAGACTGTGTCAAGTATGACGCTCTCACTGCCGTCAAGCGGAAACACGTTAAAACTAGCCTCTTTACCCTTCCGCTTTGTTGACGCTTTATTTACAGTTGTGATGTTGAAAGAAGCCCAAACACTTTAAAGTACCAAGTCTCAAACAAGACTATTGTCATACAGACTAACATTCGAGCTCGCATCTAATAAGGCGTAGGTTTGTAATGATTTATTGTTTGCACGGACACACACAGACAATATACGGAGACATACCCTACTAGCAGAATGAGACGTACAGTGTATGTTGTGATCCTCACATGCAAACAACTCTTTTTGTTCAGTTTTAGAACTTTCAGGTTTGACAAAATGCACTAATTCATGATGTTTACCTGAGCACTGAGTACATTGTAGCTGTTTCAAACAACCTTTGGCTGTGTGACCCTAACGAAGACATTTGAAACACATGCGCTTTTTTACGGACAAACTCTCTTCTGTTATCAACTGACTTCTCAATAAGCACAGCTCAATTTGAAGCGTGGTGATTTCCACCTCACACAGGGTACTCTTTTCGTGCACTGCGTCTTGGTTCGAGGACTGACTACTTTGATTTACTCTTGCCTCAAACCTTTGCTTTAGCTTGTTTTTTGACATCACTGTTTTGTTTTAAATTCACGTTTCTACTCTGCGTGGCATATGTTGTCAACTTTTGATCCTGACTGTCAGACTTACCCTTAATTCTGTTCAAATGTGTGTAACCACTTGACTAACCCATCTTCGACAACTTAACTGACACTTTTGCGTTTCTTGTGACAAATCCAGCAAACCTTGACTATCATTTGACTTTAACTGCAGTTCTTTTGTCAAACTCTCAATGTAAGACCTAGCAACCGTATGGGGTTTACCATATTTTTGAGCTAACGAGTAATAAGCGCAACTGTAACTCTCAACAGGATCTATCAAAACACAGTCTTTGATCAGGCGTTTTGGCTCACCAGTACAAAACTGGATGAGATAGCTCAGCTTCAAGCTGTAGTCAGACACTTTGCTTGCTAAATTTACTTTAAAAACTTTAATGAATTTGAAATACTCTTTAACACTTTCATTAAAAGTCAATAACTCAGCATTTGGCAAATTTATAGCATTGTTAATAGCAAAAAAGCAAATTATTGTCACCATTCCTGAATGCTACATCCGTTTCGTTCGGTGGTTTTGGCGCCGACCGCACCAGCAAAGACGGTTCTGTATCATCCACTTTGGGTGCACATGAGTACTTGTGATTCATAACTGTCGACAATATAACCTGAGGAGAGTCTAGTGATGGTTGTATTACTGGACTGCGAACATCGGGCGATTGTTTTGCATGTGAAAGAGGAGCTGTTTGATAAATCTCAAGAGCATATCAGGTAGGTTGACTGCTGAGGACCCTTGTATTGGAAAGCAAAGGACACAAACATGGCACTGCAGGCTGCTGCTGCCCAGCCACAATCGAAATTGGGTCACTTCAGGCTGCGCAGGGGGCAACGGAAATTGCATGTGTCTTTCAACAGTTGAACATTTGGCATATGAATGTTCGTTACTCTTATGTTAGGGAGGGGCGTACCTTGTCTTGGCTCTGGATTAAACGTCCGTCCTGTTATTAACAGTTGATCTATGTTTACTGATAGCGGCAGGGTCTTATCGTGTGCGTCACCAGTACCGTCAACGATAGATGGAAGGGCACTAACGACTGATGGAAGGCCGCTTCTTCAGGTAAACGATAACTTGGTACATTTACCGGTAGTTGTTTCACATGTTGTGTCCCTGGCTGGGATATAACTGAATGTCGGACTCGCTGTCCGAAAGAAAACGACATGCGAGAGACACGTTAAAGAACTGGCATGCTTTCATCATATTGGGTGATGACCTGTTGTATCGAGTTCCACTTGCAGCGCTAGCTGATCTTTTAATTCACTAAGATGCAGTGAGTGTTTTTCTTTAACTTAGCCTTAAATGCGAGAGGAATGAACACTTGATGTCATCGAACGTGCGTTTCCCTGCCTTGAAGCACTGTCGAAGGGAGAGAAGTCATCATCATCGACACACGATCTACGCTCAGAGTCATCAGCTTGTTGAAGGCGCAAGAGTAAGGAAGCTTTATTCCCAACGGAAAGACCATTTACAGATAACTGTTCTTTAAATTCAGCCATCTTTAGCTAATCCGTCTCTTTTTATCCAGCATTCTCTATTCGTGAACTATGTTGAACCTGAAAAAAACTCGAGTAAACTTTCTTCCGTTTAGTCGTTAACGCACGACTCAACAACATGTTTACAGTAATCCGTACAGCCATAATTTGTCTGTGCCTGTGTATGTGTGTCTGTGTGGTTCAAGAATTTTGGAGAGAAATCAATTTTCCATTTAAACTGCTCAAGAGATTTTACAGTACTAAATTTAAATGTTAAAATGAAGTTCAACTTTTGACACGATTAATCACTTAAAAGGTGGCAAACAACTGATCTATTCAACTAGGCCAGTGGACAAGGGTGTCACTCTTGGCACATTCAATTGAGCGTAATAATACCAATACCAATAATTAATATGTCCATAAAGGGGGCAGGGTAAAGGGTTCACAAGTGAAGTAATAATCTGATTATTTAATAAATTACCAAAAAAATTATCGCCTTAAGTAGGATTCGCAACCGGACCGCCCGTGCAGAAGTCCGCAATCAAATGTACTACGCCACGAGGGCACCGATTAACTTATGCGTACATGCAGTCACATACTGAAGTCAGATACGAGTTCATTTTGTTTCAGCAAGAAAATCGATTAAATTAAATAAATCGTTTTATCATTATAAATACATAAATAAAATATAAATGCATTTTAACTTGATCTCTCAGCAACCACGGAGTCGCAAGCGACATATGCAAAATGTGCATTGTACAGACGCGTCATCTGAAGCAGTAACCAGACACCATGGAAGGGAATGGCACCTATGTATATATCCCATTGTATACCATGATAGTCAGTCAATCATTGTCATTTTGGAAATGTCGGACGGAAATATTTGGCTGAGAGCAATTGCCTTTCGGGTTAGGTGTGCTTTGAATGTTGTTACTAATTTATAGAAGTAATTTCTTTATTGGTCGAAGCTGCGTACTTCATGGAGAGTATCCGTTTGTGAGACTATTTCTTGATTCCCGATCAAATATCATGATCAAGTATCATCCTATTAAATATATATTATTCCGAAGCCAAATTTTATGATAGTGGTACAGAATGAATTGCTTTAGTAATATGGTGATAACCATAATATATGACTATTTGAAATTTTACATAATGCAATATTTTCAACCTTTGCAGACCTCTGTACTTGCCCTCTTATGTGAGCAGCAGAAGAGCATGCCATGAGTGTTATCTAGGAATTCATGTGAATCAGAGTCTTAGTGGTCATTGAAATATTTTCTAATTAAATCGAGAAAAAAATGTCCATAAATCAGCAGACAAAATGTCTTCTCTTTTTTTCTGTCCCTTTTTAAAACCTGATGATTCCGAGATTGTCTGACATTTTGTTCTGGTACCTGTTTATACAATTATGCTATATGCCAATATGCTGCTTCTGACAAGCAATATTGTGCTCTTATCTGTTGGTCATGTGATCTCAGAACAAAATTGCATCAAAATTACATTTTAGTTTCAATTAAAATCCTGACCTTTTCAATGATATTACAGCAAAATTATTTGACTTGCACTATTCTGGAGACCATGTTAATTTAACATCTATGTTTTGTAGATTGCTATCAATGTCTCGGGTGGTATAATTTTATAATAATATCTGGCATTTTAGTTTCAAAACACAAGAGGCTGATGCTATATTTTGCCCATACATAATACGTTAATTGCGGCATGAAACCGTTGACAAGGAGGAAATGAAGTCCAAGACAACTATTGACTTAGTAATAGAAGATTTCCAAACAAAAACAAATAGTGACCAGATTCACTGTGATATATACCTATCACTGTGATATGTACCCATCTAATCAGCAATTTAAGAAAATGGCTAACGAAACTATTTGGTTTTTGCAACTGTGACAATTTTTCTGAAATGATTTTTTCCTTAAATATCCTTCCTATTCGCCAAGATTTATGAATTTGCAAAAGTAATGCATAAACAGGCATTAAAAGTTTCATTGTTGAAAAATACATAATGATTAAAAGTAAATGAGTGTTTGCTGCTGTGGAATGTAAGTGCATGCAGTATAAAGCCAAAAAGTGTTTTCCCTCAAGACTGCTGAAAATTATTTGATAATAATGAGTGTCAACTTTTCGAAATAGTAAATATAACATTATATGATAGCAAGCTATAGAGATGATAACAAAGCTTACTGTTTAATTGAAATTAAAAAATTCTTATCGTTTATGCGTCAGTATCATGTTATATTTTTTTCATTTATCTATGCAGATGGTTGTATATTTTTATATTATGTGAGTGCAATATATTTGTTACACTTTGATTGTAGTTTTCTTGTAATTTTGTTTTTGATAGTAAGGTAGAAATTATTTTCCTGTTTATAGTTTCTCTATTTTTAATGATGATTTACATTCATTTTAATTGTGTGGATTAAGCACCTTATATATATGTAATAAGGAGTTGTAGAACATTTTTTTCATTTTCCAAATGTTTCATTAACTCAGGAACTATTTAAAATATGGTTATTACGATTTAAGTTTTAGTTGCTCGATGTAAGGCATATTCTCTGCACACGTATTTGCAAGCAATTTACCTTCACATTTCAAGAAATAACTTAATTTTGGTTCATATTTTACAAGACACCTTTTAGAATAAGTATATATAATCCTGTGATTTACAAAATGTTTCACATTTTTGTCAGTTTGTAGAAATGCTTGGGTGCTTTAAAATATTGATTTGCGCTCTGTCGTATCGTGGAGAAAATGTATCGCTTAACAGGTTCGGTCAACTTTTATGGTCAATTACAATTAGCGATTCGAAAATTGCACGTTCGCCCTGATACAGACATAGATTGAAATATATGTACTAACATAAAAAGATACCACTGTTATGGCTTTGAGAAAACCAAGTTTAAAACACCTGGTTAGTTTGCAATACAACCATTTACTGTTTGTATGAATTGCACTTAATTTTTTTTAAATTCACTGCCTTCAGTGCTAACTTTTACCTATAATTTAGATCCTTGTATACAGTGAGGTTGATTGATACGTGACTTTATACACTTTTAGTACTTTCAAAGAAAAGTGCACGTCCCAAGCAAACAGTGGATAAGAAAAATAAGCGCTAGTTTACCAAACAAGCCATCGGTGCAGAAAAAAGCTGTAATATTTGTGTTATTAGGAGGTAAAGGCAAAACTTTACAACTAATTAGGTGTAAAAGTATAAATGCATTTCGCTATCAGTTAACACATTGTCATCCAGATAAAGTCGCCAAAAATAATAGGAATCCAGGCATGTGTCTTTGAAACTGGGTCATGATGAAAATATAACTTAGACCGTTTCCACAACCGAGTAGCAAAAATTACATTTGGGGCTTCAAAAATCGGAATAGTTAAAAGCTCAAAATTCATCTAAAATCTCGGTTAAAAGTCATGCCAAGTTGTCACTGGTATCAAAGCTCTACATAACACATCTTTTGATGTACTATATAACAGTTACAAAATCTGACGTCAATAAAACGCCGATTTGAGATTTTCACAGTAGTCGCAACCATAGATCAACATCTTTGACACTAAGTTGATTAGACGTTAGATACGTAGCGATGTGTCGACGTTAGTTATGGTCGCAAAAAACTTTTCGCAACATTACATGTGGTTGTAATTTGATTGAGATTTATCGCAACCATTGATTAACATCTCCCCAACGTCTTTAAAAGCTGTTTAAGCGTGACTTCGCTTTTTGTCGCAGAAAACCATCTTAATTAGCGTATATCATGCAACGTTAAATACATTTTCAATATAGGTGATTTGTGGGTCTAAAATAAAAGAAAATAGAAAGAAACTTAGCCATTTTAAAGCTTACAGAAAATGAAAGCCTGGTACTGGTTACAGTAATGACCGGTCAATTTAAAAATTAACGGCAATCAGCTCATGAAGTAGGGGCTACAAACAGTTTTTTATCCTTTTAAAGACTTTTGAAAAATATTGATGAAATTGACTTCAGGCATATTCCAGGTTACCGAATGGTCAACGAGGATTTTGTCTGAGGGATGACAGCTATTCCTCACGACTCGCTCTCATCCGAGATCAAAATAACGTGTTGTGAAAAGCCAAGCCAACATATTTACATTGATGCGTCATAAATCCATTCATTTATGCAACACAGATCCACCGTGTCCACCTGACATTAAGGTTTTCTATATCAACATAATTAATATTTAATAGATAAAATTCTGATACTAATAATCGAGCTTTAAATGTAGCCGAGGTAAACACACCACTGTAATAACTACTGCATTAAATACATGTCGCTAATCTAATGAGTGAGTTAGTTTATATATTAATCACTTGTTTAATCATATTCATTTAATAACTCCTAAACATACCAACAATTTATTATATGGACAGATCATTGGGCTGGATGTTTTTATTGGATTCTGGCAGGTATGGGATGCCTGTGAACGAACCGCGCAGGGGTGACTTCACTGACCTTCCACAAGTGCTCAGATCAAATTCAAAGCACCAGTCCATGGTCTATCGCTATAATAACAGAAACACACACGCAGCCGTGCCTTAGCCAAATCGTTCGGAAATACCTGTTTCACTATCAGATATTGTACTGTGACGTCTCTTGTGTGTTACATAGCAACGTTTGTTACGCAAAGCAGCATGGAATTTGGGTGGCCAGGGTCGCTGGTAAATACTTCATGTTAAACCTTTAAGTAGCTAGTGTAACCATATTAAATGACAAAAACTGAGCTAATTTTAATTTCATTTTACGTCAAAGGTCCAACACATAGCTTAGAATCCAAAACTCTGAGGCCAAACCTCTGCCTGTAATAAGATTTACACTTCCATGATGAGCATGTGTCGCCTTATAAATTGATATATCAAATATAGAGTGGCTTTAGATTCGTTTATACCTATCACTTCAAAAAAAGAAATAATTTCATATTGTTGTTGAATGTTATATTAATGCCTTCTCGTTACCTCAAAATAACGTGATCTTTTTGCCACAGACTTTTTAAAATTGATGTCCAAAAGAGTCAGTTGGCGATAGCTTATCTTACCCGTTTCATTTGTTTAGCTAAGGCAATTGGAGAGATCGTCAGTCCCTTACTACCCTAAACCGAATTTGAATCGTGACCTCGGACTTACCAACCTAACGCTCTCGACTTGATATGGAGTTATTTTAGCTACTGTTCTCAGAAACGAAACATGTGTTGCTACTTTGCTATATTTGCTGACGTGTTTCTTCTTTTATATCCAGCCGGTTTCCAGACTGAAAGGTTAGGCTGGGGAAATCAATCTTGGAAACCTGCATGGAAGTTGATACTTGATCAAATCTGGAACATGGTTGAACTTAAAAAGTATAAAATAAGGAAATGTACAGCCTAGTACAAATTTAAAGCTTTTTGATTTAAGTGTGATGTAGCAATACAAACATTTATGATGTCATGTGACCTGTCAGAGATGGTGATTTCGTTTTCGGACTCCACTCATATACAAAATTGGTATCTTTTTGTGTGATCTTTGACTCAAATGTTCAGCCTTAAGGTCACGTGTTAGGCGTTATTTTGGAAACTCTAATAAATAAAGCGACTCTAAATTCATTGTCGGACTCAACATCCTCACGAGTTAAGGTGTAAAGCTGAATTTAAGGTGAAAGATGTTAAATTTAAGATATTACAAGCAAATAAAGTTCCCATGTGAAAGAAAGAGATAGACTTAACTACAAAAAGTCAGCATATAGAATGAAACAGAATATTTCATATATAACAGTTTTGAAACTCCTAAAATGAATATAGTCTCTTTGCTGTCAAATAAATCATGACAATTACATCAATCGTGATGTCTGTCATATAGCTCAACCATACCAAGTCTGCAAACAGAAACGCTTAGCATACACGAGTTATCGCAAGACAAAATAAGACTTATATAGTAATTAGATCAATAATTTTACATTTCTTCATGGTATCACCTTTACTATAAGTCCTGAATACGAAAGTGAATGTCTCAGCGTTTATTCGTGATCTCAATGTGTATGGGTCTCTGAAAATTGAAACAATGCGTTGCTACAATGCTTTATCTATAGCATTGTTTTCTTATTTTTATACAAAATTTAAATAACATTATAATAAACTTATAGAGGTAACGAAACTCTATAAAACGAAACGTTACAAGAAAACAATAAGTCTGTACCTCACATGACAGAATCCAAGTTTAAATCTTGAACAGCTTTCCATAGACGCTTCTTCTGCACAAGTTTCAGTCCTTTTCCTCCATTAATTTGATTGATATCATCGCTTGTGAAGTGTTTGAGGTCTACCAATTCAATTTCCTCCGCCTTCAAAATGGTAATTGTTTTTGCATCAAGGCCATGGTGTGTGCCCCAGCAAACAAGGTCGTCATTTGTACCGGACACTTCTGCGGTAGGCAAACCATATGCATATATGTACCATGTGTGTCAGAGTGCCTGACTTGGAAGTCTTTTCAATTAAAATGAAAATGTCTATTCATACCGAGTTCATAAGCACGAGGTGTGAAATGGCAGGGTCCTGCTTTATGGGCTTTACACCTCGAGAAATGATTTTGTAATATAGCACATCTTCGATTTTTCACTTGATATATTACATGATGTATCACATGGCTCACCACATGATACATTGCGTGATACACCACTCGGTGCAATACATGATACATCACATGGTGCTTCCCATGATACATCAAACCATTGACCGCATGATACACCGCAGATACGTCACATGCTACATCACGCGATACATCACATGATACAATACATGGTACATCACATGATACAATACATGATACATCACATGTACACCACATGATAAAGGGCATGATACACCACATGATGCATCAAATGATGCATCACATGATACAATACATGATACACCACACGGTGCATTACATGATATATCACATCATGCAGCGCATGATACATCACGTGATAGATGGCATGATAACCACACGGTACATCACATGATATGTCACATCATACAGCGCATGATATATCACATCATACAGCGCATGATACATCACATGCTAGATCGCATAACACACCACAAGATGCATCACATGATATATCACATGATACATCTCATGCTACATAACATGATACATAACATGATATACCACATGAGACATCACATGATGCACAACATGATATATCACGTGATACATCACAGTTGTATAATAACAAATTCCATTAACGATATCTCTGAACACCAAAAATGTAAAAATGGTACTTTATGCGTTCGACATCTCAAAGCAAACACAGAGTTGTCTATACAACGTCTGTTTAAAGCGCCACACCTATGGATTAAATTGAAACCATTCGTAAAATTTGCAGTTGCTTTCTCGCTGCATCCAAACACGCAACGTTGCTTTGCAGCTACAAATTCCGAAACAGCAGTTACGGTTAGTTGTTTATCGTCAAGGCCAAATTGCTATGCTTATACAACGTCTTTTTCGTAACTATGTCTTCGTTGTTAAAAAGACAGACGTCGCAGGTTCCCCCGAGCATATTCTATTCCATGAAATGACATGAAATGAAATGACATGATGAGTGGTGCTACTTGAGTGGTGCTAACAAAAACAAAAACCGACTATATCCACCGTTGTTAACGTCATACCTAACCAACGTTGCCCAAAATAGTTCTATAAAACAATGAAATATATACAATGTTGATAGTTAAGTGTCCTTTTTCCGTATCAAACAAGAATAACACAGATTTATAGCCATAACTTTGAGTTGAGTCGTAAATGAGCAATTTGATGGCGGGAATACACAAACATTTATCAATTACAACTACTAACCCCCTTTACAATTTGATATGAAAATTGTACATGGTAATGTTTCGTCTAACACAAGAACAAAATATGTTTCACCTCTCCGTTTATCGTTATCCGTGGTTCCACAACGCCTCTTGTGAAAAAGTTTAGTGCAAAATAGACTATATTCTTGATATAATCTAATTCAACGCCATATTGCAGTGAATGTTTACGTAAAATCAACATGGCCTATCACAGTGATGTCTTTAATATAAAATTTGTTACATTACGCATTTTTTTAAAGAATTGGGAAGCCACCAGGTAAGCATACACGATTTATTTTGTTACCGTGCCACTACTACTGAATCTATATGTGTTGTCATAGACACTGCAATTCTTAATTTGACAGGACTAAAGTTATGGCTACTTATCTGTCCCTATATATATATATATATATATATATATATATATATATATATATATATATATATATATATATATATATATATATATATATATATATATATATATATATATATATATATATATATATATATATATATATATATATATATATATGAGCAATGGTACAAAATGTTACTTGCAGTACATTCAGTACGATCTGTACATGGGTAGTGATAACTATTGAGGCCCCATTATATAAAGTTGTAAAGGTACTTTCCAGATTGTACATTTACGCTTGACATCACTAATCATTTATTAGACACAAATCAATTTGTCTGTAACTACAAAATGTTGGCTTTGTGTGGTTGTTCTTTGTGTAGAACTGAGCACTATAACACTGATAACACTATAACGCTGATAATACTATAGCACTGATAACATAGATATAATATCAATCAAAGCGCTTGCCTTTGAAAACGCTCTGAGAGTTTGATCCTTGAACGGCATTCAACAACTGTTTTTCCATTTCTTCATTTAATCCTTCTCCTCTGTTCAGCTTCCTAAAGTCTTCTTTCTTGAACTCCTGTAGATCCTTCACTTCAATCTCGTCTGCTTGTAGAATGGCGACTAAATTGTCGTCGAGACCATAATCTTTGCACCAGCGAGAAATAATGTGCGATTTCACTAAAGGAGCAAAACGTATTATTCAGTTGTATGGTCTTTCAATATTTGTTGTGAATGGCAATTAAGACAACATTAACAGTAGAGCAATTGCAATACTGTAAAGAAAATGCTTACAACTTTACAATCTGATAGTCCTTATAAAAAGTATCTATTTACAGATAATATAAACAAGATTTTCCATGAACAATGTCCTATCTCTCGAATACTGATGTCAGTGAAAATACAATAAAAAGAGAAAGAAAAAAGCAAGAAAGTATGGCCTTCAACCATATTTTCACAACAATAAGTCTCTGTGCCTGGCATCAGTTCAACTGTTAATACAAATCCTTTATATTTCCTCCAATTTTTTTGCTAATCACAAAAAAGTAACAACCACGTAGATACCTCTTCTCTCATTCATAATTTGAAGACGGTAAGATTATATCCCTAAGATTTTAGTAAGAAACCCAATTTTATTAAAAAGCTGGGAGGAGTTCAGCATTAGTTAGGATCCTAGTAAGAATTGTTTTTTCTATAATACTTCCGTAATTGTTTTTGAATTACCGAAAAGATTAATAACCAGATTACAATGGTCACTGTTTTTAACTAAAATTTCAAGAGAGTAAGGCCATTTCTCTGGTGTTAGTTAAGATTTTACTGAAACAATTTTTCACCAACATTTTCTACAATTTTTAACGAATTACAAAAAATAGCAAAGTAGGAACGAATATCCACTTTAGTAATTCGAAATTCTTAGAAATTGTTTTTGGGTGTTTGCCTATATTTCGCAAGTTTTTGACGGAATTGTTAAAAAAGTAATAGCCAGGTTGCTACTGATATCCGTAAATTTTTATAAAATTTCAAGACATTCAGACTGAAAACCTAGGAGATGGATTTTTCAAATTAAAAGCGTTTGCGTACGCAGATATGCAAACACTTTCAACGACTGAAATGGCTCCTGCTTCTGCAGAAATTAGAGCTAATGAAAATACAATAAAAAGAGAAAGAAAAAAAAGCAAGAAAGAAGTAAAAAAAACAAAGAAAGAAAAGAAAGAAAGAGAGAAAGAAAGAAATTTATTGCCAAACTGTGACAACTAGAAACTAAATTAACTAAAGATTTTGACGTGAACTTTTTAAAGTACAAGCCCTTCGTTTTATCTGTTTTGCTGAAATTAGTAGCAAAGCAAAACAGTAACAACTCTAGACAAAGTATAAAATGTATTTTTCTCTATCAAGTTAAATAATGCCTGTCCCGAGTCCCGAGATTGTTTCCGTTTAGGGTAATTTTGTGACTTAAACACCTAGAAAATACGTTTAAAAACCTCAAGTACTCACTGGTATGAATTTCCTTGTAGCTTACTTGATTTTCGCTCTTCTGTCTATCATACAGTTCAGCAAGTCCTTGCTCCACAATGGACTCTATATTTGCGTCGTGATTGACTGCATACTTAATGTTTTCGTTCAAATCTTTAAATTTTAATCTGAATATAAAGATGAATTTCTGGAATAATTCTGGATCCCAGTCGTATGACAAAAATTTCTTCCAGCTTTCAACCTGTAGCAAACCAAGAAAATATCTCACACAGGTAATGCGATAAAACATAAATATTTGGTAGTAGAAATATTGCATTTCAGAAAAGGGATATTCTTGACATATAAACTTCTTTACCTACAGTATTTACTGTTTGTAATGTTCGTGAATTGAAACATTCTTTACTTTCAACAGCTTTAGTTAGAATATGTTTTTTTATAATATTTTTACTCATTTTCCGAATAATATTCTTTATTTACACCATTCAAGAACAAATACCTAGATACAGCTAATTTCAGTTTTTAAAGAATGCGATTGATTTTAATTCCTGTTTAACGACAAACATATATTTTTCACTGATATTTCACTTTTGTTTCTTGAGACTTATATTGACCAAGTTTAATTTCTGCCACACGCCTGCTGGAACTTACATCGCGAATGCAGTATTTTTCTTTTTGCCAGATTGAAATTAATTCGGTGTGGTCGAGGTCTGTGCTTTCTTTATAAGCTATAATATCTACTCCGTAAAGCTTTCTATATCGACTATCAAGTTGAGTTTGTTCACACGAGCGCTGTACGTGATTCTGATAATATTGAAGTAAAAAACTTGTTCTGAAAATAGAAACAATCGAAGCACAAGGTGCAATTTGTCTGATATTCTCTTGTAATGACAATCAGATAACGGGTAGACAGAATAAGTACATACGTACACAATTTGTCAGGCAATAGAGACAAACACAATAATCTCACAAATTTTGTTCCAGAATTTTTTGCTTACTTTCAAATGTGGTATGCAATTTATTATGCATTCAAAAGTAGCATTTGCAAGTAAAATTAAAGCATTTTATCTGTGAAACAGTAGACTAATAAAATATTTATATTGTCTGTTTTCAATAACTTAATAATCAAACTTCTATAACATGCCAATTGCAAATTTCTAAAATTGATTAAAGCATAATATTAAACAACAGAAATTGCCTACTCTGAGCTATGTATGTATGTATAAGATATTACACAAATTCTATATCATCAAATTACAAAATTTTTCAAGTTACATATTACTAAAATAGAAGATTGTTTAAAGACTTCCTAACGGTTCAGTTAGCATAAATACTTAAAAATTTGGAATTTATACTGCTTGTTTATATGAAAGCCTACATCCGAACCTGAAAGGCCACTGTTCTACGAGCAGAACAATCAATAAGATCCTGAAAGCCGTGGGTTCAGTCAGAGTTCCATCTTTAAAGAGACTGAAGGCGAGGAGCATAATGTTACAGATACGCTTCACGGAACGAGGGTTCCCTTGTATGAGGTCAAGCACGACAGGATACCCTAAGAGCTCACGTATCTTGCTCATAAACTCAGCTGGAAAATAGATTATTCTATATAATGTATGATGAATGCATCTAAAAGTAGGTTACTGCATATACTCTATTCATAAACTAAGTTGAAAGTAGATTATTGTATATGCTGATTCATATACTCAGCTGAGAATAAGTTATTTTTTATAATGTATCCATAAATTCGGTTAAAATAGGTCATTATGTAAGCAGTTTATTGCATCAAGTAAATGATTTGATATATGAATTCCTGTTGTTTTTGTCTGTTGAGTTTTTTAAACTTCTTCGTCAGTATTTTTGGGTTTTCATTAAAAGATACATAATAATAAAACAACAGGAGGAAGTGGACTGATAAAAAACCCTTCACATCCTGTAGCACCAGCTGCAGGGAATAATTGTTTCACATCAAAAACTGAAAAGCCACTAAAAGCTTATAACACAAGACTAAAATAAATGTTATTTGGAAAATGCTAGATTTTGTAGAAATTCAATACATAAAGCAAAAAAGGAAAGTGTGTAAATACTTTAGCTATACTTTTTTAAAATTAGACTGGCGTTCTTTGCTCTCCGTACATTCAGTAACATTTCAATTAAATTCTTAAATACTCATTTTATTCTTTAGTTGTTGAATCACACGAGTGTTCATGTAATTCATATCATATCTTTAAATTATTTAAAACCTATTTTCGGCATTTATACCTTCTGTTATCTATCTGAAGTAAAGGGTACAAAAACCGTTTATATCCAGAAATTCTCTCTCATTCTCTCTCTCTCTTTCAGTCTCTCTCTCTCTCTCTCTCTCTCTCTCTCTCTCTCTCTCTCTCTCTCTCTCTCTCTCTATTTATAGTGTTACCTTCCATATAAACGTAAGGGTAACACAAGTTTCTGTTTCGACACTGATGCCACATACCTTCTGTAATATTTGCATCCGTTAAGCTATCAAACACACTGATCGTGTCCTGAGACGCTCCAGGGTTAGAGGTAAATGTCTGAGAATCACCTGTAGTATAAAAGCAACAGTAAGGCAAGTTCGTGTTTGGAGACATCGACTTCATCACATAAAATTCGCGGATAGGTACCTGCATATTACAGACGGGGCAGTTCTGATTACCGAACACTTGACATGGCGAAAGCGTATTCCACATTGCAGTAAAAAATAATATTATAAATAAACTTCTGAATGACTTAACATTGAGAAACTGTACATCAAGTTTGTGCATCCGTATGAGAAATCGTGATTTTATATACAACATTTATAGTGCAAGCCTTTAGATGCAGAGCAGTTTTGTTCATTTTCCAGTCAGGGGCTAAATTATAGCATCGAAGTTGCAGTAACAAATAGCATTAATAACTGAACTTTTAACAATATGTACACCATAAAAACACTATACAACGATGTTGTAAATTCATAGAAGAAATCGTAATTTTCGAACCCTATGTATTGTGTACTTTCAACGAAAGAAATGGGCACTGTGTCATCGTTGCCGACGTTTCAGTCAGATAGTTTTAAAACGTAAGCATTTTATTCCTTTATCATCTAGTAAGCCTATAGGCAAGGGCATTATGCTCTGCCAATGTTCATGCTGCTAATCTACACCTGTGAAATTGGCATGGAATAGCATATTAGCATTTAATTATAATGTATCAAAATATAATTAAACATCAATAAATCAATATAGATCTCATCACTTTATATTTTGCTATCAATTATTCCGTTGAGAAAGAAAAATCAATTATGCAAACTTAAAAATCTTGAGGAAGGCATACATTTGTATAAAATTTTATAAATCGTCAATTAAATTTTGGAACTGGAAGATTGGTCTCAATAACAACAGCACAATTTTGAGCTCAACAGTAGCTTCTTTTTTGCAGCAAAAATTAAAAGAAATATTCCGTATGCAGGAGCCAGTAATTATTTCATTCATAGATGTTTGCTCCTAATTTTAGATGAAAAAAATACGCTGATATTTTGAAATCAAAATTTAATTTTTAAGATTTTTATGAGATCAAGAATACATTTAGAGATATCAAAAATGTAACTAGAACCTCAGAGAGACACGATCCCCTGTGTAACATGGATTGCCTATGATATAGGTGTCAAAACTGGTTTAGTATTACTGCCACTTTCATTACGTTTTTCACAATTTTAACAGGTTTGCATTTTTTAAATTTCGACAAAGGCTAATATTTTATTCAACAATAATACACTGTGGCAATTATCAGTATCTGTGTTATTCGTGTGTAAAGTTTTGAAGAAATCAGAGAAATTACAATTTTTCATGATTCGAAAAAAAAGAATTTGCACAACTTCCATTTGTGCTCTGTTCGTATCTGAAATGCAATAGTTTTGGAGACCTAGCCTGGACACGATGTTGAAATAACCGAAAAATATTGTCATTTTGATAAATTAAAAAAATACGACACTGCACACCTTCAATGTGCTCTCTTTCCGTGTGCGAAATTTCAAAACAATCCTATCTATATTTGGGGATGCAGCGTGGACATGCGGGTGGACAGACGGACAATGTAATAACTGTATCCTGCCCTTACTGAGGAGAGGGTGATCAGAAACTGAAAGATCAATAACAGTCAGGTCTAAGATTCTCAGTTTACCCAGAAAATAATGTAGCTGCATAATTAAATGCTTCCCCAAACACACCTTAACCAGGATTCATACTAGGTGATAACTAACTGAAAGATACGGCTCCCCTTTTAGGGGATTACTACCTCTTCAAATCCGTTTAAATTAAAAAATAAGACAAATTTGCACATCTACAATATATAACTTTACTGCAAAAAATTCAGAACGCTAGATTGAATAGTTTCGGCGAATGCATCTTGACAAAATCTATTTCCGTGCAAACAGGTTTACACAAAAAAATGCATAATTTGAGAAGTATTTTTATTTTTAGTCGATTTCGCAAATAATACTCAGCTGCACATCTGTAATTGATATATTTATACTGTATAAAATTTCAGAACGCTGGATTGAATAGTTTCCATAAGAATATACATTTTTGACAAGTCGTATTTTTGACAATTTTTCGCTGATTTCAAACATAATTCGATCTACAATATCTATATTTTCACTGCAACAATTTCAGAACGGTAGATTGAATATTTTGGAGAACTCGTATAGACAAAACAAATTTCAAACAAATTTTCTGAAAAAGAGCTATTTTGAAACGTCGTATTTTTTACTTTTTTTGGCAGATTTCAAACATAATACGACATGGCACACCTTCAATATACTTTCTAGCCGTGTGCTAAAGGAAAACGCTATGCGACCATTGCTTTTGGAGATATAGCTCGGACACGAGGTGGACAAAAGCGGACAGACAGACGAATAGATGGACATGTGAAAATAGCAATCCATAGATTTGAACATTGCCGCCTGCTTTTTTCCCTTCTGTTATAACAGTTCCTTTGGTTGACCTCTTATATAATACTAATAATACTCGTAATATTATGCGCCTTATATTTAGTCACTGTTGTCTTCATATCCTACATTCAGTGATCTTTGTCTCTCTTCACGCATCGTATCATATGTAAGACCATATGAAAATATATCATGTATGAAAATATATTATATGCCTTATGTTTTGCTACCGTTGTCTACATTTCCTACCTTCAGTCATCTTTGTCTGTCTTTACATATCGTAAGATGATATCGTAAGATCATTTGAAAATATATCATATCAAAATTAACCAGCGATTTTGTTAACTCATATTATAAATCGTGCTTTGAAACTTTCTTTCTATCATTCCCATTTAGACACTATGGCCTACATTTTATACCTTCTGTTACAACCTTTTCGTTTTAAGACTAAAGATCGTTTTGTAATTTTCACAACAGCAGTCTTAAGTAGTCATACTCAACACATTGTGTTTTATGTTATGCTGTTCTTTTTACTGAACTGCCAAACGCTCCACATTTATTTTGCCACAACACAGGGGTAGATTGAGAGCTAAAGTTCTCATAATCATCTAAAGTTTAAACGGAAGTTCCTGCTTGGAGACACCGACTAAATCAAAGAAAACTTATAGACTTATTTGTGTGTTACAGACCATTATGGCCTGGTCAGAACTGGAGTAGGAAACTGTGAGTGTGACCAATATTCGATATATTTCACTAAGGAATAACAAACAAACGATATCTGGACGACTTAACATAAGAAATCCATGCATCCATGCATGTTTGTTTATTGATTTTGAAACATTGTTGTTTCTAATATATATTAAATCGATAAGGAAACCTAAACTATGTTTCCCACCACTACTTTCACAAAATAAAATTTAATTAAAATTTTACTTATCTTCTTTTACACTTGCTTAGCATATTTACAGTATATAATCGTCCTTAAAAATTCATACTACTCAAAATTAGAGTTATATATTTTAAACATTTTTGTATATACTTAATACCTTGTTTCAGTTGAATCTCATTTAGTGTTGAACACTCAGACGAACAGCTTGTGTCTTGAGATGTTCCAGAATCCAGTTCAGGTCCAGGTGCCGCAGCATTACCTGCGACATAAATGTACAATAATTTATTTCCCCTTATCACTTGAAAACCTATAGACAAGTGTATGATCTTAAATAAGTATTCATTCTTGCATGCTACATGCGTAGCGTTTAAATAATGTTCCCTACAATTCATATCTTTTGTTATAATATTCTCGTTTTGCTCAGATCTCTGTCAGGAGATACTATTGCTGCAGCAGAAGAAGCAGTTCCGTTATCTTCTAAAGTATCAGATTTATTGCTTAGTTTCTTTTCTAAGTGGCCATTCTAGTCACATTGTGTGCTTTTATTAAGATACTGTTGTTCTTTGTAGTGAGCACTGAAACGCTCCATATCTGATTTGAGATATTTCAGGAATATGGTCAGAGGAAAAGGTCTCAAAATCATCTTCAATATAAACGCAAGTTACTACTTGGAAACACCGACTAAATCAAAGAAAACACTTAAAGGCTTATTTGTGTGTTACAAGCCATTATGGTCTGATCAGAACTGGATTACGAAACAATAGGTGTAACTAATATTCGATATATTTCACTAAAGAATAATAAAAGAGCGCTATCTGGACGACATAACATAAGAAAACCATGTATCAAGTTTGTTCATTGGCTTTGTAAAAAACCTTGCTTTTAATATGCTTTAGATCCATAAGGAAACCTCAACTGTGTTTCCTACCACTACATTCGCTTCACCCAATAAAATTTAATTAAAATTATACTTACCTTCCTTTACACTTGCTGAGCATATTTATAAGTGTACTTTCTTTATTAAAAATTCCTACTACTCACAATATACGCCATGTATTTACAACATTTTTATAATACCTAAATACTGTTTGCCTACAATTCATACCTTTTGTTATAACATTCTCGCTTTGTTCTGATCTCTCAAATGAACCGTTTCTGTCAGGAGATAATATTGCTGCAGGAGAAGAAGTAGTTCCGCTATCTTCTAAAATATCAGATTCACTGCTTCTGTCTTCAGATGTCACTGGAGCAGCATTGGAAATGTTGGCACAACTACCTAATTAAATATGTATAGGTAATACAAGTTTTTGCGTGGTTACATCGAATTTGCCTGTTAAATCATATTTCAGAGAGTTACATGTGTATTACAAACCGTTAGACTCAGGGCCGCGCTATGACTTCTGTAACAGTAGTCGTTTTTAAACACTATTCTATCTGTATTTGCTCGAATGTAGACAAACGTTGTTTCTTTCTTAAGTGGCCGTACCCGTCACATTGTATGTTTTTATTAAGCCACTGTTGTTCTTTGTACTGGGCTATCAAACGCTCCCAGATCTGATTTGAGACATTTCAGGAATATGGTCAGAGGAAAAGGTCTCAAAATTATCTACAATATAAACGCTAGTTACTACTTGGAAACACCGACTAAATCAAAGAAAACCTAGAGATTTATTTGTGTGTTATAAGCCATTATGGTCTGATCAGAAATGGATTACGAAACAATAGGTGTAACCAATATTCGATATATTTCACTAAGGAATAATAAAAGATGGGAAATCTGGACAACATAACATAAGAAAACCATGCATAAAGTTTGTTTATTTCTTTTGAAAAAAAAAACAATTGCTTTTATTATGCATTAGATCCATAAGGAAACCTCAACTATGTTTCGTACCACTACTTTTGCTTCACCAAATAAAATTTAATTAAAATTATATTTATCTTCCTTTACCTTGCTAAGCATATTTATAAGTGTACTTTCTTTATTAAAAATTCCTACTACTCATAATATGCGTTATATATTTTAAACATTTTTGTAATACTTAATACCTTCTTTCAGTGGAATCTCATTTAGTGTTGAACTTTCAGACGAACAGCTTGTGTCTTGAGATGTTCCAGAAGCAAGTTCAGGTCCAGGTGTCGCGGCACTATCTGCGGCATAAATGTATAACAATTTATTTCCCCTTATCACTTGAAAAAATATAGACAAGTGTATGATCTTAAGTAAGTGTTCATTCTGGCATGCTACATGCGAAGCACTTAAATACTGTTGCCTACAATTCATACCTTTTGTGATAACATTCTCGCTTTGTTCTGATCTCTCAGATGAACCGTTTCTGTCAGGAGATACTATTGCTGCAGGAGAGGGAGTAGTTCCGCTATCTTCTAAACTATCAGATTCACTACTTCTGTCTTCAGATGTCACTGAAGCAGCATTGGAAATGTTGGCACATTTACCTAATTATATATGTATAGGTAATACAAGATTTTGTGTGGTTGCATCGAATATGCGTGTTAAATCGTATTTCAGAGAGTTACATGTGTATTACAGGGCCGCGTTATGACTTTACAGTAGCAGTAGTCGTTTTCAAACACTATTCTCTCTTTATTGGCACGAAAGTAGAGAGGGGTATGATTTTTCTTATGGAGCCATACTCTTCGTGATGTGACCTTTATATTTCGACACTGTTGTATTCATTTCAAACCTTTCTCATTCTACTGAACTATCAAACACACTGCATTTGTCTTTCGATTACTCCGGAATAGAGTTTAAAGTAAAGGTCTCAAAATAACCCACAAGATAGACGTGTCGGTAACGACTGCTATCGACTTCGTCAAAGAAAACTTTTATAGATTTATATATGTATTGTGAACTGTTACAGCCATAACAGCTTTTGATTACCAAGCAGTGGGTATAATAAAAACGTATTAAATATGCTGCAATGCGGAATAACATAATGTGCTATATATTTAACATTGTTGCATACATTTAATACCTTCTTTCATTTTAGTTTCGTTCAGTCCTGATTTGTCAGACGAACCACTTTTGTCTTCAGACGTTGCATGAATAGGTTCAGATGCACTAGTCTCAAGATTGCCTGCAACATAAACCTGTGGGTAGCATTTCTTGCTGTATTACGATTTTTTAAATTCGTAAATGTTACATGCATGGCACAGCTTTAGAATCAAGTCAAATGTTTTATTTCCCCATCATGAAAATCACAATATCAGAGTGACAGTAAGGAACAGTAACGAATATTTCGATACCGATCTTGACTGTCCTCTTTCAAAATCTCACGAGCTAGTAATGAGACAGCCTTATAAGCAAAAAGGGTTTGAATTCGTCAGAAAATTTGCAAATCGCTAAAATAAAAAAAATTGCATTTGCCCTCTCCCTAAGCTCAGTGGGCTGTCAGTCCTTCAAGTTTTATTGTGATCTAATGCAACCTGTAGGAAAAAAACTTACAGATCAATGAATAGACGGTCACACCATGCGATAACCCATGTGGCTGTAACGAAATGCCTGTTTAACACAATTATATTAATTTTCAATCATATTAGATGCACAATATGGTGTTGACTAAGTTTGAAGCATTCATAACTATTTTACAACACCTTTTCAACTGAGCGTCACCGACTTCTCTTGAGATCAATGTAATTGTAACTGCAATATTAAATAATTTTCTGGTAAGTGTGCTTGGTGGGGGAGGAACGGAGAGGGCATGTTTCATGGTGTAGTTATTTCTTAAATCTATCTTATTTGTCGTTTTCATCTTCAAAGCCTATTTATACACTGGGTTGAAATCCGCATTAAAATCGTTCACAAATAGAAAAATTGAAAAAAAAAACCGGCGTCAGTGTGATGTCTTTGGCCAAAATGTCAGTTATCAAAAATTCTTATTTTGCTAAGTCTTTAAAATATTGTATCTGTATATTGCATTTGTATAGAAAAGGCAATATTTCTGTGAGCTTTTGATTTCCTCCAGTATGATTTTAGTGAAAAATATGCAAATGAATGTTTCATTACATTTAAGTAGTAATTCTATTCATAATATTTTAGTATTATTTAAGGAGAGTTACATACACTTATACCTGTTTTTGTTTTAGTTTCGCTTTTTGCTGAGCTATCACATGAAGTTCGCTTTTGAGCGGGAGTTGTAGCTGTGTCAGGATTGGAAGAAGCAGCCACAAAAGAAGATCTTCTTTCATGAGATGTCGCTGTTTCTGGATTAGAGGCAAGAGCCACAGAAGAGGTTCTTCTTTCATGAGATGTCGCTGTGTCTGGATTAGAGGCAGCCACAGAGGAAGTTCTTCTTTCATGAGATGTCGCTGTTTCTGGATTAGAAGCAGCAGCCATAGAAGAAGTTCTTCTTTCATGAGATGTCGCTGTGTCTGGATTAGAGGCAAGAGCCACAGAAGAGGTTCTTCTTTCTTGAGATGTCGCTGTGTCTGGATTAGAGGCAAGAGCCACAGAAGAGTTTCTTCTTTCATGAGATGTCGCTGTGTCTGGATTAGCAGCAGCCACAGAAGAAGTTCTTCTTTCATGAGATATCGCTGTGTCTGGATTAGAAGCAGCAGCCTCAGAAGAGGTTCTTCTTTCCTGAGATGTCGCTGTGTCTGGATTTGAGGCAGCCACAGAGGAAGTTCTTCTTTCATAAGATGTCGCTATTTCTGGATTACAGGCAAGAGCCACAGAAGAGGTTCTTCTTTCATGAGATGTTGCTGTGTCTGGATTAGAGGCAGCCACAGAAGAAGTTCTTCTTTCATGAGATGTTGCTGTGTCTGGATTAGAAGCAGCAGCCACAGAGGAAGTTCTTCTTCCCTGAGATGTTGCTGTGTCTGGATTAGAGGCAGCCACAGAGGAAGTTCTTCTTTCATGAGATGTCGCTGTTTCTGGATTAGAGGCAAGAGCCACAGAAGAGGTTCTTCTTTCATGAGATGTTGCTGTGTCTGGATTAGAAGCAGCAGCCACAGAGGAAGTTCTTCTTTCATGAGATGTCGCTGTGTCTGGATTAGAAGCAGCAGCCACAGAGGAAGTTCTTCTTTCCTGAGATGTTGCTGTGTCTGGATTAGAGGCAGCCACAGAGGAAGTTCTTCTTTCATGAGATGTCGCTGTGTCTGGATTAGAAGCAGCAGCCTCAGAAGAGGTTCTTCTTTCCTGAGATGTCGCTGTGCCTGGATTAGAGGCAAGAGCCACAGAAGAGGTTCTTCTTTCATGAGATGTCGCTGTGTCTGGATTAGCAGCAGCCACAGAAGAAGTTCTTCTTTCATGAGAGTTCGCTGTGTCTGGATTAGAAGCAGCAGCCACAGAAAAAGTTTCGCTTTCCTGAGATTCCGCTGTGTCTGGATTAGAAGCAGGAGTCACAGAACTACCTACAGCAGTAATGTACGGTACAACATTAACTTATGGTACAACATCAACGCATGTACTACTTTAATACATGGTGTAACAGTAATGTCTGGCAGAGCATTAACACATGGTACAACATAATATATGGCACAGCATTAACTCATGGTAGAACATTAACGCATGGTACAACATTAGCGCATGGTACAACATTAACGCACGATACAACATTAACGCATGGTACAACGTTATATGTATGGGAAGCACAAGTGTCCACATTTCGTGATTTTGCAGGCACATAGTTCAGTCAAACAGTTGGGGTCACAATCTTTTTTTTTATTTTCGAGTAATAGCTAAAATCATAGAGCATTCTACATGACAATAAGGAATCACATTTGCCAAATGAATTTGATAATAAACATAAGAAGGCGTGATTTGAAAATCATGCACATCGCATCCGATAAAATAGAAAATACACAGCTTTGTTCCTACGAATACGATTGTTTGGTTCATTCAGTAAATGTGAAGTAATATAATTATTTTCTTCCTTTATCATTTTACGTGAGCTGTTTCAAGGATTTTTATCTTTACATATCTGTTACGTGAATCAGGTTTTATAAATAAATAAAAGACGGACTATTTCTGTCTTGAGAGGTGTAGAAATAAGAAACAAGATAACGGTTACATCAGATTTGAATGGTAAAGTTACAGTTTGATTTCCGTCATGAGATGTTAGAGTTGCAGTAGTTCTTTTTATTTCCCTATTAACATATAAACTCAAAGATTATTCGTAACATTAAGGAATAACATTTTAAATGAAGTCTGCACGACACACCCCATTAATACTTTAGAGCAATTTCGAGTATTCTTATTAGGAGTCGTTATTTGACAATCACCTTTGTTAATATTTAAGAAAATGTGCACCTTTATTTCCTGTTTTTTCTTCAGTTTCCTTTAATAGGTTTTTAATGAAATCATCTTTCTCGTGTCTTTCTATATTTGGTAAGCACAAAGGCAAGTGTATTATCTTCCTTAAGTATTCATATCTGCAAAAAAATGTAAATTCTGTACCAAGGTATTAGGGAATTTTCAAGATATCTTTGCCAAATTTGACTTGATAAAATTGACTTTTACAGAGGCTAAAAATCTGGAATATTTACTTTATTGCCTGTCACCTGATGCTAAGCTAAAGTTCAAGCTTAACATGACGATATAACCATGCATCCGAAAAAAACCTTGCGGAGTTATAACCGTGAGCTTGAAAGGCGAGTGCCAATAATGCGCAAGCCTGGGTAGTGTTTTATGGTTATTTCTTGCTTTCGTGTATAGTTAAAATATCTATAAATTAGATAAACGGGACACAAATTACACAACGTAATCCATTCTTTAATAGGTGTCTTATCCTTTTCTATTGGTTATAGTGTGATCCCTCCTATTACCGAAATCTTACCTGCTCTAATTGGATAGAATATAATCCCTTTAATAATCGTAAACTTACCCATTCACATTGGCTAGAGTGTAATCCCGTCTATAATCGGAATCGTAAAATTTCTCTATTGCGCCAAGGATAATACGCGGATCGACAGCCAGTATTGAAACAAAAGGAGATTTTGTGCCGTCTTTTTGAAGTATTAGACTGACAGCACTAAGCACGCCCATTATTCTGTTCGGCGGACACCTATCTAAGTCATCGATTGTAATCAGGACTCGGTATTCAAATCCGTGCAGACTGGACATCAATCGGATGACGTCTGCTATGACGTGTACCTACAACGCAATGTGATAGCATCTTTATATAATGAGACTCGATTTCAATCTTGTCTGCTTTGGCGTGTATCTAGAATGTAATACGAGAGCTTGCCATGTCCATTAAGCATACATTTGTATCGTAAATGTAACAAAACAAAAACTACATACAGTGTATAAAACGTGCAAGTTAACCTGTTTAATAAATATTTCCTGCTTAAACTAAAGCTACACTTCAAACGAATAAATGTGTGCATCTATATTTTAATACCTCTTCCTTAATTTTGTGCATAAATCCCAGTTCTTCTTGAAATGTCTCACCACGCATTTCTGAACTGATTTCCTTAATCAGAGTTTCTGTACTCTCAATTAACTTCTTCGATACAGAGCCACATGCTGGAAAAGAGTGTTGATTCTTGCTAAATTAAATTATACACACAGTGGGTAGAAATTCGTGATGGTAGTTCTTGTTCAACTCAGGATTAGCCCATTGACAGAACATTTATCATACTGATGTACTAATCAAATAACTTGGATTTCTACTTTTATTTTTATCATTAAATTTTTTCCACGGAATAATAACCAACACGATCTTAAAATTTCGGGCAGCCTGGCTCATTCATGTAAATATATCGTTTACAGCACCTGCTAGAAGGACCGCTAAGGAAGCAATCATAGTTGTGATGGCGACGTACATGCGAGGTGTGCTGAAGGCATCGCCATTTGTCACAGCAAGTACCACAACAATCGTGGCGGAAACAGCAAATATACAGAGAACCAACAACAGAATCATGTAATATTTGTGTCGCATGTGGCAACAGCCAACAGAGCGAGATCCCGGAGAAGATTCATTCTCTTTCTCGCTGTTTTCTAATCGATTCACTACAAGCCTACCGAGTCGCACTCTCCATTTACCAAAATATTCCTCTATTGTTTTGCTTAACGTCGTCACTATTCCTGCCCATAGAATATCACAACCTGAATATTCCCAAGCATTGAAGTCAACGGTTATTATTTTCACTTCAGTACTAGGTATTTTTGAAGAATAAAAGAATCCCATGAAGCAGCAAGCTTTTGTATTTAAACAAAGATTTTCACCGCTAGGATTTTGCATTACGCAACAGCATCTTCGAGTCTGGGTATAAGGCGATTTATTTGGCCCCATACCTGTGGAAGTTGATGGTTTTAGTCCTTCTAGTCCTGGTTCTTCTGGTTGTTGTGTTCCTATAGGAACACAGCAGCAGCAATCAGAACAAATACGGTGACATTCTTTACCAACTTTTCTTTGCAGACATGACGTGAGACAAAAGATCATCAAGAGTCCTATCAGCCCAAAAGCAGGGTAGAATCTATACGTCTTCAGTGATTTCTCAAGTTTTAAACTTTTATCCTTTTCGACATTGTTATGACTTTGTTCTGTAGTCTCAGTCAGGTTTACTGACGCATTTTGATGATGATAATGATGATGCTCACTGTTTGAATTGCAATTACTTGACGCACAATAAGTCGAGAGATACACAACGGATGCAATTATAATGGTGGAAATCACAAAAAATACCGAAGTCCAAATCATCAGTTTCAGCCACCAGGCTACAGGAGTGCAGCTCTTTTGGTAACAACACTTGCCCTTGACATTTCTGTTGCTTATTGGAAACCTTTTCTTGTGTTCTTTGTCGATACAAGCTTTCTCTGGAAGAAATAGCGTGCTACATGTAATAACATGTAAAGTATACCTGAAACAGACCCTTACACAAACATGTAAAAAACGTGTACATATATATCATATATCAGCCTAAAAATTAAACAAAAAAAAACTACATTGGTTTTATTCCCCCTTGTTTTCATTAAAACCTCCACGTTTGAGGGAATTAACCAAAGCACAGAAACCAATTGGAATGTTGTAATCATTGCTGAACTAGATGTTTGTGTGTATAAATCTATACACGTTTAATTATATTAATAGTTTTAAATGTTAAATATTCAGTCAAAATATTTTTTTACTTATCAGATCAATGAAGTGACTTTTCCCGCTCCCCCATGGTGCAAATATTCCAAGTGTGGCTGGTGTGTCAAAGTCTTTATTCTTAATAATAACCTCAGCTATTTTTTCGGCAACTCGCTGAAAACGATACATACTAAAGCTGCCCTTTATACTCAAATTTTTTATGATAATTCTTCCCGAGATCATCAGATCGTGAGTCTCTGCGAATTTTCGTTTAGATATCTTGTCAAACTAAATTTTTCTACAGAGGATTAACTTCATAAATGTGTGTAACTAATTGCATATGTTGAATCGTATCAAATATCGATACATTTCATAAGGCATCTTCGCTTACTTCTCGATCAAGCAAATCCCTAGTCCTTGTGCCTTCTAAGGCCAATGGAATATTTGCAGGTGTTCCCGAACTATTAATCCCCCGTGCTACCGCTAAAAATAGAGAATGAGAAGTACCAATATTCATATACCTAACGTCTCTAAAATTTAATCTGATTTTGGCTGCTTCTCAAGAATGTTTTCTTTTGTTACCAGTCAAACCTTTGTAAGATACTGAAACAGAAATGTTAGCGTTCAAGCAGTCCGATAGATTATCGTTAAACATCACTTCTCTCGCCACTTTCCTTGTATAGGGTTGGTTTGGCGGGGAAGGGGGGTGCTTCACAGCTTTCAACTTATGCTCATAGAAGCTAATTTCGTTTTCGTTAGAGTAGACAGAAAATGCTGTACAAAAGCGTTTCCCTCGCAAACAACTTTAGCAAATTTAAGCCTCAGCAATTATGACCTCACTATTTTTCTCAATCTGTGTAGTTCATACCTTCATAGCACGAATCTTGACCTTGGATTTTTGGTCAACGGTCATGTGATTTCTCTTTCCGGGTTGTGTGGACTTTTGGAAATTTCTTGAATATTTTTTCCGAATTCATACATTAAAGCAGTGTGAGATAAACCGAATCTTTGAATTTTATCATAAAAGGGCACGTAAATCTTACACAATCTTCCAGGTTAGACGAATTTACGGTTATCTTATAAATACATCCCTGATACCGAGCAATGCGAGAGACAGCTTCGTAATCTTGTGTTTCAACGCAAAATTCACAATATAACTCCGATTCTGTATTAGCGATAGTATAAATATCGAGTCTACTAACAAATTGCTTTTTGTTGCATGCTGCAAGGTCACATGTTTAAAGTAACATCAAAATCATACCAAATTTAAATATTTCTGCTGCTTGTTAGTGGAATTTGGTTTAAACTGGCTAGCTCAGTACCTTTCGGTGCCTCTTCTTCCTTGTATTGTGATATGGCTCTCTTCAATCGATTTCTTTCTCCCGTTTCAAAATTGAAGCTCTTTATTTTGGCATCTGATAAGGTTAGCAGAACGTTTACAGTAATCTGCTCTGTCTCCAGTTTACGAATTATTCTCTCATCTAGGGTGTACCTGTTTGCCCATGCTCTTATAGGTGTGCGTTCAGGATTCGTCATAACTGAAACAAATATGTTATCTCGTGCAGCTTTTTAATTTCCTTAATTGTAAATAAAGACAACAACTTCATATCGTATATAAAAACATCTTAATTACGTCTACTAAGGAAGAAAGATCTTTAGATCTTCCTGTTTTTTTTATCAGATATGACATAATTACAGGAATAAAACATTGTATTGCAAGAGCAAGTGCACACTAAGGCATATATTTTAATACAAAACTTAGAAATATAAATTTTAATTTGTTAATTTTAACATCTTTACGCATGCGGGATTTCGGGATATGATATGAGACGAAACCTCATAGTTCTCTAAATACGAAGCTGTGTCTATCAGCATTGTGATTTTAATGTTGATTATGGTCGTTAAAATAACAGCGAGTGTGATGTTTCAAAAACAAAAAAGTTCTCGAGTAGCTGAAAAATATATTTGATTGTTTGGAAGTGCAAAAGGTATATTTAAAGGTATATTTCGACTAGAACTATATAATTTTAAGATCGTTCCATGTCAAGAAATTTTTGAGGTTCAGAATTCAGTGTCGAATGACTTCAAACTCGACTCCGGGCTTTCTTACTAGGAAGTGTCGGCGCTCTGCTGCTTGGATCTGTCTGTGAGTATAAACTTTTGTTCCTACTATGTGACCGGGAAAAATTATTTTAATTTTTAACTTACTGTCCGTTTATTTATTACTTTCGCCGTGATGCAAATTTTCAACTTACTGTTCGTTTATTCATCACGTTCGAAGTGATGCAAATTTTTGCTTATGTTCGCTTAATCCGATTTAGCTTAAATTCAATTTTTTTCAAATAATTCTCGAATTAATGTACCAAAGAAACGGTAATTATAGTGACTATTTCAATCACCGAATAACAAATTCATATTCGGATATTAAAGAAATAAATGTCTGAACGAATATTTGAATACTATTTGAATTATCGTTGAGACATGGAATTTTTATATGTTAAACTTAAAGCTTATAATGTTCAGCTAATGGAAGTATGATTGTGTCTTAACTGAATTTGTTTTTCTATAGCAAGTCGATTCTGGGTATAATTTAATAAAGATAAGATCTTAGCAGAATTAGATTTGTGAATGATATATGCCTAAAAAGTCATTTTACTAATACGTTATCAACGACTATAAAGAAATACATTCGAGACCGAACGAGGCGATTGATGCTATTGATCAGAATGGACTAGTTACACGTTTACAACGTAGATTTGATATTACGGGTAAAACTTTGGGCTGGACAAAGTCATATCTGAGTGTCAGATCCCGAAGCGTTATCAACCAAAATAGTTCTGAACTTACATTATGCAGCTATATTGTACATAGGCACCAATACTCGTTTTTCCGTGTTCAGTGCTCCGCTATCAGACTTAGCTTTGAAGCATTATATATCTTGCCGTTTTTTGCGTTTATGACTGTAAACTATATACATAATACACCTTCAGTTCAAATTTCGGCTAGGTAAGATCTATTTCAAAGTTCGACATTAGCTCACAGGTAATGTATTGAAGCCTGACAATGATACGAGTCACTCCGTTTCTAAGACAACCAGTTCAGGGTAGTGTTTACATTGTTGACATATAATACAGGCACCAACATGCCTCCACATCCTGTAGACCCAAAATGCCTTCTATGAGTTACCACCTGTTATAAATACTGAAGGCAAGAAATTTCGGAAACAGAAAGTTCAGGAACACAGCCTTTATGACGGCAACTGCGGAAGAGTTTAAAGATGAATTTTCATGACCTTGTCAAGCTCGATTGTTTTTATGGAGGGGGGAGGTATTTTTAGATTTTAGATAATAATTTTTAGACAATAACATAATCTTGTTTAATATGAACTGTAGTAAATACGTGCTCAACTTGTGCTTGTGTTATTTTAGCCAATGCATTTTGGTTTAATTTCTATGTATTTTGCGTTAAGAACTGTTGTAGACTAAACACAATATAAATATATTAAATAAGGGGAGGGGAGAAACGAGACAAATTCAGCATCCATTTTTTTAATCTAGAGTAGGTGTGGCATAACCGTTACACTCCTTCCTAGGATCTGTCAGTGGAAATATATAGTATAGTTTTCATACTTCCCCTCCTCTCTGCAAAGTCCTATATTTGTCAATGTGTTCTCTATGATCCTATCTGTAAACTTGATATTTTTGGAGGACAGGTCAAGGACGATTAACCTTTTTGGTTTAACCCAATGGGTTAACCCATATGACATTAGTTAACCCAATGGTTTAAATTTAGCTTAAACCGCGATGATAACTTTTTCGATTAAGTTATCGGTCAACCCATTGGTTTAGCTTTCGTGAATAGGGCGGCAGACGCAACAGCAATGAAAGTGCTGCTACATCGAAAGTTCCGCACAGTTCCTCAAAACGAGCACCCCCAACTTCAACATTTTAAAATTAACTCATCTAGTATTTTAGGTAAAGGATGAGAGGCAGACTCAAAATTGTAGAAGTTCGAAACTCTTACGTACCGAAAATCGTAATTTACATTTAAAACTGATAAGACCAACTGTTCTTGAATATTGCTCCAAAATGCCTTCTCTTTTTCTTTTAAGCTCTTTTATACTAAAACTTAACAAATGCGTTTTATGACTGCAAGGACAAAAACCCAAAGCTTGTAAAATTTTGAATAGTTTTTTAAACGTTTCCTGCATTTTACATGGGACCGCGAAGAAAACAACAACCTGGTGTGGCATGACCGCATTAAAATCATAACGCCAATTGACAACGGATTTTAGAACCTTAGCGTTTCTTATATCGAGATAAATGAAGTTAAATCGATCCTCTCATTTGTGGCGAACGGATGAGCAACATGAAGTCGTCTGATATCAAATATTCAAATGATTAAAGCAAAAATCCTACAAGTGTACAAATCTTAAAGGATCCCTTATGCACGAGACGTGACATAAATATCCATTGTCAAATGCAAAATATAATATAATATATAATAAAGAGAACTGATAATATAATATAATAATACAACACAACAAAGAGAAATTATTGGTAATTTTTCAAAAGCTGTTATTCTAGTGAAACTTTTAAAATTATGTTTTGAACATTCGAATGTGATTTATATTCGGATATATACCAGAACTATTATGCAATGATTATATTAATATCACCCAAAACCTTACTCTTAAACTTTTACCCTTGTTATTTTAAAATCAATTGCCTTATATTTATTTATGGCTACTTAAATTCCATATATATGTAACCTTTAATAACCTAAAAGTAGTGGAGTAAAGTTTACCTGCTAATTATGTCTTGAAGAAGTATCCTAAGCAATGAAATGACAACTTGCAGACAAATTCACAGCAATGAACAATACAAGAAACGCTTTTTGTGTCTTGTTATATTAACCGCAAGGTCACAAATTGAAAATAGCCGCAGGAATGTCTTTCAGTTACTAATACTATTCAAAATCTATTTTTCAGCAAATGTTTATAAAGGAGAGGAGTGCCTGGGGTTCATGGGGAGGGGAAGGAGAGTGGGATATGCAGCATTCACGCACATATTGGTTGCCATACATGTCCATTTAAAACGGGCCGTATAAGAGGAGTGCCAAGCTAGAAAATATCACGCTCTAAATACAGACTGTGACATTTCATACTAAAAATACCCATTTTCATATTATGACTACATGCGCAGCAAGAACTCACGCTGTTATAGTCATAGAGCGAAAGACTACATCACTGCATTGAGAAGTGTCTGTGTGTAATATTTTTGGTTCTGAAAGGAAAATAACATCTTTGTCTTTGTAGCGAAATTGAACTGCGTCTAGTGTTCCCTTTCTCTGCGTTTTTCACGGGGAGATGCGCATGATAACATATTTTCTACCAGGAGCTCCCGCTCAGTCCCACCTTCATGCCCTACCCCCACCCTCTTCTCATTATCAGGCAGAGGATCACGGGTTTAGGTGATGAAAATCCTCTCTTCTCGCGCAAAACACGACTTAATCCCCGACCTGTTTATGTCATTTCAATTAATAAATAAAGTTTATGTTCGCCTTGGTGCACAACCTTAACCCTCAGCTTTTTAAACACGGGCTGTACATGGTATATTATCAAGAACCTGGGAAGCGTGTAATGTTATTTAATAGATATATTTGCTTTTACATTGTATATGCAGTCTAATTATGATATTGTTTAAAGTAAGATTGCAACTTGCGAACAGGAGTTTCGCAGCGAAATCTGAAAAATAGGAGCTTCTGGGCTGTACGTACCCCATTGTTATAGCCAACATCACATGGGTAACATCACAATTTTTGTGGGTCGTCAAAAAGGCCTCGATGATTGTGTGTGCGAGGCATAAGTAGTTAAAAAGGCCTCACGAGTTGTGGTGGTCGCACAGGAGGTAGTCAGAAAGGCCTCAATGGATATGTGCTCCAGGCAGAAGTAGTCAAAAAAGTCTCAATAGTTGTGTGCGCCAGGCAGAAGTAGTCAAAAAAGTCTCAATACTTGTGTGCGCCAGGCAGAAGTAGTCAAAAAAGTCTCAATAGTTATGTACTCCAGGCAGAAGTAGTCAAAAAAGTCTCAATAGTTGTGTGCTCCAGGCAGAAGTAGTAAAAAAAGTCTCAATAGTTGTGTGCTCCAGGCAGAAGTAGTCAAAAAAGTCTCAATAGTTGTGTGCTCCAGGCAGAAGTAGTCAAAAAAGTCTCAATAGCTGTGTGCTCCAGGCAGAAGTAGTCAAAAAAAGTCTCAGTAGTTGTGTGCGCCAGGCAGCGGTAGTCCAAAAGGCTTCAATGGTTATGCCGATGGCCAATTACTTAGTCATACATAGCAGTCACAAAAATATCGGTATATTTTAGACTTTTATTTGTGCTTGTATTTGTTCTAAAAAAATTGGAATTTTTCTTATTGTTGACCTCATAATTTCCAGCAATCGCCTCATTGTTGGGCCTCAATATAAGCATTAGTAACACGTTTTATCAAGTAATAAATAGCCATTAAATTTATATTATACAAAATTACATGTGAATATATTTGAATGTCATCATTTTACAAAAGAAGTACTGTAAGAACACAGTTTACTTGTTGTAGTATAAAGGTTAATGTGAAGGCATATCTTGTACTTTCTGCGGACCTCACTGTTCATATCGCTCGCAAATGTGGATTATATTCAATAGAAATGCCAAAATAAAGTGCCAAGAACATTCCTCATGTTCACCCATGCAGAATTCATGAACAAGCTTGTTCTGCATGAAATATTAACAGCACTAAGACTCCCTCAACTCTCCCCTACTTTTCAACACCTACTTCTACACTTACCACACAAAAGAACTTAAAGCCCACACAGTCACATACCTTAATAAACTGCGCAGTAACAGCGCTAGTTTGACAGGCATCTGCCTTAGTTGTCACTTTCGGCGGACGTTTTCTGTGCCGAGTGGTGCACGACTTTTAAATGCTGAAATTTTTTTACATTTGTGATATATAAAAATATATAGAAAGTAAATATTTTTAGTAATTAAGGATACAACAGAGAAAAATCAGGTAAAATCAAATAATAATTTCTAGACCCAAGAGAACATATCAATCCCGCAGGAACCAAGATGCGGAATCCCGCGATACGGACATTTTTATCTCGGTATAGCCTAATGGTGGTACGATTGCATTAGAATACGATTTAGGTGAAGTGTGAAATTTTAGCAAAGTCTCGTGGAAATATTCTGCAGAATAACAAAAAGATCATCCTTTGCAAATGAAGCATAGACAATTTCCCAGTAAATATACTCATAAAATGTTTGACCAAAAATTCACTGACTGCTCAAGAAATAGTCGCGCGCTGAAAATTGAATTAGTTGCTGTTATTAATGTTCATGCAAAGAAATTTCAGACAAAAAATGCCTTCAAACTAGCAAATCAGAATAACAGGCTGGTGGTTAGCCATGATACAAACTGGGTGTAATATCCAAACGATCCAGTTATAAAAAGGCCCAGGGATTACTTTGTATCACATGTGTTGTCATGCATGTCCAAAAATCCTTTAGAGATGGAGAGAGGGTTATTTGGAAGCCAGACGGAACGCCAAATTTGCCATAAATGGCAATGTTCATTCTGTAATCCTTTTTTCTTTAAAAGATCGGATCTTTCACACCTGCACCCCGAGTTAAAAAGAGGGCGTTATTTAGCTTAGCACTAAGTGTTTAAGGATAGTTTTAAAAAACCATCAGCATTCATGGTCGGATGATCCTAAAACTTACAATCTGGTAGAGGAGTATTCCAAAAATATTCAACACGTCAGCCTAGTGGAGGACCACCTCAATGATATTCATTATGTCAAAACGAACCACGCTAAACCATTGGAGTAAAGTTATTTTGACAAATTATTTGACGAACAAATATGCACATAGTTGTGAATGATAACTAAAATATCTCCCTAAGCAAAATATGCATTTAATGCACATAGTATCCTTTGGCTGATACATTTGTTTATTCTCTGTCATGACAGAATAAAAATTAACCATTCTTTTTAAACTGACAAGTTCTTACGCTCATTCCTTGTAACTGTTCTATTTATCATGTGTGTACGGAATATTTCAACTGTTCTATTTATCATTGTGTACGAAATATGACTGTTTCTCACGGTTGGAAAGTTCTCTAGTTCTAAATTCGAGTACTTTACTGAGATTTCTTTGTATGTGTAAAATTTAGTTACTTGTGAAGGCCTTAACGAACTCTTTGATTACTTACGTGACGGTCTTTTAGAAAAATCATACAAATGTATGACATTGGAAATTTGGCAATTCAACACCAGATATATGTGAGAAAAATCTGATTTTTTTCAATGATTCAAGTAACAAACACATTTTTCTTTAATTCAACCACTGAGTGTTTTCCTTTCATAAATATTTCAAAAATACTATAATATGCTAATGTTATTCCAAAAGACTATTTGAAGATTATTTGTTTCGTCTGCCAGTTAAAAAAATAATTTTCCACAGGCCTCAAATGACATTGTGCTAGGGATTTCAGAATGAGGCAAACGTATCCGGTGATCTTGAACGCTCCTTGGTCGATCATAACTTCGTCTTGTATCTTGCTAGCGTCTTCTGTAAGTCACAAGGTGTAACTTTCCTGCAGCAAAAATCTCTGCTGCTGCGTAACCTCGTGGATGCACCAATTTAACAGTACTTCATTCATTAGGTCGAGGCAATTGTGTGACAATCTTTCTGGGTCCAAGCTGTCAAAACAGCTTCTGTAATTATGTGTACCAAGAAATCTATTCAATGTATGTGAACTCCAAATGTGAATCGAAGAAGCAAGCAATATGCACTCAGGCCCACATATATGGCTCAGACCAACAGCCCAAAATAACACCTGAAATGTAAGTGCACACCAGAAGAACCTTCAAGTTAGCATTTCCGTTGCTGCTCAATATCTTAATGTTGATTCAAATTGATTCGGAACAAGCTAATTTATATTTCGTTATATGGTCTAGCTGGTGTTTGGATTAATAATATCAGTTATATCTCTCAACTCTTTCGTTTCACTCAGCATTAAAAATAAAACTATTAACTTTGGAATTGACCAGGCAGATTACAGCATTTACCAGTCATGTAACATTTATCAGGCATTTATTAGGCATGTAACAGCCACCAGTTGATTTGAAAGTAGCATTTATTTCACTTACTGCAAACAAGCTAAAAACAGGTTTTCATTTTTACAACAAACAGTTTCAAGTTCTTGTTATATAAAACAATACAGGATGCTAGTCGAACCTCAGCACATGCCCCCAAGGGTTTTTAAGGCAATGAAGAAAGAGAAAATCAAGACAGCACAAGATATGGCAAATTTAAGCAAGCAAGACGTGGAAGAGCTTTTTGAAAAGAACAAAACAGAGTTTAAGCTTACTGAAGAAGACAAAGAATATGTGATAAAACGTCTTCAAGAAGGTTAGTTTATAATCTACAATGTAAAAGACAGAGCTCGTATATTTAATTTAAATTAGAAAAGTTTTAGAAGTAAAAGTCCAAAAAAGTTTAATCATACATTTATATCATCAATTAAAAAATTGATAAGAGTAACTTTTTAATATATATATATATATATATATATATATATAAAAGAACGCATTTCTTAATCCTACGTTTAAAAGATTAAGACTGAAACTTTTGCTCCAGTTGAAAGTTGAATGTCTGACTTTTAAATATTGTCTCATGCCTATACTTTTCTTCTGTAAACAGTAACTTATCACACTAAAATATTTCCTTAAGCGTAACTTTTTTTACCTTTTAGCCAAGTAGACAAAGAAGTAATTGTGATGATAGCTAAGACGAACCATCAGCTTAAAACAATTAGTAAAACATACGGTTATAGTGTTCATAGAAGAACACATCTATAGAGTAAAAAATTTCGATAATTAGTGGTTATTGAAGGGAAAATTATTCAACGTTTTAACTAAAGTTTTTGCTAAATTAAGGACAATTAAGTAATTTTAAGAATTGGCTTGTATCGAATGACTCTTCTATATTAATTGGGAGATACAGCGGCTGTAAATTGTGTTGCAAATTGTAATTTTGTTGACCTAAGATATTGATTAATTTCTTGATTAAGTCTGACGCAGGCCTGTTTGTTTCTTAAATTTCCGAATTAAATTTCATGTTTTAATATCTATATTAACGAAAATTTATGTTAATATCAATATCTCTAGATCTATTATATCTTATCATGCATAGCAATGACTCTCACATTTCTCGACATTGCCATACAGTTTGAGAAATAATCAAAGAGTACATACGTACTTATTGCTAACAAATATCTGAAAGAAAAAACAGGCTATTTACTATTTTTACTTATTTTGTAAACTTTTGTTATAAACTCCTGAAAGATACATACTTGTACATCTTGTAATTTCAAAATAAAGTATTTTGAAAAAAGGTAATATATCAAAGAATAAGAAAACACGACACTAAACGTAAATAGAAAATACTAATTTTAATACATACTAGAAAGTGGCGGCACGTTGTCACATTATCACATGAAACAAACTTAGCACAGCAAACGGTTTTCATGTTTAGCAGGATGAAAATAAATTCCAATTAGAACGATTGTCCATGGTAATGCAAAATATTTTCTTCAGCAAAACAGAACACAAGTGGTGTATATAAACAGAACAGCAATATACATTTTCCTGTATGACAGTACTTTGCAAATTACATCACAAGTTATGACTTTGCTTACGCATAGCAGTTTCTCTGTGAATGGCAAAAAACACAAGGGACCCATTTTGCAGCTGTAGTCAAGACCCGATTTTAGTTAGTGCAGATTCAAAGCTCCCTGACACTTAGTGTGGAATCGAAATGAACTCTTAAAAATTCTACGGTTGTCACAACAACTGTGCAAGTGAACCTGATGTCTTTTTACATTGCCTCAACTAACCCTCAACTGTGTATGTGTACGTAGTATTAGAAAGTGAATACGTATAGCCTACAGGAAATCTTAAAATTCTGATTGGGGACACTGTTTATGACACATAATTTTGTTCACGTTTTGTTAACTCGAAACATCCTAGGCGTTATTACATACAAAATTATTAATATTGAAATTGCTTTTCGAACCGTATGCCAATCAGCAAAGCATACAGGTGGAAGAATGACTATTTGTTATCAGCATTGTAAGCGGTAGCCACTAGTTCTCGTACTTTTATTGTTACCATGATAACCTATATTTATTTTGAATGACTATTACATATCAATGAACGCATCATCAATTGATTATCACAGCATAAAATTGATTTTTTATTTTTTTGACGCGTTTCCAGTATTAAGTAGAAAGACAGCATGTTTGAGCTACAACTAAAACCCCTTTAGCTGATTATTTGTAAAAGAGTTTATTCCATTTTGCAAGGTGCAGTAGAAGCTGGTTAAATCAAATTATATACTGCCGCTTTGATGTTATATATTGGTAAAAAATCTTAACCATTTCCCGTTGTACCAAATATATAATTTCTATTTAAATGTCATCTCATAGTTCAGTTTACAGGCAGACAGAGATGAGAAATCTAAATATTCAAATTATACGCTCAATATGCTTCTCTGTCTTCAAGTTAAAGCCGTTATTAGTTTTTCCCAGAATCTTCTACAGTATTTATGTCATCACTTGAAACATAGACATCATTTTCTTGCATAATTATTTCGTGAAGACTAACAGTCCTGCTACCACTTTCCTTCCGAGTATTGATTTCAGCATCTTCTAAATGAGAAAGGTTCCCTGTCAGACCCTGGTTTCCGTCAAGTGTCGGGTTTGGCTCTATAGTCTCATTAATAGGCCCCTGTCCTGCAAAATACTTGTTGTTAGAATCTTTTACGTCGTTGAAATTAGTGTCTTCTGAAGCTTTCTTACCTACTGAATTTGCTGTTTGGTAGTCAAGATAGCTAATTAGTCTAAGTAGTTAAGCTAATTTATTTTCACAATTATGTCCCTCAGGTATTAATTTGTAATTTTTACAGTGTTCAATTCATAAACAAATTTACATTGTACGAAATCACGCTTATAATTCCTTGCCAAGATTCATAATCTACTTAACACCGATTATTTCTGAGTTTAAATGATCAAATAATTTATATTTCTCTGGACATGGATGATTTATTCTTTGTCTGTTCACCGATAAAGACCAAATTTCATATCATGTGAACAATTTAAAAAGCATAACTGATTTTTTATAATAAGACTTACTGCGGAAGCGATGCTCAGGAAAAGGAAAGTTTATGTAATCATTCTCCCTGTCTCTTCCTATTTGCTCTGTATCATCCATGACCCGCGTACTGTCTGTTTCCCTTCTTGCATTGTTAAAAAATTGCAATTGATCATCATTCAAACTTACAATGCATTTTTAAACATATAATTTCGTATCATTTGGTAATTTTTAAAGTAAGATACTCAATGAAAAAAAATAACAAAATGCATAAAATTGAGCATACCGCTTTACAATGAAAAAGCAAATTCCTAATACTGCGGCTGTAGTCAAAAGTACTGTGAATCCAATAATTAAACCTATATTTTGTAAATAAAAACATAACAATAAGTCATGACAATAAACGGCAATAATTCATTACACATTTGATATAAAATTTTAAATTTTGACAGTATCTGTACTTTCTATATTATAATTAGTATATATTAAGTTCGTTTTGTTAGGTTTGCCTTTGTTGTGGTTTATATCTTGTAAAAGTAGTAAAAGTAGTTCTAGTAAAATTCTTCGAGTTTGGGATTAGAAACAAGAAAAAAGATGGCATCACACATTTTGCACACCATTCTGAAAGGTATTTAAAAGCTTTTTTCATAAATTATCATTTATACCGTTCATTTGGTAAAAAGATATTTCTTTTCTTACGGAGAAATAATACTGATAAGTAAATATTAAATAAAAATATAATAAATTAACTCTGTGTACCGATCGCAACTTTATTTATGCCTCCTTCTTCTTTGTTTTCAATTGCAATTTTGGATGTGCGAGTAGATGCCCAAGGATCAGTTTCGGTCTCCACAGTTACACCAGTTATATCTTGCGTCATCGTGATTGAGGTGTATTCTTCGGCTCTATTACAATGAACATGCACACTGGTTCTTCTTAAATCTGAAATTTGTAAAACAATTAAGTAGATCATATGCATGTTAGGCACAATACATTTTGAAACAAAATTCTTGCACAGTACACGGAATCATAGTCTCGCTGCCATATTGAAATTGGTTTGCCTGGGTAACTTAGGCTATTCAAACTAAAATAAATCTGTTAAATGTCCTTTCATAAAATTACATATAATGCTAAAATCTTAGTTTACTTCAGATTTTAAAAATATTCTGCATATATAACTGTAGCAAAATTTCACTTACATGATATGCCAATATGTCCAAGACTGTCAGGAGAGCCATCCAATGGATACCACTCTAATGCAAATTTATGAGATTTTCGTGACCTCCAACTATTATGTCGGCTAAAAAAATCCGACACCTGCTGATTATTTCCATATATGTCAAACTTAAAATTTTCTTGATTTATGCTAGAGCGAAACGTGTAAGTTATAAATCGGCAAGGTGTTGTTTGTGAAATTTCGCACTGATCCCCAAATGGTTGGAAACGCGGCGGTAACTTAATATTTAATTTTGTAGTCATATATCCCCCGTGTCTCGCTGGAGTAATGTCACAGTGACATGACATGACGGCGTCACCGAGTGTGTTTAGGTTTAATGTTAATGTGGTGTTTTCTGCTATCCGCATCTCTTGATCTGTACTGGAGCACACATGTATTACATCTGCAACTGTACAATTACATATGTTAGAGCAAATAGGAACACATAAAATAATATCCTTAAAGGTGTTTTAAATTGCAATAGTAATATTAAATTATCTTAAGATATTACCTGGGTTAGGTATCTTTATTATCTTACAATGTAGTCATTTTCTCATTAAGCTATCAAACCACTATAACACAAGAGTTTATGAAGATAAGTCTACATCCTTAAAGATGTTTCAAAATGCAATAATAATACAAGTAAAAAGGTGTTAGCACCACTTACGTTGTAAATTCCATATATGTATAACAATTATTACACATTTAAATAGATATTTCGATATCATTGTTTTAAATATATATATGTATTAATTAAAACACAAAATAAAGTCGATCACATTTATTCCGCCTCCATAAATGCCTAACGCTACCTGTGAAAAGTTAGTGTGCGTGACTTGTATGTATACGTGGCCTTTGATATACCCTCAGGGGCCGACATTTACTGGTAATAAATTAAGCTTTCTCTTAGTGCTGTGACAGACATAATTATCTGCTGGTCATAAGGAAAAACGCATACATATTACATTGTTTATTGAATGTTTTGCGCTGTACTTTGCTGCCAAACTGTTTGAAGAAAACACAGTATACACCGGAGTGTTTATATAAATATCTAGATTTAATAAAAAGTGAACCATTTATATAATCAATCAAAGAGCCAAAGCAAAAATTATTAAAAATCAACATCGTTTAGAATCGGTGAATTTTCAACGTTCTTTATAAAAATTGTGGGTTTTTAAAATAATGTTCTGTCCAAGTAAGCGTGTAAAAATTCGTCGGCATATTTAAATGCATTAACTACTATCATTTGTCAATGTATCAATGATATTATATACACTGAATAATATAAACAGAAAATAGAGCATATAACTATAGGTAGCAACTAGAGGTCACAGATATAGATAACAACTACAGATAACCCAGGTCCCAGCCCACCATCTTCTCAACAGCTTCACTTCGGGAGAAACATAAATTAACTATTAAGATAGTCTTTGTACATTTGTAATTGTTTCTTTTGGGGTTAAGTTTTTAAATACCTGAATACTCTGTTCATCTGTACACTTTAACCCCCAAAAAACATTAGTTTTACTGCAAATGTCTGCAGTTCACTGCATAGTGGTTTGAAATATAACTGGTTGAATTTTTATCATTCAGTAATACAAACGAACTGTGTAAAAACAACAGCAGCAGATTTTGGTATCCTTCGCTTTTCTACAGTAACTACTTCGTCCAATAATATATAAAAGGTCATGGCAGAAAGCTTCTTAATTTGCGCGATGTGAGTCAACGAGATGAGATACAGTTACGTTAAAAATTGATTACATCTTCAAATTATTTCTAAGACAAGACAGAACGGGCACCGCGATGAAATATTTATATTTTGGTATATACATTTTGTTGTGTGTCGCCGTGACACTGTCTAATCCGGTAGTTAATACCAAATATGGACAGGTTGAGGGAATCTCTGTTCCCATCCATACCGGGCAAATAATAGATGTATTCATGGCTATTCCCTACGCCAAACCACCTGTCGGAAATTTAAGATTTGCAGTGAGTACTCATTTTGTTTGTTATTTGTACAAATACACCCTTTACATATTATACTTCATGTAATTAAAAATTATAATTTAAAAACCTGCAAAATTATATAAAAATAATTGGTATCTGTTATCACTTGTAAGGTAGATTAATATATTTTGAAATTAATAATTAATTGTTAAATTTAAAAAAATAGCAGCTTAAGGGAAATAACTTTTTAATTTACTAGAGGGCAGAAAATTAAACATTAAAATTGTTTAAGAGTTTCCAATGGTATGTTAAAAACCTACTTTCTTACAGTATATTTAACCACACTAATCAGAACTCATAATTTCTTGTATATATAATTTCTATCAGAGCTTGTATTAAATTCAAAATGGAATACGCAATGTTTTAAGTATGATATATTCTATGACGTCTGTTTATATACATCTTTCGATAACTCTTATTTTTTCAAGTTTTAAAACTATTCCTGCATAGTTTTTGTCGTATAAACTGAGCATGTGTTTAGTCACCTGAAGAGCCGGATCCATGGAGTGACGTATTTCTAGCTACCGAACCGGGGAATGCATGTATACAGCCTCTTTTAAATAGCGTTGAGAGCACGCATTTCGGATGGGAAAACTATGACGAGGATTGCCTAAATCTTAACATCTATGCACTCCAGGTAATGCTCAATATGAATTATGATTTTCTATATGAATTTTATCAACCTCTAGCAGAATAATATCTGCAGTTGTTATGACTGTGTTCAATCCTATTCAAAATATCCAAATTTGATTCATGTTTTTAAGTTAACTTTTATTGTAAAAAGTACAAAGCAATAAAATAAATTATTTGTGTATCAGTATATAGCTAAATAAATGTGTTTAACTTTAAGACCAACAGCACAGATCTCCAACCCGTTCTCGTGTTTATCCATGGAGGTGATTTTAGAGGAGGGGCTGGATTTTCCTATCCTGGTTACTTTAATGCAGCTTATGGTGTAGTGCTTGTAACCATTAATTATCGACTTGGTATTCTGGGTAAGAATTGTACAGAAAGTGATAACAGATTGAGAGGAATGCCACCTCTTTGGACAAGTTTTCGACTAATTTCTTCGACAACAATAAAAATAAACATAAATGTAGATTATACTTAAAAACTGTTTAAATTTGCATGTTTGCCTTTCTTTCCAGTGTAATTTTGCATTCTTAATAAAACCCAGTTAATAATGTATTTCATAGGCAAAACAAATATATGTGGAAATTGAAGTGTAGTTTTGATAAATTAAGTAAGGTTCTTTAATTCTGACTTTGACTTTCCTTCTTTCTTAACTAAGGTTTTGCTACAACAGAAGACGAGGTTTTACCAGGCAACTTGGGACTTTTGGACCAAACTCTTGCATTACATTTTATACAGGAAAACATTGAGGCATTCGGGGGAGACCCCGACAGAGTTACAATCTCGGGAGAGAGCGCTGGAGCTGTCAGTGTAGGATTGCATTTAGTCTCACAACTCTCTCATGGTACAATTCTTTACAATGTTTGCCATTAAATTCGGTTATTATTTTCTTATTTTCTGAGGTAATCTTTTAAATGCAAACAATGTAAATGTGAAATGTTTTTAAATGCGGTAGTATAAAATACTAAGTGTCAATTGCAATTTTGCTCTTACAAGTCCGCATTTACTGTTTTCCAACCAATTAATCAAAACAATAAGATGAATTGATTTTATTAATAAAAAATGAATTACCAGTGCAGCAATGATTTTGCATATAATATCTTTGTTTTTAAAAGGGTTATTCCATGCCGCCATATTACAGAGCGGAAGTGAGCTTGCGTATTGGGGTCTGCAAAGTCCTGAGGAACAGCCCAGTAATTATGTTAAACAGGTGATTTTACATCCTCCAGTTATAATACAAACACAAGGGCTATATGACATGTTGTTGCCTACTTTGCTTAATTTCCATAAGAACTGAGCAAGGTTTTAGTACCTAGTTTATGATATGGCTTTCCTGATTGCATTCAAAATTGCTATGAAATTTATTTACTGGTCACAAAAATCTTCTTTTAAATTTTTATTGAAATATTTGAAGCTGATAAGAAAGCTGTTGGTTTTCAGGTTGCGGAACAAGTGAACTGCACTACTGTGAATTCGCAAGAAATGGTTGACTGCTTGCGTACTAAAAATGCACAGAGATTGATATTGACTCCATATGAATGCACGGTACGCTTCTAGCATATGATATTGCACTCTCTGATGCAATAATCTTCTCGCTATCTTCTTGTTCAAAACATATTCAATAGAAGAAAATATTCCGTTTATTTACTTTGTTCGAAAGAACGCGTTTTTATGACAAAATACAAAATATTTATATAACTTAAAATATGTAATCATTTAGAACTATCATTATTTCATTAGTTGAAACATGATATTTCACAGCCTAAAGCAGTTTTATTTTGAACTGCTATAGAATTTCTCCGTTTTGTTAACTGTAATCAATAATTTATCACAGTTGACATTCTAGCGAGATTTTTTAAATTACGATTGCTTACTCAGTTAATAGTCAACAGCTTGCTCTGTCAATTAATAGTTAGCAACTTGCACTGTCAATCGCCTTGTAAAGGTAAGTAACGAGAAGACATTTTATGCTGTCAAGTAGATAATAAAAACACTAATAAAATAATTTACCTCTTAAATCAATAATACCAGTGTCAATAACATTAATACATCAATGACTAATGCATAATAAGTGTCTATCAAACTCGTGCTGCTTCAGGAAGGATACCACTGTGGGACCTTTCGACCAACTATCGATGGCTATTTTCTGACAGACTATCCATGGAGTTTAAGGCAAAGAGGAGAATTCAGAGAAATACCTGAAATTATTGGCGTAAACAAAGATGATTCCAGCATTTTCCTGCCCGTCTGTAAGTGTTGCAGTAATGTTGAAGCTCCATGTAAAACTGCGCTCATTTATTCTGCTAACCGCAGCGTTTATGGCACCAATCCATTTTGTACCACATTCTCCTCTCTATAAACCAATCCTAACCTGAAAACTGCTCCTAAAGCTGTCCCCTAATACTTTATACTTATTCTGATCCCTGATAATAAAAATTGAATCATATTTGTTTAATGCGAAACTAGTTGTTTCCCCTAACCAACACAGTTACCTTAATTCATCAATGCACAGTATCTTTATAATTCGGCATATCCATCAGTCCTGCATCGTTAAATTAAAACATGTTTGAGCTCAACAAAAAAGATATTTTTGTTTTTTTTTATATTTGTAATGCAGCTACAACAGTAATGATTATCATTCCTTTTATTTTGGTTCCATCCTTTATACATTGAAATATACTGTTTATTATTATTATTATTATTATTATTATTATTATTATTATTATTATTATTATTATTATTATTATTATTTATTTATTTATTATTTTTCCTTTAGTTTTACCTGTAGCAGATCTTCCTGAGGGGGTTAACAGGACAGACTTTGATGACGCTATATATGACGCGCTTGCAGAAGTGGCTCCAAGCTGGCCAGATCCATCACGCCTGGATGATGCTGTGCAGGCTGCAAGGTAAATATCATATGATGTACATAAATGATTCCACGCTGGCTCGATCCATTACACCTAGATGGTGCTGAACAGGTCCAAGATAACTTGCACAAGATCTTACGTACACAAAAGCCTCCATTCTGCCTCCATGATCAGTTACCGCGTGATGTTCTATCATATCATATGTACGTAAATGGCTCCACCCTGGCTCTATTTATTACGTGTGGATGATGCACGAAATCATATTAAATATCTTTAGTTTAATTGTCATACCAATGAAAAGATTATTAAACAAATCAATATGTTTTAACACGACGCAATAGATTTACCTCGCGTTATTGCTGAGCATATTGCATTGTACATAACATAAACGTAGATGCTGATCTTGCTGAGCAACACATTGTAAAACATTGTCTCAAACAGGTTTTACTACGCTGATTGGCCATACTTCTATGATCTAGAGAAAAATAGAGATATGGCTACAAAAGTACGATTTATTTCTTAATCCAAGAGAACCCAAATAGCTCAAAATATAAAATGAAGAAATTGGATGGCACAGTCCTATAAAAAAAAAACCTAGCTGATTTTTTGTTTATGCAATGAAGCATGAACGAGTGTTATTCATTGGTATAAAGAATACCTGAAAATTGTACTTTATCTATTTTTCTAATTATTTAATATTAGTTTTTATTTTTGACAAAGAATTTAATATTTAAACTTAACCTATCTCTTTTGGTAAACAAGCTTTTGACAGATTTACAATTTGGATACTCGGGGGACATACAAGCCAAACATCATTCCAAAGGAAGTTCCGTATACTTCTATGTTTATGACTATGTGCTAGAGAATGGCAATTTTCCTGATTATTACGGTACTTTCATTTTTATTCATTTGTTTAATACACTAACATGTAATGCATCTCTCTCTTCCTCTGCCTGTCTGTCTCTCTCTCTTTGGCTGGGTTTAGTCTCAAAATAAGTTCGTGATTAAGCCAACTACACATCCAACGTTTTATTCGATAGGTTTTAATTGATAGGCTTATGTTGAAATTTTGAAAAATCAGAACTTTAGAAGTTTACAGGTTATCGAAGCTTGAGATCCAACTTCGAGATAGAGAGTCATGAGATTGTATTTGGAAACAATTATAACCCTCCACTAACTTTCAATGCAGGGACTTATCATGGGGCAGAAATTCAGTTTATCCATGGATGGCCTTTCTTCGATGATCCTAGAAACGCCTTTGCATACAACCATTCCTTAGTTAATCCTCTGACTGAAGTTGTGTATACGGACAATGATAGAGCAATGGCAGACTTTATGATGACTCTGTGGAGTAACTTTGCTAAGTTTGGGTATCTATTATTTTTAATACTTTTAATAAACTCATTTAATGCTACATATATAATAACATTACATAACATAACATTGCAATGAGAAAAAGCTTTTTGGTCTTATTCCTGCATTCAATTGATATATTAGACACACAACTGTGCGATTCATTAAGGCTTTCAGCAGGCCTTTCATATCTCATGGCCTGGTCTTCAAGAGATGTATTCTAACTGTCCAATACATAAGATGTAACAGAAAATACAGCTCTAAAAATATAATAATTTACAGTAATCCAACTCCAGAAGCTGAAGGGCTGGTCAACGGTTCTACGATATTATGGCCGTTATATTCACAAAACAATTTAACCTATGCACACCTTGCAAGAGACCCTGTGGTGGCTATGGATTATCGCCAACAAGAGTATGCTTTTTGGGCTTATTACCTGCCATATATTACCCAGGGTGAACAGCTTATAACACCGGCTGGTAAGTCACCGGCCTTTTTATTTCCAGTTTGCCAGTACTTACGAAGAATATGTATCCATAGCCGTGTTTCTCCTCTTCCAGTGCCAAAAGCGTTACGCTATGTACAAATAAAATGCGTACTTAAAACAGCCATAACAGCTCAGCTCAGCAACAAACAATATCGCAGAGAATGCAAAGTACGAAATATATAAGATATTATAATTGTACAAAACATCATAAAATGAAATAAGTGACACTTGCATTTGCACTGATTTGAAAACATTCCTTTGGTCTTATGACTATCCGTACTTGCCTTTCAGATTTGTAATGTCAGTACTACAGGCTGTAGCAGTTTTTTGAGATCAGTCCACCCTTTCGTCTACATGGCATGTATAAAAATATATCATGAGTTCACAGAAGAGCTGCAAGGACAGGGACTCGAATACGTCAAAATTAATATCATCTGTTTTCTTTTAATTACATTTCTACAACAGTATTACCACGCTTGTAATGACAAATCATGTTGTCTGACGCAACTTTATTTTTCAGTTTCACAAAATTATTACCCTTTGAAAAGACACCTTTTAAGCCTGTTTCTAAAATAATTATTTGTCAGTTTTAAAGTTTTCATGAATAACTTTAAGCTTTAATTTTGATTTTAATCAAAGGCGTTTCGCCAAAAAAATTATAAAAAACATTAACACAAAATGTTGCTTTGCCTTAAGCATGTATTATACCCTTAACTACACATTGGCCATCTGTACTAGATATAAGAGAGTTATTTTTGTTTACCTTTGTAATGAGAAATACAATTTTCCATGCAAACAGAATTGCATGGTTATTACATATTCACTATTCCCTAGACAAAGTAAATCTATCGACACGTGTTTCTCTTTTTTCACTGATTTATAGTTTAGATGTTTTACAGGTCCTGCATCGTTGCTTATCTATAAAGGCCTGTTGTCAAATGCAGATTTTGACAACAATTATTGACAAAAGAAGAAGCATTCTTTAAATAACTTTATTTGGTAAAATTAGTATGACCGAAATACATAATAGATATCAATTCATTTTAGAAATATTACAACCATTTATCATGTAATACTTAGCATTTTTAAGATATGTTAAATACCATCAACAAAGCATTAATATCGTTTTATTTGTCAGCAGTTATTGATTGTTTTAATACATTAATATCAACACAAGTGAGTTTGTTGCATAAACGAAAACTGAAAATATAGAAAAAGAGTCCTTGGGTAACTGTTACCTCTCTATACCATACATGTCTACATATCATAAAACATAATATACATACAGCCTCTCCGAGTTTGATGATATTTGTTAAGAATGGCGTTATTTTAAGAGAGGTCTAGTAGGCATAATTCAAAAATTAGTAATTATAAAAACCGCATGTCAGTTAGAACCCATGAGAAGCGCCTTGTATGGATTTGGCAGTATTTGCAGATCTTGTTGCGAACACCATTTGATCTACTACTTGGGCTGTTCTTGCCTGTCTCTCACTTTCTTTAACTTGAGTTCTATTTTAATCTTGATCTCTTTTGGGTCACTCTGTATGTTCCTTACGTATTCAACTTGTTCCTCCACCTTTCAACTTTGCAAAACCTTGCTGTTCGTACCCCGACACCTTTCTGTACTATCTGGTAAGGGTCGTAAGATTTCGTCACATTTCATCTATTTGTTTTACCTCCGATTTGTTGCCGATGATGCAATGAACTCTTTCTATGTCTCTCTCTCAAATGGTTCTTCCAGCACTTGGATGATCCTAACCTTGTGGCTTAGTTCAAGTTTAAGCCTTCTTCCACCTGAGCAAGTTGGCCTGTGCGTCTTGTCACATTAACGTTTGGTGGGCTACCTTTGTCCTACGAGTTTTTAAACCTTTCCTGTTGTTACATGTCTTTCAACAAGGACAGACACTGTTTGTGCACTGTCCTATGAGATTGCTCTATGTCCCGATTTTCATGCTCTCTTGGTTTTCGCCTGCCTCTCAAAATTGTCAACAGATCTCTCCTGAGTTGCTACCTAGCTTTTCTCAGGCGTTCCCGTGTCAACAATTGATTTACTTTACATACAACGTTTGTTTATAATACAAGATCTGCCATCAGGATGCTTTCTCAGTCTTCAGCTTATTCCTCGGAAAGCAACAGTCTCTTGAAGGTGGGATGACCGTGTTGATCAGACCCAGTCTGGAGGTCGTAGGCATCTTCCCTGTCCCTTCTGTTCCAATCCAAGATACTTATGGCTGACTGTGACAAAAAGAGATTAACTAACTGTTGGAATTTTGTACGAATAAAGAATCTTGAAATGTTAAAAAAGCTGTGTAATAATATGAGAAAACTGGATCCCAAGAAAGAAACTCAATCAACTCAACAACGAAAATGAACACTTTAAAGGTTGTATTTATTCTAGCGTCTTGGAAAAAATAAAGTATGCAAATTAGATGCGTAGACGACCAAATATGCTTGAGAATGTTTCTCAAAACGGACACAATAAAATGGCTCTCAAATTTCCGGAAATGCCATAACCACTGTATAAACACCACAAAACAAACCTGTAAATCACAGTTTTTTAAGACAAATGCCTTGCGTTTTCTAATTTTATCTATATTTTACTCTGTGCTATCATAGGTTTGAAGTTGAAAATAAGTATCTTAATGGAAATAAATAATTGTTTTATAGAGCAAAAAAAAAAAAAAAAAAAAAACGTGCTCGCTTCTGTTTTTTTTAAATACAAAAGAAATATGAAAACAACATCTGACATAAAATCTAACATCTGTTGATCGCTATAAATATATATTTGTGTAAAATGCATAAAATGTTATCTTGTAAACATTCGAGAATTCTTATCCCGGAAGAAGCAATAGAAGATTTTGTTATTTATTTTCCGAGAAAATCGAGAATAAAATGGTTATCAATAAAACTAAAATAGTTCCAAGCATTCTCGGAGAATAAATACGCAGAATAAAATGGAGGCTTACTCTCTCAAAAGTCGAATCAGATCTGTCAAAAATTGTTTTTAGAGAGTGTGAAGAAGTTAAGAGAATTTAAGCATGGCAAATGTTGATGTTTTTGTGGGAAATAATTTGATGATTGATACTGAAATTTATCAGTTGTGGTTAAATGGTTTATCAGGTGAGATTTCATTTTTTAGAGCGATAATACAAGTTTTAACAGTAGTAACTCAATAATGTTGAGTTTCAAACTACCAGGTAGATAGGATGAGATAAGATATCATTTTATTTCGAAATTCTAGGGTTGAATGGCATTCGAAAGTACAAGACTACGTAAGAGTGATTCACATTTGCCAGTTATCCAGCTATAAATATTCTTCTGACAGGTAGTCCCAGCGGACCCTTTCCATCTTCCTAAGACAGAACCGCAAGTCATCTAGGACTATCTGACAGGTAGCAGTCGCTGAGAATTAAACAGAGAGAAGGGAATGAACGGATTTTTGTACAAGAGAGAGACAGTAATTGGGAAAAAATGATGGGTTTTTAATAAGCCAAGTCACACTTTGACCGTTTGCAATAAAATGCGCAAAAATTCTGAGTTGCGAATAAAAATAACCGGATAAAAAAATGAAAGAAATAATAGAAATATTTCGCCTAAATGTCAAATTTCTCTTGCAGCAGACAGCAATCGGATTTTTAACAATCCGCATGCTATTTTAAAAAAAATTATTAAAAGTTTTAACAAATAGTTTCAAGTTCCAATTTCTTATATGTTCCGAGTATGAGCTGTTTTTGCTATATTTCTTCTATTCTTGCGGACACCTTCATGCAATGCATTGTGGGTAACTGAGGGCATAATTAGCGATATTTGGATTTTATCGCACTGTTATACTTAAACCATACTAATACAAATTCTTCGATATTTAAGTCAAGTAATAAAGTTTTTCTAAACAGTAAAAACTATTTAAAGAACTAACTTCCTGACACGTGACAAGTAGGCCAAAATGTATGCAATCGGCCCAGAACAAGAAAAATACACTGTTATATTTGGTATAAAATATACCGTTTTACCCCGACGCAAGCACTGGCACTTTTTGATCACGTGATGAAAATGTTAATTCCCATTGGTGGATGTAAGGTTGTGACGTGAACTCGTACTCAAGAATATTTTTCTATCATTTCCTTAATTTTTACCCGGTTCCCTCGCAGTCGAAATTCAAAATTCTTGTGCATTCCAACACTCAAAGTGTGATTTGGCTTATGATTATAGGGAAACATTCTTCAAATTATACGTGAACTAATATATACCACTGACAGAAGAGGTCCAACCAAACAGTGCTAATATAAACACAGCAACTTCCTAGTATACGGACAATAAGATACACAAAAGTATAAATTGTGTTTCTAATGTGAACAATAGACAAGTTTGGGAAATAAAATACCGGCTTGAACGTGAATCAATGATACAAACGATGTCGCAGAACCAAGATGGCGACGTCAACAAATAAACAGCTGATCAAACTGGCTATTTTATTAACTTTTCCCCTGAACAGCAAATGATACTTTCATTTTTGTGTTACAGTATTGTGAGATACACTTTCGATACTCCATGTGAGATTGCATGGGCACAGATAAATCTTCCTGGAACTCACAAATTAAACTTAGCATCCGTTTATCGTCCTCCCGATTCCAAAATTGAATATATGGATAATTTACGCGATCATCTCCATTCTGTTCTGGCCAGATGGAGAAATTCTACTTACATCATTGGGGAGACATGAATTTAACAAGCATTGATTGGGAAAACGAGAACGTAGTTAAAAATCCTGCTGGAACAAACGACACCCGACATTGTTCAAAATTTTTAGAAGTTTTGAATGATCTCGGCCTTTCACAAAATACGCACGAAATTACCAGGCCAGCATCAGGCAAAATCTTGGACGTAATTAACAAGTAAACCAAACTCAGTGAAAGAAATAGCATCAGTTCCGGGAATATCAGACCGTAATGTGATAATTTCAAAGTTTGATTTGTCCGTACCCATCCAACCTACACCAAAACGAAAAATAATACGCTACAAGAAAGCTAACTGGGATAGTTTCCGAGAAAAAACGGAAATATTTCAACAAAAGTATTTCTCTAGAGATCCAAATTCCTTCACAGTAGACAAAAATACTGAGTATATTGAATTCGGACTGAACGAAATTATTGAAAATCAAAATTCTCAAGGAACAAATCATCATATCCTTGGATCACACATATGATAAAGAAATTGCAAAGGAAAAGAGACAGAACCTACAAGAGACAAAAGATTCTAAAAATTTCAACAACTTCGGGCACAGGTCAAAAAGGAAATAAAAAATAGTCATGACTTTCATGTGCAAAACTTAGGTAAATCACTGAAGGACAGCCCTAAACCATTCTGGTCTTATATCAAGTCACTGAGGAAGGAATCGTATGGTATCCCCACCCTAAATAGTGACACAGAAAACGAGGCACATACAGATTCGGAAAAAGCAGGTGTCCTTGTAAACCAGTTCTCATCCGTTTTTACCAAAGAAGATATGTCTGGTGTGCCAACATTAAATTAATTTTATCCTGATATGCCGACATTCACCTTTGGTTTAGAAGGAATAGAGAAACTGTTCCGTGAAATCAATCCTACAAAATCGGGTGGACCCGACAATCTGTCAGATCGATTCCTTAAAGAAACTGCTGCACAAATTGCCCCTCTTTATCTACATTTATTCACACAATCGTATACAAAATCAGTGGCACCATCTTCGTGGAAGCGCGCCATAGTTTGCCTTATTTACGAAAAGGGAGCCCGTAACATACCCGCAAACTACAGACCTGTTTCATTAACTGCCATACCGTGTAAAATTTTGGAACATATTGTATCGAAAACATGGGAACACTTGAACGCTCACAACATCATTACTCTAAACAACATGAATTTCGTTCAGGCATGTCATGTGAAAGTCAACTGATAGAAGCCCTGTATGACTGGACGTTGGTCATGAATGAAGGTTCTGGTCAAATAGATTTAATAGTCCTGGACTTTAGTAAGGCCTTTGATGTCGTACCACACGAACGTCTGCTCACAAAGATTAAATCATATGGAATAAGTAATAAAAATTTCGGTTGGATCCGGTTGTTTCTTCAGTCGCGCACCCATCGTGTTGTAGTTAACGGTAGTTCTTCGGCGGATCGTGATGTAACATCAGGAGTACCTCAGGGGTCCGTGCTTGGGCCCTTGCTGTTTCTGCTGTACATTAATGATATTGGCAACGAACTCTCATCCACAATACGCTTGTTTGCTGACGACAGTGCTCTATACAGAAGGATCGATTCCATTGAAGATGCCATAATCCTCCAAAATGACCTAAATAAGCTACAGAAATTGACCAAAACGTGGCAAATGTCATTTAGCGTAAAAAAATGCAAAAGTCTCCGAATTACACGTCGAACAAAAAACAAGGTAAATTATGTTTACAAAATGCAGAACGCTACATCGGTCATCGACGAACCCCCTTGAAGAAATATCAAGTTATAAATATTTAGGTATTATTTTGGACTCTAAATTGACTTTTTATTCACATGTCGACGAAATAGTGAAGAAAGCTGCAAGACCGCTCAATTTCTGTCGTCGCAATCTTAGTATGTGCTCCAAAGATGTCAAAGAAACCGCATACAAAGCTATTGTCCGCCCGCATTTGGAGTACGCATCTGCGGCATTGAGCCCTCATACTAAGCTGAATATAGGCAAGATAGAAGTTGTTCAACATCGAGCTGCTCGATTCGTGCTTGGCAACTATCGATATGGCCAACCTCATTAACATCAGTTTTCCTCCTGTAGTACGCCCATCATATCACTACCCATCCTCGTATATGCATATACAAGCCCTCCATTCAGAAGCATATCGACATAATTTCTTCGCGCCCATGGAAACGTTGTGGAATAGTTTGCCTATCCCCATGCAGACCGTGCCATCGATTGGGGTTTTTTCATCGCACGTAGATGCCAGTCGATTTCAGTCTGCACCTGATTTTAGCCGTGATTTTAGCTGTTTTGGATTCTATGCACCGGGTGTGAATTGCACATTACTACAGTCCAGGATGGCCAGAGGATTTTGGGACCTACTACTATTGAAGATTGAAGACTTTATCAAGTATGTGGTTCTAAGGATATCAAATAGTTAAATGAGTAAAGCAGGTTTCAGCCTGTCTGCGTCAAATGTCTTATTCTACCTTCCATCCCATTCTACGGTTTGGGCCTTGTATCGTGTTACATTGACATTTGGGATTGGATATTTATTGATTGTTCTGAGCATGTACCCTGATGGCCCATAGTTTGGCAAGAGTTTGTTGATTTTATCGTTCCTGTCTTGAATTTTACTAAAAAAAACATTTTGCAGGTGTATTTTCTTCTTTCTTCCAGTGTTGCGAGATTAAGTGACAGTAGGGATTGATCATAGGTTTCTCCAGGATTGACGGTTTGGAGAGCTCTCTTTCGTATGTGTTGTAGATGATTCGTCTGCTCTTTTGTAATACTTGTTCCCCAGGCAGGTAGGCATATTTTAGCTGGGACGTTACGACTGCTTTGTAAAAGTTTAGTAGGTCTTTTCTGTCTGCTCCTGATCTCCTCAACTGCGTTAGGAAAAATAATTTGGTTTGCGCTTTTTTTGTGGTTATATATTCAATATGACTATCCCATTTTAGGTCATCTTGTGTGATGACTCCGACTAACTTCGTAGAATTAACTCCGTTGGCGGTCGTGTTTCAAATCTTGACAGGTTCAAGAGTGGTCTCCTGTTAAGTTCTGCTAAATGTTGCGATCATTTCTTAAGTCTTTATAGGGTTGATTCGCATGTCATTGTTGTCCATTGGGCTATATGGTCTAGTTATTGCAGAGCTGGGTTGTGCATTTCGGGTTTCTTGGGAATTTGATTGAGAGTGCTGCCGTCAACATACTTATATAGTGGCAGTCTTCATTTTAGATCATTTATCATGGCACAAAAACATTCCATTTGATTTATTAGTGGGGAAAGATCGTCTGATATACTTTGAAGAAGGTGTTGATTTGATGGAGTTAGTTATCCCTCGTGTAACGAGGGGATGTAGGTTTCAGCTTGTCCGTCTCGCTGTCCGCTTTCGTGCATCCTCGTGTCCGGGCTATATCTCCGAAAGTATTTGTCGTATAGCTTTTTCCTTTGGCATACGGTCAGAACATTTAGGTGTGCAACGTCGTATTATTTCTGAAGTCGGCCAAAAATTGTCAAAAATATGACTTGTTAAAAATACCTTTTTTCAGGAAATTTGTTAGCACGGAGGTTTTGTCCAGACGATCTTTCCAACACCATTCGATCCAGCGTTGTTAAATTTTATGCAGTGAAAATATATATGTATTGTACATGTGCAAGGTCGCATTATTTTTGAAATCGACAAAAAATTGTCAAAAATATGACTTGTCAAAAATGTATATTTTATGGAAACGTGTTTGCACGCAGATAGATTTTGTCCAGACGAGTTCTGCGAAACTGATCGATCCAGCGTTCTGAAATTTTATGCAGTGAAAATATATATCTTGTAGATGTGCAACGTTGTATTATTTTTGAAATCGGCAAAAAATCTTCAAAAATACGACTTCTCAAAAGTATTTATTTTTTATGTAAACCTGTTCACATGGAGATAGATTGCGTCCAGACGTGTTCTCTGAAACTATTCAATCCAGCGTTCTGAAATTTTATGTAGTAAAAAAAGATATATTGTAGATGTGCAACGTCGTCTTATTTTTTAAATCGACCACAAATTGTTAGGCAGTGTAGGTTTCCAATTACATTGAATTTACTACTATCCAGTGACATTATGTGTTACACGGGAGATCCTGCCTCACTCAGCGTCTAGTTACTACGGTAAGTTTAAAAGATTTATGCGTTGGGTATCTTGTTTGAAGCGGCGTACATTCACTATTTGCCGTTGGGAACAGACGTCGAACATGGTATTTAATGTCGTCGGTGGTTGTTACTGGCGCTTCGCGTGGCTTTCAGTATTGTTTGTGGCTGTATTTCAGGTGTATTGTTCAGTGATTTTCCTCTCATTACAGCCTCACTATAACTTCAAACACTACAGGCCCTCATAGGGGCCAGGTAGTTAAAATCTCCGTAAACGGTCCTATCGCCCAGATATTCTATTCTATAACGTTGCACATTGGTCTTGTGACACTTTTTAGGGTTTTGATTTTTCTGCTTTTTTATTTGGAGATTTTTATTACCCGGTCCCGAATGAGTGTGTACGGACCTCTACAAGGGAAAGGAGTTAAATTTGATTAAAGTAGATCATAATTGGTGGCAACAGAGTATTGCATTCGAACTCCATTCAACAAGCTGGCTTCAAGCTTGGCGAAACTTTCGACTCGACTATTTCTTGACCAATGAAAAGTGTTTTCAGACACAGAAGAGATCAGTCCCAACGGACCCTTTGTATCTTCCTAGGACAGACTGTCATCTAGGACTAGGAAGATATATATTTCTTTCATTTCACTAATTTGGATCTACTGTAACCATTCGTTCTCCTCTCCTAGCTAACTGGTAAGCTCCTACACAGGGCAGCAACTACTCGTAGTTTCATTCTTTCAGTCCATAGGGAAATTCTGTGTTCTGAGGCTCGAATTTTGTACACCAGTAACAACATATTATTCTTCCTCATTGTAAGTCACACTTTTGGCTGTTTCAAATAAAATGCGCAAAAATTGTGTTTTACTTGAAACTAACCGGGTAGAAATGAAAGAAATTATATAAGAAGTATCACAACAGATAATACTCGCACCATAGAAGCAGTTGCAATTTAAAACTTCATTTAAATTTTAGAAAGTATGAAAAGTATGAAACCGCATATATTAATAGCTACCAGTAACATAGGACAACAACGCCTATACCGGTAGCGTCGCCACCTCCAGAAAAAAGTAATCCCACAAATGAGTCTTTCTCCCTTTTTTCAGAGCTGAAAGAAATAGCGTGGAATCGCCCAAACAGGTCATGCTTCGTGAGCGTGGCATGAAACTAGTGGAGATGATGGCTTGTGTGTATTGAAAGAAAATTAAAACTGTGATGTTTTGTCTTTATCATTTCTTTATAATTTAGCCCGCTAAATTTGTGGTCGAAACGGCACATCCATTGGGAAGAACCAGAAGTGCGAATATTTGAATTTTTGGTCACCTGGCTGTGGCAACATGACAAACATTTGACTACTGATATGACGACATAATTCCGACAGGGTTGGTCGTTTTTTTTTAAGTTGGTTTTTACTGCCGGGCAAAAAAAACTTTCTGCCAGTCAGGTTATTTTTTTTCGAGAATAAATTCCAAGCTGAACTGCAGCGGAGACAATATGTCGCTGTAACCGTATTAAGATCCAGGTTCTACTGTATAATTCCGTGTAGCTTTTAGATGAATGTCGGCTTTTTTTAGTCCCCCGCCGGGGGACTACAGTTTTCGGGTTTGTCTGTCCGTCTGTCGACACTTTTTTTGTTAACACACTCAAGCCTACATTTTTCCACCGATTGTTAAGATATTGTATATATGGGTAGTACTGGAACGAACAAGGATCGGTGTTGTAAATGAGCCATGTCGGCCCAAGGACATTGGCCCAGCTGAACTTCACAAATTTTCCCAATCCTTACTCAGTCGAATGAGTTTGTTAACACACTCAAGCCTACATTTCTGGTTCGATTGTTGAAATCTTTTAGATATAGGAAGTATTGGAACCAACAAAGGACGGTATTGTAAATGAGCCATGTCGGCCCAAGGACATTGGCCCAGCTGAACTTCACAAATTTTCCCAATCCTTACTCAGTTGAACGAGTTTGTTAACACACTCAAGCCTACAATTCTAGATCGATTGTTGAAATCTTTTAGATATAGGAAGTATTAGAACCAACAAAGGTCGGTATTGTAAATGAGCCCTGTCAACCCAAGGACATTGGCCCAGCTGAACTGCAGAAATTTTCACAACCCTTACATTCTGGAATGAGTTTGTTAACACACTCAAGCCTACATTTCTGGTTCGATTGTTGAAATCTGTTAGATATAGGAAGTATTGGAACCAACAAAGGTCGGTATTGTAAATGAGCCCTGTCGGCCCAAGGACATTGGCCCAGCTGAACTTCACAAATTTTCCCAATCCTTACTCAGTGCAATGAGTTTGTTAACACACTAAAGCCTACAATTCTAGATAGATTGTTGAAATCTTTTAGATATAGGAAGTATTAGAACCAACAAAGGTCGGTATTGTAAATGAGCCCTGTCGGCCAAAGGACATTGGCCCAGCTGAACTTCAAAAATTTCACAACCCTTACATACTGGAATGAGTTTGCTAACACACTCAAGATTACATTTTTGGAAACAATTGGCAAAATGTTATACACATAGGTAGTATGGGTGGTAACAAGAATTGGTATTGTAAATGAGACATGTTGGCCCAAGGACATTGGCCCAGCTTGAATTTTAAAATTCACGAATATGATACCAAGGGTTGTAGTCCAACCTAACAAAATCAAATACTGGGATTGTACGGCGGGGGACATAGTCAGTTTCACTGACCTACTTGTTCTTTTTGTCAGCTGAGGAGGCGGCGAAGGTGCAGCAGCGTCGCGGTACACTCCAGCAATACCAGGCCACATTCGATATGTTGCTGAGCGATACGCGTGACCACTATCGCACGTATACCACGCTCGAGCCTTTCCTGAGGAATCCATTGCGCATGCCCAATCAGATTGAGTTCCAGATCCAGCCCGACATGCAAAGAATACTCATTGAAAGGTGAACCAATCACAACTTGCGTTTCAAATTTAAGGTTGAACCAATCACAGCTTACTTTTCAAGTTTAAGGATGAACCAATCATAACTTACTTTTCAATTTAAAGGCAGTTTTCCATAAATCAAATAAAGATTGCTGTTGATGTCATATGCAAAAACTGCCTATGACAAATCATACCAGCACATTAAATAAGCCAGTAAAGAGAAGCAAAAATAGCAAGAGCTGGTTTGACTCGGATATAAAAATAGTTTTCCTGTTGTCTTAATGGCAGCTCGGGTGTAATGTGTGACAAGCTAATCAGGGTTCGTGCTGGGTTCTTAGGAAAGTGAGGCAAAAAAGGAAAGTGTGACTCAGTTGGGTCCAGAAAGACTCGGTGGGTTCCGAAAAAGTGAGTCATTTCGTAAAAAAAAAAAAATGCCCAAAAAGTGGACAAAAACCCCGCCAACGCGAACCCTGCAGCTTGTGACAGAGCTCGCGCTAGAGTTGATATAACTATGTCCAAGGATGCGGAAGGTGAGAAAAACAGCGTATCGAAAAACGCAGGATGTTCGGAAAAAAAGAATGCAAATGCGCAGAAAACTCCGATTGTATCGAGTCAGGTATTTGTGTTTTCAGATATTACGAATTTGACGAGTCCGTCATGCGAGAGCTGCTGGGCAAGAAGCTGTCGTCACGTTTCCGTAACAACCTGGATGACGTCAGCGACAAGTCACGTGTCGCGCTGAAGAGCTGCAGACGACAGGTTGTCACTTTTCTCTGATCCAGACATGAATTTTTTTCCGGACGTTTTCTGTATTCGGGAAATGTTCAGGTCAAAAGGGTCATCTTTAAGGTCCATGCAATTCCGGTAAGACCAACGCATGATTTTTCTTTTTTTGGGGGGGGGGGGGGGTGAGGAGGGGGGTGGGCGAGAACTAATTTCTGGCTCTCTAAGTATACCGTCCCAGAACTTTTAACATAAAAGTTGTCGTTGTAATAAATAAAAAAATGTGCATTAAAAGTTTAAAGAAATGGCTATTTTAGTGCTCCGAATTGCAGAATTTTCCTGGGGGGGGGGGGGGGGGTAAGTATGTCTCCACTGCGCCGCTAGCGTATTATTTGTCCCTCAAATTTTCCCAAACTCATATCTGCTATCGCTAAAAGCCTAATAGTTACTGCTATTAAATAGGTCGCTGTTGTTATTGTAGTTGACAGTCAGATATAGTCCTTCGTTAGTACGGATCAAAATTCATCTGTTTGTGGGATGAGCTTTCTCGAATTACGGTACATACTTCGTGCAGCAGTAACTCACGGGACTACGCTCTGCACTCTAAAGCCCAAATGAGAAAAAAAAAAAAAGAGACAAAACGGGTTACTGGAACAGGCAGCTTTCTGAGGGACACAAACGAAATGGCTTGGTGTAGCAAGAGTCATTCCATTAAATATATATATATATATATATATTCTTTGTTTCTTGTTTAGTTTGACAACGTGAAACGGGTATTTCGTCAGGTGGAAGAAATGAAAGGACATCTGGTGGATAACATTAAAACTCACTTCTTGCTGCCTGACCAGCTAGCAGAGTAAGTGACACACACCACAGTCACGTGTTTCGTATGGTCCACAACACAGTCACGTGTCTCGTATAGCCCACAACGCAGTCACGTGTCTCGTATTGCCCACAACACAGTCACGAGTCTCGTATAGCCCACAACACAGTCACGTGTCTCGTATGGCCCACAACACAGTCACGTGTCTCGTATAGCCCACAACACAATCACGTGTCTCGTATTGCCCACAACACAGTCACGTGTCTCGTATAACCCACAACACAGTCACGTGTCTCGTATAGCCCACAACACAGTCACGTGTCTCGTATAGCCCACAACACAGTCACGTGTCTCGTATAGCCCACAACACAGTCACGTGTCACGCATAGCCTACAACGCAATCACGTGTCTGATATAGCCTGCAACACAATCACGTGTCTCGTATAGTCCACAACACAATGACGTGTCTCGTATGGCCCACAACACAATCACGTGTCTCGTATGGCCCACAACACAGTCACGTGTCTCGTATAGCCCCCAACACAATCACGTGTCTCGTATAGTCCACAACACAATCACGTGTCTCGTATAGCCCACAACACAGTCACGTGTCTCGTATGGCCCACAACGCAATCACGTGTCTCGTATGGCCCACAACACAGTCACGTGTCTCGTATAGCCCCCAACACAATCACGTGTCTCGTATAGTCCACAACACAATCACGTGTCTCGTATAGCCCCCAACACAGTCACGTGTCTCGTATGGCCCACAACGCAATCACGTGTCTCGTATGGCCCACAACACAGTCACGTGTCTCGGATAGCCTACAACGCAATCACGTGTCTGATATAGCCTGCAACACAATCACGTGTCTCGTATAGTCCACAACACAGTCACGTGTCTCGTATGGCCCACAACGCAATCACGTGTCTCGTATAGCCCACAACGCAATCACGTGTCTCGTATGGCCCACAACACAGTCACGTGTCTCGTATAGCCCACAACACAATCACGTGTCTCGTATGGGCTACAACACAGTCACGTGTCTCGTATGGCCCACAACATAGTCACATGTCTCGTATAGTCCACAGCACAACGTGTTCTGTATCACTAAAATCATGGCATATCTTGTATTGTCACACTCCTCAAACGCTCAGGACTGCGCATCACATGTCCGTCTCTTTTCCATTTCTTTTATGGCGTGGGGAAGGGGGAGAAGGGGGTGGGAGCTGAGATCACACTCATCGAATGTGCATGCGCGATGTCATAACTGAGGAGGGCCCATGGTCTGCTAATTATCCGCCGGGAACCGGACGGATATAGTTTTCATTCTGTCCGTCTGTTTGTCCGTCCGTCTGTCCGTCTGTCTGTCCTGCCGTGCCCACAATGATTATGCTATGTGGTGGATTTTCGGTACATCCGTCACTTATGTGGTTTTTCTTCCTTATGTGGTGGTTCTTATGAGGTAGCTACATAAGCACCCATTGAGCACAAAACAAACCACATAAGGGAGTCCGTCAAAGTCCGTTGATCAACTGTCCTGTAACACCATCTGTCGGAAAATAATGCGACTATAAAGCTAATTTCTAAAGCAAATAAGGAGAGCAGCATTTGTTTAAATCCCGCTGTGGAGTGGGGAGAATCTTAAGAATACACCCACTGCGAACAATGTTTGTATTTTGGGGGATTTTTTGAAGAATAAACTTCAAAGTGCGTTTCCTCCTACAGTTTTTATCCGATTTCATTTATTTTTGGTATCTAGTACGAGGCAGCCCTAGATGGGTCGGGCATACGACTTGTGCTTTTTGACTCGATCTTGAATTTTGATTTTAGGGGAAATTTTTGAAGAAAATACCTCAAAATGAATCTTATCCTACAGTTTTATCCGTTTATTTAACTTGTGTTAATGTGTGGTTATTATTTAAACATGCACACTGGTCCGAAATATGAACCGCGCATCGACGCAATTTAAGTTAACATGCGCCGTGATCCGAAATGTGAACCGCGCATCAGCGCAAGTTAAACAAACATGCGCACTGGTTCCAAATGCGAACCGCGCATTAACGCAAGTGAAATAAACATGCGCACTGGTCCGAAATGCAAACCGGGCATCAACGCAAGTTAAATAAACATGTGCACTGGTCTAAAATAAGAAACGCGCATCAACGCAAGCTGAATAAACATGCGGAGTTGTCCGAAATGTGAACCACGCACCAACGGAAGTTGAATAAACATGTGCACTGGTTCGAAATGCGCAACCGAACATGGACGCAAGGTAAATAAACATGCGCACTGGTTCGAAATGCGAACCGCGCATCGACGCAAGTTAAATAAATATGTGCACTGGTCCAAACAAAGAACCGCGCATCGATGCAAGTTAAGTAATCATGCGCACTGGTCCGAAATGTAAACCGCGCATCAACGCAAGTTAAACAAACATGCGCACTGGTTCCAAATGCGAACCGCCCATTAACGCAAGTTAAATAAACATGCGCACGGGTCCGAAATGCGAACCGGGCATCAACGCAAGTTAAATAAACATGTGCACTGGTTAGGAATGCGCAACCGAACATGGACGCATCAACGCAAGCTAAATGAACATGCGCACTACTCCGAAATGCGAACCGCTCATCAACGGAAGTTGAATAAACATGCGCACTGGTTAGAAATGCGCAACCGAACATGGACGCAACGTAAATAAACATACGCACTGGTTCGAAATGCAAACCGCGCATCTACGCAAGTTAAATAAATATGTGCACTGGTCCGAACAAAGAACCACGCATCGATGCAAGTTAAGTAATCATGCGCACTGGTCCGAAATGTGAACCGCGCATTAACGCAAGTTAAATAAACATGCGCACTAGCCCGAAATGCGAACCGGGCATCAACTGAAGTTAAATAAACATGCGCAGTTGTCCGAAATGTGAAACGGGCATCAACGCAAGTTAAATAAACATGTGCACTGGTCTAAAATAAGAAACGCGCATCAACGCAAGCTAAATGAACATGCGCACTAGTCCGAAATGCGAACCGCTCATCAACGGAAGTTGAATAAACATGCGCACTGGTTCGAAATGCGCAACCGGACATAGACGCAAGGTAAATAAACATGCGCACTGGTTCGAAATGCGAACTGCGCATCGACGCAAGTTAAATAAATATGTGCACTGGTCCGAACAAAGAACCACGCACCGATGCAAGTTAAGTAATCATGCGCACTAGTCCGAAATGTGAACCGCGCATCAACGCAAGTTAAATAAACATGCGCACTAGTCCGGAATGCGAACCGGGCATCAACTGAAGTTAAATAAACATGCGCAGTTGTCCGAAATGTGAACCGGGCATGGACGCAAGTGAAATAAACATGCGCACTGCTTCGAAATGCGAACCGCGCATCGGCGCAAGTTTAATAAATATGCGCACTGGTCCGAAATTTGAACCGCGCATCAGTGCACATTAACCAAACATGCGCACTTGTTCAAAATGTGAACCGCGCATCGATGCAAGTTAAATAAACATTCGCATTTGTCTAAAATAAGAACCGTGCATCAACGCAAATAAAAGAAACATGCGCACTGGTCCAAAATGTGAATCTCGCATCAACACAAGCTAAACAAACCTGCGCACTGACCGAAATGCGAACCGCGCATCGACGCCAGATAAATAAACATGCGCACTGGTCCGGCAAAAGAACCATGCATCGACGCAAGTTGAATAGACATGCGCAGTTTCCGAAATAAGCACCACGCATTAACCCACGTTAAATATATCCACTGGTCGGAAAAAAACCACGCATCGACGCAAGTTATGTAATCATGCGGACTGGTCCGAATTGTGAACCGCGCATCAACGTAAGTTGCATAAACATACGCAGTGGTCCGAAAAAAATGCGAACCGGGCATCGACGCAAGCTAAATGAACATGCGCACTGGTTCGAAATGCGAACCACGCTTTGACGCAAGTTAAATAGATATGCGCAGTTGTCCGAAATACAAACCGCGCATCAGTGCACGTTAACCAAACATGCGCGCTGGACCGAAATGTGAACCGCACATCGACGCAAGTTAAGTTGACATGCGCCGTTATCCGAAATGTGAACCGCGCATCAACGCAAGTTAAAAAAATATGCGCAGTTTTTCCAAAGGCGAACCACGCATTAACGCAAGTTAAATAAACATGCGCACTGGTCTAAAATAAGCACCATGCATTAACGCAAGTTAAATGAACATGCGCACTGGTCTAAAATAAGCGCCACGCATCAGCGCAAGTTAAATAAATATGCGCAGTTGTGAAAGATAAGTTGTAAAATATCTTTATACAGTAAAGTGCCACATATATAATTCCGTTTATTTACAAATGACACACACAAAGCATAAACATTATTTACATTGACATGACGCCTGCTGGGAACCACACAAGGGCACGGGCAAATATAAACCACCACATAAGTATTTTTTATTCTCAAATAATCTTGTCCGTGACCTTAAATGCATTTCAGGCATATCAAATGCTACCACATAATGCAGCCACCACATAAGATACCTCTCGTTGGCCCTGCCGTCCGTCTGTCCGTCCGTCTGTCCGTCCGTCCGTCTGTGCAATTTCAGTCTCACGCGCCTACAGCCCGCATTAGTGGGTGGATTGATTTCAGATTTTACCCAGGGGTGCTCCTAAGCATCCCGCAGTGCAGTGACCAGGATTCGACGGGATCGGAGCAAAGTTGCCAAAATGGCAAAACTTTAAAAAATTGCAGAAACTGAATAAGGACTTTGCATAACACACATCAGTCTCACGCGCCTACAGCCCGCATTAGTGGGTGGATTGATTTAAGATTTTACCCATGGCTGCTCCTAAGCATCCCGCAGTGCAGTGACCAGGATTCGACCCTATCCGAGCAAAATTGTCAAAATGACAAAACTTAAAAAAATGGAAGAAATGAATTAGGAATGAGCATAACACATATCGGTCTCACGCGCCTACAGCCGCATTAGTGAGTGGATTGATTTCAGATTTTACCCAGGGGTGCTCCTAAGCATCCCGCAGTGCAGTGACCAGGATTCGACCGGATCCGAGCAAAATTGCCGAAATGGCAAAACTTTAAAAAATTGCAGAAACTGAATAAGGACTTTGCATAACACACATCAGTCCCACGCGCCTACAGCCCGCATTAGTGGGTGGATTTATTTAAGATTTTACCCAGGGCTGCTCCTAAGCATCCCGCAGTGCAGTGACCAGGATTCGATCGGATCCGACTAAAATTGTCAAAATGACAAAACTTTAAAAAATGGAAGAAATGAATTAGGAATGAGCATAACACATATCGGTCTCACGCGCCTACAGGCCGCATTAGTGAGTGGATTGATTTAAGATTTTACCCATGGCTGCTCCTAAGCATCCCGCAGTGCAGTGACCAGGATTCGACCAGATCCGAGCAAAATTGTCAAAATGAAAAAACTTTAAAATTTGAAGAAACTGAATTAGGAATGAGCTTTACACATATCGGTCTCACGCGCCTACAGCCCGCATTAGAGGTTGGATTGATTTAAGATTTTACCAAGGGCTGCTCCTAAGCAGAACCGGACGGATATAGTTTTCATTCTGTCCGTCTGTCTGTCCGTGCCCACAATGATTATGCTATGTGGTGGATTTTCGGTACATCCGTCACTTATGTGGTTTTTCTTCCTTATGTGGTGGTTCTTATGAGGTAGCCACATAAGCACCCATTGAGCACAAAACAAACCACATAAGGGAGTCCGTCAAAGTCCGTTGATCAACTGTCCTGTAACACCATCTGTTGGAAAATAATGCAACTATAAAGCTAATTTCTAAAGCAAATAAGGAGAGCAGCATTTGTTTAAATCCCGCTGTGGGGTGGGGAGAATCTTAAGAATACACCCACTGCGGACAATATTTGTATTTTGGGGGATTTTTTGAAGAATAAACTTCGAAGTGCGTTTCCTCCTACAGTTTTTATCCGATTTCATTTATTTTTGTTATCTAGTATGAGGCAGCCCTAGATGGGTCGGGCATGGCTTGTGCTTGAATTTTGATTTTAGGGGAAATTTTTGAAGAAAATACCTCAAAATGAATCTTATCCTACAGTTTTATCCGTTTATTTAACTTGTGTTAATGTGTGGTTATTATTTAAACATGCACACTGGTCCGAAATATGAACCGCGCATCGACGCAATTTAAGTTAAAATGCGCCGTGATCCGAAATGTGAACCGCGCATCAGCGCAAGTTAAACAAACATGCGCACTGGTTCCAAATGCGAATCGCGCATTAACGCAAGTGAAATAAACATGCGCACTGCTCCGAAATGCGAACTTGGCATCAACGCAAGTTAAATAAACATGTGCACTGGTCTAAAATAAGAAACGCGCATCAACGCAAGCTGAATAAACATGCGCAGTTGTCCGAAATGTGAACCACGCACCAACGGAAGTTGAATAAACATGCGCACTGGTTCGAAATGCGCAACGGGACATGGACGCAAGGTAAATAAACATGCGCACTGGTTCGAAATGCGAACCGCGCATCGACGCAAGTTAAATAAATATGTGCACTGGTCCGAACAAAGAACCACGCATCGATGCAAGTTAAGTTATTATGCGCACTGGTCCGAAATGTGAACCGCGCATCAACGCAAGTTAAACAAACATGCGCACTGGTTGCAAATGCGAACCGCGCATTAACGCAAGTGAAATAAACATGCGCACTGGTCCGAAATGCGAACTGGGCATCAACACAAGTTAAATAAACATGTGCACTGGTCTAAAGTAAGAAACGCGCATCAACGCAAGTGAAATAAACATGCGCACTAGTCCGAAATGCGAACCGGGCATCAACGCAAGTTAAATAAACATGTGCACTGGTCTAAAATAAGAAACGCGCATCGACGCAAGCTGAATACACATGCGCAGTTGTCCGAAATGTGAACCACGCATCAACGGAATTTTGTATAAACATGCGCACTGGTTCGAAATGCGCAACGGGACATGGACGCAAGGTAAATAAACATGCGCACTGGTTCGAAATGCGAACCGCGCATCGACGCAAGTTAAATAAATATGTGCACTGGTCCGAACAAAGAACCACGCATCGATGCAAGTTAAGTTATTATGCGCACTGGTCCGAAATGTGAACCGCGCATCAACGCAAGTTAAACAAACATGCGCACTGGTTGCAAATGCGAACCGCGCATTAACGCAAGTGAAATAAGCATGCGCACTGGTCCGAAATGCGAACTGGGCATCAACACAAGTTAAATAAACATGTGCACTGGTCTAAAATAAGAAACGCGCATCAACGCAAGTGAAATAAACATGCGCACTAGTCCGAAATGCGAACCGGGCATCAACGCAAGTTAAATAAACATGTGCACTGGTCTAAAATAAGAAACGCGCATCGACGCAAGCTGAATAAATATGCGCAGTTGTCCGAAATGTGAACCACGCACCAACGGAAGTTGAATAAACATGCGCACTGGTTCGAAATGCGCAACCGGACATGGACGCAAGGTAAATAAACGTACGCTCTGGTTCGAAATGCGAACCGCGCATCGACGCAAGTTAAATAAATATATGCACTGTCCGAACAAAGAACCACGCATCGATGCAAGTTAAGTAATCATGCGCACTGGTCCGAAATGTGAACCGCGCATCAACGCAAGTTAAACAAACATGCGCACTGGTTGCAAATGCGAACCGCGCATTAACGCAAGTGAAATAAACATGCGCAGTTGTCCGAAATGTGAATCACGCACCAACGCAAGCGAAACGAACATGCGCACTAGTCCGAAATGCGATATGCTCATCAGCGAAGTTGAATAAACATGCGCACTAGTCCGAAATGTGAACCGGGCATGGATGCACGTTAAATAAACATGCGCACTGCTTCGAAATGCGACCCGCGCATCGACGCAAGTTTAATAAATATGCGCACTGGTCCGGAATTTGAACCGCGCATCAGTGCACATTAACCAAACATGCGCACAAGTTCAAAATGTGAACCGGACATCGATGCAAGTTAAATAAACATGCGCATTTGTCTAAAACAAGAACCGTGCATCAACGCAAATAAAAGAAACTTGCGCACTGGTCCGAAATGTGATCCGCGCATCAACGCAAGTTAAATAAACATGCGCATTTGTCTAAAATAAGAACCGTGCATCAACGCAAATAAAAGAAACATGCGCACTGGTCCCAAATGTGAATCCCGCCTCAACGCAAGCTAAACAAACCTGCGCACTAGTCCGAAATGCGAACCGCGCATCGACGCCAGATAAATAAACATGCGCACTGGTCCGACAAAAGAACCATGCATCGACGCAAGTTGAATAGACATGCGCAGTTTCCGAAATAAGCACCACGCATTAACACACGTTAAATATATGCACTGGTCTGAAAAAAACCACTCATCGACGCAAGTTAGGTAATCATGCGCACTGGTCCGAATTGTGAACCGCACCAACGTAAGTGGCATAAACATGCGCACTGGTTCGAAATGCGAACCACGCTTTGACGCAAGTTAAATAGATATGCGCAGTGGTCCGAAATATAAACCGCGCATCAGTGCACGTTAACCAAACATGCGCGCTGGTCCGAAATGTGAACCGCACATCGACGCAAGTTAAGTTGACATGCGCCGTGATCCGAAATGTGAACCGCGCATTAACGCAAATTAAAAAAATATGCGCAGTTTTTCCAAAGGCGAACCACGCATTAACGCAAGTTAAATAAACATGCGCACTCGTCTAAAATAAGCACCATGCATTAACGCAAGTTAAATAAACATGCGCACTGGTCTAAAATAAGCACCACGCATCAACGCAAGTTAAATAAATATGCGCAGTTGTGAAAGATAAGTTGTAAAATATCTTTATACAGTAAAGTGCCACATATATAATTCCGTTTATTTACAAATGACACACACAAAGCATAAACACTATTGACATTGACATGACCCCTGCTGGGAACCACACCAGGGCACGGGCAAATATAAAGCACCACATAAGTATTTTTTATTCTCAAATAATCTTGTCCGTGACCTACCACTTAAGTGCATTTCAGGCATAACAAATGCTACCACATAATGCAGCCACCACATAAGATACCTCTCGTTGGCCCGTCCGTCCGTCCGTCCGTCTGTCCATCTGTGCAATTTCAGTCTCACGCGCCTACAGCCCGCATTAGTGGGTGGATTGATTTCAGATTTTACTCAGGGGTGCTCCTAAGCATCCCGCAGTGCAGTGACCAGGATTCGACGGGATCGGAGCAAAATTGCCAAAATGGCAAAACTTTAAAAAATTGCAGAAACTGAATAAGGACTTTGCATACCACACATCAGTCTCACGCGCCTACAGCCCGCATTAGTTGGTGGATTGATTTAAGATTTTACCCATGGCATTACTAGATCTTATGAATTCATTTCATCTTCTGCCAACCTCGTTTGAAGCAACAATGCCATCTGGTCGATCTATCGATATTATCTTCACACCAAATCAACCATGTACCACTGGCTGTACAAACCTCTACTTCACTGACCACAAGGCTGTATGGTGTTCTTTGGAACAGTTGTTCACAGGAACATCATAATCAGGTATACAATTTGCGCGAACCCGGCGGATTCATGCTTCTCGAGCATCTAGTTTCCTTCTCTTTTTTTCTTTCTTTTTTATTCTCCGTGAAACGGAGGGATATAGTTATGAGCTGGTCTGTCCGTCCGTCTGTCCGCAAAAAGTTTTGTCCGGCCCACTTCTCACAGAAGGGTATGTCATAGAAACCTGAAACCTATTGAAGATGCGGAACGTAGCATTATTGTCAAAATCGGCCAAAAATTGACGTCGTGGGAAATGGTGAAGTAGTCTTGAACTTAGTCGTGAGACGATGTTTTTGTCCGACCGATTTCTCATAGAAGTGATTGACGTAGGGACCTGAAACCTTGCATGGTGAACATATATCTGTTGAAGATGTGCAACGTGGCACTATTGTCCAAATCGACCAAAAATTGACGTCGTGGTTTATGAAAAGTGTATTTTGTGTTGCTTGTTTGTTTCAGGCAATACGCCGCGGTGGTGTTCATGGCAAACAGCAGATTCGAAACAAGCAAGAAGAAGCTGGCTTACCTGACATTCCAGGATTTTGTTTATTGTGCCAATCTGATGATTTCAATCTGGTCCTACAGCGCCGTAGGTAACGTCATATTCTGGGTCATAGAAGTCATAAACTAGTCCTACAGCGCCGTAGGTACGTCATATTCTGGGTCCTAGAAGTCATAAACTGGTCTTACAGCGCCGGAGGTACGTCATATTCTGGGTCCTAGAAGTCATAAACTGGTCTTACAGCGTCGTAGGTACGTCATATTCTGGGCTTTACAAGTCATAAACTGGTCCATTAGCGCGTAGGTATGTCATATTCTGGGTCCTAGAAGTTATAAACTGGTCCTACAGCGCCGTAGATACGTCTTATCATGGGTCTTAGAAGTCATAAACTGGTCTTATGTCGGTGTAGGTACGTCATATTCTGGGCCTTACAAGTCATAAACGGGTCCTATAGGCCTGGACCACGAGTAATTTTACATTGACTTTCTGTTTAACATTCTCAAATCTGGCATTTTCCACGACATTGCTCGACCCGAAACGAACATGAAATCACATAGTTTGGTCCTTAAGAAAATCAGAAATAACTAGAAAAATGGGGGTCTTGCGATTCGATTTTTTAGCTGTTTTCGTCTAAAAATAGCACCCTCGGAATTTCTCAACGTCACCAGATTTTTATGCAAATTTCAATCTTTTTTACAAATTCATAACCACAGCACTAATAAACATATGGACATCCAATTTTTCTCAGCAAATTTAATCTATACCTATTTGTTTTGTACCATTACTTTCTTTTTTAATGGCAATACCTATTATAATCACAGTTGCTGCGGTACCACCTTTTCCGTAACTCCTCGCTTGTTTATGTTCTACCAGGAAGCGTAATAGCGGTCCATGGCTTATAGCGCCGTAGGTACGTCATATTCTGGCTCTTACAAGTCATAAACTGGTCCTGTAGCGCCGTAGTTACGTCATATTCTGGGCCTCACGAGTCAAAAACTTAGTCGTATTCTGTTCCAGCCATATTTCTAAGAATGTCCTGAATATATCCACAATGTTAGAATTTCAAACGCTGCGTAACGGCACAATAAGGATAGAAGAGAATACTCTTTCTTTCTCTATCGACATAGATACAACGCACTCCTTGTGCACAGAGAAATCTGTTTGCTGTGACGTACGCCGTTTTCTTCGACTTAGGAATCAAGAATTGGTCGTGCAGCTCGGCTGAGAGATACATTAGGTGCTGCTTCGTTTGCACACTAGTTGAGGGACGGACGGCTAGTCTGATTGGTTCGAGCGCTGGTCTAGCAATCTTAAGGCCCCAGGTTCGAATTCAGGGGATGGGGGGGGGGGGGGGTTGGGGGAGGGTGAGCAGCGAATTGGCCTTCGCTCCGATTGCCTCAGCTCAGGGAATACAGTGGGTTAAATCTTTTCCCAAAGAAGTCAGAATTATTGAAAACTTTCTGCCGTTTTTTATAAATTGAAGACCATGTTATTGAATATTGATGCAACGTGAGAAGACTCGCCACTCATGTGTTGTGTTACGTTTTTGACAAAGTGCGCCACTGTCGTGTGTGTTGTGTGATTTTTTTGACAGCATGCGTCACTCACTTTTGTGTTGTTTGACGTTTTCGACAGTGTGTCACTCTCGTGTGTTGTGTGGCGTTTTTGACAGAGTGCGTCACTCACACGGATATGGATGTGGACATTGAGCGTGAGTTCCTGCTGGGGCTGCGTGACGTCAAGACCCTGGCGGAAAGGGAGTGCGTGGATGAACACAAGGCGTGAGTTACTGCCCGAGCAACGCATGTGTCTCACCCCCCCCCCCCCGGGGGGCGTGGATGAACACAAGGCGTGAGTTACTGCCCAAATGCGGGCCAGCTGCGAAATGTCCTAACCCCCCCCCCCCCCACCCCACCCACCACCCACCCCCTCCCAAAGGCGTGGATGACCAGAATACTACAGTGACTGCCTCTGTGACGCATGCCTCTCCCCTCCCTTCCCCCACCCCCCGGGGCGAGGGTGAGCACAAGGCGTGAGTTACTATCAGAGTGAGGGATAGCTCGGAAATACCTTCTTCTCCCCCTCCCCACCCTCTTCCCCAGGCGTTGGTGACCGCAAGGCGAGAGATACAGTTTAGTCAGACCAGCTCTGAAATATCCTTCCCCCCTCCCTCCCCCGGGTATGGTTTTACTGGTTGGTGTCATGTATTTGCATCTTGATAGGGAAGGGGTCACTTAGTGTTATCCGTGTTACCATGCGTGACCAAAAAAAAAAAAAAAAAAACGCGAGAAAAGGAGTAATTTTGAGGCCAGACGCGGTCCGTCCGTAATGCCAGTTTCGTAAAAATAAAGGAAAATTGTCATTCAGCACTCCATGTTTCTAACAAAATGGCGGTTCTTTCGGAATTGTACCTTGCGTTTTGGTTTCAAAGGTGGTATTATTTCAAACTTAGTATTCCGCATTTAGGCTTAGTTTTAAGAATCGTTTGCACGCGTGGCGACCAGTTGGTACTTGAGTGGCCCCCCCCCCCCCCCCGGGTCATGGACACTCTTGGCGACCAATTGGTACGTGAGTGGATCCCGGATTATGGTCACGCGCGGTGGCCAGTAGGTACGTCAGTGACCCCCCGGGACACGCTTGGTGGCCATTCGGTACGTGAGTGCCCCCCCCCCCCCTCCGGCTCATGGACGCTCATGGCGACCAATTGGAACGTGAGTGGACCTCGGATCATGGCCACGCGTGGTGACCAGTTGAGTACGTGAGTGACCCCCCCCCCCCCCCCACCGGGACACGCATGGTAACCAGTTGGTACGTGAGTGACCCCCCCTCCCCCAGGACACACATGGTGACTAGTTCGTACGTGAGTGTCCCCACCCCCCCCCCCCCCCCGCCTTGGATTTACACGTGGTACTGTGTTGCAGGCTGGTGGAGCAGCGCGTGGAGGGGGAGCTCAGTCGCAGTGCCGCCACAGACGTGTGCAACAATTTCAGGGTCAGTGGCCAGCCCAGTCATTTCTCTGATTTATGTGCAGTGGTTTACCATTGTGATCAGAGCTAGAAATTAGCGGTGGTCCCAGCTCCCCCCTCCCTCCTGATTTTGGCTCAGGCCCCAGTTTCCTGACCATACATGTATATCGGGCTCGCCCTGCACCCCCCCACCCCCCATATTTCGCTCGGCCTCCTGGATTTCGATCTCGAGTGTTCCGGACAGCCCCAAGCAGAAATACTCTCCAGGCCTATGATGCTGCTGTTTAATAATTAGCCTGAAAAAGTGACGTGTAGCTGCTGAGTTCTTTCAAGAAATTAAACTTATCAATTCAAAAATTTTGCTACAAGTAGTGTATGATATCACGCGGTTAGTGGTCGTTACATTTCACAGCTCATGTAAGGTGCAGTTTGTGTGGTAATTAGTTTGGGGGTAATTATCGTTTTTTTTTTTTTTTGATTGACAGAATTTCGCAAAAGTGTTAGTAAACATTGCGTATGGTTTGAACCACAGCAAGGAGCTACGAGATTTCTTCCTAGACCTCACAGAAAAGGTAAGTAAAACGAGTACCAGCTGTGTGTGCTATGTAAACAAGTACCAGTGGTAGCTGTGTGTGCTATGTAAACAAGTACCAGTGGTAGCTGTGTGTGCTATGTAAACAATAAAACAAGTACCAGTGCCAGCTGTGTGTGCTATGTAAACAAGTACCAGTGATAGCTGTGTGTGCTATGTAAACAATAAACAAGTACCAGTGCCAACTGTGTGTGCTGTGTAAAGAATAAAGAGGTATCAGTGCCAGCTGTGTGTACTATGTAAACAATAAACAAGTAACTATGTCAGCTGTGTAGCGTTGTAAACAATAAACAAGCACTGAAATACCTCCTGAAATAAACTGAAATAAAACAAGTACGATTAAGTATAGAGCTTTCAACGAGCAAGACTGTATTCCCACGGTAGGAACTGATACACATGGATATTGAGTTACATTTGATTTTATACAGATGGGGAAAAAAAGACCGGAAGCAAAGACTAATTATGGCGGTGTGAATAGCCACTGCCCTTCTTTTTGAATACCTCTATATTCGTTATTGTCAATATAATCTCGAGAGAAATTGTAGAAGTGTAAGATTTAAATCATTTTAGATTATTTATTACATGCGTTGCTATTACACCACAGTTAATGTATGAGGGCTTTTTGCTATTTTAAATCAATATTGATTTTTTAATACATCAGCTGATAGAGCCGTGGAAGTGTTCTGCCTGGAGTTTGAATGACGTCACAGCATTTATGCAGGCCTACACAGACTGCTGCCAGAGCCTAACAGTGTTCAGGTAAGCTTTCCACCTAAGCCTCTATATTGATATGGGAGGTGCTTTTGTGTAGGAGTGTAGAGCGTTGCACCCGCGTAGCAACCAACACCTGCATCTGCTTCACACCTACATTTCTTTGTTTCATGCGGTTGTACTCTTTTGCGATCAACACTTGCTGCAATGTCATTTTTATTTTATTTTATTTTATTTTATTTATTCTTTATGTGCTGCTGATTCCATGTCGGAATCCTTAGCAGGAAAATACTTACTTTTTACAGAAATAGTAACAGTGGGGGAAGTAAGGGGAGAAAGGGAACAATATTCCTGTATTTTTTTTATTTTTTTTTGTTTCTCCGGTCAACTAGCAAATTTCTCATGTTGGTTGGCTTGTGTGATGCTACCAACTAAACGAAACTGCTGCAATTTCCTTCTGTTGTTTGTGAATCCATTTCAAGCAGTCTTACGTCACATGGTTGCTGCATTTGTAAATAAAACGGCCCTTTCTCATTGGTCGAGAGATGTTCATCGAAGGTCGTCGTTTGACTGCAGAATGAAAGTTGCTATAAAACTTATGCCCCCACCCCCCCCCCCCTCCCCACCCACCCCCCTGTACTGGCACCCATTTTCAGCACTGCTTGTTGTTGGCTTGCTCATGTAGTTGTGGTAGTTTTGATGTTTTCAGACACAACACGTCGTTGCTAAGGACATGGGAGCGGTATCTAAGGACGCTGACCCCGTGTGTCATACGCATGTACCACACGTGACCAACATTTCCAAACAACCACGGAAACTGAAGCGTTACGTCACACGTCGTACCAGCTACGTCATTCCAAGTAGCCAAGCATCACGCTGCATAATGAACTTGTCAAGCGATGTTACCTAGCAACGGCTTATTATGACGTCATAGTTGCCACTGTGACGGTGGCATGCGGAGTGAGCGGTGCAAAGTTGAGGAGAACGGGTTTTTTCGTTTGGACATATGTTTGTTTGGACATGGTTAATATTCAGATAATAACTGATCGTGATATTGTGTGTATTATGTGGGTGAAATGAAAGCAGTTTGCACAGAACTGTTTCTTTTATGAATAACAAACAAATACAAAAAAAGCATTTTATTATTTTTTGTGGTTGCATTCCTCCTTCCTTAAGATGACCACCTTTCTTTTTTCTGTTTTTTTTTCTCCTTTTTTCAGGTTTATTGATATAGACTTTTACTTGTTTTTGTTAGTTGTTACTGCTTGTAAAAATGTTGATAGTTTAGGCCATGAAAGAAAATAACATTATTTCTAACATCGCTGATAAAAAAAAAAGAAAGAAAGCGGTCGGTAAAAGTGAAAAAAAATATAATTACCCAGAAGACAGGAAAAAAATACTGAAAATGGCCCTTCAAAGTAGAAGTTTCTCTCAAACGTCTGCGCTCGCAGCGCTTACAGTTCGTGACAAGAAACTGTCGTGCTTTCGAGTGCTTTAAAACCACACCTTATGTGTTACGTGATGCAAATAGTACACTTGAAAAAAATTATAAAATAATAAGATGAAAGTATTGGGGACAGGCCCAAACCCTCCGACTGAAACCCTACCCCCCCCCCCGGCCCTAACCCCCGTCAACCCCCCCCCCCCCCGACTAAAACCCCCGTAGCCTAACTCCCCCCCCCCCCCGCCACCAAACCCCACCCCCCTCCGTTCTCAAATCATTTCACTGTGTGCTATAAAAACCTGTAAAGATTGCATCTTTTATTTTCAATTTCATTTTATCGCTTACACCTCACAGCAGGGAAAAGTGCAAGATTATCTTAACTCTTAAGTTCACATTTCAAAGCTGGAAAATTGACCAAATAATCTCAGTTCTCGAACTCTCTACACACGAACTACTAAAAAGTACTGAAAATACACCAACAGTCTTTGGGTTGAAGCACTTTATACATTTCAATTGTAATTTCAAAAAGATGACTGATCTCATCGATCGATGTATGAAATATATTTTATAACGAGGATTAAATTCTTCACAAGTACAGAAATTGCATTTTTAAATGCCGACTGATCTTATCAATAGGCATTTGAAGTGTAATTTACAGTGTGGATTAATCGCATCAAACGTAGAGAAAATTGCAGTTTTAAATGTGAACGAATATCACAAGCAAAAATAATAACAATACGTCCAAAATATAGATTTTACTTGAGAGCTGGGGGGGGGGGGGGGTTAGACCTACGAGACCTACGGGGGGGGGGGGGCAGCCGGGGTGATTTGGGCCTAGACACGGCCAATGCTGGATCACCGAAATTATCAAAAGATAAATGAAAAACGTTGCCCGCCTGGGCCTAATTTAAAAAATTAAATAAATCGCCGGCAGGTCGGGTCAAATCTTGTACATAAAATATTGCTAGATACTACTTTTTTAAAAGTTTTCCGATTTCTTGATATTTTTTCTCATTCAGTTGTAGGATGTCATGTGGACCGCGTTGACCAGGTTAAGTCAATGGAAGCTGTCCCATGGTGTAGTTAATTATGCATAATGGTAAATATACAACACTGCAATCATTACCGAGTCAAAATGGAGCAATTTTACAATGAGATCTACACTGAATTTCGTTCCGCTTCTAAGGCAGTCACAGCTTGATATTGACGTCAGTTCTTTTCTCATATCAAGCAAATACGCATTGGTGATGACGTCACATGGCGCTCATGATATAGATGTTGCTGTAAGGGACTTCTGAGTAACCGGACACCAAATCAAATGGATAGACCAGCGCACCGGGTACAGACGAAAGGAGTTTCTAGGCTCCGTCCGTGACCTCTCCGTCTCTTGAGCAGCTTCAGTTTTGTACTTTTTGTTCATAATTGCCAATGCACGTACAAAGGAAACAGTAGTATTTTGCCTGGTAAATACGCTCGGTAGGTACCTACAGCCGTACTCATCGTTCGTCCAGTATCCAAAACGTCACGCTACGCACTACTGAAAGTGCATACTTGATATCGTCATAACGACGGAACTGAGAGGAGTGCAGAGATACCAATTTATAAGAATTCTTAACTGTGCGAGAAATCGTGGAATAAAACTGAAAGTCGCGTTAGCACTACTTCGCGGACCACTGGTAAAGTACTGCTGCCAGCGCTACAGGCTGCGTGGGGACGGGGGGGAGGGGGGGTCGGATCAGTCAACCCGCTCCTGTTGCTCAGGCCCGTGCTACCAGTGCTTTAGGCTGGACTCCCTCAGCCTTGCGCACTGTTCTTGCTGGCCTTTCAGGCTCGTGCTACCAGTGCTACAGGCTGTGGTAGGGTGTTTTTTCGGTTCAGTTCTTCCACATATGTGGTTTTATCATTTTGTAGTGTAGTTCTTATGGGTGAGTATTTTATGTCAGTGTTAAGTGTGCTATTCAATGGGGGTCAACTTTTACAATCAATAATACATATTTATGTAGTAACACGTATCTATGTAGCAACACGTGTTTAAGAAGTGACACGTATCTATGTAGTATCTGTGTGGTAACACGTATTTATGTTGTAACACGTATCTATGAAGTGACACGTTTCTATGTAGAGCCATTATTTGCTCATCTCCTTTTGATTTGCACTACCATACAATAATTACACTGCCACAGAGCAGTTGCACTACCATTCTGTAATTGCACTACCATATGGTACGCACGTCGAAGGCTTTCGTTCCTTCGCCACTAACGTACGTGCGCAGCAGCCCGCCCCCCCCCCCGACCTTGACCCCTCGATCCTCCCACCCTCTTAATTTGTGCACGTACTTTAATTATGGATGACCCCTTGCGTTCCTTCGCCATTGATGTTGTTTCTTCAATCATGGCTTTCACTAAGCAGCTCTCACCGGTGGTAGAGGAAACGCGATGGCCAGAAACAGTGAGGGTGACAAAGCGATCTGTTGTTGTTGTTGTTGTTGTTGTTGTTGTTGTTGTTGTTCTTCTTCTTCTTCTTCTTCTTCTTCTTCTTCTTCTTCTTCTTATTATTATTATTATTATTATTATTATTATTATTATTATTTTTATTATTGTTATTATTATTTAGTTTTGATATGCCACCAGCAGCCCGCCGAATGAAAAAAAACCCTATTTTAAATCTCCACATCAAACATATACGTCACATATTGTATCACGTCACACATTGTATGCACGTCAAACGTGCACAGTTAAGGCGAATAAAGTTCCTGAAAACTTCAACAACACTCACTGAACCAGGCAGTTTAGAAACTTCCTCAAATATTCAAGAACTTTTCAGACTTCCCTCATTAGGCAGGATGTCTGTGATACATAGTCGGTTACATTGGCCACATTTTAATAATTGATGCCCGGTGAAGTCACGTGACTGTGGAGATTTTTAGCATGTGATAACCAAGGAAGATAACAAGAAAGAGATGTATGCTTTTGCCTTGACAACATTTGCTTAATCATTTTATTGCATCAGAACAGAATTCAGTCTATTGACGGCCAAGTTATTTGGTTGGTTGTTTGATTTACGGTTGACAAGTCTTTCACGTTATTTGGTTGGTTGTTTGACTAACGCTTGACAAGTCTTGGACACATACAGGCTTTGTAACACACATTTGTATCAATAATTAAGACACGACGATGTGACAACAGCCACACTGGAAAGTGTTCACATTTACTTCTGGCTTTGAGAGATTTCTTATCTATTGCAGAAGACAACAGTGACAGAAGACAATACTGACAGAAGACAACAGTGACAGAAGACATCGTTGACAGAAGACAACAGTGACAGAAGACAACAGCGACAGAAGACAACAGTGACAGAAGACAACAGTGACAGAAGACAATAGTGACAGAAGACAACAGTGACAGAAGACAGCAGTGACAGAAGACAACAGTGACAGAAGACAGCAGTGACAGAAGACAACAGTGACAGAAGACAACAGTGACAGAAGTCCAATTAACATCTTGAGGAGGACAGCGATTCAGTAGCAAAAGCTCCTTCTCCAAGTGCCTTTGTTGTGCATGTCTGCTAAATCTCAGCCCTTTTATTAGAGGGGGTGGGGGGGGGGGCGCACTCACGAACCAACTTGCTATCATGCGTGTCTATGACTGCAAAATCACTCCTTAAAGTGGATTACTAATTTTGAAATAATACCGCATTTTTTTAATCAAACGCGGAGTAGTTTTGAAAGAACACCCCCCTTTTTAGTGGGAAATGCGGAACACTAAATGAAAATCACCTGCTTTCTACAAAATTAGCACCCCGCTTGGAGCGAGTCTGGCCTCTAAATTACCCCCCCCCCCCCGTTTTTCTCCGTGTTTTTTTATTTTTCTTTTTTTTGGGGAGGGGGGGGATGGTACGCGTGGTAATACATATGATTCTGAGTGCCCCCCCCCCCACCCCACCCCCTGGCCTTTATGGTCAATTAACGAACAACACCATTTGGTTTGAGAGTGACAGCAGAGCTCGCACATGTACAACAGCTCTGTTTATTTTCATAACGCAATTGGAATGGAATTTCACAAGGCATTCAAAGTGAACCTCCTGAAAAGATATAATTCAAACATGTTATATAAAGTTCGTTATGTGTCCTGTAACAAGGGTGTCAAAACGTGTATGCTCAGTTCACTTACAATGCGAAATCCCATTGGTATTACTACATCAAAAGGCATAAGGTTTCAGCAGTGATGGAGACAAATTGCAATACATAACTCAGCAAAAATACAAAATCTACTTAATTTTCTTCCGTTTATAAATACGTTGGGCCTTATTTTAATTAACACATTTAAGGTGAGAAATTATTGGCAGTGGACCACAAGACAGTGGAATTCTCCCCCTTCACGGACAATGACGTCGTACGCCAAAGAAGTTTGGTGCGCGGCCAGTAACGCAAAAATGACTTATTATTTGCTTATACAGGAGTGCATTTTCACTCAGTAGGTGCTGTGATACATGATAATTTGGTAATGCGAGTTCTGTTACCTTCCATTTTATATCCGTCTTTCTTTACTGTCTAGGCTTCTTCTCGTTCCTCTCCTTCGTCCTGTTCCTCTCCTGGTTCCTCTTTCCCCCGTGGTTCTTCCTCATGTCCCATTCCTTCTCCTGTTCCTCTTCACACTCCTCATTTTCCTGGCCCTTGTCCTTACCTCTGACAGAGATTTCGGTGTCGCCCGCCGCATCCGACACATCCTGTGCTGCATCTAGAACTGTTTCTCCTAGCTGTGCAACATCTTCAACTCCGTCTATTCCCTTCACAAAAACACAATATGACGTGTACTTTAAACAGTATATTTTTTCACAATATTGAAGTCTTTAACATCCTTTCACATTTCGCAAAAGCGGAGACTAAACACTGTGAATTTCATACAAATTTTGCACAGTTTAAGGAAGTATACAAAAATTATCGCATTTTTGGCGATACATCGATAGCCTCTTGTTACTCGAGAACAATACCCTTGGAAAAACGCTCTCGGATGAGTCACCATCATGTCTGCAGGGGGAACAGACATACACTCAATCATTCTAATCATTAAAATTAGCCGCAACAATGATATTTTGTGAATTTATTTGACATTCTACATCAGTACTATAAGGAAGACATGGACGATGTTCTGGAGGCTTTTTTGGGGTTCTAAACCACGAAGCATTTCGTTTGAACGATGAATTTCCAAAATTCTTCTCCTTGAGTCTTTGATCAGGTTTGTTTAATTCAGCACTTGACAAACTTTCGGCTTGCAAGGGCTATATGAATTTGTGCGAGCAGCCGTTGATATCTTTCTTCTCTTGACAGTGATCGGATTTCTTGTATCATCCCTTCCACTGGCAATACGGGCCTAGGGCCACGAAACTTGGGACTTAGGTAGAACTTGATATGAACGTGTGCATGATATTTTTTATTTTCGCCTTCGATTTCGTTTTCTTGTTTAAAACGCCATGTGAAAAGAGTGTATTTTTGCAAGTAAATGAGGAGCATTTAACGTGCAACACAGAACACACAGTTGCTCAACTTTGTGCGAGCTCTCACTACGTAAATAAATAACACGGCGTACGTCTGATCAGTCAATAAAACCTCAAGTCAACAAAAACCAAACACTACTCGGCTTATAAGACGTATTCAAGCTGTGTTGTTTTTTGCAATATATTATTCAAGAAATAACCCATTGAAGGAAGTACTTTTGCGTTTTAATTTTTGTCAAGTGGTAATCCAGTCAACATATCTGCACGGTGTCAGCTGTTTACTTTATTATCAGCTGTTTACTTTATTCCGCAAATTCCGCAACCCCACTGGGGATATCGTTGTCTCTAACATCTAACACTGTATTATTTAAAATAAGAATTCTGAAGCAAATAAAAAACCACATATTTTTTTGGTAGACTATTCCGGAATAGACTACCAATAACTCAAATATTACAGAAATCAATTATTATACCAAAGGGTGAAAATAGGCTGAACAATGTAGATCTTATCTTTTAGTGAAACGAAAGTAAAAATGATGAAAAAGTGAATTTATATTTGGCTGTTTATTAAAATATCGATAGTTCAGTGATGAATTACCTATTGAAATTTGAAATTTTTAAGAATGTATTTGTATTTCAGTTTTTTTTACATTTTTTCTATTTATAAGGCAAGAAAATAATTTGCTTAGGTAGTCAGCAACAAGAAATGGTAACATAATGAAAAAAATCGACTTATGTGACATTCGATTGATCGGTAATCCGTTCCGGAATAGCCTATCAGAAAAAGTCTGGTTTCTTATTTACTTCAGAATTTAAATAATGCGGTGTTATTTGATAAATAGTGTCAAAGGCAAAAAACCCCCGCCTTTTATTATAATTTCCGTCAAACGATAGCGCATGACAGGAGATATTTTTATATATTCTTACATATTGATTTTTTTTTGCCTGCGGTGATAAGGTTGTCGATTATAATCTTCAGTCATGGTGGCAGTACACAGCAGAAGCTTCATTGTGTTAAGATTTCATTAAGTGACAGAAATGAAATACATTTAAACACACCTGTAAGTATAGCCGTATAATCCTTGATCTGTTTTGAACAATGCTGTGAAATGTCATCAAAGTTCGTCTTTAAAGTATGTGCAGGATTTATAAATGTAGGGTTAGATAAAATAATGTATGGCTCGTTTCATCAAATACCTCGCCTAATTTATCAGCTATGTTTTCTACTCCCTCAATTCCCTCATTAGCGATATTGGCGGCGTCTAGACAACAGGACACGCATTTTACAATTTTGCATAAGAAGAACTCCCCTGCAAAAAAGGAAAAAAAAAATACATTCCACATAACACGGGGAAAAAGTGACCTTACGAACAAGTGCTAATAACAGCACAGTTACCCTGCCGGTTCTTAAATAATTAGAATTAAAAAAACCGAAATAAACCGAATGGCTTGGTGTTTAAAATTTAATAGTAAAAAAAATTACCCCGAAAATACTGGCCTTTTATAGAAGGAAATTGCATAAAAAATTCTGCGTTCAAGCCACCTTTTCATACAAAGCACTTAAAAACGATTGAAAGGACTAATTTTTCAATTAATAATAAAAGTGCTATTTCATATAAAAGTTTTAAGCCATTAAACCACATTATGCAAGTGAAAAAATCGGTATTTTAAAAAAGATGACCGGTCTGGTCAAATGTTAAAACTTGGGATGAGAAACAATACCATTCTTCTTGCCGAAGGTAAACTATTTCAGAAAAGTTACACGAAGAAGAATTGAGAAGCAATGTGACAACTAACGTAAATTGTTATGTAACAAAATAAGTTATCATTAATGATGAGCATGTATGTTAAAACATTCCTTTCCACCAATTAAGGAACTCTTTCAGAACATTCTGTCATAAAAAAGTACCTGGAAACATTAAATCTGTTTCAATTAATAACTAATTTTATCTGTAATCGTAATAGGGCTCATAAATACATAAATATCTTGAAAAAGAAGATTATGAAGAAGATTTCTAGGTAGAGGGCATTCTGTTTGACCGTTTAAATGATGTTTCTCTATAGATGTCAGGCAAAAATTGTGGTAACATGTTGAATTAACGTACGTAAAACGTACGTATACAAGAAAGACAAAATCATTATAAAGTGCGGGTGACATTGATTTACGTAAGTTAGCAGAAACTTAGCTAAATAGCAACGAACAGGGTCTATTAAGACATATACCATTTTTTCTGTCGTCCTTGTTTTTGTTGTCGTCATCTTCAGTCCTTCCAAATATATTTTTCACCGCTTTAGTGGCCTCTTTAGTGCTTTCAACTGCATCTCCGACACCTTCTGCTATTTCCATAACATCCTTTACACCTGCAATACCCTACAATAAAGTACATGTGCAGATTTATACTCTGCAATGAAGTTCTTGTGCGCCTATTATAGTTCGAAATAAAGTGCATGTGCACTTGCTATACCTTGCAATAAATTACATGTACATCTTCTATACCCTACAATAAAGTGCATGTGAACCATTTCCTCCCTATAATTAAGTGCATGCGCACATTTGACATCCTACAACGAAGTACACCTGCACCTATATCTGCAAGTCTGTGAAAATTCTCGGGTATTAATGCGCTATTTACAATTAATTACATGAAATGAATCATTGATTTATTTACACATTGAGCAAGTCTTTCATTCATCCAATACAAATTTGCTTCTTTCTAAAACGATCTTAAATACTGTTAAAGAGTTTATAAAAAGCACGGTTTCTGAGGGTTTTTAAACTGAAAAATTACTGGTTGTTTCCCTCAACACAATTAAACTAAATACGTTTTCATTTTTCACATAGCTTTGTGAATCAGTAGGAATAACCAAGTACGTTATAATGGGTCTTAGTTTAACCTCAAATGATCTAGACAGATCGCTGGTAAAAACCAGGTAGACATGGTGTATTTAATTTACCAAACACTTAACTAGAGCATTTAGGTAATTCATAACATAAATTAGCTACATATTCACATTTTTACCTCAATAAACAGGTTTTTGAGCGACTTAAAGGTTAATATTATAATAGACACACAATATAAACAAAAAGACAGGACTGAAAACACTAATTTGTTTGTCGTCGGGATTTGAATTGACCAATGGGTGGCAAGCAGTGATTGAACTTCACTCTAAGCACGCATGCTTTGCGATTGTAATGGGTTAGATCGTCTTTCATGAAAGTCATTATTATTGTCCATTGAGTCTGTCGGCCATCCTTTAAAAAGCATACCATTCGCATGTTTTCAACTTGCTTTTATAATATAAAATTTATTACCTCTCCAACTTGGTCATTCAAATCCTCGAGATCTTCTTTTGCTGTTTTAACAGCATCAATGGTTCCCGCTATCTTTTTAAATACCATAATGCAGTTTTAGGTTTGATTGCCTAAAATCAGAACAGAATATCAATTAACATTTGCATCTGCAAACATTAAATAGCGGGGAAGTTAAATTTAAATAATCTTGATGTTTTTTGCCCATTATTAATAATACTAGTTAAGACTGTTTGAATTTTTGTTAAACATTTTAAATGTGTTGAAATTTTAAAGAAAGAGGTCAATATAGTTATAATGTAACTACATTCATCTTATTATGGATGAAACATGTGGATGAGTATTGAAATATGTCTTCTCTTTATTTTAAAAATTCATCCTAATTATTAAAAAGGATTTTAAGGCCGATAGTTCTAAATACTGTTGATATTTATGTACAAAACTTTGCTCCCAGTTTAATTACCAGTTCGTTACCAAAAGTGCTCATGTCTTTTATATGGGACAGCTTTGGATGGTTATAGTGCGATGTTTTTAACTAAGCTAAATTTACAAATCCGCAAATCATAAAGAGGTAATTATGTTTCTTAAAATCTACAAGAGAATATATAGTGCATATAGTAATGACATCATGAAATCAATTTACGATATAGATGGTATGCAATGGCTAGGCATCTCGAAATCCACGAAAAAATATTTTTTTGTTGGATTGTGATATAAAATTTGCTAGGTCTCTTGCCCAGCTGCAGAAGGTGTCTTTTTCACTTTCAAAGACCATAAGCAGTGATGGCGTAGATAAGAGCAACATTCAGTACATTTTGAACACCTGTTTTTCGACACTAATAATATGAATCTCGAAAACTCTATCCTAATTCTTCTAGTATCTTATCAAGTATTCATTATTTGGTGATAAATAACTGCTTAAGCACCAGGTATGATCCCTCAGTATCAGCCCTCTGTCAGTATTGCTTTCATCAATTTTTGTAGAAACACTTCAAGAGTGCGTTTTAATTCACGTTATTCATGATAAAAGACAATTAATTACCTCGAATCATCTTTTCAAACTTTTGATACTTTATTTCATTCTTCATGGTATAATTCAAATAATAATTTTGTACTTGAATAATCGATCATTAAAGTTACCCATAATAACCAACTAAAATATACTAAGAATGGGAAAATAAGTTCCTGCTTGAAAAATAATAGATATAACTAGAACATAAAATCTGCTGGAGACCAGGATGAAATTTCCGAAGACTTTATGACATGATGGTAATTGATACATACAGATATATCAACAAAAATTGAAAATTGCACATCACTTAACTATCACATATAATAAATGCAAATTTTGACCAAGTCTCATTTGCTGATATTGTACGTCAATAAAATAATAAGCCTGCACACTTCAATAACAGGCTGCAATTAGTGGCGGCGTAGCTCCCTCGGCCACACGTCTTGTAGCATTTGTATCTGACGTCAAAGCAAGATTACTACTGTTCTTACTGACTTCTTACCGTTTTCATAATATTGGTGGACTTCCACTGCTTTGTTTAAGAGCTGCCTATCGTGTGCCGCTTCTTACTGAGATACATATGATGTAGCGTTTTGCTCTAAGCAGTCGAAAAGGAGCTCAAAATATCTTCTATTGTAATGATACTTTATTGCCCAAGCAGTCGAAAAGGAGCTCAGAATATCTCCTATTGTATCGATGCTTTATTGCCTGCTGTGGTTTTTGTTTTCTAAACAAAAACAAACGTTTTCACAACACCTCCAACACTTCCTCATCTTCAACGCTCACCCTTTTATCATGGCCTATTTCAACACTTCTGTGCTATACAAAATTGTTCACAATATATTTCCGAATTGCCCATAAATCAGGTTGCGTGCTTTGACACATGTAACATCCTTCACACAGGTGACTACTTTCCTTAACCTTCTGCACGGATTTACTCGTGACCCCTTTGCCCCTAGTACCGTCTCATCGACCAAAACATAGTTGTGAAAAAGAAGTCCTTTATAACTGCACAACAGATAAATTACACCTTGCTCAATAAATCACTTTTAATTCTCACCCCTTTACTAATTTTATGCTGCTTTTATTTTATTCCTGTATTTGTTTTGTAAGTATATTAATATAAATACAGAAATATAACTCAATTACTCGCTACCTATTTTTTCGTAGAAGAAGGAATTACATCGCCATGTATTAGCTAAAGTATTTTAGGGTAAGATTAAAATTAATTCCACAGAAATCATTAATTAGAAATAATTTATGACGAATTTGATGACGATGGAGACTGTGGTTCTTAAAATACTGTAGTATTTACCTGGCAATCACATTATATTCTGCGTAATATGATAGAGATCACTCCATTAAAAGATTTTTTGCTTGCTTATATGAGGCAACATTTCTGTGTGCTTGGCTTTACCTTTCTCTCGATAGACTGCTTTCTCGACAAAGAAAAATAAAAATGAAGCTATATTGGGTATTGAATCCAGCTGCAAATCAGTTCCAACTAAATTTCGACCAGAGACCTAAATTTAGTAAGGTTTTGTCTTAAGTGATTTCCAAATATTCAATTTAAAAAAAATCAGACTAACTATTTATTAAAATATGTTTAAATTTGGCAATTTTTAATGTTTTTGGCAGTGTCTAAATTAATTTGGTTTCTCTGACTGTACTGCAGTAGCATAAATGTTTTAAATTCCATTTTATCTTTCTTTATCACAGTAGCGAAACTTGGTTTCGGCACAAATGTTATTATCTTGTTCAAAATAGCGCCTTACCTTTAACATACACTTTAATTGAGTTAAAGCAATATTACAATCCACGCTGTTTAAATGAAAGCTATAGAGTGTAATACAAAAATGCATAGCCAGTTCAAGAGGAAAACCAGCTTTTCGAATCGGTCGTTTAATTCACGCTTCAGCATTATAACGGAAGGATTAAAGGATAATATTTTTGAAGGCTTGTATACATGACAGTCCTGCAATTTGTGCATATAATAAAACCCTCGAGGTTTGTGAAGCATACCAAATGTTTAATATTTTCTATGGGGTCTTCCACTGACTTTTTATCTTCCTTTTACTTAAAATTTCAACAACGAAGCAATTTTAGCCCGAACAATCTTATTCTGCCGTTAGATTTTTGTATTTTTTCCCCTCCTAACCAACGTTTTAATGCGTGTTAGGCAGGCTAGGCATTTCAAAGTATTCATGTCTTGTTTAGATTGTTGATATATATACATTGTTATGTTCTTGATATTGCTCATATATATCATATGTATTATCGACATATTGGCAAGGCACATTTAAAGAAGTGCTGCAATTCCACTCATGCGTTAATTTTTTCACATTCACATAATGTGGGACCACAAGGACACTTGATTCAGTGCACCTTTATTGAGTTACTGGATGTTATCTAAGTTACGAGACATATATTTGTTCACACCAACAACTTTATTCGATCAACTGAAAAAAAATCCACATATTCTGCCAGTTATGATTTATCCAACTCTTTCATTCCTCCTATAAATTATCAAAAGGAATGTAGGATTGGGGCAAACTACCGCTGAAACTTTACACATGAGAAATACATATTCCTCCAGTTTTGAAAAAAACCATTTAGCAGACGATTATTATTAAGAGAACTTGTTTCGCGTAAACATTTATAGATTTGTGCAGTAGTTCCGCGTGAGCATTTTTTTAATCGTTTTGTACTGCAGTTTCGCGTAAGTATTTATCATTTGTACAGTAGTTTTGCTACTGTTATTGTAAGTGTATTTCGCCCAACTGGTCTCAGTTGGGTAACTTCATTTAAAGTTGAAATAGGCGTCCCTCGAGTGAACTTTAATTGGGATTGTGTTTGAAATATCTCTTGCCATCATCATCTTATAACCCACCTCATACATGGTATTCTTTTAAAACTAAAGGTTTAATGGGAGATAAAAAGTGAATGGGAGATATTGTTTTCGCAAAGATGGGTGACCGTTCAGCTTTGTATTAAATCCTAATAGATATCTACCCCGTCACCCATCCTGACTGCAGGCGTGACGCTTCAAACCCTCACTCAAAATGCCTGGAGAGTGTAACACTTTTCAACAGCGCGGTGTATAAAAACATTATTGGAACTCAATGCTGTAACTTAATGAAACTGAAGAGCTTAATGAAAATATGTTTAATGCAAATTCAAAGAGAAAAAAGAGAAAAACTTGTCTATTTGTCAATGCAACGAGACAAGGACAGTGAGCTGTGTAGATAATATCCACCTCCCCCTCCCCTCCCAAAGCCTTACCTACAACAAATGCTATAAATCTAAAGCTTGAAAACTGAGTTTCAAACACTGAATTTGAACTTGTTACATTTTTGCTGTCAAAAACCTGTCTTCCTCTTTCAATTCTGTTCTAATTGGGTTCTTCTTAGGCAGGATGTGATCAAGTATCTAATAATGATAACATTTTATTTGAAATTTTTGCCTTTGTAAGTTAAATCATGTTTCTAACAAGGTTTCAAGTAGATGTATGCTACGGAAGTTATAATTTCACCTGAATTCCCCAAGTTTTATTGATTGTCGTTTTCTTATGCTGAGAAAATATTCAATAGGAACTTAAAACCACACTTTGGGAGCTGATTATAAAGTTTGTAACAGAAAGTAGCCACACACGCATTTTAAGCTTCAGTTTACTTCTAGAGTTCTTTGATAGCTGTTTTAGTTGACAAAGTCGCCTCACTGTCATAACCGTAACTTTTTTTTGCATTTATTGATATAAGTAAAGGTTTGTACGACAGACATTTCAGTGTCTAAAACTTAAAAGTTTTAAGTAACTTGCAATTTACATGCAGTTGCTTCAATTCATTGTCGTAGCCAATACAACGTGTGGTGTTTTATGTTCAGTGTTTTGTTATATTCATGATGTTTTAATAAATTTAGGCCCTGCCATGAAGTGCATGTAAAGTCATTAAAACTACATTGATTGCAGACACAAAGACAGTACTATCAGTATGGTAACCTTTTTTTAAGCCTCAATGATCCTTTTTTAAGCCTCAGTGATCCTTTTTTAAGCCTCAGTGATCCTTTTTTCAGCCTCGGTGATCCTTTTTTTTTAGCCTCAGTGATCCTTTTTTAAGCCTCAGTGATCCTTTTTAGGCCAGTTTTAACCTTTTTTCACGGAGTTTGCGCTGGCAGCACTGAACAAGTTTGTCCAAGGACAAAGTCCCAGCTTACGAAAAGCAATAAGACCGATTCCAGCGTGCATGAGCAAGGGAATTTCCCTGAAAATTTGGGCTTCAAAAGATAAGAAGGCAAAAGGCTAGCTCAATAATTAGACCGATAAATACATGCAAAGATTTGTTTCCCAGAAAAATGGGAAACAGAGTTTTGTATCTCTGGATAGTCTGCCCTAGATACCTTCGAACAACCTTCGCATTTCGGACCAGTGCGCATATTTATGTAACTTGCCTCGATGCGCCGTTCTTATTCAGACAAGTGCGCATGTTTATTTAATTTACGTTGATGCGCGGCTCTCATTTTGGAACAGTGCGCATGTTTATTTAACTTGTGTTGATGCGCGGTTCGCATTTCGGACCAGCACGCATGTTTATTTACCTTTTGTTGATGAGCGGGTCTTATTTCGGATCAGTGCCCGTGTTTATTTACCTTGTGTTGATGTGCGGTTCTTATTTCGGATCAGTGGGCATGTTTGTTCACCTTGTGTTGATGTGCGGTTCTTATTTCAGATCAGTGCGCATGTTTATTTTACTTGCGTTGATGAGCGGTACTTATTTTGGACAAGTGCACAAGTTTCCTCAAGTTGCCTTGATGCGCGGTTCGCATTTCGGACCAGTTTGTATGTTTATTTAACTTGCGTCGATGCACAGTGCTTATTCTGGACCTGTACATATGTTTATTTAACTTGCGTTGGTGTGCAGTTTGCATTTCGGACCAGTGCGCATGTTTATTCAACTTGCGTTGATGAGCGGTGTTTTAGACCATTTCGACTGTTTATTTAATTTGCGTTGATGCGCGCTTCGAATTTCGGACCAGTGCGCATGTTTATTTAACTTGCGTTGATGCGCGGTGCTTATTTTGGACCAGTGCAAATATTTATTTAACGTGCGTCGATGCGCGGTTCTTATTTCAGGCCAATGCGCATAGTTCTTTAACTTGGGTTGATGCGCGGTTCTTATTCTGGGCCAGTGCACATGTTTATTTAAGTTGTGTTGATGCGTAGTTCTTATTTTGAATAGTGCGCATGTTATTTAAGTTGCGTTAATGCACAGTTCGCATTTCGAACCAGTGCGCATGTTTATTTAACTTGCGTTGATGTACGTCGATGCCCGACTCTTATATCTATTCAACTTGTGTCGATTCGTGGTTCTTTCTTCGGACCACTGCGCATGTTTGCTTAACTTGCGTTGATGCGCGGTTCTCATTTCGGACCACTGTGCATGTCTATTCAACTTGTGTCGATGCATGGTTCTTTTTTCGGACAAGTGCGCATGTTTGTTTAACTTGCGTTGATGTGCGGTGCTTATTTTGGACCAGTGCGCATATTTGTTTAACTTGCGTTGATGTGCGGTGCTTATTTTGGACCAGTTCGCATGTTTATTTAACTTACGTCGATGCGCAGTTCGCATTTCGGGCCATTGCGAATTTATGTTTAACTTGTGTTGATGCGTGGTTCTCATTTCAGACCACTGCGTATGTTTCTTTGGGTTGCGTTGATGCGCGGTTCTTTTTACCGACCAGTGCGCATATATATTTAGCTTTGTGTTGATGGGCGTTGCTTATTCTTTACCAAGTGCACATGTTTATTTAACTTGCGTTGATGTGCGGTTCGCATTTCGGACAACTGCGCATGTTTCTTTGGGTTGCGTTGATACGCGGTTCGCATTTCGGACCACTGCGCATGTCGATTCAACTTGCGTCGATGCGTCGTTCATTTTTTCGGACCCGTGCGCATGTTTTTTTAACTTGCCTTAATGCGGGGTGGTTATTTTGGACCAGTTTGCATGTTTATTTGTCTTCCGTCGATGCGCGATTCACATTTCGGACCAATGCGCATGTCTATTTAACTTGCATCGATGCGCAGTGCTTATTTTGGGCTACTGCGCATGTTTATGTAACTTGCGTCGATGTCCGGTTGTTAAATCTGACTATTGTGCAAGTTCATTTAACTTGCGTTTACGCGCTGTACGAGATTCATTTCATTTTTTTTTTCAAAAATTCCGAAAAAATTCAAGTTTTCCAATTCACTCAAAAAGCACAAGCCGTATCCATGACCCCCTAGAGACGGCTCATATGAAAAATAAATGAAATCGATAAAAACTGTAGGAGGAAATGGATTTTGAATTTTTTCTTCAAAAATTCCCAAAAAATTCCCTGATCGACTCAAAAAGCACAGGCCGTATTCATGACACTCTAAGCATGCTCCAGCCCCAAAATAAATGGTGTCTGATCAAAACTGTAGGAGAAGATGCATTTTGAAGTATTTTCATCAAAAATTCCCCCCAAAGTCAAAAATTCCCAAGTCGAGTCAAACAGCACAAGCCGTATGCCCGGCCCGCCTAAGAATGCCTCATAACAAAAATAAATGAAATCGGTTCAAAACTGTAGGGGGAAAAGCACTTTGAAGTTTTTCTTCAAAAACTCTCTAAAAATACAAAAATTGTCCGATCGACTAAAAAAGCACAAGAGGTATGTATGACCCTTAAGGGGTCCCTCATACCAAAAATAAAAGACATCGGATCAAAAATGTAGGAGGAGATACATTTTAATTTTTTTCTTCAAAAATTTGCCAAAAATTCAAAACTCACCCGATCGACTAAAAAAGCACAAGCCGTATCCATGACCGCTTAGGGATGCCTTACACGAAAAATAATTGACATCGAATCCAAATTGTAGGAGTTGACGCATTTTGAATTATTTTCGAAATTTTTGCTTCAAAAATTCCCCCAAAATACAAACTCTGTTCGATCGACTAAAAAAGCACAAGCCGTATGCACGACCCTTTAGGGGTGCCTCATACCAAAAATAAACGACATCGGGTCAAAAATGCAAGAGGAGATACATTTTAAAATGTTTTCTTCAAAAATTCCCCCAAAATACAAACTCTGTTCGATCGACTAAAAAAGCACAAGCCGTATGCACGACCCTTTAGGGGTGCCTCATACCAAAAATAAACGACATCGGGTCAAAAATTCAAGAGGAGATACATTTTAAAATTTTTTCTTCGAAAATTCGCCAAAAATTAAAAAATCATCTGATCGACTAGAAAAGCACAAGCCGTATGCGTGACCCCTTAGCGATGCCTCACACCAAAAATAAATGACAAAAATGTAGGAGATACATTTTAAAATTTTTTCTTCAAAAATTCGCCAAAAATCAGCCGATCGACTAAAAAAGCATAAGCCGCATGCATGACCGCTTATGGATGCCTCATACAAAAAATAAACGACATCGAATCAAAATTGTAGGAGTAGATGCATTTTGAATTATGTTCGAGATTTTTGCTTCAAAAATTCCCCAAAAATACAAAAATCGTTCGAGCGACAAAAAAAGCACAAGCCGTATACATGACCCTTTAGGGGTGCCTCATACCAAAAATAAATGACAGCGGGTCAAAAATGCAAGAGGGGATACATTTTAAAATTTTTTCTTCAAAAATTCGCCAATAATTCAAAAATCACCCGATCGACTAAAAAAGCACAAGCCGTATCCACGACCGCTTAGGGATGCCTCATACAAAAAATAAACGACATCGACTTAAAATTGTAGGAGTAGATGCATTTTGAATTATTTTCGAGATTTTTGCTTCAAAAATTCCCCAAAAATACAAAAATCGTTCGATCCACTAAAAAAGCACAAGCCGTATGCATGACCCCTTAGGGGTGCCTCATACCAAAAATAAATGACATCGGGTCAAAAATGCAGGAGGGGATACATTTTAAAATTTTTTTCTTCAAAAATTCGCCAAAAATTCAAAAATCACCCCATCGACTAGAAAAGCACAAGCCGTATGCACGACCCCTTATGGATGCCTCACACCAAAAATAAATGACATCTGATCAAAATTGTAGGAGGAGATGCATTTTGAAACAAAGTTTACTAAATAAACAACTGACTAACTAACTAACGGACGCCACCGCAAACCGATAGGAATACCCCAGCTTACGTGTAAAGTAAGCTGGGCTAAAAAGTGTGCACACTATTTATGGACGATACTTCGGACTGTCTGGGGAGCTTCCATAGAATTCTACGCGTGAAATCATCAGCCCGCGTCTGTCAGCCACAGGTCTACGCTGTCTGCCTGTGGCAAACCCCGACGCTCTCTACAAACAACGAGCACGTGGGCGGCCCCGGGGAAGGGGAGGGGGGTAGGATACGAGGGAAGATGCATACTAGCTTCCATGGAATTCTACGAGTGAAATCAAACCCCGATGCTCTCAACAAACAACGCGCACGTGGCGCCGGGGGAGGGAGGGGGGATAGGAGGGCAGAGGGATACTGGAAAGGGGGAAAAGGGGGTGTAAGTCACAAAAAATGGACAAGGGGCCGACGAACCGGGCATCATTCTAGTCATTGTTCTACAAGTTGGAGCAAAGTACAAAACCTCGCGTCTTTTCTAATCAAATCGAGTTCAACTAGAAGCTAATTCCGCTAGCGAAATGTTAAACACTTGACAAAAATTAAAACGCAAAAATACTTCCTTCAATGGGTTATTTCTTGAATAATATACTGCAAACAACACAGCTTGAATACGTTTTATAAGCCATGTAGTGTTTGGTTGTTGTTGACTTCAAGTTTTATTGACTGATCAGGCATACGCCTTGTTATCTATTTACGCAGTGAGAGCTCGCACAAAGCTCACTGAGCAAATGTGTATTTTGTGCTGTCGTTAAATGCTACGCATTTATTTGCAAAAAATACACTCTTTTCACATGGAGTTTTAACAAAGAAAACGAAATCAAAGACGAAAATAAAAAGTGACATGCACATGTTCAGATCAAGCTCTTCATAAGTCCCAAGTTTCATGGTCGTAGAGCCCATAGTGTCAGAGAAGAAGAAGACACAAAAAATCGGAAAAACTGTCAAGAAAAAAAAAGGACGAATTTTGCTCGCACAAATTCATATAACTCTTGCAAGCCAAAGGCTTGTCAAGTGTTAATAAACTCCAAAGGATTTCAAATTGTTTTTTTTTTTTCATTTTATTTTCTAGCCATAAAATCATACGCAGATGTTTTCTTGTATTAAGTTCAACACTAACAAAAGTACGAGTTAAAAAATAAAATTTGAAACAGATGATGTGACTTCATTTTGGGAACATTTTGGGACTGCTTAGGGCACATTAGGGCTTTGGCCTAATGCTATTAAAAAAAAAACAACAACAACAACAGTCAGGCAAATCTAGTTAAAATCAGTACCTCTTCCCTCCCCTGTCCTCCCGCCCCCCCCCCCCCACCCCCAAATGCTCATTCAGGGCATAAATGAAATATGTTAATTGTTAATTCGTTATTGTAGGTTCTCTCGTCCTCAACGGATTGCTTTATCAATACTCCAACATCAGGCCCCCCACCCTTTCCCCCCCGCTCTGCCCCTCCTCCCGAATTCTGCAAATATATACTGAAACAAATTCATGCTTTTTTTTTGTATTTTATTAAAATGAACTTCGCAGACAGCACGTTTCCGTTCATCAAACAAGAGCATCGCGGAGAGGGAGCTCTGGTCACTTCGACCACTTCTCAATATAAACACCTAGATTAGCATGAGTAATTTATAAAGGCCAACACCTATTCCATGAATAAGTTAGCTGAAAGCACTCATCAACAAATAATTTAATTGATATCAACAATCTACAGCACTATGACGTCAACGAAAAAAAAAAAACAAGCAATTATTGACACAAACTTCTAATAAAAAACATGTAGTATTTCTAGAAAATGATTTTACCCTATGCAAAAACACAACAATAATATATAGATACAGCTTTTAAGACTTGCATATGAGAAAATGGTTACACCAAGACGCGCACATCACCTTGGAGCATATATGAGCTTATCACAGCCTGACTCCTCCCCCCCTCCCCCCACCCCCCCCCTCTCTATGCTATTTATGTTTGCCGCCATTTTCAGTGTTTAAATAGTGAATTTGTTTTACAAGTTCGCGCGATGAGCTTGGGTATTACAGAACAGCAAGCACGAGGAGACTTCTGTCGAAGCCCAGACCAAGGAAAGAACCGCTGAAGATGTCGGTAGGAAGGCACGTGTATAGCATGTGGATAACACGTGTATGAACTCGGAGACACTGCACCTCAATTATGCGAGATTTTCAACCCTCACTAAAACAAACATCTGAAGCTGGGTGCGGTGTCCATCAAAGAGTGGGCGACTGCCTCCAATATCCCTAAGCCAATCAACAGCCTATGACAACACTATTTTTTTTTCAGTGAAACAATTTCAGCTTTCTAGGGAACCGATCAATAATTCACGCACAGCATTCAGCTGTTGTACAGTGGCCCTAGTCATTTCTCTCAACTGACAGTTCGAAGCAATCATTTTGTCCGGTTGTTTATGTTAATTTTGCACAAAATGAATAAAATCTTATTACACCGATCTCCAATACTACGTGCACACGTTTGCACACGGCACCCATGGGATTTTGCACACGATTCCCTACTGCAGTACACAGCCAGTAGCCCGCTGCTGTACGGACGCCGCTGCACACGGCACCCCGCCACCCCGACCTCCTTCCTCACGCTCGCTGACAGCACACGGGCTCGGGCTTGTTTGTCATAAAGACACGTCCGATTTCGCTTTCTGTTTCTCTCCAGTTTTGATTTTGTCCCGCAGAACTTCGACATTCAGCGTGGCTTTGTTCCTGACACCAATCATGTTACTGACCGCGGCTACGTTCACCATCCCCTGCAAATGTTCACATCACAGCGCCAAATCACTGGTCCGTTTTCTCACCTGGTTTTTTTTTCACACTACCAACAGTAGGAGTTAGAAAATATGGGGCTCAATGACAACACTTTAGTTTGTCAACTTATAAAATGTAAATG
>OX457028.1:8281329-8628188 GCA_949752745.1 Protula sp. h YS-2021 | reverse complement strand
GATGGTACGAATCATCTTTCGAACTGACCGCGAACCCCCCTTACAAGGCCACTTACAGCTTACAGCGGTGGGTTGCTCCTTGTCGCTTTCAATTATCGACACGATGACCACGAACCCCCCTTACACGACTACTTACAGCTGACAATGACGTGCTGTACGGTGGTAGACTGCTCCTTCTCATCGCTGTCAATCATCTTGTAGAGCCACGTCCATCAGGCTAGTCTGCAGCGAGCAGAGCAAATGCACCAAGTGCTCTGATTGGTCCGTCAGCGTCTCCTTGTCAATTATCTTACGGAACTCGCGATAGGCCACTGAGATGAGTGTTTCCATGACAGCCAGAATATGGCTCGTATCAAAAGTCTGTTTTAAGATTTAAAAAAATATATATATTTTTTTACAACAGTTTGTTTTCAAATTTGACATTTGACACTGCAAAGAAAAATCGTGGGTTTGTTTAAGAGATAATTGCTAAATTACGACCAAATTTAGAAACAATCACTGAGCATGATAACTGTAAACTTTTAACTACTTACATAACGCACTTCATGATACAAACTCTCTTCCCTGTTTCCATGCAAATAATTAGAGAGAAACTTGATCTTTCAGCTTCAGACTGATAGAGAGGACAACCTACCGCAACTCTCCAAGCATTCGCGTGAATTTCGCGGGAGCTTGTGTATTTGTTTACATCTCGGCGATGCGTGCTTTATATTAACCGTGCAACTGATTAAGCAGCCAGTGATTATTCTAGAGCGGGGAATTGGGGGATTCCCCCTTTTTGTAAAAAAAAAAATGAATCCATTTTTGGGGCAACAAGGGACAAAATGGCCCGATACTTTTTCCAAAATCCCCTTTTTTCCAGACCCGGAATAAGTTTTTTTAATTCTCTAATTTGCAACAGCTTAAATCAGTATTTTTCAGTTTATGTTGAGAGTAATTGTAAGTTGTAGCGTAATAAAGAGTTGTATTGTTTTGTAAACACCGTATCATTTGCTTACACATGTGTATTTTGCTCACTGGTTAACTAGAAACCTCACATATTAATGAAGAACCATAGTAAAAAAAATCCCCTCATCTCTGCTCCGAAAATCCCGCCTAAAAAGTTTGGAAAGGGAGACAAATGACCCCCATTTTTTCATCCTAGAATATAATCACTGAAACACACAGCTTTTAACCTTTAAACCTTGACCTTTATAGAGCCTCGTCGCAGCACTCTCCAAGCAGTTCCATGGACATACACACTCTGTGGGACGCGGGTTGCTTACCTTCTCGGTGCGCTGGGGCAAGTCCAGCAGCCCGCTGGGATCGACACAGCTGAAGAACTGGCACAGCGACTGGAAGGTCAAGGTCACCGACAACGCTTCTGTGCTCCCCTACGTGATAAACACATGGCGACAGCGGACTCGTTAAAAGTGGTGGAAAATACAGCATTTGTGGAGAGCACGGCATTTGTGGTGGACACGGCAGTTGTGGAGGACACAGCATTTGTGGAGGACACGGCATTGGTGGAGGACACGGCATTATTGAAGGACAAGGCATTTGTGGAGGACACAGTATTTGTGGAGAACATACAGATCCAGCGCAAGCGACACGAATTCTCCTAAAAAATTTAAAAACTTTTCACAGAAAAGGGCAATCTTTAACGCCAGGATTACAATGCAAGTTTTTGTTCGACAGCCAAGCTCTACGGCAGTCGGCCTGCTCTTTTTTATGTGTGAGGCTCTTTACATCGCAGACCCACTAACGATTCGGCGAAAATAGTACTTAATAAGGAATCCCTCCGCTCTGTGTTTATACACAGCCAACAGATCCCTCCAGAGGTCAGCTGCGTTATAACAACGTCACAATGCGGACAAGCGTATTGAATTATTATAAAGTGGCTTTTGGACGCATTGGTGACTCTCAGGTTAACGTGCACTGATCCAGGATGATGAGAATCGCTCCTAGGTTTAACCGACAGCGACCCTGTCCCTACATGATGCACATGAGAAATTGTAAGGTCAAACGGGGGGTGGGGGGGGGGGGGTTTATTTCTGACAAATAAAACGCGGGTCAGGTGTTGGGGGGGGGTGAAGTTCCTACAAAACATGAGTGAAGTTCCTACAAAACATGAGTGAAGTGTGCAGTGATGGGAGAATACTACTCACATTGACGTCATTCATCATACTGAACAGCTGTTTCCTCCTCGCCTCCTTATCAGGGAAGAACACAGCGGCGCCTGCAATAAAGTCCGCCAGCACGTGCGGCAAAATGAAGTCCACCAGCACGTGCGGCAAAATCAAGTCCGCCAGCACGTGCGGCAGAATCAAGTCCGTCAGTACGTGCAGCAAAATCAGGTTCGCCAGTATGTGCAGCAAAATCAGGTTCGCCAGTATGTGCAGCAAAATCAAGTCAGCCAGTACGTGCGGTAAAATTAAGTTCGCCAGTACGTGCAGCACAATCAAGTCGGCCAGTACGTGCGGCAGAATCTAGTCAGTCAGTACGTGCAGCAAAATCAAGTCCGCCAGCACGTGCAGCAAAATCAAGTCCCCCAGTACGTGCCGCAAAATCAAGTCTGCCAGTACTTGCCGTACATACTTTCTCAAACACACTCACTTTCTCCAATATGCCCATGTGGTAATTTTCAGACACATAAATCTTTTTTTTTACATTGCTTAACCATTATTCAAACTATTGCGTCTACAACAGGCTACAAACCTCGCAGTGGTCCGCACTATAAATTTACTTTCCCATTAGAACCAAAACGAACCAATGAAAAACTTACAACACGTTAACTGAACAAAACTAATGTGATTTCACTAATTATAGATCTAATAATGACTGAAACAGCGTACCATCAATGATAACCTGTTTGGAAACTTGGAAGAGCAGATAACTCCAGTCTATCTCAGCTGGCTCGCTGTCGCTCAGTTTTTCAACACTTTCACTTCTTTTTTCCTTGCAATTATTCTTATTTTTTTCTTTTTTCACATTTTCACTTTGGTTTTTTAATTTGTCTTCCCCCTCTTTGGATGAACGACGCTCATTGGATACATTCTTGACAGCAGTATTATTTTCAGTACAAACAGTACCCGTGACACTATTTGCATCAGTACTCGATACTGATATGCCATTTTGTGACATCACAGTTTCGTTCTCATCACTTTTGTTTTCACGTTCCTCCTCAGAATCTTTACTTATGATGTCGTCAGAGGTAGATTCAGAGATCAATTTATCACAGTCAGCTTCTGAATTCACATCCGGTTTCTGTCCCACATTCAATGTAGGTTCAACGTCAGGTATCACCTCTGTGCTCTCACTCGCTATTCCCACTTTTTCCGATATACAGTCGTGTTTTTCCGGTGTACAGTCGTGTTTTTCCGGCCGTCGGTCGTGTTTCGGAGAGCACTCGGCACTGTCGACGATAGCGCGTAATTCCGTGAAGAATTTCTCCGTTGTTTCACGATTCTTGGGCTCTTGCGCTGTGGATAGGAACGGAAATAACGTGTGCAGCAGCTGTAACGTCAGGTTTTTACAGTACGAATCCGTGTAGCCCTAAAAGGACAGAAACAAAAACTAGTCAAATACTCAAATCTCCAACACTTGCTTTTCTGAAACTGACCTTTCGCATTTTAAGAAACGGCCAATCATAACAATCGTAAGTTCAAAAACAGCCAATCACAAGAAAGGAAAGACGTAAGGAGGTCAAAGATCGAAGCGGCATTAGTGTACCAGAAATCAATGGAGCATCGAACAAAAATTTGAAGAGGTCCATGCATAAACCTGATAAATGCAGTTATCAGCAGTGGAGAAAAACGCTTTTAAAGTTTGAAATTTTAGTAACAAACATAGGTTTTTCGAACCGCATTTTCCTAAAACATGCCCAATTCTAATCGGTTTTGAGGTGCAAGACCGTGGTGGTAATAGTGCATTTTCCTGACAAGTGGCGTTATCAAGTTTCTGCATGGACCCCTTCATTTGAGCCCCCCCCTCCCCCCTTCACCTCCCCTGGATCCTGGCCTGTTAGAATATGAAACTGGCAGTGGCCTCAAATAGCTAGCTATTGTGTAAAATTTGTGTTTGAAATAAAGAGCATCCTCTGATATATAACCTAAAGATAGTACTTGTGAGAAATGACGATAGAACCTTTCCTTCCACCCAAAATCTTTGAGCCACCTTTTACTGAGCCACAAACTGTCCAAAAATAAGTCATTTTACTGAGCCACAAACTGCCCAAAAATAAGTCATTTCTCATTCTGCAGGGTCATAATTGGGGGTCAAGGAGGGGGTAGTGGCTGGGTGGGGTTCGGGATGTGAGTGAGGCGAAGCGAATGGCCCGGCATCTGGAACAGCTGTCAGAGCAGCTGTATGCTGCTGGCGCTCATGGGTGGGGGTTCATGGAGGGGGGTAGTAGGCGTCTGCAGATACGGTTCGGGGGTGTGGGGGGGATGGAGAAGGAAGTGAATGGCGTTGCACCTGGAACAGCTGCCCGAGCAGCTGTAAGCTGCTGGCGCTCATGGGTGGGGTTCATGGAGGGGGTAGTAGGCGTCTGCAGATACGGTTCGGGGTGTGGGGGGTGGAGAAGGAAGTGAATGGCGTTGCACCTGGAACAGCTGTCAGAGAAGCTGTATGCTGCTGGCGCTCATGGGGGGGGGGGTTCATGGAGGGGGTAGTAGGCGTCTGCAGATACGGTTCGGGGTGTGGGGGGGATGGAGAAGGAAGTGAATGGCGTTGCACCTGGAACAGCTGTCAGAGCAGCTGTATGCTGCTGGCTCTCATGGGGGGGGGGGGTTCATGGAGGGGGTAGTAGGCGTCTGCAGATACGGTTCGGGGTGTGGGGGGGATGGAGAAGGAAGTGAATGGCGTTGCACCTGGAACAGCTGCCAGAGCAGCTGTATGCTGCTGGCGCTCATGGGTGGGGTTCATGGAGGGGGTAGTAGGCGTCTGCAGATACGGTTCGGGGTGTGGGGGGTGGAGAAGGAAGTGAATGGCGTTGCACCTGGAACAGCTGTCAGAGCAGCTGTAAGATGCTGGCGCTCATGGGGGGGGGGGGGTTCATGGAGGGGGAAGTAGGCGTCTGCAGATACGGTTCGGGGTGTGGGGGGGATGGAGAAGGAAGTGAATGGCGTTGCACCTGGAACAGCTGCCAGAGCAGCTGTATGCTGCTGGCGCTCATGGGTGGGGTTCATGGAGGGGGTAGTAGGCGTCTGCAGATACGGTTCGGGGGTGTGGGGGGTGGAAAAGGAAGTAAATGGCGTTGCACCTGGAACAGCTGCCACAGCAGCTGTATGCTGATGGCGGTCATGTCGAGGTGCTGCGGCTTGGCGTATGGCATCGCTTTCTTTGGCGGAGCCTTACAACATACAACAATAACTACACAGAACCGAACTCGATTATTTGTTTATTCAAAATCGTTTATTCAAAAATTAACAGACCAACCTTTATAACGTGGGGTTTTGGTGCTGGTTTAGACTATATTAATTTTTGTGATCTGCAATTATTTCTTTCTGATTTACATGTTATGTCATTAAATACCCATCATTCCAAATGGAAGCATCACATGTTGTGCACATAAAGACATGACGTCAGTCTGAACAGGAACGCGATTTCATTGGCTACCTGATCTCTTGCTAAAGCAACAATAAAACGCAGCACTCTAACGGCAACTGTGTGTCCATCCACCAACGGATTCGTGAGCGGAACTACTTTGTTTACGTTGACATCATCCACAAATACACCTAAATCAATGCGCCCACTTGAACCAAGGCATAACTTAAACTTAAAATCTTAGTATTTATTCATTTATTATTTGTCTATTGTTTACTTTATATTTATTTATCTGTTTATTGTTGAATAGATTATTTTAAATCTTATCTAAAAAGAACGATGTTTATCATGGACTGTTTTTCTATAATTCCATTTCAACTCGAAACAAAACAAAGAAAAAAATCAAGCACCTTTCAAAAATTTAAACTACATTCCTCATCCCCAAATACACGTAAATCAAGGACGCCCACATCTATCCAAGGTACAGTCTTTTTGTTTTTTAATTTTATTATTTTTAGATAACCAAACTATTCACGATTCGTAGTGAAATATTACTCATCAAGAAGCCTCAAAAGAAGAAAACAATAAAAGAAAGAAAATTGAAAAAAAGGAAGTGATGAGGGTGCCAAACCTCTCCTGTAGAAGCCGTAGAACTTGATACCGACAATGCCGAGGCGCTCAGCGCTGGGCTGACGGGGCTCCAGGAACTTGACACACACGTAGCGGCCCACCGGGCACACATCCAGCACGATCTCCACCTCGTCCCTGGGTCGCAACACACATCGATACGCACGGTTAACGCGGGTGATGGTGGCCATCTTTTCTTTACTTTTTTTTTTTTGGGGGGGGGGGGGGGAGGCCGAGCATCACGTACAATGACAAAACCAGATAACAGACAGATCTCATCCGAGGTCTGCCGTTTTATAAGTTGCGGGTGATAGTGGCCATCTTTTTTTTTTCGGGGGGGAGGGGGGTGATACACCATCCAAGCGTCACGTACAGTGATAACGCCATACGGGCGGGACGGTTTCGGATCCGACTGAACGGCCCTGTGATGCTATTTTTAGTTCATGAAGTCTTGAACAATAACAACCTATTATGAATTAGACGATGTTAAGTACATCGTGTGTTTTGTGATGTTTTCCATACTGACTGCAAAAATACCACTGTTTGCTTCGTACGCCATCAATTAAGACACCGCCAGAGTAAAATAAATGGGCTTTTTCACGCAATAAGGGGGTTCAAATAAGCAATTAGAAAATTTATCTTTTAAAGATGCTATGTTTCACCATTTTTTTTTTAGTGTTGACAAGAAAAGCCGCAGCAAGTTCTCACCACTCGTCCTCCACCGTGAAGAAGGCTACGGGGTTATCGGGCCTGCCCGCGATACCCTCGGCCCGGACCCGCTGGCAGGAGGCGTACTGGGCAGACTCCCACGCGTCGTACTCTTCAAACCGCCGCACGTGCCGCTCCAGGTGGAAGTCCGGCTCGCTGCACTTGTAGACGAAGACCATGCCCTTGCGGGCCCCGCGCGGTCCCTTGTCGACCTTCAGTCGCAGCTTCGTCACCTGACGTCACAATAGATTTATTTTCTTCGTCACCTGACGTCACAATAGATTTAATTTTTTCGTCAGCTAGCGTCACAACAGAGAAGTTATTTATTCACCTGACGTCACAATACAGAGGTTATTCATTCGTTGCCTGGCGTCAGAATACAGAGTTGCTATTCGCTACCTGACGTCACAATAGGGTTTATTTATTCGTACCTGACGTCACAATGGAGAGGTTACTTATTCATCATCTGGCATCATAACAGAGAGACTATTTTTTGGTCACCTGACGTCACAATAGCGAGGTTATTTTTTCACCAATCACACTCCCGCGCTTCAGCATAATGTCGCTGGTATCAACCAATCAAAGCAAGAATTAACGTCTGTCCGGTCAGGAATTCACCAAGTGACCTAGGTCAACTCGGACAACTCTGCGTACGATGTATAGGAAAAGATTCCGATATTCAACCACTGCGGCCTTCATGGCCAAATGACAGGCGCAGAGATGTACGCCAGCACACGGGTGTACCACCAGCTCGCTTCCCCTGATTCGGTTTACTGAATAACTCAGCTAAAATTCAGGCTAAGAATGAGACAGAAACCAGAACTGAACATTGTCTCAACATGGGGAAAAACGCCCCTATTTTTCTTTACAGAGGGGGATATTAAGCCCCCTGTCCTCCCATCCTGGGTAAAACACTGGGTCTGAGTTAGCAGTTAGGGGCCGAGTCGTCTTTCGCAAGGGGCCGAGTCGTCCCAAGGATTACGGGGCGAGTTGTCCAAAAAGGGCCGAGTTGGCGAAGGGTCGAGTTGTCCCCACCCCGAGTTTAAGCTCTTCGACATTATAGAGAGTTGGTGTGTGGGTTGTAGGAGGAAAACTGTGTGCGTGTGCAATTTAAATCAGTGAAACAAAGTACCTTGGGCATTTTTTGGTGAGAAACAAAAACGTTACCAGCATTAACTTGACTTAATTTTACACTTCCACCATTCAGGCTCAAGCGGACCTTGAGTCGAAACCAAAGCACAATAAAAAAAACTGAAGTATTACCTTTTTTTTGGGAAAATGCAAGTCCAGCCACTCCGCCCCCGCCCCCTAGTAAATCACCAAAACATACATACTTGGATAAACTCGGACGATCTGAAAAACATGTTGACTTTGGTGCGCCCGTCGCCGCTGAGGTAAGGCTGAGCCGTGGTCCAGTTGCCCGCCAGAACGTTCGTGGGACCGCTCGTTTCCTCCTTCTGTCCGCCGTCGCAGCCCGCCAAGGTCACCTGACAATGTACGCCACTGTTACATATCTCATACAGAGGGGTGTGGCGGGGAGGGGGAGGGTAAGGCTGAGCCGTGGTACAGTTGCCCGCCAGCACGTTCGTGGGACCGCTCATCTCCTCCTTTAGGCCCCCCTCCCCCTCCCCCCTCACATCCCTCCCCGCACCCCCACACCCCTCTGTATGGGGGAGGGGGAGGGTAAGGGTGAGTTATGGTGACAACATATACTGATGTAAAGTATCACAGAGAGACAAGGGAGGGGGTGAGGCAAGGTTGAGCACTTTCAGATGTAGAAAAACAATCCCTAAGACACTACTTTCTTTGTTTCGCATCTCATATAGCCAGGAGGTACTGACTGTCCCTGGGTTTGTTCCTAAGTACTTGACGACGCGAGTACACGGCTTGTGCCTCGGTACTTACTTGCATGGCCTGTCCCTGCTTCTTCCAGAAGTTATCCGTGACCACTTGCACGTTTTTCAGCAGAGCGGCGCAGTCGAGCTCAATCTGAGGCTGTTGCTGCAGCAACAAGAGACTGCGCATGACGCCGCTGACGGAGCCGCGGGCTATGCTAAACGACAGCAACACCTTCAGGCCCTCCGCCGACAAGTCTTCTGTGCCATTACTGCAATATATATATATTACAGTGATTCTCAAATCAGTGACTACAAAATCACTGAAATTTTCAGTGAATCTGTCGGACTGAGAAATTTTATGGAACCTCAAACACTTGAAGGTGCTAGTTTCAGAAAATACTGTTTGTAATAAATAAGGAGCAAAGACGATTTTCAGTATTCAAGTAAAATGAGTCATTTCACCACAACTATATGCCACATAGCAAGCTATGTTGACTTACACGTCAACCACAGGAAGTAACACTCTGAGCTTAACACGTCAGCCACAGGAAGTGAAACTGTGAGCTTAACACGTCAACCACAGGAAGTGACACTGTGAGCTTACACGTCAACCACATGAAATGACACTGTGAGCTTAACACGTCAACCAGAGGAAGTGACACTGTAAGCTTACATGCCAATCACAGGATCTGACACTGTGAACTTAACACGTCAACCACAGGAAGTGACACTGTGAACTTAACACGTCAACGACAGGAAGTGGCACTGTGAACTTAACACGTTAACCACAGGAAGTGACACTGTGAGCTTTACATGTCAACCACAAGAAATGACACAGTGAGCTTACATGCCAATCACAGGATCTGACACTGTGAACTGAACACGTCAACCACAGGAAGTGACACTGTGAACTTAACACGTCAACCACAGGAAGTGACACTGTGAGCTTAACACGTCAACCACAGGAAGTGACACTGTGAACTTAACACGTCAACCACAGGAAGTGACACTGTGAGCTAAACACGTCAACCACAGGAAGTGACACTATGGGCTTAACACGCCAATCACAGAACGTGACACTACAGGCGATAGATCAGTTACAGGAAGTGACACTATGCGCTTGCACGTCAATCACAGAACATGACACTAGAGCCTACACGTCAACCACAGGAAGTGAACCTATGACCTAAAGGTTCAATCACATGTCGTTATACTATGAGCTCACACGTCAACCACACGCAGTAACACTGTAAGCTTAACACGTTAACCACAGGAAGTGACACTATGGGCTCAACACGTCAACCACAGTAAGTGACACTACAGCCTACACGTCAACCACAGAAAGTGACACTATGAGCTTACACGTCAACCACAGGAAGTGACACAGTGAGGTTATACGCCAACCACAGGACGTAACACTAGAGCCTCCAGGTCAACCATAGGAAGTGACACTGTGAGCTAAACACGTCAACCACAGGAAGTGACACTGTGAGCTTAACACGTTAACCACAGGAAGTAACACTGTGAGCTTAACACGTAAACCACAGGAATTGACACTGTGAGCTTAACACGTCAACCACAGGAAGTGACACTGTGAGCTTACACGGCGATGTCGTGCATGAACTGGTCCATCTGGCTGAGCACATGCTGCGTGAGGAAGGCAGGCTTCTCACTGCTGACGGGGCACAGACTCAGCGGGCCCATGCTCGCCAGGGCGGTCAGGCTGTGGGACAGGATCGAGTCCCGCAGATGCGGCGCCGTCGGCAGGCAGGCGTTGGCTGTCGCTGCCAGCACCTGACAACATAAACACCACCCCCCTTTGTTTCTCTTCTTCATATTTAGTGGTGTTTGGAAATGATTAAATGACGATAACTTAGAAACTTAAGCCAACAGAAAGGTAAGTAGATCAGCATGTTGGAGGTTATATGGATGGCCGTAGCAACCTTCAAAATCCGTTATAAAAAAAAAAAAAAAGTGGAGATCTGTTACCTGTAGATACCAGGTTGCCGAGGCGTCCATGACGCTTATTCCCTGCTCCTTGATGATTCTGAAAATATCACTCAGAGTAAAAATAAGGCACTGCCTACATGGGGTTAGCACGTTTTCTTGATGCATGTATCTTCACTTAAGTTTTCCACAAAATAATTTAACACCTTTTTTAACTGATTATATATGATCTATCGCGATGTTCAAAGCTAAACAAAAGCTCATTTTATTGCCTGATATCTACAAGTAAACAAGTACATAAGTACCTGTATCCTAAAGTCTTAATGCTGTGTATCCGGGTATCGCAGCCGTCGCTATGGCAACGCTTGATATTGATCTGTATGAGCGGGTAGTACATTTTGGCGCTCTCCAGCAAGATGACGTCACCCGTCACGTGACTAAAAAATCAGTTTTTGTTTGTCTTAGTTTATTTATTTATTTTTACACTGATATATTTACACTGCCACCGAATATTCTACTCACGTTGAGCCTGAACATGAAAAGATTCATGCCAATTACTAGAGAGTCTGTTTTAGTCTCATTTTCGACACGACTTCCAAAAATTCTTTCTCACGATCTTTTTACAACGTTTTGACACAACAAGACAGGATATTAACAACTATGAAACAACTGAATTAGCCTTTTTCATTTTTTTTTCTGTTATGCGATTTTTTTTTTCAGCATACAATGGTTTACCTAGGAATTCTGACTTCTTTGATCTCCCTGAGCGAGTGTAAGTTCTTGCCCACGGCGACGGTGACCACCTGGGGCATGTAGCTTTGATCTCCCGCCGACACCCCGACCGTCAGCTGCTTGATCACCACGTTGGTCTTCATCCGCATCCTGACCACAAACATCACGTAAACCAATACCTACAACCCCCCTCCTCCCCCTACACCCCCTCCCACCCCGTCTCGCCATTGTCAGATTCTTGATCATCAAGTTACTCTTGATCCGCGTCCTAACCACACCCCCCCCCCACCCGTTCGCCTCCTCTCACCCCCACCCGACCGCCTCCTCTCACCCCCACCCCACCGCCTTCTCTCACCCCCACCCCTCCGCCTCCTCTCACCCTCTCTCGTCCTTAGCATCCTCATCACATGCCACACAACTCACCAACACGCGCTGTAAGTCATTTCATCCCACCCACATACAGCTCCTATATTTAACTTAACATGCAAAAGACTCGGAAAATAAGGGACGTTTTTAATTTTCCCATCACTTACTTTGTATTTTGTATCTTGAGAGAAAAAGTAACAAAAAAAAACCTGATCCAATGCGACCTCGCCGAGCCGTCACTTTGCCAGTAGGAAGAGAAGTCCGCATTGGTCAGCCTGTGTGAATCGTTCTTATTGGAGGAGACGTCTACAGAACTAAAACACTTTGTGATTGGCTTCAGTTCCTCGCCGTTCGCTAGCATGGTTTCCTCCCGCTGCCGGCACGCAACTGACCAAAGAAAAAAAAAGACCTCACTGTTTCGGCATCTGTCAGTTTTAAAATGAGACTATTCCGGGAATATTCCGGGAGTCTATTCCGGCAATAGACAGAACCTCACGAGTCTATACCGGGAATAGACAGAACCTCACGAGTCTATTCCGGGAATAGACAGAACCTCACGCGTCTATTCCGGGAATACAGAACCCCACGAGTCTATTCCGGCAATAGACAGAACCTCACGAGTCTATACCGGGAATAGACAGAACCTCACGAGTCTATTCCGGGAATAGACAGAACCTCACGCGTCTATTCCGGGAATACAGAACCCCACGAGTCTATTCCGGCAATAGACAGAACCTCACGAGTCTATACCGGGAATAGACAGAACCTCACGAGTCTATTCCGGGAATAGACAGAACCTCACGAGTCTATTCCGGGAAAAGATAGAACCTCACGAGTCTATACCGGGAATAGACAGAATCTCACGAGTCTATTCCGGGAATAGACAGAACCTCACGCGTCTATTCCGGGAATACAGAACCTCACGAGTCTATTCCGGCAATAGACAGAACCTCACGAGTCTATACCGGGAATAGACAGAACCTCACGCGTCTATTCCGGGAATACAGAACCTCACGAGTCTATACCGGGAATAGACAGAACCTCACGAGTCTATTCCGGGAATAGACAGAACCTCACGCGTCTATTCCGGGAATACAGAACCTCACGAGTCTATACCGGGAATAGACAGAACCTCACGAGTCTACTCCGGGAATAGACAGAACCTCACGAGTCTATTCCGGGAATAGACAGAAGCTCCCGAGGGTATTCCGGAATAGACTCACTTTGTTGATATTGCCTTATTTCAGACTTGACAGAAAAAAAATATTTTTTTCTAATAGTGTAATTTGCTTTCCGCGTGATTGTTATAACTAAGCTTTGATCATAACAATAACGGCGTGCGCTGACTGATGCAAAAACCATCCAAAGTACCCGTCCCTGGTACCGTTCTTTAAGTATTATATAAAAAAATACCTGCAATGTGCCTCAAAAGATATCGCAGATAGTCTTCGTGTTAGTAACTTCTTAAAAACACTTAAGCATGAGTGGCTACGTTCATGGCATAAATTATTCAAGGTCACCCGACAGAAAAGACCCCAAACAAACGTATACCTGTTTCTTTGAGTTTCGTGAAATGGCTGCTAAGAGCGGATACTCGCATACTCGAGGTGTTGTTAAAGCCATTCAGTATGGGAAATGGCAGTGTACTGCTTGGTGCTCTGTTCCTCAACAAAAACTGAAACGAAGGACACAAAATACTCCAACATCATCACGTGACATCCTCGCTTTTTTTTTTTTTTTTTTTTTTTTTTTTTTTTTTTTGAAAGACGACATTTCAGACATCGACGGCCGGTATTAACAAAGCACAACCAGCTCACTACTGCTACTCGTGCCATTGGTATTGTATCAGCTAGCGATCCTAAAGGCGCTTGTGGTGGTATATGAATACATGTTACGGCGGATCTGCCAAACATGTTACAGCGGATCTGCCAAACATGTTACAGCGGATCTGTCACATATGCTACAGTGTATCTGCCAAACATGTTTCGGCGGATCTGCAAAACACGTTACAGTGGATCAGTTAGAAAAAAATAAAGCTGATCACTTGTTTTCAGCATGGGCATAGTTATGAATTTCTCTCGTCATGTATTCCCATATTTGCTACAATGTTGCTTAATCATATTGGTTAATCATAGTGGTTTCACTTTCTGTCACATATACAGCAGCCAAAGCCGCCTAAAAAGTAGCCTGCTTTAATACAGCATCAGATTTTACAGAAAGTTTCAGCGACTTTACAAGGCCACTGCTTCCACAGATCCGCTGTGACAAACCCGCTGTGACAGACCCGCTGACAGACCCACTGTGACATACCCGCTATGAGAGACCCGCCTTTAAGACCCGCTGTGACAGACCCACCGTGACAGACCCGCTGTGAGAGACCCGCTATGACGTCCCCTTACATTTAAGACCCTGCTGCCGTGCTGTCCGACACTCTCCTTGTCCTCGTTATAGACGTCGATGAAGCCCGGGGTGAGCGAGCACGCCTGCAGCGACCTGACCACGTGACCGAGGTCACCGGTCACGCTGACGCCGCTGGTCGACTTGAGCACCTCGAGCATAGAGCTTATGTCGGCCGTGCCGTCGCCCTCCACGTCGAACTGCTGGAAAGCCTGTGACAACAACCACACACCACACATCAGCAAATATACATCACAGAAAAGGTCAATACAAGCCGTGCTAGTTTCAAATAAGAACCAATATTTGAACGAGGATAAGGTAAGATCAGATAAGACAAGTAGTTATTGAACTCTACTGGATTCAAGGATTGATTGAAGACCGCCCTTCGCGGGTACTCAACTACATTTAAGGACAACAAAGGTTTGGTGTTTGATTTAACTTTAGCTTCGTGCCTAACATTTAAATAAGAACGAAGTTGACCTATAAACTACTTATATGTTATTTTAAAATCTGTCATAATTATTTCTCAGAGAGAACGATGCGAAGCGTGACCAGCGATGAGAGCGGACCATGATTCTGCCAGTAACTATCGAGTGCCAGTTCGTATTGATAAGGAGCGAGCGTGGGGAAGGGGTACCCTCACACGTACCAGCTGGGATTGACAAGGAGCGAGGGGAAGACTTACCCTCACAGGTGACCAGCTGGGACTGACAAGGAGCGAGTGAGGGGAAGGCTTACCCTCACCCGCACCAGCTTGGACTTACCCTCACGCAGTCTTCTCGCGACACCGATCTGTTCATCATCATGTCGTAAAACTGTGACAGAGTAACAGTCTCCTGCAAACAGAGCAAGCCATCGTAGAGATCTCAGTCCCCAACCAGAACAGAAAGCTAAGACGGTGGCCACTGTGGCCCTGAAATTAGGTCCAAGTCAAAATAAACATCGCGTACACCTACCTACTATGACGGGTCATACTGTATCTATAGCAAATATCATGTGAAACGAATTACGAGGGTGGAAGTAACAGCCGGTGACGGACACACAGACAGCCGATGCCGGACATACAGACAGGCGGCTTCATGTGGCACTTACCTCTGCTGCTGATCGTCCAGCTGGCGATACAGCTGGCAGCTGTTTCAGGCGGCACTTACCCCATTCCTCTGTCGCCTCTCATCCAGCTATCGGTACAGCTGGCAGCTGCTTCCTGTGCCACTTACTCCATTCCTCTGCGGCCTCACATCCAGCTATCGGTACAGCTGGCAGCTGTTTCAGGCAGAACTTACCCCATTCCTCTGCCGCCTCTCATCCAGCTATCGGTACAGCTGACAGCTGTTTCCTGTCCACTTACCCCATTCCTCTGCTCCCTCACACCCAGCTTTCGGTACAGCTGACAGCTGTTTCCTGTGCCACTTACCTCATTCTTCTGACGCCTCTCATCCAGCTACTGGTACAGCTGGCAGCTGTTTCAGGCGGCACTCACCTCATTCCTCTGCTGCCGCTCGTCCAGCCACCTGTGCAGCTGACTGCTGTGTTGCTGAAGGACATTCTCCGGCATGTCATCTCTGCAACACACACAAGGGTGACACCTCTGACGTCACAATAATCAACAAAATGTGAAATTGTGTTTTTCCTTCATCTTTTAAACAAACTGTCAAATATCATCCACTGCTGTCACAGTACTGACAACCTCCACACACACACACACAGTGAACTTTTCACGTCGTGAAGTAATATGTTTGTGAACTTCACACGTAGCAAACAACTACGCAACCTTAAACAGAAGAGCAGTTAGTTTTAACTTTGAGAAACAGGCACGTGACCTACTTGACCTTGAGAAACAGGCACGTGACTTACTTGACCTTGAGAAACAGGCACGTGACTTACTTGACCTTGAGAAACAGGCACATGACTTACTTGACCTTGAGAAACAGGCACGTGACTTACTTGACCTTTGAGGCAGCACTGCGTAACAGCGACGGATCAAAGAGATGGCCCAGCTCCAAGCTCGCAGACACATCTTTATCTTAATCAAAAACAAACAATATATATAAAAAATTAAACAGGTGAAATACAGGATATTTAATCTCGAAGTAGATACCGTACATACATATTTGGTAAATGGCAAGACAAATTATTATTAATTTGACAGTTAAGTCCACGGCTTAGCACTTACGCCCTGTGATTTAAAAAAAAATGCCAGAAGGTAAATACATGCCGTACTGAAAAGTTTGAGAACAAACCTGTTTCTATTTCTCCATCTGAATTCGCATCATCATCCTGAAACAAAATTGAAATAATACTAATAATACTAGTATTATTGGTATCGCTGGTTGTTTCAAGCTGCGTATCTCTGACCATTTCTGTCCTATAAGCCAAATCACACTTTGGACGTTCCGAATACAAAAAAATTCTGCGTGTCGAATACAGTCTAACTGGGCAAGAAATGAAAGAAATGATTCTGAGATTTTGCCCAAACGCCAAATTTCTATTGCACCAAACAGCTTTTAACAACCCGTATGCCATTTTAAAAATTTACGTAGTGGCGGTTTGTTGTTTTCGGGACGCGGCGACGCTACTCGTACAGGCACAGGCGGGCTAAAGGTTTCAGCTTTCATATCCTGTATGTTCCGAGTATGAGCGGTTTTTTTTTTTTTTTTTTTTTGCTCTTTTTTTGCTATTTCTTCTTTTTTATTCTATCGTTTCTTTCATTTTTTACCCGATACCCTTGCATTTGAAATTCGAAATGTCTTGGCCATAAGCGTATTCGTATTTACATGTTTGCCGAAAAGTTTTTGCATTTCGACTGAATTCAGTTGGGATAAGGACAGAAAGAAATGATAGAAATATATCGGCAAAAATCAACAAAATTCCATTTTGCCATAAACATATTCGCCATGAAACATTACGTCATTGGATGTTAGTAAATTCAATGAAATTGAAAACCCTGCATTCAATTGCCTAACAATTTTTGGGCGATTTAAAAAATAAGACGACGTTGCACATCTACAATATATAAATTTTCACTGCAAAAAGTTTCAGAACGCTGAATCGGATTCGGAGAACGCATCTGGACAATATCAACGTGCGAACCAGTTCTCGTAAAATATACATTTTTAACAAGTTGTATTTTTGACAATTTTTGCCCGATTTCAAAAATAATGCAAGGTGCACATCTACAATATATATATATATTTATAGTCACTGCATAAAATTTCAGAACGCTGGATAGAACAGTTATGGAGAGCTCGTGTCGACCAAACCTATCTCGCGAGCTAACAAAAAAAAAACGAATACTGTTAGGCCAAAAAATGAAGAACTTTTTTTCTGAACTGCAGGGTTCGCGCTGGGTTGTCAGGAAAGTGAGTCAAAAAGGAAAGTGTGACTCAGTTGGGTCCAGAAAACTGAGTCACAACATCCTGTAACGACACCTCTACCTACTCCCCCGATCCCACCCATCCCATACCCCCTCTCCCCCCCCCCCGATCCCCATCCATCGCATACTCCTTAACCCAACGGCGCTCTTTCATCTAACACACCTTAAACTTGATTATTTATTTGACTTTGAAACATTTGAACGCTTTAAAACTGAGAGAAACAAATGGTTTGACAATTCAGTTAATTACTACCATTTATTCCAGTTTTTGCCAAATTTCAAAGTTCCGCCATTTCGGCAGTTTTTGGCGAACCGCGAAAAAAAAAATAATAGCCTGGTAGGCGAACCCCTGGGGAACATCACTGCGTAACATCTAAACGATTGGAGTAAAACTGTAGGAGGAGTAGCATTTTAAAAATGGGTCAAAACGGGCACAAAAAGTGCCGCCATTTTGTCAGTTTTTCGTCAATCGTCAAAAAAAATAATAGCCAAGTGGGGGACCACCCAGGAAACATTCCTGCGTCATCAAAACGATTGGAGCAAAACTGTAGGAGGAGTAGCATTTTAAAGAAAAAGTTGAACATACGCACACACATTCAAGCCCCCTATAGTGATACGACTAACCCAGTCCGACAAAGTCGTTAGGTTAAAAGGCTATTTGACTTGCGCCTTGGCATGAGGGCGCACGATAGCGGACAGACAGACGGACAAGCTGAAACCTATATCCTCTCGTTGCAGGGTAAATAGTTTTTGAAAGATTATATGATGTCTTTCAAAATTTGAAAGTGTGCATGTTGAAAGAAAATTAGAATTTTTATGTTTTCCCTGATCAGTTCTTAATGACTTATCCCAAAAAACTTGCATTCGAAACTACTATTCCATCGGAAAGATCCTTAGGTACGAATTTGCCAATTTTACTCGAAACAACCAAAGTGTGATTAGGCTTACGATAGTCCCGGTTGACCCTTTCTGTCTTCCTAGGTCAGAAAGGGTCACAGTTCCTGTAATAGAAATGACCATTGATCTCAACTTTCGAGTCTATGGACTTTCGGCGCACGTTCCAGGACACAGAGGTTGTTCGTATTAGCAGGCTTTTTCTTTAAAAGTACACCGAGAAGTAGTATCCCGGCGCATTATTTTCGACCTCGGCCAAACTACCAAGCTTGAGTAAAGAGTGCTTTTGCAACTGTAGATTTATTGTTGTCCTGGGCGATAATGGGGATTATATATCCTGACCTAAAAAAATGTATTTTTCTCAGAATCTATTTTTCAAAATTGTTATTTGACCATAACAATTGTGTGCCATAATTTATAATTGCACCATTTATGTGATACACCCTTTTTAGAATAACGCCACTGGCCCAGTCGTGCGCCGAGTTTGGCAAAATTGAGATCATGACATGTTCTATTATGGGAACTCTGACTCTTGCTGTCATAGGAAGACCGCAAGAGTCATCTTGGACTAGGCTTACGAAGGAGAGAAGAGAGAATTAGAGTACATCGTAATTGGTAACAACAAAATGCTCAATTCCCACTCCACTAAATAAGCCAACTGCATATATATATATATATATATATATATATATATATATATATATATATATATATATATATATATATATATATATACGTCATTCTGTTATATTTGCTAAAATAAATCTGTTTTTAAACTAGTCCCAGCGGACCCTTTCTATCTTCCTAGGACAGAAAGGGTCACAGTTCCTCCAATAGAAATGGCCATTGATCTCAATTTTCGAGGCTCTGAATCTTTCGGCGCACGTTCAAGGACACCGAGGCTCGACCTGGCAGGCTTTTTCTTTAAAAGCACACTGAGAAGTACCCTGGCGCATTATTTTCGACTGCAGCGAAACTCCCAAACTAGAGTAAAGCGTGGTTTTGCAACTGTGGATTCACTGTTGTTGTGGGCGATAATGAGGGATTCGATATCCTGATCTCAAGAAAACGCATATTTTTCTCAGTAAAAAATTGTTATTTGACCGTAAAACTTGTGCGCCATAATTTATAATTGGGCCATTTATGTGATGCGCCCTTACTAAAATAACGCCGTTGGCCTCAGTCGTGCGCCGAGATTTGAAAATTGACATCAATGACCTTTCCTATTATAGGAACTATGACTCTTGCTGTCATAGGAAGACCGCAAGAGCCATCTAGGACTATTTTTAAACACGAAAGATGTTCTTTTTCATTTCACCACTTTGGATCTACTGTGACCATTCGTTCTCCTGCCTCTCGTATATTTCTTCTATCATTTCTATAATCTTTTACCCGGTTCCCTTGCATTCGAAATACAAAATTCTTGCGCATTTTAATGTGGTTAGGCTTATGAGTGGGAAGATAGAAAGGGTCTCCTGGGACGAAAAAATCGGTAAGTAATCTCCGGTAAAATGAAACTGCTCAATGACTACTGAGTAAAACAGAAACGATCATACTTAGACTATAACAAAATGATCTACCTTATAATCAACATTTATCTCATCATCACTCCCACTTGAACAAGCACTGTTACCCATCAATAAGTGTTTTGTAGAAATCTTTGAAAACGGAAGTTTTGTTCTGCGCATACACTATTTGCTGACCCGGTTGTGAACATTACCTGCATGTGTAAGAACTCAGTGTGTCGGAATGCCCGATCTTTTCCCCTGGTATATTTTTTGCTGTATGTTATCGCCACTAGTCTACTCCGCATGCAAAATACCACACCCCCACGCACATAATATGCCTTTGCGAAGAATATGTCGAAAAGCTGTCAAACTGGCATAAGAATGATTAAAGTAGATAGAAAAGGCCGGTTCTACCGCACTTTGTGACGTCATACTGTCTGGAAGTGACGTCATAGCGTCTGGACCGGAAGTGTTGTCTGGACCGGAAGTGTTGTCTGGACCGGAAGTGCTGAATGGACCGGAAGTGCTGTCTGGACCGGAAGTGTCGTCATGATAAGCGTTAGGATAGGCGCGACCATCCATGACGTCATAATGAGGTGATAATGAGGTGATAATGAGGTGATAATGAGGTGATAATGAGGTGATAATGAGGTCATAATGAGGTCATCATGAGGTCATCATGAGGTCATCATGAGGTCATGCTGTGTGGCGGCTTCCTAGGGTTTCAGTCGATGATCGTCGAAGTCAATGAAGTCAAGCTTTCATTTCCGAAGTCAATCGACAACAGACCCTAAAAAGTGATGACCTCCCCCCCCCCCCCTTGAAATTGTGATTTTTGCATATTTATCCGTTTCAGACGATTCTGAACATTTTTCCTTTTTTTTTTGGGTCGACCGACCCCCCCCCCCCCCCCCCCCCCTCAAAATTGTGATTTTTGCATATTTATCCGTTTCAGACGATTCTGAACATTTTTCATTTTTTCGGGTCGACCGACCCCCCCCCCCCCCCCTCAAAATTGTGATTTTTGCATATTTATCCGTTTCAGACGATTCTGAACATTTTTCATTTTTTGGGTCGACCGACCCCCCCCCCACCCCCCCCCCCCCTCGAAATTGTGATTTTTGCATATTTATCCGTTTCAGACGATTCTGAACATTTTTTTTTTTTTTTTTTTTTTTTTTTTTTTGGTCGACCATATACACAATTAAATTTCTGCTGAGTCAGCAATTTTAACAATTTTGAGCAAGTTTGAAAAGTTACACACCATATTTTGATTACATGGAAGTAGCATAAAAGCATGAGTGAAACATATATGTGACACATTCTGCTGAGTCAACAATTTTGAACGAGTATTGAATAAGTTTGAACAAGTTACACACCATATACCATCAAAGTTTTATAAAAGGAAGAGTGACGAGAAAATACTTCACAATGTCGGCATTACTTCTTGACAGATGTATGACTATGGATGACGTCTTCAAAGTGAACTATATTGACTATGTGTTTTCAAAGCTCCCTGCTTTTGAATCGGATTGGATGCTGCAAGTGAAGAATTTGCAATTGCATTGGGAAGCTGTGGGAAAGGCTATTCCAAGAGATCGTTTCATCCGCTCGTTTCTACATGAATGTGAAGAACTGCATTTACTATCAACTTACAACATTGATTTAGCATTTATCAACGCGAATACAATTTGAGCAACTGACCTCATGTTAGTTGTAGCTACTAGAATTATTCTACATTATGATGATGATGTTCCAAATAATGTATCAGACCTTGTTCGATTCAACCATGGACGAGTTGAAGTGAACTCAAAAGTTTGCAAGTTCTTTGAAAAGAAAGCTGACTCAGCAGATAGTTGGGTATAAAAGGGAGTGAACTCAGCAGAGTGGAGTCATTTCTCAGCAGACAGTTGGAGGGAGTGGATCATCAATACATTGTGGCAGTCATGGAGAACAAGACAAGCAACGCAGCAGCGCAGCGCAGCAGCAGCAGCAGCTTTAAAATTAGTGCTAACTTAACCATTACTGTGGAGCATGGAGAATATGGGCCATTTCTACGCATCACACGTGGAGAGAGATGGTGTGCTTATTCACCATCTTTGTGGAAGATTGTGTGCCAGAGCTTGAAAAATTTACGCGACATTGGCTTCAAACTATACTTAACGCAAACGAAGTGGCTTGAAGTCATTTCATACTTGGATATGCGCTATGTGAGTTTTGTGCGCACGTCACGGTTTGAAGGGAAAGAATACACACATCACATCAACATGAATGATGGTGAATGGGAGACACTGCTTCAGGAGATGGACAACATCAACTCAGCCCTATCACCATGTGAGGAATGTCATGACAAGAAAACGATCATCAAGCTGCAAAAGGATGGTCGGATGAAGGTGTCAAAGCTATCCAAGAAAAGGCTGACTGAAGTTCAGTTGGAGAACATGAACGTGCAAAATCAACTTGGACTTACCTGCGACTATTGTGGTGCTTGTGGATATGTGGAAGATTATCATTGCCACTGCCACAAGTATAATTGCAAGTTGTGTGAACCAAACAACTTCTGCGGCAAGTGTGGAGTACTTAAAGTCAGTGAAGCAAAGTAAAAGCACACAAGACATTGAAACAAGATGGACGCATGTCTTAAAAATGCTTATATTGACTTGATGATTGCTAAACTTGCTTGCTATGGCACTCCAGACTATCAACTTTATCATTTGGATGCTTTTTGGGATGTTGTACATCATAGTCTTGATGTGATTGAACTGCATTCAAGATTTCTTGGAGAATGTCATAAAATTGGAATAGAAGAAGATCCTGACTTTGACTTTGATTCTGCACTTTATTCTGCTCGTACTGATGTTGAAGTATATTTCACCGTAGTTGATCATTTGAGAGATTGTTGTGAACTACAAGAAGAGGAAACCGAGCAGCTTTATCAGGTAACTTTAAAGATATAAAAACCTTTTAATCATCTTTGTAACAACATAGTGAATTGATAACATAACAATGTTTTTCTTACTAGCAAATTTAGTTTTATGTGAGTGGTTTCAACGTAAACAAAGAAAGAACATGATAGAAAAGGCAGTAAATATATTAAAAGATATTTTATTACAGGAAGAAACCGACATGTCAGAATAAAACAACAGAAACAAAGTCAACATTGAGAATCTTGTACTATTCAGTAGTCATAAGGACGTTCTTTCAAACATCTTTCCAACACGACTTGAAAAGTATATTGCTTCAGCCATTGTGTCATCCAGAAATGGATATGAAGCGAAACGTATTGCTAAAGGGATAAAGCCATGTCCTTACCAGTGAAGAGAAGTAAAATGCAAGATGTTTTACAAGTCAAATGGAATCAGTGTGTATTGTTTCGCAACAAGTTGAAAGAATGTAAAGACAAAACTTTAGTTGAAGCAACGTATGATCATTGGTGGGGAGCTGGTGTGAAACAAGTGTCATCTGGATATCCTGGTCAGAATATTATGGGAAAGTTGTTAGAACTGTTGTGTGAGACTTGATGTGCAGACGTGTGAACATGGAGAAGTGTGTTAAGTGAACAGCAACTGGAAAAAACTTGCTGAATTTGACAGACTTATGCTACATTGCCGGAGCAGCATAACTTGCTAAACCTGACAGACTTGTGCTACATTGTCGGAGCAGCATAACTTGCTAAACCTGACAGACTTCTGCTGCATTGATTCAAGACTCACAAGACTGCATAATGGCGGACATGACACTGAGACAATATATTGTGCAAAAAGCTTATTGTGAAGAAATGTTATCGGCTGTAAAAAAGTTTGCATATTTAGTCTGTCCTGCTTGTCAACATGAAGAGTGTTCAGAACATACTTGTCATACTGCATGTGTTTATACATATTGGAATGAAGCTAAATATTACATTCATTTAGATAAAGTGTTAGAGAATGCAAATCAACGTTGTGAGAAATATGGTGTAGATGCTATTACATTGGATGAACTCAGTCATTGGTTAGTGTTCATTGAAGACCAATGGTCTCCAGTGATTCATACCATTGTATCCATACTTGATTTGTAAAAAACTTGTTAGTTAAGTTATAAATGCATGTTAGTTAAGTGATGTTGGTTGAGTTATAAAATAAAAGCTGTTCTGTTGAGAAGGTGGTTTTCATTCGGTGTGAACATGTCGACGTGGAAAGACTACTTGACCAATATTTACTTCAAACCTGGACAGCCTGGAGCATTTGCTGGTCCTTACAAACTGTATCACATCTTACGAAAACATAATCAACCAGTCACACATTCACAAGTGAAGAAATGGCTACAGGATCAAGATGCTTTTAGTTTACTACAACCTGTCAAATACAGGTTCAAAAGACAACGTGTCATTACACGTGGTATTGATGATATGTGGGATATTGATTTGGCTGATATGGGAAACATAGCTCCCTATAATGATGACATACGCTTTTTACTCATTGTCATTGATGTGTTTTCCAAATATGTCTGGGTACAGCCAATACCTAATAAATCACATACCAGCGTCATACAAGCTTTCCAAAAGATTTTTCATGACACACAACGAAGACCGCGAACTCTAAGGTCTGATAAAGGAACAGAATTTAAAAATAGATGGGTAAAAGCATTTTTGAAGAAAGAAGGAATTCATGCTTATACCACAAAGAATGAAACCAAAGCCAACTTTGCTGAAAGAGTCATTCGTACTCTGAAGGGAATGATGTATCGGTATTTTCTACATAATCAAACCTACCGCTACGTAGACATTCTTCCAGACTTGGTGTACAATTACAACCATAGACCTCATGGTTCTCTTCCTAATAAATATGCTCCAGCCGAGATTCGTAAAGACAACGAATCAAAAGTGTGGAAGTATATGTATGTCGACAAACTGAAATTGAAACCGAAGAAGAAGAAGAAGTATAAATTTAACATTGGCGATCATGTTCGCATTTCCCACATTAAACATGTGTTTCAACGCGATTATCACATCAAATGGACGCAAGAAGTCTTCATTGTCACACATCGTTGTAAGAAGCAAGGAATACATTTGTATCGTGTGAAAGACTTTTTAGACGAAGATATTGATGGACATTTCTATGAAGAAGAACTGCAGAAAGTGACCAAAGATATTGAATCTATTTATAGAATTGAAAAGGTCTTGAAAACACGTAAAAGACGAGGAGGAGGTGTGAAAGAATTATTTGTCAAGTGGTTAGGTTGGCCAAACAAGTTTAACAGTTGGGTGAAAGAAACAGACATTCAACAATGAAGCATCCATTTACATGTTTGGTCTCTGGACCTACAGGCAGTGGCAAAACGTCTCTGGTGAAGGAAATTCTAGAACAAAAGTTGATTCAACCCTCTCCAAAAAGCATTTTATGGCTCTATGCAGCAGATCAGCCTTTGTACAAGGGAATGAAAGGCGTGGAATTTTACCAAGGCATTCCAGATGACATTGAAGAGCGTTTTAACCCGAAGAAACCAAACTTACTTATCATTGATGACTTAATGACCAAATGCCATAGTGATGAGCGTATGACACGTCTCTTTAGTGTTGGCAGCAGTCATCAAAATCTAAGCATTATCTTTATTGTGCATAATTTATTCCATCATGGGAAAGAGATGCGAAATATTAGTTTGAATACACATTATATCATTCTGTTTAAAAATCCGAGAGACAGTCAACAAATTAGTACATTGGCGCGGCAAATGTATCCTGGAAGATCTCAATTTCTCATAGAAGCCTATCAAGATGCTACTAGCAAACCTCATGGTTATTTATTCATTGATTTAAAACCAAAGACAAATGATCAACTACGTATTCGTACAGGCATTTTACCAAAAGATACACATTATGTATATATTGATAAAGCAGTGTATGAACAAGAACCAACTCATTTGACCATTCGCAGTCAAGATGTCTAAACGTATTCGAGCGAACCAGCCGTTTCTTCATTTGCTTGCACGCAGTGGGCCTAAACGACGTAAATCCTTGCTACAGCAAGCTACAAAAGAGGAATTAACAAGCTTGTTTGAAATTTGTTTGAATATATTGCAAGGACATTTACCCTTAAGCTCAAAACGGTTTAAGGAATTTAAACGTGAACGTCATACGCTACGTACTCTAGCAGATAAGAAGATATCCCTTCGACGAAAAAAGAAGTTGATTAATCAGAAAGGAGGATTCATTGGAGCTATTGCTAGATTGGCATTGCCCTTGTTAGCCAAACTACTGCTAAAATGAAACATACGATGAAAATGGTCCTCATTCCTGAATATGAATATAAAATGTTGCTAGAAAAGAAGGGAAAAGATGGTGAAATCAAAACGAAAGTGAATAAACTTTTACGTGGGAAACGAACACGTGAAAAGGCTATAGAAATGTCTCAACTTCTTGGTCGTCATTTACGAACAAGTCAGTCTAGGCAGCAAAAGCCCTCATCATCATCATCATCACCTGAAAAGCCAGAAAAGTTATTTTTAAGTCATTTTCAACCTATCTATCATGGAAAAATAACACAACTTTTAGCAGAACTGAAGAAATATGGTACGACATGGTCAGACAAGAATGAACTTGTGTTGAAAACGGGCGATATTATAGCAAATTCCAACGTGGTTGATTTGATGAAAGAAGCATTGGTGGCGACAAGAAGAAAAGAACGAGCCATACCACCATATGGCTGGCATCCATTTATCCAGGAAATTGTTGATGCTAATATTCCAAAAACAATGTTTAGTAAAAAGACCACTCGTGACGACATTACAACAGAAATGAAACAACGTCAACAAAGACAGTTTCCTGAAGGATGGGAAAATTTTTAACATGGCTGAAAGAGCTATGTTGTTGTCAAGACACAACTATTCCTGTAAAAATAAGATGTACAAGTGCTTGTTGTGAAGGAGAAGTCATAGATCATCATCATGATGTGAAAGATCATTTACATACTTGGTCGAATGGCGCGCGCTACCGTGAAGTATATAGACAACGTCAACGCACCTATACCATTTAGTTCCCATCATGGAGTCGACAAGCTTTTACATCACTTTGCCTAGCAATGCGAGTATGAGCTATTATCCCAACAACAAGGCTTCGAATTATCAAATTCGTATGCCTCGAACCATTTATCTGAATGGAAAATATGAAGTGGCTTTAGCTGAAATTCAATATCCACATACATGGACAACGATGAGACAGGGCCTGGACTACTCTATTCAGTATCGACAAGAACTATTCGATGATCCTATTCTTAGCACTCTCGATATTCCTTATGGGTACTATAGAACCATACAAGAACTATGTGAGGCAGTCAATGAAGAAGCGACTAATGCTCTGAAACTTACAGAAGCTATTCGAATAAAGTATGATAAGATTAGACGACGTGTGTTTCTATTTCTCGATTATGGTTATGAAGTGTCCTTTTCCGCTGGATTAGCTGAGATTTTAGGATTTATCCCAGATCACTGGTATACTGAAACATGTACAGCTGACCATAAAGCGGATGTGAAACAGGGGTTTTATACACTGTATGTGTATTGTAGCATTTGTGAACCACAAGTTGTTGGTGATTATTATGTTCCGTTACTACGTTCTGTTGGCATACAAGGCCATGATTGAGATATTATCATGAAAACGTATGGCGAACCGCATTATGTTCCTGTAAACACATCCAAATTTGACATGATAGAAATGAATATTAAGGACGACACAGGCCATAATGTTCCATTTCAAACTGGAAAGGTGATCTGTAAACTTCATTTTCGACCAAAAGCAATATGAAAGCTTATACACACGATCCGTCTGCATATCGCAACCATTTTCTTCGTCAAGTGGGCGGGGAATTACCAGGATTCAAAGGAGCGCGAATCCAATATGGCGATGGTATTGGTTCAATACTGGGATCATTGGCTCGCAAAGCTATTCCACTACTTAAGGCTGGGGCTAAGATCGTTGCGCCACATCTTAAGAAGGCTGCAAAGAATGTCGCGAAAGATGTGACGGGTCGAGTAGCAGAACGTGTGTTTGGAGAACAAAAGCGTGTGCAACCGACGAAACGTGCCAGAAGACGAAAAACAGCCAGACGGATAACATCAAAATATCGCAAAGATATCTTTTGAAATCATGTCTCTCATTCATAATCATTCGTGTGAATGTAGTCTTTCTCCATTGGAATGGTTTCACGTACCACCAACGCAAACTGCTGTAGAGAAAAGTTATAATGTTGACTATCAACCACTTACAAGCATTAGAGAAGGCGCTCCAATAGAATTCTACATTCCTGCGAGTACAGAAGAATATCTAGATTTAAAGAACAGTAAACTCCATATTGTATGTCGCATTCTAAAGGCTGATGGAACAGAGTGTGGCGCAGATGATAATGTCTCTTGCATCAATGATGTGTTTAATGGGTTATGGTCTAATATTGAATTGTTTCTGAATGATCGTTTGGTTTCGCATAGCAACAATACTCATGGTTATACCAGCATTATCTCTCATCTCATCCATGATTCGGAAGAAAGTCTGCATTCTGAGCGCTCTATGCGTCTCATGTATAAGGATACTGCTGGGTCAATGAATAGTCATGAGGTGAAAAGACCTAATCATGAACAATATGTATCCGGGTTTCATGTCAATGCCGACGGCGGTGACTTGGCTGAGCAAGGAAACAATGGCTTACATCATCGTTATTTGCATACACGTCTTAGCCGTGATGTTATGCTCACAGGTGGTTTAAGGATAGATTTGTTTGAGCAGGATCGTTATCTTCCGAATGGTATCAGTTTGAAATTGCGTTTCCATAGACAAAAAGATGACTATGTATTGATGGCTGCAGATAATACCTATAAGGTAGAAGTAAAAGAGGCATTTTTAACCATTCGCAAAGTGAGGGTGAGTCCAGGTATTCAGTTAGGACATACAGATGCATTGATGAAAAGTCCTGCCAAGATCATCATCACTAGAAAAGAATGTAAAGTCTTGGCTATTCCAGCAGGATTTCAGTCTTTTGTGAAAGATAACATCTTTTTGGGTCAATTACCAAATCGTATTGTCATTGGTCTGGTTCATAATGAAGCTTTTGGTGGATCAGTATTGAGGAATCCATATGATTTCAAACATTTTGATCTGGACTATATGCAACTGTACACGGATGGTGAACCAGTTCTATCCAAACCTCTCAAGCTTGACATTACACAGAACAAATACCTGGACGCTTTTGAAACGCTTTACAAATCGTTTGATCGATTGAATGGTGAGAAAAGTTCCATTATAAAACGGGACGATTGGCCTAGAGGTTATGCTTTATTTTCGTTTGACTTAACACCGGATTATGATGGCGATGATCATTTCCCCCTGATCAAGCATGGGAATTTGCGGCTAGAAATGAACTTTGCTACGGCTTTGCAACCTACCATCAATGTCATTGTCTATGCTGAATTTGACAACATTATTGAGATCAGTGCAAATCGCAGCATTCAATTCGACTACCAGTCATGAACACGAAGCAGATTGATGCCATATTGAGTCATGATGCCGCGACCAAAGACTTGTTTCAAGGCGTGTTTGCCATGGACCAGTTACCATCTTTACAACGCGGCGCCTATGTGATCAACACAGACGATCAAGATGAACCAGGAGAACATTGGGTGGCAGTGTATTATGATAAAGACCCTGTGGAATATTTTGACTCTTATGGACTATTCCCTCTCGATGATCGTTTAGACATGTTTTTAAGAAATGACTATATGTATAATTCTATCTCATTACAAACGCCAATATCATCATCATGTGGTTTTTATTGTGTATATTATATATTACATAGAGCTCGAGGTCAGAGTATGTTTGATATTGTGAATATATTAAAAAGAAAGGATGGTGATTTTATTGTAAAGGATTTTGTATATAGACATTATAAACCATTGTTTTATTAATGTTGTTGTTGTTATATTAGTTAAGTTGTAGTTAAGTTGTTGTTGTTATATTAGTTAAGTTGTTGTTAAATAAAACAAACCAAGTTTTCAAACAGTCTTGTTTATTGTGTTCTATTTACAAATTCTTAACTACAAACACTATTTACAAAGTTTACAAACACTATTTACAAACTTTTATTTACAAAGTCTATTTACACTATTTACAAACTCTTAACTACAAACTTTTATTTACACTATTTACAAACTTTTATTTACACTATTTACAAACTTTTTATTTACAAACACATTCATTTTTCAATACATTCATCAATGCATGCCATTCATCAGAATCTAAATTGATATAGGTATCATAGACATTATACCCGTGTTTGTAAATGCTATGAAAGCTCACATAACACACATCACCAAACTTTATCACTTTCACAGTTTCATGTTCAGACAGTTTCAGTTCATATCCTTCTTCTAAGTCAATGTCCATCACACGCATAGGTTGTGTCAGCTCAATGGATTTGGTACCCCGCTTGAGTTGTATTCCTCCCTCTTTGAATTCAAGCGTTAGGTTCTTTCCAATCCAATGCTTGTAACAGAGCGTACCATTCCACTGTGTTGAGGGTGATGTAGTCGTAGCATTCTGTAAGCTCGTCATACTGACGAAATTGTACAAACACGTCTAGACCGTTCTCAGTCACACGCACTTCTAATTCATTTGAGACTGCTAGGAGAAAGCCGGGTATTCTCAACTTGTCTAGGTGATCCTTCAACACGGATTGGTCATCAAGTGATACTGTCCAAAATGTCTTAGCACAATGTCATCATATTCGTTTCTCAGATATGAGAATCCATGCGTCATGGGTTTATATTCCGTTAAAAAGTCTTCCATCTCGTTCAACAGTCAGATGAACTATGAGCTGTCTCCTTGTCTGCAAAGACGTTTTTATGCTCGCAAGATGGTGAAGAGTGGATGTTGTATCGCTTCTAGGAATCGTAAGACTGCGCGCCAGTTCTTGATATCAAAGAGGATCAAATCTGTATATGGTGTATCTGGCACAACTCCCTTATAATCCTTTGGATAATCCTGTAAAAGATTTCTACAGATTTCTACACGTATGTTAGAATCATATTCAGCTACCGTCACTTCCACTTTATTTTCAAGTCTACGTTTAAACCCAGGTTCAAGTGGTATGTTTTTAAAGTCTTTCCACACTTCAGGTTTAAACCGATGATAACTTGTCTTAGAATCTAGTATCACTTCATTCCTCTCATTGACAGTAAGGTAAACACCACCGTTCAGCATGAGTGCATTCATGATTGTTACCTTGTTATGAGCCACCTTCTTGTCTACGAAGCCTTTTATCCACTTCTTTCACCTGCTTCTTCAGCATTTTCCATTCAGGTATTGTCAGCAAAATTCCCTTTTTCGTTGGACGGTTTTTTCCAGTCCCCTCATCTCTGAGGTATTTGCGAATGTTTATCACACCTTCATTACTTTGTTTCATAATCTTGATATACTTTCCATTGCCTAGAGAAAGCATTCCATCCCACGACTGTGGTGTTGGTGCTATCTCCACTTTTAATTTCTTGATGGTATTGTCAGGATGTTTCACAGTCATGTCTTTGACTGTATCAGCAAGAGTATCCATATCCGTTGTTGCAGATCTTTTCCGATTCATGTTGACGCTTCAGTGTTCACACCTCAACTAACTCTAAAGTTGAAGTGTCTCCCCCTTATATACTGTAATGCCCATGCGCCAAAGTGGAATAGCCATCACTCATCACATATCGCTTGTCATCAAAAGGAGAGAGAGCCACTTTCCTCAACTTCTCCGAGAAGATCTGGTGGTCATGACTTCGAATGATGTGCCCTGTGGTTATCGTTTGCGTTTGGTTGAACAAACTGTCTCTATACTGGTGATGTTTCATACGTCTTTGACACGCGCGAGTAATGCCTTTAGCCGTACGTTTTTCTTTCCCACCATACATCATACTGTACATTTTCGGTCGAAGTCCAACAAACTCTTCTATGGGAATACCCGCCGTCTCATCTTTCATTTTCCCAAGCACTTTCTTGTTCACGTTGGAATGCAGGAAATGATCTGGGGGATAGTCACTTGTGTCGAACAAGTCGGCATCTTCCTGCATGTCTTTGTAGATATCTTCCGTTTCTATGTCATAACATAGACTGTCGGTGTCGCTGAACAACAGCTTGGCGTCGGGATACTTGGTCATGATGTAGTTGTAATGAAAGTGGAACATGAGCACCTTGCTGAGGTCGAGAATGGTGAAACCAACTTCAATGGGTTTATCCAGAAGCAGATCCACTTTGCGCAAATGTACCGCGGTCAAATCTTCGTTGAAAATTCTAAATTTGTGGAATGAAGGTTTGGCCATAAGTTTCTTGAACCGCTTTTCTTTGTGAACAAGTTCCACATTCATGCGTTTTCTCACATTTTCCATGGTTTTGCCAAACACAGAGTTGTTCATCAGTTTGAAAAAGTCTTTCTCAAACGAGTTCTTGGCCAACTTTCTCTTTTCCGTGTTCAAGGAGATGTATTTCTCCAACCATTTGCTCTGTGCAAACATGATGGCACGATGCACCTTCGTGACTTTCAATCCCAGTGAGACATATTGCTGTAAATTTCTATAATGAAGCACATATTTCTTCTTGTCGCACAAGTTGGGAATGAGCTTTTCACTAGGTTTGCCTTTCATGTTTAGATCTTTCCGCAGCTTCTGACTATGTTTTGACAATTCCCCCACTTTCACACATTTCCGTTCTGGAGCCACTGGGTAGTGATTATGATGATCATGGATTGAATATGGGTATTCCAAATCCACTTCTAAAATGTATCCAATCTCGTCATCTTCATCCACATCCATAAAGTCAATGGATTCTGGCTCGCTCACCCACATAAATCCACTTTCCGGCATGCTTTGCGACATGGCCCAGCCATACAAGTTGTTTGCATCCAGGGACGTCAAGTAGTTGGTCGGTTTCAAGGGATCGTAATCTGCTACGTAGGGGTTATTTGCTTTCGCATACTTGTGTGTGATGACAGATATTCCTCCCCGTAGACCTTGTTCAACCATTTGGTACATGTCAATGTCGTTGATCAATTCCAATTTCACCTTTGTCGCTTTCAACATGGCATCCCACGACAGTCCTGGCGCTGTATAGTAGTGAGCAGGATCCAATTCATACGTGTTGAGACTACGTGACGAAAGTTTTGAAACACGTCAGCCAGCAGCAACACATCTGATTTCAGGTACAGGTCATGGTATTCACCAAATGTAGTACAATGGAATGTCTCCCACACCTTCTGCGCATGCGCATAATCCTCATCGCTAATGTCTTCTTCACTGAGCAGGCTGTAAAACTTGTCTTTGGACGGCAGTTGTGTTTCAGCAAACTTGGATGGCTCATCCACGTAATCGTAGGGGTACACTCCCTTTCTCAACAGTAACTCTTGTTGGTCGCTATCGTGAATGTGTGACGTCATGTGATAAAAGTTGTCTTTCCCTTCTGCTGCCAGAAGTACTCATGAACTGATAACTGTCTGTAAATTTCAGATTGCTCATGGTGAATGCAATATATTTCTCAACGGTGTTGGGAATGACTGTAATGGTTTCGTTTTTTAACTTTCCAATTTCTTCCATGATCAAATGGCTGTCATAGCCTCGTAAATTGTGGAAAAACACAGGAATGATGAAAGAATCTTCAACATCCTGCTGATCCTTTCGAAATCGAAATTGTAAATTGCATTCACTATGTGCAGCTCCACGGTATTTGCCATTGATATGGTCATGATCTCTCACATGATCTGCTCCTAGAGGCTCATGACAAATGTAACAATCTGTGGCGTTCTTATAATGCTCTTCATCTTCATGAGTCATCACCATTTTCTTTTTCTGTTGTAAACCATGCACAATACGATCACGCTCATTCACCATATGGTCTAAAAAGACTTTCACAGCATTGTCTCCTCGATACACGACTGGAGCACGTGTATCATACTGGCTCACAACCACATAGGCGAAGCTGTTTGGACGATGATGCTGATACCTAACTTCTTCATGCTTTTTCGTGAAACATTCAAAGTCTGCATAAATGACAAAGGGCGCTCGCTGTTGTTTGGCTACATTCTTGAACTTGATGAAGGGTTCCTTGGGGAATGATAAACGTTGTGCGCCATGCTTGCCACACACTTCACGATGCTTGTCTAACAGATCTTGCCGCTTAAACCCGTGAAGACAGTTGAAACAATAAAATGCTGCATGCTGATGGTTTGATCGATAAGCCATCAGTCTGCTGAAATTCTTGATGAGGCAGTAATGTCTTGTCTTGTCATTGCTAATCAAAAGTAAGTTGATTTCTCTCGCACTGGTGTTTCGACTGAGTTGTATGGGAAAAACGACATCATGTTCATATCTAAACACGTTAATGGACACATCATTCTCCTTTTCAAATTTTGGAATGTCTGTAATCGGTGTTGGAAATGTCATGCCTTCCACCTTCAATTCGTTCTCAAATGCTTTGTATTGATGCACACGCTGTGGGTCATTGCTTGTTGAAGGGTGAAGGTGAGCCAATACAGACCATAAGAAGCACTTGTTGTCTTTATTCTGAATGTTTAATACACCTTTCGTACTCTTTACTTTCTTCGGTAGTGGGATAAAACTGCTCGCTTCCAGTGGCGCTGACGTAGCTGTATGTACTTCAATGAATAATATGTTTTCCAACACCCAGCCAGAACCTTGTCGCTCATGTTCATCAAACCTGGTAAACAATTCTTTATAGGCTTCTGGCAAGTCCTTCTCAATATCTGCTGGATTGTATGCTGCATATGTTGGACTACTGATGAAGGCATTATCCACGTGTTCTACCATCACGCCTTCAGCATTTGGTGTCATTTTCTTGAAGCGTGCATGTACCACAATGTACCATTTCATGCCATGGTTTAACGTCTCTAGCAAATGTCTCTTAATCCGGTTCTCTTGTTGTCGCATTTCAAGTAGCAAATCCAATCCATCTTCAGGCTCAAACCGCCTTTCCTGTGCGTTTTCACCAAGACTCACTCTTCTGCCTCTGCCTACTTGTCCTGTCTCTTTCTTTCTTTGTTCTTCATGAGACACATTTTCCATCTCAGCACATGCATGTGTCTCAAATGCATCCAAAGATGGAAATATTTTAATACATTCACCGCAGAGGACTGGATCAGGTCTTTCAACATCATCTTGTAAGGTCTTTTGTCTCTTGGCTTCAATCTGCTCAACAAGCTCTTCACGAGCACGTTTCAACCTAGCTGGTTTGCATGTATGTGCCACGAACACTTCCAGAGATGGAAATGTTACATCACAATCATGACAGTAGACTGTTGCCATCGTTGTTGCTGTTGCTGTTGCTAGAACTGAAATGAAGTAAAATATACGTTTCACTCTTCCTTTTATACCACCTCAATGGTGTGTTAACTCAGCAGAACGTATCACTAGTTGACTAGTTGACATGTTTCACTCATGCTTTTATACTACTTCCATGTAATCAAAATATGGTGTGTAACTTGTTCAAAAATTGCTGACTCAGCAGAATTTTACTTGTGTATATGAATGTCTTACTTACAGTTGTACAGCTGCACTGCTACACAGCAGAGACATCTAGTGGTGAAGTTAAATGGTCTGCCAAATGGTATTCATCCGCGAAGAAGCACTGTAATGGTGAAATTTTCAGTCAACTATAACGAAAGTTGTCACAATTTTAAGTTAAAATGGCTACATGCTATAAATATGCATACAGCCAGCTGCGCAAATAGCCTATGACTACTTTATAACAAAACTTTACATAAAACTGAATCAAATGGTGAAATTTTCATATAAATCGACCAAGTATAACGAAAGGTATTGTTTTACAAAGTTTCAATTAAGCAAATAACCAAAGTTTGTTTACAAAGTTTGCTTACAAAGTTTGTTTACAAAGTTTGTTTACAAAGTTTGTTTACAAATTTTCAATTATGTAAATAAGTCAAGTTTGTTTACAAAGTTTGCTTACAAATTTTGTTTATAAAGTTTGTTTACAAATTTTGTTTATAAAGTTTGTTTACAAAGTTTGTTTACAAAGTTTGTTTACAAATTTTGTTTATAAAGTTTCTTTACAAAGTTTGTTTACAAATTTTATTATAAAGTTTGTTTATAAAGTTTGTTTACAAAGTTTGTTTACAAATTTTGTTTACAAAGTTTTAATTATGTAAATAACTAAAGTTTGTTTTCACAGTTTGTTTACAAAGTTTGTTTACACAGTTTGTTTGCAAAGTTTGTTTACAAAGTTTGTTTACAAAGTTTCAATTATGCAAATAACTAAAGTTTGTTTACAAAGTTTGTTTACAAAGTTTGTTTACAAAGTTCACTTTTTATTTATAAAGTTTCAATAAACACTTACCGAAATAGTTGTCACTGGATGCCATCCCTGGATCTGATGTGATCCAATTGCTTCCTTGCTCCACTCACCGAAATGACTGTCACTGCTGGATGCTCATCCCTTATATACCCCTCTGATGGAACTGAAGCTGACTTGACAGAATGTTGCTCGCCTAGGGGGGGGGGGGGTCGGTCGACCCAAAAAATGAAAAATGTTCAGAATCGTCTGAAACGGATAAATATGCAAAAATCACAATTTTGAGGGGGGGGGGGGGGTCGGTCGACCCAAAAAAATGAAAAATGTTCAGAATCGTCTGAAACGGATAAATATGCAAAAATCACAATTTTGAGGGGAGGGGGGTCGGTCGACCCAAAAAAAAAAGAAAAATGTTCAGAATCGTCTGAAACGGATAAATATGCAAAAATCACAATTTCGAGGGGGGGGGGGCAGGTCATCACTTTTTAGGGTCTGTTGTCGATTGACTTCGGAAATGAAAGCTTGACTTCATTGACTTCGACGATCATCGACTGAAACCCTAGGAAGCCGCCACACAGCATGACCTCATGATGACCTCATGATGACCTCATGATGACCTCATTATGACCTCATTATGACCTCATTATGCCCTCATTATCACCTCATTATCACCTCATTATGACGTCATGGATGGTCGCGCCTATCCTAACGCTTATCATGACGTCACTTCCGGTCCAGACAGCACTTCCGGTCCATTCAGCACTTCCGGTCCAGACAACACTTCCGGTCCAGACAACACTTCCGGTCCAGACGCTATGACGTCACTTCCAGACAGTATGACGTCACAAAGTGCGGTAGAACCGGCCTTTTCTATCTACTGATTAATTTGTTATGTCCAATTGACGATGCGCATTTCAACAAATTCCAGTAAAAAATTTGCCAATACTTCGTTATAAACCTGTCGCTAATTCGTCCATTAACAACTTGTCAAAAAGACGTTATTCTAATAATCCGTCAATAATCTGTCAGATACCCGTAAATTGTCAAGTTCGTCGAAAAATGGTCAAATTGATTGACGACCCCAAATCCGTCAACCTGACAATGCCAAATTTAAATGTAAATTTACAAAAAAAATTGTCTTTGTCAAAGGTTTGTCCTTTTCTTGTCACAAATTTGTCAATTAACACTTTACAAAATTTTGTCACGAAATCTTCAAAACATCTCTGACAAATGACTGACAAACTGTTGGAATAAAGAATATTTGACAAAATCATGACGATTTGAAAAATGTATAATAGCACCATTTACCAAGGACATTGTGCCCAGGTAAGTTGTGGTTGATTAAATACAACAGAAACAGAAGCGCCATGACAGAGGCACATCGATTATGCACAGAGGAACACAAAAAAATCTGCAAGTTAGCACTCACGCATATTGAATAAAATAAATAAATTATGAGGTGCAAATGCCGTATATGTAATGTTTATGATAAAAGTCATTTTTAGAGCAGCCGACTCCATCTGGTTAGTCTGGGAGGGATTCTTCGTTTATATGCACCTTTTCCTCAAAGTTTTGATCAGGCATTCAAATTTTGGATGCATATCTGAAGTATTTAATTTCTTAATACTCAGTTTTATGAGTTGACTACCCAATGCATACGGACTGCAGGCAGAAATAAAAGAAGTAAATTCAGTTTATTTCTTTAATTTCAGCCGGGTCTCACCGCGAACTGCCCATTTAATAACAAATAACAAGTTCACTGAGATTTCACCACGACATGTCCATTATCAAACATCGTTAGCTCAAACAAAGTGACACGTAGATACAAGGGAGCTTATCCCCCCTTTTTTTGCCAAAGAGAGGATCATGAACAGCATCAAAGAAAGCACTACAGTTCTTGCCAACCCGCCACATGTCCAAAATCAGACCATGGTAGAAACCGTACTGCGCCGGGCCGACAGGAGAGCAGTCACGTGATCTAGAATTTGCCACACTGCCGCTGCAGATCCATATTGCGTCTGTACCCCCATTCTACTTAGAGATCTTCTTCTTCTTGTAATGCTTCTTCCCACGGAATGCTGAGTCCTGCAAGAAGGAGGACTGTTATGAATCACTGATTCAACAGCAACAAAGGGACCAAGACTATGCAAATTACTCACTGCATCATTTGTATACTCTTGCAAATAATGCAGTGCTAGGCGATGCCCAACAACCAACGCGCAATAATTCACACATTGACACCCATTTGTACTGCGCAAGGAGTACGCCACATGTCTGACCTGATGAGCTAATTGACAATCTCTTTTAAATTACATCTTCAGTCTCTTTAATTATATCATCATATGCTAACAATATGGCTTTCTTGATATTATTCGAAATAGACGCTTTCAACAAATCTACAGAAATACTTCGCATAAATGAGATAAACAGACGATGCTGCAACGTGCTGCGATACGTAGCCGACCGTTTAACATACGCGCATAGAGGGGATACGGGACATCTGTTCTGTTCTGTTCTGTTCAAACGTACCCAAACCTTCAGTCACAATATGCGTCTTGTCCAAGAAAGACGGCAATGGTTTGAGATCGACCCCCTCCCACGAGCCTTTGACCTGACTGACAACGTTTTGCAACGCGTGTATTTCCGTGCGGCGTTTATCCGAGGCCAATGCCACCAGAAACACACACTTCAGGGTAAGCAGCTCATCTGAAATGATGGAATGATGGAAAAGTGGCGGTGTAAGATACTTCAAAACCAATGACAAATCCCAAGGCACCACCGTCTATCCGGAAAAGGCCGTTCCAATTGAAAGGATTTAACCAAATCCGCCAACACTTCATAAGATGAACAAATCATACCCCGATGCCCTCTTCAAAATAAAGATCAGAGTAAGCGCTAAGTCATGACTGTCTAACCGACACCCTCCTGACCTCAGGCAACTACAGAAAAAGTCGGCCACTGCCACCACGGCAGCCACGGGATCAATACCCCTATCCAGACACCATGACTCGAACAAACGCCAAGATACACCTTGTTGGTGGAATCCTAGTGAATTCTGTCCATTCTCTGTGGTACTCGCTGAGAAAATCCCTGCGATTTCAAGAAGGAAAACTTATGCACCAAAGTTTGAGGCGAAACAACTGAGGATTTAGATGATAATGCTCTCAATGAGGTTGCCACAGACTGCCATACTCCAGATGAACCGGAAGACTCGTGAGGCACGGTAACCGAATCGAAACAGTAAACCAAGACGTTCTGAAAGCTAACAACAGGAGGTGCTGAGGCCTCGGAGGGAAGGCACACAACACCTGCACCGACCAGTGACACAGCAATGCATCGATCACTATTGACCCCAGATCCGGACACGGGGACATGTACGCCGGAAGACGATGATTGAGCCTGTTGGCAAACAAATCTATGAGGTGCACCCCATGGAGACTGCGAGGCAATCCATCGAAACTTGTAATCCGCTAACGCCCACTCGGTTTGAACAACCTGACCTGTCTGGGATGCTAGGTCCCCTAGAACATTCAGACTGCCGGCAAAGTTAGAAGAATCAGCCCTCCCGAGCAAGCAATGGGACCTCTTTGGTGAGACGAGACAACATGGATGAGCGAGTGCCTCCCGGCCTGGCCAAAAACCACACCATCGTCTGATTGTCTACGAGAAACTGAACTAGATGACCGCATAGAAATGTTTGCAGAATTTGACAAGCTATCAAAACCGCCTTCATTTCCAATACATTGATATGCAAAGGTCATTCCTGATCTGACCAAGAGTCCTTCCACATGCCACCCTGGAAAACAACACCCCACCCGGTGCAAGAAGCGTCAATCTGCACTTGCCTCGATGGAGCTGGGAGAGAAAAGGGAACACCGACCAAGAAACTGGGTTGACACGACCACCAATCCAGATCCCTTATAGCTAGCAACCACGACCTTACCCGACGTGTCGGCAACCTGCCCTAACGCAAAGCCTTCAAGACCACCCGCTGAAACTCCTGCAAATGACGCCTACCCAGCTGGACCGTCTTTTCTGTTGTGACTAACAACCCGAGAAGAAACTATTGCTGAGTCACCCGATGCTTGGGTGTAGAGGCAATCGTGACAATGAGTGACATTATTTTGTGAACTCTGTTTTGCCAATCGTCCAGATATTGGAACAACAGCAACCCTGCTTGACGACTCCACCTCTTGAGTACCTTCATTACTCGTGCGTGAAACATAAACCGGGCCGTTGACAATCCGAAGGGGAGGGCGAAAAACCAATAATCCTCTACCGTAAATGTGAGAAAGCGACGAGCAGACTCGTGCATCGGAATGTGCAGATATGCATCGGAAAAATCCTCGGACACCGTCCACATCCCCTGACTTAGCATCGATTTGGGGCGTATCCATCGTGAACGATTTAAGATGGAGAAACTGACTATGACAAGTCTATGACAAGTCGCCAACCCCCTGATTTTTAGGTACGAGAAAGACACGACTGAAGACGCAGGTTTGCCTACTGGCATCTTTTCTACAGCCCTCTTGTCTATGAGCTCTTGAACCATCAGTTGTAACACAAGTTGCTTCGCTGGATTTTGATCATGTGTCGTGACTAAAGAAGGATTGGGAAACTTGGAAGAGCTTAGCAACCCGACCTGTCCCTTGCAAAGGGCAAAGGGTAACCCAATTGCAATCACCGGAGCTCGCCAGACTTGCCTTTAGACTTCCCCCTACAGGCACATTTACGCTCAATTCTTGACACTGATCAGCCAATTGTTTGCAAGAACCGAAAGTATCTGGCAGTGATCGTCGTGGGATCTGCACCGGATACTTTAATTGGTTGCTACCTGTGCTTAGGAGTGGCAACCTGCTTTTTTGTGTCCAATTTTTTCTTCTTTGGCTGGGGCGTCGAAACTGGAGTCGTACTCTGCCTTTCCGTGGCGTAGCTGTCGGTGGCAACACGACCCGTGACTATAGCGAGTCGGTGGCAACACGAGCCGTGAGCATATCGGGTCGGTGGCAACAAAACCCGTGGGCACAGCGAGTCGTTGGCAACACGACCCGTGAGCACATCGAGTCGGTGGCAGCACGACTCGTTAGTACAGCGAGTCGGTGGCAACACGACTGGCAAATCAATACGAAATTGCCACAAATACCCTATTGTGTTGTAACCGTCACTGCGACGGATTAACATACGGTGTCAAAAACGCGCACAGGGAAAACATCCCCATGATAACCCCGTACCACGACCTGTTATCGAAGATAACACTACATAGGTGTTACTCCAACAACCGTAGTGTAGCTGTTCCGGATACATGGTCGATTCTACACCGATTCAAATGTGTACAGAAGCGGCTACACTATTCCCCACCGCGAAAAAAAAACAAAGCCGCAGCAGACAGCCTAGGCGTGTTGAAAACACGAAAGAGGAAAGTGTAGGCAACTCTCCAGGAAAGTTGCCGCAGTATCTAGGTAAAAGAAGCCAAAACTTCCCGAACCCGTAAAAATTACGTGTTTAACTGCCTATAAAGCCCTACCGTTAGCCAAAGGAAGAAAGACAGTGGAAGATAGAAAGAACCTTCCTGTTTGAAGAGCATACTCAGTGCAAACTGTTTGCTGAAAGTGAGGAAAACCCTCCAAATGAAAACTGAGAGAATCGCCCAGAAAGCATCCCACTCTCTATTACACATAACCGACACTGCATTCTGGTGGCAGGGAAGCATTTACCGAACGAAAGTGGTCAGATAAAACCCAGAACAAAGGCGTGTAGGAATCAGCAAAGTCAGCAAACCAAAGAAAACGTACTCAAAGCCAACAAAAACATACAGTCTACGTAGATACAAGATCCCAGATAAATAATATCCTACAAGGTATGCATTTACCTTATTTTGATCCGTCATTTTAACAATATTTTGCCGGAGAAAAATCTCCTGTTACTCGAATCGCGATAAGTCGGGGATGATTCGATCACATGACAGGAACTGCAGCATGCGCTGATTGGTCGGTTGGTTGACAGGCATAGTAAACATAGCAGCAGGACACCTGGTAAAGTCATCCATGTGGTGCTATATGTTCCAAAGAATTTTTTATTATTATGGATCGCGATAACCAATGTTAATACTTTGATACACTGATATTTTAGAAATTAGAAAAAATAGATATGTCTGTCTTGCAAATTACTTTTCTCAACGATTTGAGCCATATTCATGCATTTTAAGTATTTCCGTAACCAGTTCGCAAAATGGTACAGAATGTTGATTGAATTTATCACACATTTCTATGAACTTTTACGCTGGAGCTTAATAATCGCCACAATAATCTTAGTAAACTCGGTCTTGTATAGTAGGGTCACAAACATCTCATATCTCGTTCGGAGAACTCCACTTCATATGCGGTGTGAAGTAAGGGATAAATGCGTGTCTGTGTCGTGACCTTGGATTTAAAGCCATAACGTGACATCTGCTTCTCGAAAACTTTATACGGTATTATGTAAGAAATAAATGTCCACGTGGCTCATTCCAACATCTAGAAAAATTTGATCTAGATTAGAAAATTTTTTGACAATCCTCAAAATATTGACGTCGGCTTTGAACAGTTTTGTGTATTCAGTATTTCAAAACAGTTCTTCTGCTGCAAGTGATGTTAGACGGATTGTTTTTTAATTTTATAGAAGTGGTCTAATATTTTTAACGATCCGCCAAATACGGGCATTTCTCATAGTTTATCAAATTTAAAGGCGATCTGGACGAAAAAATAGGAAAACGGCTTCCAATTTTTGAGAATCGTTCTAAAAGAATTTTTAAAAGAATCACCTGACGAACAGTCTGACTAAATTTGAAGGTAGTTCGATTAAAATTATGGACAGAGGAACATTTTAAAAAATGGCTCACAAAAATTTTAATTGATTAAATAAAAAGTCTATTTTCAAGATAGGACTACCTCTGAAAACTGAAAGTCCTCCAACGACATAATAGAAGCAGTTTGAAACTAGGGCTGCAAAATTTTTAAGTTCCACCATTTAAACAAATTTAAAGTCGTGAGTGACTGAGTGATATTGTGAGTTCAAAGCCCTTTACTTATTTCGATTATTGACTTTTATGTCAAAATTTGTTTTAATTATGTCATTGAAATTCTTTTGATAACTAATATCATTTTTATATACTCTTTTCTGAAGTCGTATCTGAAATGAGTTTTCTCTTTGATATCTTTAAAAGTTTAATTTTTATCACATTAAAGCCCTGCAATTCAAGCAATCCCCACGCCAATTCTTTCACCACAGTATTGGTCAGGTTGACGAGCTATTGACAAGTTTCTGAAAAGCTTTGCAGTTTCTGAATAGTTTTGTTGAGTATAATATAAGGCACATTGTGATTTAAATATGCACGTTTATGCTGCGGATATAATAGCTATACCATAAGGTTTTGTTATAGGAAACATTAAAATAATCAAATCCATACACCGTTGTTTGATTATTTGTCAATACGCCCAGAATGTACATTGTTCATCGGAACAGTAGGCGATAGTAAACTTTGCATTCATTTCAAACTTGCAGAAAATATGCTCTTTGCTCTTAATTATTCATTAAGCATATTTTTAAGGTCTAATAATTTGAAACTTCTAGTAATATTCATAAGAATCTAAGAAATCTAAAAACGAATGTCCGTGTGTTTTCAGTTCTGTTCAAAAAGATGTGATGTCATGGGGACATAGTACTGGACAAGACCGTCATAATTTCAAACTTATAGTAATATTCATTAAAATAAGAGAAATCTCAAAAAGAATGTCCGCGGGTTTTCAGTTGCTTTGAAAAAGATGTGACGTCATGTTAAAGCAGTACTTGTCAAGATTGTGACAAGTTTCAGACAAGTTAGCGATAAGTATTTGTTATTGTGTGAGGAGGCATTGGTCATCAAGACCCTGATGGGACCAGTCTTGTCAAACTGACAATAAATTGACAAGTTCTTGACAAAGCTGTGACAGTCTGTGACTGAAAAAAATTATGGGTGCATAGTCATCGCTGCCAGGAAATCACGTATTAGGACTGAAAAACTTAGGCTTCCATTGACTGCTAGATCATAATGAAAGTAATGCTCAAGCAATATATTGTTAAGTTCAATCACATGCATTTTTTTCTGATCTTACATTTTAGGTGTTATTTATAGTCAATGACCAACCGAGTCTGTTGTCAATTCTTTTTACGGCATTTTTCTCAGTATGACAATGTGACCATAATTATTACTTAAAAATCATCTATATTTATAAAAAGAACACCCATGCACTATATCACTAACTATAATTTTAAGCCCGACACCAAACTATTGGAAACAACGAAATCAAGTAATAGATTTAATATCAACCAGTGGTTTGATTTTGCTTCAAAGACTCTCGTAATTGTTTGAATATTTAAGCTGATTAAAGGCCTCCGAAGAATTCAAGATTCAAAATACCATGTGCAGATACACAAATTGTTTAGAAATGCCGAAAGAATTGCGCAGTTAGATGTGGATTCTTTTAAACTAAAAAATAATCCAGCGCAAAGTTTTTCAAAGGCCTTTGTTTCATCGAAATTATTGAATTAATTAAATACATAATTCTAAAACGCAATGCGTACGTATATATGAGCGTTCACATAACATCGTATAAACATTGTTGAAATTTCACATTTTCGATCCCTGAAATGTGGATTCGAATTTATTGTTTACTGAGTACTTGTGTGAGCGAGTATTGTGCTAGATAATATTAGGGCTTTACTAAGTTAATAAAAACTATTTTTCTGTATATTGACCTGATCAGATATAAAATTGTATTTAAATAATAGAAGTTTTAAAAAGGTAAGTAAATCCGTAAATAACAACAGTGTACATAAAAGCACCTGTGTACAGTACTGATTCTTTTTGTATTAAATATTAAAATATTGAATTCATTTTTATAATAAAACACATCAAATAACGGTTTTCTTTATTGAATTAGCTAAGTATTATCACATTCCAACGAACTATAACTATACTCTTGACTAGATTCTAGAAGTTGCATTTAAATATATTAAAACAAGAGGGAATAACAAAACAGTTGTAACAAGTCTTAAAACAATCACACTGCAGCAATTATACAGTTTCTAAGCGTTGTTTAGTATCACTTTGCTATTTTATTCTCTAGAACTATACTTACTACTGGCAGGAATAATTATTTATTTTTTTTTGGTAGATTTGACAGACTGAGTTAAGTTTGGCACATCAGGAAACACATAGCTTATCCGCTATAATTTGATTGATTCCTATACTACATTACATTTTATAACACACCATTTAGATGATCGGTAAATGTGTTCTGTGGATTTAAGATTTGCAGTTTTTTCAGCAGTAGGATGCATTTAGATTACTATTTTCGACTGAGAGACAGTTTTAAATCTTGAGACATTGTGGTTCATTGCAAGAGAGTTGCATGCATGTGAACGAAATATTTCTGTTTCATTGTATGAACTCCAACGGGACTAAAACATGTCATGGTGATCTAGCCATTTGTTAACCTAGATTAATATGAGATATTCAACATTTAACTCAGGGTTTCTTTGGGAAATCACCACTAATGTTGATTCCTCTTATAGTTGTAGATATGATCAAACGTACAACCACTTTTGTAAATATAGTTATGTCTCAAATACGTAAAGACAATGCAAACAAATCGACAGAAGCGTTCATTTAAGTCTCAACCACATCGATAGAAAACCATTACACAGTTTGTATCCGTAAGCAATCAATTCCCATTGGTTACACGGTGTGACGTTCCATTCTGTGCATTCCCATTTCCTAATGACGTAATGGTATCGCTCTTTAAACAAAGTTCTTTTAGCTCTTGCAAATTCTGTACTAGAATGGACGCAAAATTTTCCGCAACGGTTTTTAGTTCACTGTTGAATGCTGTTATAACAAATAACATATAATCTGGATGTGGATTGTAGCAGACACCATAGCCATCCGGTACAACGGGCCCATATAACATGAACGCGTCCATTGTGGTCGGTACCTAAAACACATAACGATATCGATGCTTTTGTGAACATACAAATATATAATTATTCTTGTTGCTGCTAACTTCGTAAAGCCAAGCGCATGGACTTTAGCAAAGAGTCCTATACCGACTAGGCGGCTTTGGACAATACTTTCGTTCTTAAGTTACCTAAGACTTGTCCGGGTACTCTGTAAATACGGCATGTCTCTCTAGTGTGCGGTTTATTTAGCTATGTCTTTTAGTTCTGTTGCAAAGGAGTAAGTTTGTTGCAGATACTGAAGAAATTAACTATTAACTGCTTTCAAGAGCACTATTTCTCAACAATGAACAAATTATGTGGATCAGTGAACATTTTATATAATTTGTTTGGACGATTTTGTTTTTATCCGTCACATCTATAGGATGAGACTGAACCATTTACATTTAAAGAGTTTTCGTATAAGTACTTTCAAGATTTTAGAACAACTAAGAAAAACATGGAAATGTCGTAATTGATGCTCATCATCAGCGCATTGCTAGCGACTGGTATTGTCCTTTTCTTCTACAAAGTATATTTTTGCCTTCTATATATCTGACATCGCAAACAACAAATAGAAAGAAGAAACGTTTAAATAATAATATTTTAAAAACAATTCAAGATAACTGTCCTGAACAATAATTTAATACGTAAAACAAAATCCTATATTAGCACGCCTTGGAATTTATAATATTACTCGTAGATAAACATGGCTAAATGAATATTTTGCATCAATTTCAAATTAATTTTCTACACAGTTTCGTTTACATTTGATTAGTCTTTTCTACTTTTATTAATTTATTGTCAATCACTCAAATCGATATTCACTTAATGAAGTGTCTTTTGTACGCTTTATTGGCCACATATGTGTAGGGAATTGAATGGGGTGTCTTTTGTAGGTTTTCTTGGACAAATCTGTGTCGAGAATTGAATGGGGTGTCTTTTGTGGGTTTTCTCCCCTTTGTAGCTGTCACACACTCGCGTCAGAGCATCAGACAAGTTGACTACGTTATTTAGCTATATTGCGCATGTGCAAATGATATAAATTCATACAGTTTGAGAAAGATTATTCAGTAGTAGTGCTACTAAGAGAGATTTGGTCTGGATGGTAAATGCATTACATTTTTTAGAGATAGTATCAAATACTCAGGTAAATACAAGTTAATATGTAAACAAAAGTCGATAGTGGGAGGTACTTACTTGACTTGTGGACAGAATAAAATTATTGGACATTTGATACGCTTCGTCTTGGAAAAGTTCGGGCAATGGTTTGCCGCTTTTGCGAGCCATTTCACGCAGACCTAGCAAATGGTTGTCAATTCCTTTACCCAGAATTGTGTCCACCAGAATTTCCGTTTGCTTAGAAATTGCTTTTCGCATCCTCGTTAGTTTTTCGGTATCCTGTAAAAATATATAACATAATACATATATTATTTTACCATTATACCCCAAATTTTCAGTTTTTAGACTATATAAGAGGCATTTTGACCAGTAATATAACCAAGCATACAGCTTCAAAGGGAATAACATTTACAATAACAATTCACTTCATTTGAGTTCTCAATGAGTTCATTCTTCTGTCTGTGATTTAAACAACAAAATCTTAATCACAAGCTATTTCTCTACCCCTGGGGCCCACTTGGAATGGTATGCATTACCATCTGTGTCCCAAAAAAAAACGCTGAGAAAGAGGGACAATTTTGAAACTAGACGCGGTCTAGAAGTGGGTAAGTTTAATTCAGTACTCCTTGTTTCCATAAAAAGGGGGAGTGTTTCGGAATCACACGGCGCGTTTGGTCAGAAAGTAGGATATTATCCTTAAAGTTAGCACTCAAGGTTACAGTTCGTTTTAAAATGGCATAGACACGCGTAATAACCAGTTGGTACATGAGTGCCCCCCCCCCCCACCTTCCTCATACTCCCCGGTTCTCTCAACAAATTTTAAAAATAATTTAAAATGTTAAAAAAACGTAGCTACAACTCTTTTTTTCCCTCAATATTTACTGACCGACGCCTGTGTTTCTCCGGTCATGGCTTTACAGAAGTCTAACGCCTCTAGCGTACATGCCCGGATGTTATCCACTCGTCCCAACCGGAAGCGACGTATTGAGGCGCTCTCATAGGTCGGTACAAGTTTGTTATGAACCCTACGAGTAAACATATGAGTATATAAATGTTTGAACTACAAAAAACTTTGAAAATTAAATATAGACATGTTTAATTCTTTTATAACATTTCCTCAGATTCAATGTCATCACAGAATTATAGTTTTAAATATCCTACTTTGGTTTATTGTGTTCAGTGTTGACAAATTAATAAGGTAATTATGTGTAGTTACAATTTACCTATAGTACGTCAATTGAAGAGCTAATTGGATAAACGCATCTGGGCTCATGTTTTGACTTTTTGGAAAATTCTTTCCAAAATCAGCAAATCGTAACACAAACATATCGAGATCTGCTATCAATCTGTAAAAGAAGAAGAAAAATACAAGTATTGTTGGACATTTTGCGACTTTTTGATAAACTCATTTGTGAAAAAAATATAATTTAGATAAAATTTCTAGTCGTATTTCTAGGACTGTGTCCAATGCGCGGCAGAGACTACGAGAGGGCGCCCCCTCCCTTTGAAGATCCGCACTATTTTACTTGCATTATCCAGCTTCAGGGTTACACACATGTTGGATTGTTCTTCTGCATGATTTTAGATATTAGTTTAGGAACCATGGGCCAAAAAGACCTTTTCCGAGGTTAAAATATTAAAACGTTACGAATAGTATTTCAGTCTTAATGCAGAATTTCAACAGTAATTAGAATATTTGGATAACTACAGTTATCCACCTATCAATATCCTGTGATGCTTGGTCTATATCCGCTCTGACGTCCTCGGACACCTGCCACTGAAGCATTGTGGGAGGTGGCAAGTCGCTGATTGACTGCATTCTGTTTAGCTTCCGCCTTCGCAACTCATCCCTGGACACCACGAATATATATATATATATATATATATATATATATATATATATATATATATATATATATATATATATATATATATATATATATATATATATATATATATATATTCAATTATATTGACGATAAGAAAGAAAAAGAAATACAAAATATAATTTTTTAAAATATAAATATATAATTTAATTGCGAACTATTGACCAAATAAGAAATGACAAAACCCGTTTAATTTTAAAATTATGATTTAAAAAATCACAGAATATACGAAATATTAGAAACTTATAGTTTTCCAGGCAAAATGCCCATTTAAGACATGATGGTTAAATCGGATAGTTAATTATCAAACAACATGAAAAGATTTGAGATTTTCTTGACAAAAAAAAGCAAAACAAAGAAAGAAAGAAAAAAAAAGAGAGAGAAAGAAGAAGAAGAAGAAGACTTGAAGACAAGGAGTACTTACATGTACTTCAGCAGGTGCTCGATGAGTTGGACCACGGCAATACCCTCGGAGGCGGAATGTTCATAACACAACCCACAAGCGCCGTCCGCCCCGATTATAAACTACAAAAACACGGCATTTTCTAATCTCAAAATTATGCACTAAATCTTTTTATCAAAAGAGTTGTTGATATTCCGGAAGTTAACCTGCAAATTCGTTCAAATGAGGAACAAATTCCATTCATGCCAACCCAGTAAACATCCTAAGGTTCATCCAAACTCAATCTACACCCATCCAGTAAACATTCTAAGTAAGTATCACAGTAAATATTCTAAGAACCATCCAAACTAAATCCACACCCACTCAGTAAACATTCTAAGGTCAATCTTCACTCAATTAACACCCACCCACTAAACATTCTAAGATTCATCGTAACTCAATCCACCCCCAGTAACCATTCTAAGGTTCAGCCAAACTCAACTCTCCCCTTCAAAGTAAACATTCTATGGACTTTACAAACGGACACCTAGTAAACATTCTAAGGTTAATCCCATATCAATTCACACCCACTCAGTAAGCATTCTAAGGTCCATTCTAACTCAATCCACGCCCATCCAGTCAACATTCTAATGTCAATCCTAACTCAATCCACACCATCCAGTAAACATTCTAAGGTCAATCTCTACTCAATTAACATCCACCCAGTAAACATTCTAAGGTCAGTCTTAACTCAATTAACACCCACTCAGTAACCAGTCTATAATCCATCCTGACTCAATCCACACCCACCCAGTAAACATTCTAAGGTCCATCCAACGCCTACGTCACCGACCAAACCACAACATTAACTCTGGTTGTGCTTGGGTCTCGACACACATCAATGTCTAACCAACGTTTTTGACACAGCGTTGAATAGACGTTGGGAAACTTTTCTAGACGTTAGAAATGAATGTGTGACATAAACATACTCACAGTCATAAGTGGGGTATGCGAGCAATTTGTTTATTCTCGGTACCACCCTCTAATCTATCTGTACGTCATTTAAGGGATGACCCCAGTGACATTGTCTGACAGCAATCCAAAGGCCTTCCTCTATCCGATTATTTTACGGTCAGTTATAAAACTACAAGAACGGGTGGGCTGATCCGAAAATAAGAACGGGTTGACTGATCCGAAAATAAGAACGGGTTGACTGATCCGAAAATAAGAACGGGTTGACTGATCCGAAAATAAGAACGGGTGGATTGATCCGAAAATAAGAACGATGGGCTGATCCGTACCCTACAAAACTGCCGACGCATAAACGACGTCGTTAATCTCTAAATTGCATCGGCAGCGTTGGCAGCGGATTTGAAACATCGTTTATACGTTGGATGTACGGCGGAATATATACGCATTTTTAGAAACATCGTATATGCATCGAAAATGCGTCGGAAAAAAGATGCCAATATTGCCAACGCGTATTATACGTATTTTTTTAAACGTCTATAAAACGCATATTTTCCTATGTATAAACGACGTCGGAAATACATCGGAAAAAAGATGCCGATATTGCAATCGTATATTATACGTATTATTTCATACGTCTATAAAACGCATATTTTCCTATGTATAAACGACGTCGGAAATACATTGGAAAAAAGATGCCGATATTGCCAACGTGTATTATACGTATTTTTTATATGTCTATAAAACGCATATTTTCCGATGCTTATTCGACGTCGGAAATTTATCGATTGACGTTTTGTAGGGGACATTATGAAGAATCAATAGTGGAGCATTATGAATATACTTGAAAATTATCATTTGCCTCAATAAACTATCCATCAGCAAACATAAAGGAGGAAAAGACAATACAAATAACTAAATTTAAAAGCGCCAGCGGTAACAAAAAAACTAAAATGTAAGAAGTTAACTTTTTGGGACGAAATAAAAACGTTAGACCACTTAATTACACTGACGAGGCAGCAGCCGCCGTGGAGTAGAGGTATGTTCCGCGCCTAGGATGCAAGAGGTCCCCGGTTCAAACCCGAGTAAGTACTAGTGTTCAGTTGCAATATATAAATATGCTATGTTGTATATTAATATGCTATGGTGTATGTATGAATATGTGAATTATGAATGGTATGTAAGGTTCAATGGGTCAGTTAAGGTCAGAAACAATTTTTTTTTCAAATGCGCACACGCATTTTATACGTCTAAGAAACGCATATTTTCCGATTGTCACTTGGTCGGAAATGCGTTGGAAAACCTCGGAAATACGCATTTTATACGTATAAAATCATCGGAAGTTCGTCGGAAATGCATCGGAATATAAACGTATAACCGACGTATAACCGACGTATAGCCGACGGTTGGTAATACGTCGGATATGCGTCGAATATATGCATAAAAAACTTCGTCGGAAAATATGCGCATAAACGACTAATAAACGATGAGCAAAACGGAAAAAATATGCGTATATCCGACGTATGTTGCCGATATTGCCGACGATTTTATATGCATCTCCGACGTCGAAGAATTTGTAGGGTAGTGCTCGCACTCTCCTTCCAGGCTCATGCTACCAGTGCTACAGGCTGCGCTTCCTCAGCCAGCCGGGTCACTCCACTCCAGCTAATATGTTTATTATGTTACCACCGTTTTGGGTTCAATGGTTACCCCGCCCGCATCCCCCACCCGAGTATTTGTACCCCCCCCCCCTTCCCCCACCCCTCACAGCTCACCTGCATAGTCTTGTCAAACCAGCGGTTGGTGCTGTTCATGTGACTTCCGGCTCCATGTAACATCTGACAGGCCAGCGATACCTCATCACGGACATTCATAGTCGTCTCATCGATACTGCTTTGGTGGTTGAATGAGATCGGCACGGCCTTGTCCAGACACAGGATGAAGATGCTCTGTTCAATTAGCTCCAGACTCCTTCTGTTGACTTCATCTGTGTGCCGTGATAAGTCGATAATCAAAAATACAAACACATTTTCCAGATTAACCAGACCTGGGATTTCCTGAAAATTGTTATTCACCCCTTTAAAAAATATTATATATCATTTGTATTTGAATTAAATTTATAATATTGCAATTATGTATATGTTATATATTATATATATTTATTACATATGTTACGAAAAGCACAGTTCTACGTCAGGGAGCACTCACATTCTAACTGGTTATGCATTTCCATGACTTTTAAAAGCAACCCCTAAACGCGTGTCAAGCCTGAGAAATGTCCCCGTTTTAAACTAAACGCGGAGCCCCTTGTAAATTTCACCCCCTAAAAGTGGAGTGTTCAGTTTAATAAATAAGACTTGACCCAGTTACATATTCATGCCGCAGCTGGAACGTTCGCAAAAGCAGTGATAGAACGAAAACTAGACAGACATGAAGACAATAACTACTTGGTCTCTCTTTATGTTGGACGCGGAGCATGTTTCGCTTAGTGCCATTTCCTCGTTAAGGAGATGTTTCAAAAAGTCAAGGACACGCATAGTGACCAGTTCATCCGTGAGTGCCCCCCCCCCCCGCAATGTGTATTTCCTCGATCCTGGCTATACCCTACAATTTCCTCACTTTAAAAATCTTCTGCTCTACACAACAATTTTAATTTTAATTTTCGAGACCGGCAATTCCTATGGAAAGTCCACCAATACATAGCATTAAATTACGGCTTATTAGTATATTACCTACATTACCTGCATTACCTACCTTACCCACATTATCTAATTGCCTGCAATACCTAATTATCTACATTACCGACATTACCTACACTGCCTACATTACCTGCATTACAGATATTACCTGCATTACCCATATTACCTAATTTTACCTTGCATCATCTTTTGCCGAGATTTGGCCCAGAAATGGCGATTAGCTGCGATCAGAATCCCGACAGGAGGGGTGTCCGACCCGACATTACCCACATTACCTACATTACCTTGCATCATCTTTTTCCGAGCCTTGGCCCAGAAATGACGATTGGCTGCTCTCAGTATCTCGACAAGAGGGGTGTCCGACCCGACATTACCCACATTACCCACATTACCTTGCATCATCTTTTGCCGAGATTTGGCCCAGAAATGACGATTGGCTGCGGTCAGTATCCCGACAGGAGGGACGTCCGACTCGACATCTTCAGCCATTGATGTAATGCGTCTTAATTGGCTGTAGATATTCTCATCACTCAGCCGGTTGCCATTGACAACGACATCCAGAATGAAATACTGTTGTGATACATAATATTTATTTTTCAAACAAGGAAAATTAAACCCGATTATAATAATGTCCATTTTATTCCAGGGGTTGGGAGGGGTTGAAGTTGGGATGTGCACTTAGATTCATATGTGTTATCATGCGTGTCCAAAAAAAAAAAAAAACGCGAAGAAAAGGAGAGGGTATTTTTTTTTACTCGGCATTATTATTATTATGACAATTGTTAATAATATCATTATCATTATTATTAGTTGCATTATTATTTGATTTTTGTTATTATTTGTGCAATTATTATTGTTGTTGTTGTTATTATTATCACGATTATTATTGTTAGTTGCGGGCGAGATCTGTGATACCTGGTTCTTGCAGGCCACGATGACGTACTGCCTGTGTGTGCTATTCCCGGGCTGCTTCAAGCTATCCAGCGGATCGCCGGGTTCTCTGTATGACGGGAAGAGACGGTAATACTGCTCCATGCATAGTGGTTGCCCTTTCTCCCGAGTGTTAGCTCGATCAATCGGTAACGATCGTCTGTGCAGTAAATAGTCATACATAGTTTTTGCATCAAAAATCTAAAATTGCAATGGCCGTTTTGAGTTGTAACGGTTTTGGTTATTTTTTTTTCAAGTGTATTCTGACTCAACATGTTAAAACTGAAGGATGACAAAGTGAAACGGGCAGGCAGGTTGATGTGTTGATTGACTATGCAACTTTAAAATCAAATGTTAGGAAAACGTTGAACTGTTTCTGATTTCAAACTTCGAAATATGTCGTTTTTTTTACGTCATTTGGACGCCTTTTGGCGTTCCGACGTCGTTGTCACGTGGTGTGCCTGCCGAGAAGTGACTCTAATAGAAATGGCAGAAACGTAAACATACGTAAACAAACGTAAACATACGTGTCCAAAACTCCTTTGTAGTCTAGAATGCCAGAGATAAGTTTTGCTGCAAATTTTAACTGTTGTCTCTCATCTGTAAAGTGATTGGACAGATGCCGAGGGAACACCATGCCTGGGTTAGAGTTGACCGGAAGTGCTAAGGGATTCCGCATGTACATGTCCTCCAGCCACATGTCGTATGCCTGTCAGGAGTCGTAGAAACATTAGCATTGTTACATAGGTAAATGCTGTAATATGTTTGGCCGATTCCGAAGTCACTGTTTTTTTCCAATGTTGACCGAAATGCAAAATTCGATGCATGTTGCCGTTATTTATAATCAATACGCCAGTTAAGTCAGTAAAAAAGCAATTATTTGACCTATATGGAGTCAACATGAATATGTTATTGACCATTTACGAAAATGTTTAGATCCACATTTCTACTGGTAAATAATATTCCATGTTTAACTCACACTCTGCTACATATTGCCCAGTTCAACAAAAAAGGCCCGTTTTTCACACGGCTCTGCATTAGCATTTATAACCAAACTAACCAATCAGATTATATCAAATTTTTACTTTTTTTCATGATCTCCATACTAGCCATGGGTTTTAAGAAAGAAAACTCTAGAACAAGAGAAAACCTCCCGGTTACTGAGAAGGAAAATACTCTGAAAAATATTAGAGAAAAAGGTGAGGTTAAATTGGGTTTCTCTAAAAAAAACTCTACCCAGCATTCTTGGCTTTCTGCATATTGTTGTAATTTGTATTGCAGTTCTTCTCCCTCTCCGCCTTCCTCGCCGAACTTGTCAACAAGCACTCGGGTCTTTTCGTACGTTTCCGGTGGTGCCACTGCTTTTATAGACAGCAAGTATTTCTTCAATGTTTCTTTTAAATCGGGGACTGGCAGCTTGGGTAATGGCGCCTGAAATAAATAAAAGAAAGAGGAAAAAATCATGGCTTCATTGAAGGTGCCATGTTGGAAATGATGTTATCTATCTATAAAAATATGCACCGGAGACAGTTAAGACATCAGCAATAGCATCAGCAGTGAAAAAAAGTGGGAGGGGAGGGGTGGAGAGGTGGGCAAGAATTGGAAACAGAATGCAAAAACATCCATAGTGATCAAGTGAACTGAATAAACCAGACCCCGACGCCCTCCATTCACATCTCTATGCAAGTGCATGTTTGCGTACTTAATCGGAATTGACGTGAGGTACGTTGTGTTCCGTTTGCAAGACAATACCAGCATTAATTGATCAAGGGCTCTGTAGACATTCAATTTTGTCGGGGGCTCCACCCTGTCGTGGTCGCTTCTTTTTACGAAGACACTTGGGCAGTCGTAAGTTTGCTACCACGTAACAGAGTCACGTGGTAGCAAAATTCTGAAGTTCGTAATTGAAATCCGACATCGTTGCGATGTCGTAACGACGTTGTTTTTCGATTTGTGACCTCAGAACGGTCTCAAGGTGACACATAGTGCTTTAATTGTCATTATAACACGCACCAATTGAGTAATGCACCCCCGTAGAAAGAAATGATAAGAAACCGTCAGCGTGCTCTAATCGCGTACAAAAGTCACAAAGCCAATTCACAGAAAAACAATGGGCAAGATTTTAGTCCATGCTCTGGTAATTAGCCGTCTAGATTATTGTAATTCGGTCTACATTAACCTGCCAAAATATCTCATTCAGCGGCTTCAAAGTATTATGAACTGTGCCGCCCGTATAATCTTTAAATGTGGGAGAGAGGATAGTGTTAGTTTGGCATGTAAGAAACTTCATTGGCTGCCGATCGAATTTCGAATTAAATTCAAGCTCTCCTGTATTGTGTATAAATGCCTGGATAACACCGCACCCGAATACCTATCGGATACGCTACATCCTGCCCCACCACTAGGACACGTGCATCTAGCGACAACCTTCTTTAAGTGCCAAAAACTAATCTTAAAATCGGTGACAGGGCTTTCGAGCTTGCAGGCCCAAGAACGTGGAACGAACTGCCAAAACGTATACGAGATAGCCATCGCTATTTTTGTTCAAAAGAGATCTCAAAACATTTTATTTTAGACAAGCCTACAACTGTGATCCTTAGTTCTAGTCATTGATTATTCAATTATTTTAAATGTTTTCTTTTAGTAATTGGGTTAAACTCAATGTTATAATATTATAGTTTCCAGTAGTACATCATCGCATGTCTTATTTTAATTATATATTGTATGTTATGGTAGCGCTTAGTGCAATGCTAAATAAGCGCATTATAAAAAACAGTCAATAAAAATAATAATAATAATAATAATAATAATAATAATAATAATAATAATAATAATAATAATAATAATAATAATAATAACAATAATAATAATAATAATAATAAAAATAATAATAATAATGTAATAAAGATTCCAAGATACTATGAGGATGGCTTTGTGACGTAAAACGTTTTTTTTTTTTTCATTGCGCAAGTTTCTATGTGACACTCGTGTCGCGCGCGCAGGACAATACCGTGAAAAACTTTCGAGCAAAATCTCGAGCTTTTGGCTATTTTCCGCTATCTATGAATCGATTTTGCTTGTTTGTGTTATAATAGGGATAGGTCCTGCTGCAGTCGTGCTTTGTATGGGATTCAAGCACTTGTGGAAGGTCAATGAACTCACCGCTGCACGGCTCGTTCACAGGCCTTCCCTCGTGCTCGAATCCCATACAAGGCACTCAGCTCCATGATCTATCCCTATAATAAAAAATGAAGAAAAAAACTTCGGAGAGCGAAATTTTCTTTACACCTTCGATGCAAGGTCGGAGCTGTAATGCCCCATTTTCGATGTTCAAACAACGTGGCATTGCATTTGTTGAACCAAGTGCCCAACCACGTTTGCAACCGATAAAAATAACCTATGCGAGCAACAACTATATATTTCCTTTGCTACGATATTTTAACGACGTCGTTTCACTTTGACTCAGTCCTTTTGATGCGTCGCTTTTATGGCGACGTTATCACGCTGCTTTGACGACGCATTTTTGTCGTAATGCATCGTCTGAAGAACGTTATTTTAAGATCACTTCGGCAGCGACGTTGCTACGTTGTTTCGACTCCACTTTTACGAAAAATCCTAACAAGTGACGTCACAGCGACATCGGATTAACCATTACTTCTAATTAGATATTATAGAGTAGGAAAATTTCACACTCACTTGTAAGTTCCACTCGGGGAATTCTTCAAGATCTTGAGAGGCTACTCTCTCTACATATTGACGAACTGCTTGGCTTATAGCCCCTCTCGATGACGACGCCATTTCTCGCTCCTGCCAGCGATTCTTCGCAGTCAACCTGTTTCGAATGAAACGAAAGAGTGACTGTAGAGCCAATGTCTATTTAAAAAGCATGTCTGCTAATTTTGTTTGTTTTGTTTTTTTATGTTAGATCGTTTCTGTTTCTGGGAAGTTTTATACAAGCCACATTTGAATTGGGGAAATGTAAGATAGCTCAGCCAAAATATCAAGTCCGCTGTTGCATCTTAAGGTTCAACATTAACACATTTAAAAAAAAATTATTCCATGCACCGAATCACACTTTTGGTCTTTAAAGTAAACTAAAAACTATTATAGTTTTTTACTTTCATTTTTTTGTTCATTTGTGGTCAAAACACTGCATTTTTGCGCATTTTTCGTAACGACCAGAGTGTGATTTTGGTTATCTCACGGGCACTCTCGGACTCCATTTCAGATAACGGTATTCTAGAAGCAAGCCCGGATATCCTCACAATACGGATTTGGTTGTTTCGATTTTGTGAAGGCATACTCCAATTGCGGATTCAGGTTTTGGTCAACTGCAAAAAAATCGCTCTCAAAACACGGCTGTTAGTCTAATTTTTTCGAAGTTAGGGGTGGTGGGGGCGGGGAGGGGAGGTCGCAATTCCTGAACGGCCTCCCTACCCTTAGAAGTTAAGACTGAAGTCTTGTGTTCTGCAGGACTGTGATCCTGAATGGCGCATTAGGATAAATCCAGTTTACACAACTTCATTTTTAATAGCCATTAAAAAAAAGAAAACGAACAGCAATGAAAAAAGAAACGTTACATTAAAACGTCGAGTATGGGAACGCAGTGTGTCGTAGATGAACCTGTTGGTCTGAGGGGAGAAGTATCTACTGTATAAGCATTACTTAAAGCACATGCATTTTTGTTCAAGGCAATTTGAAAAAGAAAAACATGGAATCTAACTCTTGTGAAGATGTTTTGGTGAGAAAAAAATGACCCTTTTTCTTATCCCCGGACGGGTCAATCGCAAAAAACGATTTGAAAAAGAAGTTAAAAAAGAGAAAAGAAAAACGACCAGTTGGCCGGGTATATACAATTTACAGTAAATAAGATTTACCTTGAAGGCAGAAAAAGTACTAAAGCTAAAAATGACCCTTTCAGAGAAGAAATTCATCCTAAAATTTGGAGTTCGCTCCTTTCGCATTTTCATCCAGAAACAGAGCAGATGCTCCGAAGTAGCAACATATTATTGGTTTTGGCCAAGGCCAAGCCAGGTCTAATTTATTCCGAAAAAAATCAAAAGGATCCCTGGCCAGTTAGGTTATTATTATCGTGTTAAATTGGGAGGAGAAAAAGGACTTCTTTTCTTTTTGGCAAGAATCGTGTTTGACAAGACCCTTAGTTTCGCCCTGTCAGTTTTGTGGCACAAAGCTCACCATATGGTAAACACTATCACCATATGGTAAACGTCATGACCATATGGTGAACACTGTCACAATATGGAAAACGTCATCAAGATATGGTAAACGTATTTTACGAAACGTTTCTATTCACGTTATTTAATGGGAAACAGAGGACCATATGCTTACTGAATTCAGCCAACTCCGTGTTGATTATGTTGTTAAGTAATGTCAAAACCATATGATAACCTGCATTGAAGATACGACGACTATATTATTATCACGTGATGAGCATATAATTTCTGTGTGGACTTTACAAAAGTTATTCAATAAATGATCGTATGCATAATAACATATTTACAACTAAATATCAACTTTACACCACGTTTAAATGTTTCCACATCATCAAAGAATCTTTCGATAAATTGATTTAATATATTTTTGGCCATATATTTAACATATGGTGACCATATGTAGTAAAGCGTATGGGTTATGCATATATCATTGTGAGATATCACACCAACCACAGTTTACCACCGATACACGTGCTGTATGTTTCATTTCCACGAGCATTAAATGTCAATTGCTTGTACAATCAAGTAATGTTCTTGGTCGTTAATGTGATTTGAGGCATGCCGTTTTCATCTGAGGCCCGCCTTTTCATCTGAGGGCCACCGTTATCATCTGAGGGCCAGTCGTTTTCATCTGAGCCCCTCCTTTTCCCTCTAAAGCCCGCTGTTGTCATCTCAGGGCCACCGCTGTCATCTCAGCCCCGTCGTTTTCATCTGAGGCCCGCCGTTTTCATCTGAGGTTCGCCTTTTTCATTTGAGGCCCGCCGTTCTCATCTGAGGGCCCGTCGTTTTCATCAGAGGGCCTGTCGCTTTCATTTGACACCAGCACTTCCTCATGTGAGGCCAGACACATGCCCTTTCAGAGCCCTGCTCACTCGGACCTTAACTGCATGGGTCTCTACATGAGAGAGAAAGGGCCTCAATGTGACTGCATTGACCAGCCAGCAAAATGATGGGATTACCATGATTATCAATTTTAAAGACTGTACATGTCGCTCTGCAAGACGTAATACCCTGGATAAACAAAGAACGAGTGCGAGAGAGAGAGAGAGAGAGAGAGAGAGAGAGAGAGAGAGAGAGACAGCTAGAGAGGGAGAGAGCGAGAGAGAGAGAGAGAGAGAGAGAGAGAGAGGGAGAGAGAGAGAGAGAGAGAGAGAGAGAGAGAGAGAGAGAGGGAGAGAGAGAGAGAGAGAGGGGGGGGTGGGAGTGGGTGTGGTGAGTAAAGGCCAGAAAGAGATTCGTTTAACATTCCTAACTGGCACGATCTTAAAGGTTCGCGAATGTTTTATGTACTTTTTCGACTTCGCACTCCATTTTAACATAGATTTTCTTACCCTACAGGGTTGAAGTTTAAGTGACGTATGTAGATGTAGGAATAGGACTTTCGTAATCCACTCCTCAAAAGCGAACTGGACAGTTTTTCGATGTGATTTCTACGAATACGGGGAGATAAAAATCATCAGATTTGTGATAAATTAAGGTCTCATATTTTAGGCTAACTAAGATAAAATACAGATATTCTCGTTTCAACTGTTTTAGAACGGAAGCGACAGAAGTACAGAATACAATTTCATTGTATATTTACGAAGGTGACCACCAAAAATTGGCTATAGAGTTTTGGTGTGAAGAATCCCAAGAGTTAGGAAAAATCTTGTAACTTATTCGCGCCTCTGTCAGGCTCAACTTGTATGAAATCAAGGCAAAGATTTGGCAAAAATTCTAATGATAACCTTACAGTTTTGTATATCAAAAAAAAAAAAAAGAGAGGAAATCTCCATACCATGTGCCACATTAATGAAAGCTTGCGACTTTTACAGTGCGAGCAATTCAACAGGAAATCCTGAAAAACGTGTTTTTTTATGGCTAATCTACCCGAGATCACTCCATTATTGTTCGATTTGACCGCTACCATTAGACATAAATGAGCCCGAATGACAGACAGTTGCTGCCAAAGGACTGGATGCATTTTATTCAGTTCGATTAATATGGTATTTTTCTCCTAAAACAGGAACACCCTATACAATTACAGAGTCAAAATATGTGTACTCCCTTAAAAATAATTAAATATACTTTTATTTTCCCTTTGTAAATGCCTGTTTCTTTCGTTTTGTTGAATATTGTGCCATAATATTCATTTATTTATTTTTAAAAGGCTTCGAGGGAGTGTGCCTGAAATACGAGGAAGTGTGCCTGAAATACGAGAAAGTGTGCCTGAAATACGAGAAAGTGTGCCTGAAATACGAGAAAGTGTGCCTGAAATATGAGGGAGTGTGCCTGGAATATGAGGAAGTGTGCCTGAAATACGAGGAGGTGTGCCTGAAATACGAGTAAGTGTGCCTGAAATACGAGAGGGTGTGAGTGAAATACGAGGAAGTGTGCCTGAAATACGAGGAAGTGTGTCTGAAATGCGAGGGGGTGTGAGTGAAATACGAGGATGTGTGACTGAAATACGAGTGGTTGTGAGTGAAATACGAGGAAATGTGCCTGGAATACGACAATGAATTTGCGATAATGATAATGAAAGCTTGCAGAATTATTTAGCTTTCTTCAATAAATACATGTGATGAGAAAAGCATTGTACGACGGAATAAGTAATCCTTGCGTTACCAGTGATGGGTTTACACGGCTTCTGAATACGTGGACGCAGTATGAATCTTATTGTGAATATGCCACTTCTGGATGCTTAGACACAGTACGGATCTTATCCTGAAAATGCCGCTTTTGGATGCGTAGACACAGTATGGATCTTATCCTGAAAATGCCGCCTTTGAATGCGTAAACACGGTATGGATCTTATTCTGAATATGCCGCTTCTGAATGCGTAGACACGGTACGGATCATATCCTGAATACGGGGGATTTTATCCCAATCTACACATTAAATATAGTTATTTAATTATTGAATGGACATGAAGCCAATAACCACGGAATATTTCATTGTTCTAGTAAAGAGTATTGGTATCTGCAATTTTATTTCGCCATAGTTGGTCGTGTCTTTATTTATTCATTTTTATTTGAATTTCTAATATCTTTCATTGAGCTTACGATGTTTATAATTGATTATCAGATATTACTATTATTAGTATCATCATTATTATAATTGTTATAACTATATTATTATTATTATGTGCAACTTATTTTGCGCTCAATATAATTAACGCTTTAAGCTCATTACATTTAAGCAGTGCGTGGAATTGACAATATGGTGTAACTGCTAAGAAGTCTAAAAGGTAAACATTTAAGCTAAAACGGCTTGTCACGACATTACTGATGAGGATCACGGTGAAAAATTAACGAAACATCATACAATAAGCATGATGTTCTATAAATAAACACGTCTGAAGATCTTTCTTTAAAAGTGAGTAAACTGTCATTACCTCTAATTGATATTCATAAGGCATTCCATTGGCGTGCTGCATAGTTACCGAACGTTTTAGTACCGCAAGAATAAGCAGTTTTATTTTCAGCAATTAAATATCTGTCTTGTAAGTCGTCTGGATAGTTGATATCCAACTAAAAGTTCACTTCAGGCTTTAAGCACTAAAAAAAACACCTTATTACGTATGCGTTTTTAAAATTTGAAGCCAATGTAGTTCTCTTAACAACTTTGTCACATGATCATAACTCATAACTAGAAGCGGTATTCTGAACTAATTCCAACTTTTGGCTTTGATATTTCGGTATTTCATAAAGCAGATTATTTGAAAAGTTCTAATCCAAAGATTATATATGCATGTTTCAGGAGTTTTACTACCAATGGTGTTAAGTATCGGCGAATTTGAAATGTGTTGCGCAGGTAAAATAATGCAAACTTAATCTTTGAATCAACAAATAACTGCATAGAATATCTTGTTCGAAAATGGCATCTAAACTTTTAACTACATTGCTAGATTCAATTTCAGAGCTACGTACTAACATGGAAAGATGGGAAAAATTGATAAATTTTGAACCTATCCAAATTAGCTCCGTTTTGTCCTCGTTCAGTTTCAACATATTAACGGCCATCCATGAACTGAATTTGCAAATACGTACTTCTAATCGACTTCAATCATAGTTATTATTTATGAAAGCCACATATAACTGACTATTCGTCAGCATAAAAAGGCGACATGAGATAATTCTGAACGCCGATATCCGCAAGCGGACTAACATATAAGGTAAAGAGCATCAGCCCTAGGACCGATCCACACCAAATTTAAGTTCAGCCGTTTCTGAGCACACGCCGTTTATGAGACTTCACTGATATCTGTTAGATAGACATGATTTTATGCACAATTTGATTCACAATAATGCTTAAATACCCACAATGATGTTTAAATCTAAAAATACTTAAATTTAATAACACAAGTTCAACCATTTTCTTGTTATTATGAGCTTATATGATGTCATTTTTAACCGAAGTAATGCCTTTCATTTCATTTTTTAACCGAAGCGGTTATCTTTCATTAATCCCGTTCTTTCTGAGTGAGAGTTGTCGTTGCGTATCTTAATGATTTTGATCATAAAGAAATCCTAGAACAGTTGTGACATTTTGTACTTGGGTATATTTAATGGTAGAGTGTTTTTTTTTTCAATTCAGAAGAGATTTATAACATTAAACAGTTGTTTCTCATCATGATGTGATTCAAGAACTTGGTTAGATGAAACTTCTACTAAGAAACTGACACACGTGCAACATGCTCCATATTCTAGTTCAGAGCGCTCTTCCTTTCTCTCGAACCTGCGTCAAAATGACGAGGAACATTAGCAGTGTTCCATTGAGTGTTTGGGCGAATTAAGACACGTTTCTGTACAACAGGTGCATGATTGGTTACAATACTCTGTATGGATTCGTTATATGCGGATACTGCCACATCAGCGTCAGTGCAACTAAGTAAAAAATAAGATCAGACTTGAAACTGTCGATATCCCAACCCTTGAACTTTCGGTATGACGGATGAATCGGTTTCGACTTACGATTCGGTTTTGTTTTTTATTCTGAATGTCACAAGTAATGAGATAGTTATCTGATATCTGTAGATATTAATTTAATGTTAGATGTGAACAATTTAAATATTTACAAAATCAAAATTTTACAAAATTAAAATGTAAAACAAATATTTACAAATTTCAAAACAGATTTAGAAAGCTCAGATTCCACTAAAATGTGTCTAAATTCAATCAGACTTTATTAGATTGTTAATTCAATTCTATATTTGAAATTATAATTACTTTTGTAACTGTGCACTCAAAACAAGCTTGTGGTGGTCGAGGCTATTTTTGTTACACTTGATTGCAATTGGATTGTGCCGTGACCTCGAGTTCAACATTAACACCATGACGATAACATTCGCATTGTAGGTGTATAACGAATTCTGCAAGGCGACTTTGCCCCTAAAGGAAGTAGTTGCTCATTATATCCAAACATAAGTACCAACATTTCACAAAACTACTTCAAAAAACAAATTAAGCAATCGCTGATACAATAATGTCACAACTACACTTATGTTTTTGTCAAAACAGGCTACTTGTACTTGGGAAAAGTTTCCTTCTAACAACATAATTTTACCCTGGGGTCACAAGATTACAGTGGATTAAAGGCCGTGGAGCTATATTTAAATGTAAGCATACTGAATATTATAGTTTACAGAAGCAATAGCATGGGCTATCTCACAATCGCCCTGTTTAGGCAACAACGGGTAAGAAAACAAAAGCTGTTTAAAAATACCGGAGAAATGTCAACAGTTATCGCACTGCATTTATTTAACAAAACCAGTTGATTTTTAAAGTAATTAGACAGCATTGATTTTGATAAAGCTAGTTGAGAAATGTCAACAATAAACAGACAATATTTATCTTGACAGACCTCGTTTGTCTAAAAACTTTAGGGAAACTGTAATTGCATAACATTGAACACATATAATGCGGTCTCTAGGATATAAAAAGGTCTCCGTAAATAAGACCGCCTGCAGGAATAGTCTAACATGGTCATATTTCCTGGTTTCTCTACAATGAGGTGTAAATAGGAACGGGAGTGAGGAGAAGTGGTTTTATTTCCGGGATGTCTTAATTCCTGATTGGGTTTATCCCATGAGTTTTGATGTAAAGTCAAATGCTGTTCAAGAATCACGTAACTTTTTAATCACGGTTCACTGATACTCTGTGTAAACAACTTTGTTGTCGTAAAATCTGGAAATTTGTTACATCGTCGTTTCCGCACTTAGAGCAAGGTCAAGACAAAAAGAGTTTTCACTATTTCCAGAACATAACTATATCTTTTTCTTTGATCATTTGCTAAACGCCTGTATTATTAACATTTTGTATTCGTTAGTTCTTCATTTAAAGAGTACTTCAATAACTCAGTGTGACTGTGGCCTAGACGTATCTTGTTAACAGTATTGGCTGAGTGCTCGCTTTTGATGTCTAGATTGCTTCATTTGTCGTCTTATTATCATACAAGAGCACACTAAAGACGCATTAAGCTCTTCACAAGTTACCACAGAAGTGACTTTTTCATAAAGTGAAACAGTTTGGACGCACTTCTCTTCATATACTAAACAAGACAGGTTATAAAGGAACAATTTACTTTGTTTGTTCTTCGGAATTTACCTACGCATTTAGATTGGCGCTATTTTCAACCAACCGGTACTATAATCTCCAAAGCCCCTTCTTTTCTGCCACCCACACGGTTGCTTTTAAAATTGAATTCAGGAAAGCTACTTTTAGTGAAAAAAGTAAAGTGGTCAAAAGCAAAACTCCTACTTAAGCGAGGTCTACTGATTCCATTAAGTGAGCGATAACGGCACGGCCTGTTTTATGTTGCATGGAAAGGGAGTGTCGGCTTCAAAAAGTCCATGCCATCTCTTTACATCAAGTGCGTCCTCAAATCCCACCTAATTGGTGATGCTTTAGGGCGATACAGGCATCGTTTCTTTAACCAGTACTGTGTTTGGAAAGGCACTCAAAGTGTGCACCAGGTTAACTCAAAGCTGCAACTATAAGCTCTTGTAAATGGCACAGTTTCTTGGACTGTACTTTAGATTGATATCTAGAATTGAGTTTGCAATAAAACATCGCTGTTTTTCTCTCTTACTAGACAACACTCCTTCTTAAATCTTGTTAGGACATTTGGACTTTGATGTCTTAGATTTCTTTCTCAAAAGCTACATCAAAGAAATAGAGGAAACTAAATATTTGTTTGCTGGATCATTCTTGAATATGGTTATGAGTACTTGTAGTATGGTTATTACTTATCTACAATCGTTGCCTTACAAAATGTGAGATTTTGGCTGTTGTGTAATTGCAATAAACATGCGATTTTTGAAGCGCCGTGTGTAGGTCTTTTCTCAGCAACAATATTTATTTACTTAAAGTGAACGTAAGCTAGTTATATGTACATACACTCATATCACACCTTTCTTGTAATAAGCATAGCATAAGAAGCATCTCCCAACATCACTCTGCAGCTAACGGCTGTCAAGATTAAGACAAATTGAGTTAAGCCCATTATCTTCCATCAGTTCTAGTTTATTAAATCATTACCCTATTAGCCAGCTGATTATTGTCAATTTTCTCTTAAAGCCTAAACACGCAAAGCCTTTAGCAACATGAAAGAGCTTCTGTGGGGGCTCTATTTGGTTACTAGATGCCTGTACCGCTCAGTAGTTTTCTTATTATGTATTTCTCTTCATACCATTGCTACGGTGGCAGAAATATTTAAAAGACACTTTATATTACCTCACAGGAAGAAGTCACATTTAGAAGAGAACTGGAACCAAGCTAATAAGATATCCAAACCTAAAAGATATCCAAAGAAAATAAAGTACCCAAGCCTAATAAGATATTCAATCCTAATGTGGTATCTATGCATAATAAAGTATCCATGAAAACATTAAGTTTTTTAGCTTAATATTGTAGGAAGCATGGAAATTGATCAGTAGCTATAGGTTTTGTAAACTAAAACAAACTTAATGAAAACGGTGAATACAAACATTATCTTCGGTGTACTACAGTCCTTTGTCAGTGTGTATAGAATGCTTCGTTTGCATAATTTGTGTAATAAAGAAAATGACTCATTTACTCTAGCAATGAGAAAGACGTGACTTTGACGCAATACATAAAAAACACTAGATTTTAATAATAATATTTAATAAACTGATGATATAAATAAATAAAAACAGGTGAATTTTGTCTTTAGTATGATAGATGTGATAAACATACTTTGTCTCGAAAGTAAGACAACTCCTGAATACACTGTAGTTTTTAATACTAGGGTTGGAAATGGATTCTGACTAAAGCATCATCCCCGAACCGAAATGTTGGGCATTTTGGTTCGTTCTTCTGCAAAAAGAGAAAGAAATGTATATGTGCGTGACATGAGGATAAGTGGCAGAGTGGATGATCCAGCTGTCGCATTTAATACCAAACCTTAAACTCATACTCAAACTGAATCTAAAACTTGAGTTTCAAACTCACTTGAACATTCATTCAAAATATGAGTTTTATCTATAAAGCATAGAAACTTAGTGTTAGACCCGCTCTGTGGGCAGATGTGGCGGGGGGGGGGGGGGGGAAGATCGCGTGTATAATCTAAAGTGAGGGAAACAAAAGACCTCAAACATGTTTGTGAAATCAATAGCTAAATTATTTGACTTGACTTAATTTCTAACCACCTCCTTGCTGACTCAAAATGAGTGCAGACTCGTTTTGAGCCGAAATTGTGCTTACTGAATGAGTGAAGTGCATACCTTGATAACATTTTGAGTTTGAGATTCATGTTGAGTCATGTTTTTGAATAATACATATTGAAAAATACAAACGCTATCAAAATAACAGTTTATTTTTGTATATATATACATATTTTTGGCATCGTGGAAATTCACTGATGTGACCATGACGTCACAATCAAAACACAACAATGAGTTGAAACAACACAACAGCAATAACAGCCTAAATCACTTAGCAACCAAACATTTGCTTAATACGACACATATGCAATAATTATCGCTCCCAACTGATTAGAATTCTAGCGTTTATCACTTTGTCACTTATCTAATTATTCTAATTAAAACTAGTAGAGATCTTAAGACTGCCCGGCCTATGTCATGTCATAATGTGGCATTCTTAATGTAATATTCTATTATAGAATTTTCCTTCGCAACACATTAAGACCAAATTGTGCAACAACATAGCGTGACATTTAACTTTATAATTCCATTGAAAATTATTTCGAATAAATTACAACTACAATCAACTAAAGATATTTAAGTGTAAAACACGCGAGAAAAAAATGAAGCAAGAAAATAACCAAAATATTAAAAAGAACTCTTAGTAAATAATTAAGCGGGATATTTGAATTTCGATTAAGGTATTATTGAGCACTGTACAGTTTCAGAGTTCTATAAGAGATGACGTTAATTTACTATGTTTTTAAGAAAATGGATTTAGTATCAATTTTTAGAACACGTCAGTTGCGGTGATTTATTTGAGCTTACTAACGTGAACGGATAAGAAACCGTGTAAATCGTGTCCTGGGACTTATACGTTGGAGAGAAAAATTAAATATAATTGCAGTTTCGTCTTTGCAGGTGTGTTCATGGAAGGACAAGTTATCTATTTTATGTTGATCATATTTCTTTCATCACATTTGCACCACAGAACTCAAACTTACAACATCAGATAATAAGATAAAGCCTAGATGAAAAAAGTATTAATGAGTAACTGTTTGTAATTACACAAGGGAAACATCACAATTACAATTCAAAAGCCATATTTTCTTCTAGTCAACAAGAAATGTAGCTAAATTTATATTTAACATTATGACAAGAAAAATAATGAAACTGCCTGCACAATAACCCTACAAGCAAATAAGTAATTGCAATTTACTAATTGCAATTTACAAAGTGTAAATGATATATTATAAAACCCTCTAACTCTATAGCAATCTCATTTGAAAAGCGTCAAACTGAATTTGATTTACCATTACGTGAAAAACAAACATTATTATTTTTAGCTTCATAAAGCTACGCAATGAACGCGTTCACACGGCAAAGGATGCTTGCATATATTGCGGGGTTCATTTAGTTCTTCCTTGTTTACATAACCTAATAAACTATATTTTGGATTTCTTTTGTATTATAGTTTTAGATAAGACTGTGAAACTGTTCAATGTAATTTTGCGAGACCTAAATACATAATCAAATTTGCTTTTGTCACATTTGTGAACTCAAAAAACGGACGCCATCACTTCATGACCCCTGGCCGCTGCCCCTTCCCTGCCCCCAAAAAACGGAGGCCATCACAGCATGACCCCCCGGCCGCCGGCCATTCCGTCCCCCGCCCCCTACAACGGACGTCATCTCTTCATGACCCCTGGCCGCCGCCCCTTCCCCTCCCCCGAAAACAAAAACGGACGCCATCACTTCATGACCCCTGGCCGCCGCCCTTTTCCCCTTCCAAACAAACGGACGCCATCACTTTATGACCCCTGGCCGCCGCCCCCTTCCCCGCCCCCAAAAACGGACGCCATCACTTCATGACCCCTGGCCGCCGGCTCTTCCCCTCCCCGCCCCCCCCCCCCGCAAAAAACGGACGCCATCACTTCATGACCCCGCCCCCTGCTCCTTCCTTTATCTGAAACTATATTTCTTCATTTGCATTTAATATCGAATGTATAATATTTAATATCGAGAGGGGCACAGAGAGAGACCGAGTTAATGTTTCAATTTTAGTTTATGTAACTGAAGACTTGAAAAACTCTTAACCGTATTTGATGTAATAAATCTTAGAGGTCAGCTGTTTTATAACAACGCTGTTGCTTCTTGTTGTCACGTGACAAGCACATAACCATATGTGTGCCACAGAGTGAGAATGTCGTAGAAACACATGGTTAAGATATGTTTATCATATGTTCGTTTATAGTTAGTGATGTGTGGAACATATTCATTTTAAGTAGCTTTTAATGTGCAATTAGTTAATCACTTCTTATGAATTCATTAATTTTCAAACGATTGTCTTACAAAAATGTTGCCTTAACAAGATGCATCAATTAGACAAGCTCATATTTTCTTTAAGCGACTTTCTTATTAAATGAAATTTAAAATTTTAAACAATTGTTAGGGAAAGATGACACGTGGTCGTTCACTGTCGCCATCGAAACGCATTTTTTGGTCACTCCTCCTTTTCAGTCTTATGACGTCACCAACTATTTCTTCTAACATTCAGAACCTTTCTGAATCTATTGCTACGACTTGTTTTAAAAGTTCAAATACTAATTTCCTAGATTACACGTTCCCTGCAGCCCCCCTCCCTCCCTCCCCCCTCCCTTCCTCTATGCGTGTCTTAAATAAGGAGGCCTCAGCCCCACACTAAGAATCATTGGTACGGAGCGTAATCTTGCTCAGAGTCCATAGACTGTCTCTTGTAGCTTATCCTCTCTGGTTCGTGTCCATTCGCGTACAGCGGACTAACTGGTTTCGTGTTTGGCTGTGTAAACATATGGCCGCCATTTTCTTTGAGGGGTTTCTCCGGATTTCCCCCAATACCCCCGTTCATGCTATCCATCATGTAGGTTTTATGCTTCTGACCTTGACCTTCACATAACATCGTATCCTCATCCTCGTCATCCTCAAACGGCTTGTACTTGTACACGTTTCGTAGCAGTGCCATCAGTGGGGCATAACCGACATTGGTGACAAACAGAGCCATATTTAGCCACAAAAAGCCAACAGCTGCCAGTAAACTTCCGGCCACAATAGGTCCCACGGCATATGCGAGGGAGTAGGAAATATCAGCGATAGCATACACGCTACCATAAACTGACGTGTGACGTACGTCAACAAGATAGCCTAGGGTGGGCAGAACAGCAGTGTCAACCAGAGCTATACCGAAGCAAATGATGAGAAGAGGGACCATCATTGCCCCGTAGGAGTGACAAAACGGTGCGATGAAGCATCCCACGCCCTCCAAGGCCAACCCGACGGCGGTAATCAACCACTGCCTGGACGGATACATCTTACAGAGCTTGACCGTAACGAGTACACCCAAGACGTGGGGGAAGAAAGCTGGCAGCCACACGACACCGATCTCCCATTCCGTGGCCTTCATTGTCTCTTTCATCCATATGGCTATGGTTGGCTCCAGGAAGGCCAGTGACGTATTCGCCATGACGAGCGCGCCTGCGCATAGGGCGATGTAGGGATCGACGATGAGCTTGTAAATAGGCGTACCTTTGGGTGCCTCGCCACAAGCCTGCAGAGCTTTCCTCTCCTTCCTCACGGGGCGCATGACGAAGAACAGGAGAACGCCATCCAGGAGAGCAATCAGAGCAAGTATCACAAACGGCAGTGATTTCCCTGCGATTTCGTAGAGCAATCCGCCGAACGGGGGCGCGAATAAACTACCAAATGATATAAACGCTATAGCCACAGCCATGGCGCTCTGGCGGCCATTTTCTTCCGAGTATCGATCGGCAATCATCGCTAACCCGGATGTATCGGCGAAAGCCGACCCGACCCCTTGTAAACTTCGCGCAAAGAATAAAACACCATAGCTTTGCCCCAGAGCGAAGAGTGACGTAGATGCAAACAGAATAGACAAGCCAATCAACATCGGGGTTTCATAACCAAACTTATCGATAACAGTACCAGATAAGGGGTTGACAGCTAGCTGTACTATTGCTTTGGACGCAAAGAGAATGCCTATACTGGCATCTTCTTTGGCATCGCCATGGAATGTCATGAGAGGAAACAGGCGATGGAATTCAGCCTTTAATGTGTCATTCTCTTTTGCTAAATGCTGCAATTGTTTAAATGTGTAATTCTGTGTATAATTATTGCCTAACTTGACGTTGACGTGCTGGTCATCTTTGTATTTACTCCACGCATTCATGTCCCGCAGGTAGACTGGTATAATGGGTACGATTACCATATAAAGCATGTTGTCCAGGAGGAGAGCCACGCAGACGATAATGAGCACGACTCGGCGCATGTTCCGTGGCTCATCCAGCTTGTTCTGGATCATCTCCCGTATCGCGTTTACATCCAGCATCTTGATCCAGTGGTAGCACAATCCTGTAGCGGCGGGGGGAGGGGGGGAGGGTTATGCTTATCACGCAGCTGAAAAAAATTGGCTTGATCTTGCGGGATTTTATAAGAAATGATCTTCTCTGGGTTTTTTTATTGATTTTTTTGTTATCCTTTATGTACTTATGACATAGCTCTTTATTGTTCTTTATAAATATAATGCAGTTTTCTTAAGCGGGACACCGGTGGAGTTTCTCACACAATCCAATAACAAACGTTCTTTGCACATGAAGAAGTTTACCCAAAGATGTTTGTTTTGTCGGTGTCACGGTGTTTTTATCCCCTGGTTATTATATTCATCCTTTTGTCTATACCGATATTAAAGTACAGTGTTATCCAGGGATGAGAACTGAGTGGATGACGTCACAGAATATGGGGAGATATCCGTTATTCCTCTCACCACGTTTGCGCTTTAGCCTGATGTAATAAATTTTCAAAAATTCGCGATGCAAATTATTCGATAAGAAGAGTGGTTATGTAGGAATTCTTGTCTCTTCCGGATGCCATAGATCACGTGCTCCAAACGAATAATGACGTCACTTGGTCATGTGACATCTAGGCTGTTGCAATGTTCCACAGGGTTTTAATAGCATACCTCTCTTGTATCTCCTTTACCTTTAAAGATAAGCGAAAATAGTCCATATTAGAAGAAAATAGTCCACATTAGTGAAGAATTTATAGAACCCTGTGGAACACCAAAGTTGACACAGCACTTGAATTGTCACATGACCACAGCAACGATCTGTTCTAGTTTTTTTTTTTTTTTTCGTTCTTGTACCAAATAGAAACACATATTCTGATGTATATATTAAAACTGGTGCGTAAAAATACTAAATACACGGTGTGATTGGAAACATCTAAAATAGAGCAGATTCAGCCGTTTTGGTGTTCCACACGGTACTGTCATATACTTACAATTATACAACTTGGAATTCAAACGTACACTAAAACGTTTCATTAAATATTATTAGAGACAAAACAAAATGTTGTATGCAAAAACTGTGCAAAGTTATTAGCCCTAAAACCTTACACTGTAGCTATTTTTGGCTCATGTAAACATTGTATAAATAACAACAGAAACGTGGATTTATGGCGCGCTTTCAAATTTCATCGGACTTTTAAAAACGTTTTTACTGCGTTCGTTGAAATCTCTGTTGCTGCGAATCCCTATACCCATTTCCTCAGACACACTAAAGTTCGCCAGATATTTTCTGAAACCGCAACATGTGTGCTGATCGCAGCATTAAGGTATGGGTCGCGGATTGATCTCTTTTCGGCAATGTAATTGCGTGCAACTGTAAGATTTGGGTCGCGGATTGACCTCTTTTCATCAATATGATCGCACACAGCTGTAAGACTTTGGTCGCGGGATGACCTCTTTTCGTCAGTATGACCGCGTACAACCGTAAGATTTGGGTCGCGGTTTGACCTCTTTTCGCCAATCTGATCGCATGCAGCTGTAAGATTTGGGTCGAGGGTTGACCTCTTTTCGTCAATGTTCAGTGGCTCAGGTTTCCACAGTGTTTGATTTCTGTGCTCGATTTGTTACAGCCTCTGAACAAGTAACCTATCACTGCCAGTAACAGTAAGAAGAGGCGAAGAAAAGGACTACTCATTTCTCTCGGGAGTAAAAGCACCAATTTGTTCATTAATTCTTTCGCTCATGCTTTTACAAGGACAGAAAGGGGATGGGGGGGGGCGGGGGAAGCAGGGGTGTTTTTGTCGGATTGAATTGAATGTCTTGTGCTAAGTCAAACGGCCTTACAAGCGTAATCTTGCTAATAGCCCAGAGGATTTCGGCCCTTTTGGCACACTCGCACTTCTCATCCATCGTGTCCCACAAATAACAGCATTTCAGCACGTTTATGCGTGTCTCATTTAATCATTATCTTTTCCGCAGGCAACTTCATGCAGAAAATATGATAACAAAAACTACCCAGTTGTTGTTTTTTTTCTAACGCATTGTTAAAGAAATCAAAGGTACTAAGGTACTTATCTCAACTACTCATCTGAAAAGTACTCTGTAACTGGGCATTGTTATGGGTCCTTCATTTTGAAGATGGAGAGAGTGTGTGTGAGAGAGAGAGAGAGAGAGAGAGAGAGAGAGAGAGAGAGAGAGAGAGAGAGAAGAGGAGGAGGAGGAGGAGGAGGTTAATACAAACATCGTTCAATGGACTGCGATGACGTAGATGTTTAGAAAGTTTGTATTAAAGCCAGCAAGGGCCCGGGTTCGAATCAAGCTCGGGTTCACAGATGCGGGGATTGATTTGCCTTCCACTTCCACAGTTCACACATCAACGAATGTAACTTAACGCTTACTAAGTCTTCCTGCCATCCCGTGCTTAAAGAAAAAATTATTCTAGGTTATCCTGCTAGCCAAATTTAATCGCAAAGATTTAAATACAAATTGGAACCAGTATCCAGGGTTGTTTTATCTGAAGCATAGGACCCAATAAAAGACAGGTTTATTTCTGGCGACCCGCAATCCAGCAAAGCAACGTGAGTTCTCGCGTGATTTACTATTTATCGTCTGCTCATTCAATGAACTGTGAAAGCAGCGCCTGGGGGAGGAAATGGCGCCAAATGTGTCGCTTTTAACACATTCCATCGGAAATGATTTCACACCCCTAGAAGAGACCGCTGTTGAAGAGGCCATGAGGAGGGAGCAGGGTTTCCAGCAGGATTAAGTCTTTAGCTGAATATTTGTGAAGTCGTGTTCTTGTAACTGCTGTATTGATTCGTTAATTGATGCCTCTTTGTGTGTGGTATTTTTTGTGCTTCTTTTCATGGGGGTTGTACAGTGTCCTGTCCAAGCACCTCACAACCTAAAGAAAGTGCTCATTTGTTTACAAAATGTTTAAGTGTTTGGGGGAAGGAGGGGGTTGGGGTGGGAACTTTCTGAGGAGTCAATACTGTTATATTCAACACTTTGAGTAGATTATAGCCATAACACAGGATACCATTGCTCCATTTGTCCATACTTCTTTTCTGTTATGGTTGTTGTTTAAACATCTGGTGGTATATTATGAAAACACACCTCCACGTAACTTCGCTGGGTCAGAATTTAGAAATACGAAACTGTTGTTTATTTTCTACTTTCCAGGTTTGATAAAAATCTAAGAAATTGGTTCTGGTAAATCTGCATTAAAATGCCTTATTATTGCACATTTTGGCCATGTGGTTAAAATAGTCCCAAGACTATTTATGTGCTTATTCATATGCGGCGGAAGCTATTCTGCACTGCCCTGCAATCTCACAGAGATCTTTTGTAAAGGAAATTGATCAAATGTAACATGATTGTCAAGGAAAATAGACTTCGATTTTTGTTGCGATTCTTTGATGTCAGTGACTTTTGCGATTGCAGATAAGCTCGACGTTCTCACTTCTGGCAAATGTTGAAGGCAATTCAGTGAAACAAGCAGAGAAGTGCCAAACCCGCCATCTGTACTCGTCATCCGACAAAAAAAGCAGAACTAGTTGAAAATCTACATGAAACTCCTTTACATATAATATGAAACATGTCGGGTTTTTTTAAAACAGAAATTAGAGAGCTTGCGTAGAACGTTTACGCCCAATTTTACTTCTCGATTTACTACGGTTTCAATAGACGTAAACTTCTGCTCTTGGCACAGAAAAAAGGTAACGCAAACAAATGGCAACGGAAATAATGGTAAGGGAATAATGACGTCACAAGTTCTCGTTTACCGTTATTTCTATTACCATTATTTCCGCTGCTATTTTTTTTTCCGTTACCATTTTTTCCTACACCCACTTTTTCCAGTTCTATACAGTCACCGGTTGACACTCAGAAGTAATCGTCACACAAACACTAGACATTCAGAAAATACCAGATAAGTTTATACATAAATTTTGCTGCCCATCTCCTAATGAGAGAACATCCCACATTTTTCCATGTGAGCAGTAGTTTTTCATTTTAAACCCATTTCTTCCAGCTATAGAGCAGTGGATTCCGGCAGCTCCGTAATGATGGAGTGACCAGCAATTAACCCTACTTTTCTCAACGAAACCCTCCATCGCAATAAGTGCTTTCTATTATACCTGGCGAATGAACTATCGCCTTTTCAATAAATTAATGATTTCCCTATGCAGAAAATTGCAGGGTTCTTAATTTCGCTTTTTCCTATAATTGGGAACTATTTTATCAATCAAGCGGATTAATTTGTCTGTCTGTGCCGTCTGGCAATTAGTAACAGCAGTTGAAACGATATAATAAATCGTGATAATTGCAATGAGGTGATATATTTGTCCTCTGAATAATTGTTTAAATCAAAGCATGCTGAGATTGCCTGGGACTGATCAGTTCTCCGGCACCAAACTTATGTCATATATATGTTGTTTTCAGTTACTGAAAGATCGCCTGTGCAAGTACTGGAGTGGTATTCTGCTCTGTCCTTATATTTAAGGACGTCCTTATTCTTGAAATTAGATGGTTTATCCTAATTTTTATTCTTATTTTTAAAAGACTTTGTTAACTTTGAGGATAGAACAGAATAGCTTTTTCATCCTTATTTTTAAAAATAAGGACATCCTTAAAAATAAGGACAGAGCAGAATACCACTCCTGACTTCGGATTGTCAGTTTAAAGGAACTGTGTTGCAAGGAAGCCATCGTGGGCAATGATGACGTCACACAAACCGCTCCCCCTATCTGCCTGATTGCCTGAATGGATTATATTGATAAGCAATCCGTCATGTATTCGCCTTCACAAATGAAATGATTAGCCAAATAGCAAGCTTTGTCGAGGAAAGTTTTTTTTTTGGTGCCCAAGAAGGAAAGATTTTGCAGGGAAGAAGGAACAAGGGTAGAGGGGTAGGGAGGGGTCGGGATGGGCGCGGGGTGGGCGCGGGGTGGGCGCTGGGGTTGCGGTCGGACAATTTTAAGCACATAATATGAAGACTAACGACCACACGCAGAAAAAAAAACAAGTTCAATGTGAGTTTTTTTTAAATCTCGCCTGAATTGTTCGTAAATTTGAGAAAAAGGAACCGACTAAGGGTTTTTAAAAATGTGCAATATGGGCCTACCAGTGTGTCATGCGTCAGGTAGAGGTGTTTTGTAACGCAGTTGACCTACTGTGTAGTGTGTGTAGTGTGAGTAGTTTGATTAATGTTGGTAGTGTGGGTAGTGTGAGTAGTGTGGGTAGTGTGAGTAGTGTTGGTAGTTTGATCAATGTGGGTAGGTTGGGTAGTGTGAACAGTGTCAGTAGCGTTAGTAGTGTGAGTAGTGTGGGTAGTTTGGGTAGTGTGAACAGTGTGAGTAGTGTTGGTAGTGTGAGTAGTTTGATTAATGTTGGTAGTGTGGGTAGTGTGAGTAGTGTTGGTAGTTTGATCACTGTTGGTAGTGTGGGTAGTGCGAGTAATGTGGGTAGTGTGGGTGTTGGAAGTGTGAGTAGTGTGGGTAGGTGGTTTATGGTTACAAACCCTTTTATGCGATTTTAGTGGGATCGTAAGTCAGTTGGTCACTTCTGCCGTACCTCTGTTCTTTTTCGCATTGGTTTTCTGCCCTGTATATAGCAAGAGCTATCACCACTAACCCCCCCCCCTCCCGCCCCCCCCCCCCCCGCCCCCATTCCCTGGGTGCGCACTTGAGTGAGACCGATTTTAGTAGCTGTTTCATGAAAAAAAGAACGGTGTGGCAATAGGACTGATTTACGCAAGTCACTTAAAGGCACAGGATGGGCAAAAAAGGAGAGAGAAGGGTTCGAGAGAGTAGAGGGAGAGTGGAGTTCATAGTCCCACCCCCGCCCCCCCCCCCCCCCCTCTGTAACTCACTGCCGTGCCTAATGGGCTGTCTCCGTGTTACCAGTGTGATCAATTCATCACCTAGTAAATCCAACCTTACTCTCTATCTTATTTTTTATGGTGATCATTCCACCAAAAATAAACCAACCACCCTCGACATTCTTTAATACTTATTTTGGGATTGTTAAATTTAAATACTTATTTTATTTTCTAATTTTCATGAACTGTTAGAAAAGATCTATTGCCTTGGACAAAAAACCCTTTCGGCTGATACCCCCTACAAAAGATGAGAGCTCATACTAAGGCTAAACAGACGCGAACATTTCGATTCATTTATACTGGAAATCACAAATTGGTTGGTGTGTATGGACCTTTGAATTAGTAGGAGAATTGTTCAGCCAGTTCAGGGCTATTTTACCGTACGTACGGTAAGCTGATTTTGTTTTTCGAACTACCAAAAGAATGACTGATCAATCGAAAAAAGCTTCGTTGTCGATTGTCAGGAAATTTTTGCCTTCGTCTAATCGAACATGTGAGCACCGTTTTAGAGTTTATATGGAAGCCTGAATCGAAATAAGAGAGCTGTTGTTTGCTCCCTTCGTTCACGAACCTTTCTTTGTTTACCGCTCACTTTGTAGATATTAAATCATATTATTGTCCTCTCGCGTCGGTGGATTCGACCTCGGCTTGTGTGTATGTGTGTGTGAGTGTGTATGCATTTGTTTACAGATCAAAATAGTCAGGAGAAAATAACAAACAATGTTTAGTCCCCACAGCCTTGATGTCGAACCAAGATCAAATGTTTTTCTTTCCGGGGTTGTACAGTTTAGAGAATTGCTTGTGTGCCTACATGTGTTTTTCAGGAAACCCACGCTGAAGAAGTTTCCGGGACGAGATTTAATCCGGATGTGACGTCACTAATAGGCACTTATGCTGGAGACTATGTGTCAGGAACACGTACTCCATTGTAATCTCCATTTTCAATTTGGAGAATACTTAATAATAATAATAATAATATATATATATATCGGCAGCTATATATATATATATATATATATATATATATATATATATATATATATATATATATATATATATATATATATATATATATATATATAGCTGCCGATAGCATCTCCTTTTTGGCCCTAAGTCACTCTTCTGCCCCCTCCCCCTCCCTCCCCCCAACCGCCACATGGCTTTGAGAGTCCCCCAGTTCTTCACACAACCAGAACCCTAGACTTTTCTATCAGTCACATATATTGCATATTTTATAGGCAAAGTCACAAAAATAGATCACCTAGACATTTTATTCGATGCTTAAGATATTTCCATATGGTAAAATATATCCTTAAAATCGTATATCTCATGATGATCTTAAGTTGTTTGTTTTGCATTTGTTTTTGTTTTGTTTTGTTTTGTTTTTTTTTTTTGTCAACATTTTCTTCCTGTTTTCTTCCCATATAAACAACAACGTGTTTTTACTTAATTATTGATTGTTACAAGGCTCAGGTAAATGCTGTAATCTGATTGGACGACTGTTGATCGGAACGCACAAGAGACTGCTAGTTTTTCTGAGTCGACATTTTGAGTAAAATATTATTATATATATAATATATGCACTGAAATATTCGAACTCTCCGCAGCCGTCCCGAGCAGTTAATGGCTGTGAAATTTGTCTGCTGCAAATATCTATTATAAACTTGTGAAACAAATCACAAAAGAGGGCAACAAGTTTGTAGTTGTACAAACTATAGTCTTTTATGACGTGTGGGAGTTTCCGAAAGCGACACACAGACGTGAACAAGGAAGGATGAAAGGGAAACCAAAGACAAAATGACATCAAAAGATGCAAAGACAAAGCCTCGCTCCTCCCAATCATTTTGTACATTAATCAAACAATTTGCGACAATCGCTCCCCCCGCCCACCATCCTCCTTCCAAAACACAACGTGCGTCAGGGCTCCCATCAAGTATAAAAAACATTCCGTATAATGATAGAAATACAATTTCCAATTCGATGTTTCTATTCTCTTGTGACTGATAGAAAAGTCTAGGGTTCTGGTTGTGTGAAGAACTGGGGGACTCTCAAAGCCAAGTGGCGGGGGGAGGGGGAAGGGGAGGGGGGCAGAAGAGTGACTTAGGGCCAAAAAGGAGATGCTATCGGCAGCCATATGTCATTGTAGCAATGCCTGAGGGACAGGGTAGGGTGGGGTGGGGGAGAGGGTTGGGGTTTGGGGGGGGGGGCTGCTCTGAATGATGTTCACGGATAAGCATTGATTCTTCCATATAACGGCCGATGCGCTTGGCATGTGATGGTTCCACAGTTAGTCACCAGGGAGCTCTGTCGGTCTTTGGTCAATATATCAATGCCTCTTATGGTTCAATATAAAATATTTTGATGTATTTGTTACACTCACGAAATAACTTTGAAATCCTGTATGTTGGTTGCATTAGGACTTAAATAGCGAAATACGTTTTATGACAGCATTTTATGACAACATTTGGGACATTTTATGGCAACATTTTAAGACAACATTTGGAACAACATTTTATGACAACATTTTAAGACAACATTTTGGTACAACATTTTATGACAACATTTTGGAACAACATTTTATGACAACATTTTATGACAACATTTTAGGACAACATTTTAAGACAACATTTTAGGACAACATTTTATTAGAACATTTTAGGACAACATTTTAAGACAACATTTTATGACAACATTTTATGACAACATTTTATGACAGCACTTTGACAACATTTTATGACAACAATTTATCTCCACGCGGATTGAGTAGCCGTTCCCCATTATTTCTATTGCCCAGGCTCGTTTCCTACTCTGAAAAGTTTTGTTTCTCTATAAAACTGGAAGAATTTACGGATGTATATCCAGGCTGGAGTCCCCCCCCCGCCCCCGTTCACCCCCTTGCCCCTCCCGCTCCCCCCTCCCCACCACAGACAGACAAAGAGACAAATTGTTGAGCCAAGAGACAGTCTTAAAATAGTTTAAAGCTAACTACCAGCCAGGGTTAGAGCCTTAGGGGCTGTCTGCATGTCAACTCAAAATAGTTTAAAAGTATTTTTTAAACAGCGTAAGCGCCTTGTCAGACTGAGTTTAAAACTTGAGTTTCAAACTCACTGACCATTTGCTCAAAAAATGAATTTAAACTACTCTGCGTTGAAACTCCCAGAAAACGCTAGACCCCTTCTGTGGGCGGTATAATTTAAAATGAGGGAAACAGCGCATTTTAGCCATGCTATGGAGAAAAACAAAAACTTACCAGTTATTTCATTTGACTTATTTACTTAATTTTATCTTAATTACTTAATTTTAAGTCACCTCTAAGCTGACTCAAGGTGAGTTTGAGTCTTGACTCATTTTGAGAATGAATGTTTCTTATTGAATGAATTAAGGTCATACTCAAATTTTGAGTTTTGGCGTGAGTTTGAGTTTGAGCCAAGTTATTGAATACAGGTTATTATTATTATTATTATTATTATTATTATTATTATTATTATTATTATTATTATTATTATTATTATTATTATTATTATTATTATTAATATTACTATTACTATTATTGTTATTATTATTATCACCATTATTATTATTACCTTTGTTTTTGCTATGCAGAGGGTAGTACATAAATCAGACAAGTATATAAAGTATTTAACGTATAAAAAGTATTCACAGAATATAAAGTATTTTTCTATATTATTGTATGGCGAAATTACAGTCTACCATTACCATGTGTTAAGTATTTGGTAAATCTGCATGACTACTATGTATAATATAAAGACAAAAGGTTGTGTACTTGCTTACTCACACAGAAAACACGATAGTCTCTGGTTGAATACTGACACAAAATGCAGTATAATGTAGTCGTCATGTAATCGGCATGATTAACATTTGTTTTTCATATAGGACGGTAGATTGTGGTATATTTAACCAAGTTCGTTCAGCGCTAAAGCTGTTAACAGCTTTTAAAATATTGCGCAGGCCCCGACTTGAGGGGTTAAGATGAAATGCGTTGAAGCACCACAGGCATAACATAGTCATACGTTGGTGTGCAAGAAACAGTTAAAAGCGACCTACTTACGGGAAACGTTATTACAGGAAACGATATAAAGTGAGTCACATAATAAAAGTATTACAGGAAACGTTGTAAAGTGCGTCATAGAACAAAAGTATCACAGGAAACATTACAAATTATTTCGAAGTATATATTTTGCATGCATTTCTTCTGTTTGTTTTTATTTCATATATTTTTATATTACCAAATGAGTAAGAATCACGGAATTTTAAGAAATATTGTCTTTTATCCCATTTTTGGAAGCAAACTATCGAAAACAACGTATGTCATTATGAAGTCATAATAATGAATGTAAATATTCGTAAAAACGATTTATTGAGGTATTATTTGAATACAAAGAAGATACTTTTTATGTGGTATGTAATGCCAAATTTGTCAAAACTACAGATCTCCTTTAAGTACTTCTAACTAAATTTAGGTCACAGGTACTCCTATGCCTTACACTTAGCATTTCTACCGACGCTAGATTTTGTAAAGAGCCTTTATATTTTGTCTAAGTCCATATTATTGGTATGTATATTTAATTTGCATTAAACAGTTCACGTTTTAGTTGTTAAAGAAAGATAACATAAGTAAAAGAAAAGTGGGACTTAAGGACAATTTAACCAGATTAAATCGCTCTCAGCAATCATAGCATCATAACGATTATCTTGTACGTACATTGTGAAGTGCACAATATTCCCAGTTAAGAACTCTGTTTCTAACGGAAACATGATTACTATTCTTGTTATACAAAACAATTGTGCTAAAAATCTGTAACAAGTCTAAGGTCCATTCCGATATTTACTTTCAGCACTGAGCTTTAAGTGTGAGCGTTCTTACTATCACGAAAACATACATCGAGTTGTTACTACAATTTGATTTTGTTTCAATGCTACGATGGGAAATTTGTAGACAATACTTATATGCTTACTTCTTCATTCCAAACCATATGTAACATCGAGAAATTCAGGCCAGGTTATGCACTATGTTCTTTATTCTAAATAGTACGTTAGACGGGGGAAATCAAAATACTGTGCAATATTAGTAACATCTTATTTAACTAAAGTGATTATGTGATTGATGTCTGCAATAATATCATTAATAGAGGAGTCACACACGGACACTTAGTGACAACTGCTTTCTGTGTGCACTTCAAGGAACGGGAGAAACCTGGTTGATGTTTGGTGCTGACGCTGAGGACAAACTCAAACATGATAACTGTCTGTCTTGGTAAGTGGCAATTTTTTGTACTAAAAATTTTTTAATATGTGTCATTTAGTTCGCCCATTAACCGCTTTATATAGCTAAAGCACAAACCGCATACTGTCATAAAAGTTGAATATGCAGTCCATTTATAACAACCGGCATACTCCCACAAGAACTAGCTACGTTAGCATTAAACAGTTGTTTTTTTCTTTATTTCCAGTCATGGATGCTTGAAGCATATCAAGAGTGGAAGGGTAAGCTACTTTGATTTCTTCAGATTTAGCAAGCTTTATCCTTTATTGTATGTTGTGTTTTTGCACTGAGACATCTAATTACGTATTCAGGTGTACACCTAGCAGACCACAAGGACATAAGTGCACCGTGACACTCGATTCTCGATGGAAGTCCTGTGATGTCTATGCCTTTGTTATTCTCTCTGATATTATCAACAGCAGGCAAAAATGGTCATGACGTCATAATTCACACACCCTTGTCAGCATGGCATTTGTTCTATTGTTTTAAAGTTCTACATTTTTGCACCACTTCACTTATATATCCTACAGGAACTATCGGATTGAATAGAACAGTTGAAATAACTTGACATAAAAATAGCCGAACTCACTGGCGTCATTAACCTTAAGGCCATTGAACTGTGGGCAGCCTTTGATAAAATTTCTTTATACGTACAAACAAAGGAAAGTTTTTTTCACGTTTACTATAAATAGCTAAAACTTTAATGCAGAAAGAAGATTCTTAAGTGCCTAAATTGCTGTTATAATTAGTGAAAAGATAAACACTGAGTGACAAAAGTATATTTTCCTTAACTAATACCAGGATAAGTACATTTTTGGTACAAACAGTGTGATATGGGTCTGTATTTTGTCAAAACGTCGATGGATGAAAGTTCGACAGTCAAAACGTCGATAGGTGTAAGGGCTGATAAAACGTTGGCCATTCCCTTGTGAATTGTCCCACAACAAGTATAACTCGCATATGTTTTACCTGGTTAACACCCCAATGCCGCCACGAAAGGCTAGGGGAGGTTGGAGTAAGTCAATGGTCTTTATTACCTAGTGCAATGCTTTGAGGAATCGTATAATATTTATTCAAGCTAACGTTGTGTCTGGATTTCTAGAGTTGCCCGACGAGTAGTATTTATTGAGATATTTTTGAAGTTGTGATTTGAGTTTTGGTGGAGTAAATAAATTTCACTGAAAGTTGCATTGACTGATATTGTTATCTTTGTGACGACGAGTGTTTGTGATTAATTTATATTTTAGTGCATCACCAGCTTATTGATTACAGAGATGATTCAGTTCAATTGAGTTTATTACCGTCATTTCAGCCATGATTAGTTTTGTGGCGTTTTATTCTCCTTTACACTTGTTGACGTTTTGATCGCCGACGTTTCTTCGTCGACGTTTTAGCAGTCGGCGTTTTGACGTTCGCCGTTTTATCCTGCAGTGCAATATTTTATATTGAACTAATCATAGGTAAAACCAGTTTTTGAATATATTCTAAAGATATAAACTCAAACATATTTAATCAGATATTATAAATCCACCAATGGCGTCACGATGACGCAAACAATAGCTCGGTCAATTTCAATGTCCCAGAACATGGCTATATAAAAAGCTTTTCTGGGAATACAATGGAATCCTTATAAAGACGGCTTTTGGAGAATAATCAGCCGAAAATATATGTGATGGCTCTCTGCAAACATGCAGTTATCTTGTAGTTGTATGTTGCCCATTTATATTTTATTAACTGCGGATTTATTTCATGCTTTTCTGTGTGTACAAAGGACACAGAAGTAGTGTAATGTGTACCAAAAACTGTTAAACAGAAATAGAACCACACGCTTTCGGGGGCTGATCCAAAGACCCTTCCTCAGCCTACCAGTGCTACAGGTTATAGGAGAGTTTTCGGATCAGTCCCACTTACGCCTATGGTTTGCTCATTTTATGCAATGAGACCTAAATGCAGAGATGTGTGGTAAGATGAATAAGCTAAATAATGAGAACCAGGTTTTGACTGGTTTTTCAAAACCAGGGCAACTAACTGACTGGCAATCTTTGTCCCTTATAACGGGGTGTCTAGAACAGAGGATTACACATTAAGGTAGCGGGCTGGTGGCGGAGGACAACATCAGGAAAATAAACATAGACTCGCTCAATTTAATGCCAATTAATGCCACTTTCTTTATTAATTAACTACCTGTGATTGGCAGCAGCAATGACCAGTATATGCAAACGATCCGAGGGTCTACGTTGTGTTTGACTTGCTGCTTAGAAAGGTTTGTTTATTTAGATACCATTTGGTTGCTATCTAAACCAACTTAGTGACACGGCGTATTTAGGATACACTTTAGGCTTTCATTTGTTTACGAAGTCACTGGCAAAAAGAAAGTTTTCAATGTCCTGAATCGCGAGGTGTCCACAACAACGAGGAGTTTGCTAAGTACAGAAGCCAATGGGATTTCAAAAAAAGACTGGAAGAAAGTGTCCTCAAGTCAGTGGTGCCATAATACCGGGTGTCCATGACTGGGGCTACTGTATATGGAGTATGTATGAGGTATATGTGAGTATATATGAAGTATATATGAAGCATATATGCAGTGTGTATCAGGTGTATATGAAGTATAAGTGAGGCATACATAAAGTATACATGAGGTATATATGATGTATACATGAAGTATGTATGATTTATATATGAAGCATATGTGAGGTATATATGGAGCATATATGATTATCCTATTCTATATATGAACATGAAGTATATGTGATCGTGAGGTATATGTAAAGTATACATGAGGTATATATAATGTATACATGAAGTATGTATGATATATATATGAAGCATATGTGAGGTATATATGAAGTAGATGTGATTATTCTATTATGAGGATAATTTTTCAGATAGAGATTATCGGACAATGCCAAGTTCTGCTAAAAAATTAAAGATTAACTTGTTGTATTCATATCTACAAAAGGCCAAAAAATAACATACTTTATTTTTCATATTTACATCGAGCAGTTATTGCAACTTTTACTCTGTAAAAAGCGAGCGGATATCACTGCGCTGTTCTGCTGCTGTGATGAAATTTAGATCATTTTCAATTTTTGCTCAGAAAGGCAGGGTTATCAGCCTGTGTATGAAATAACTTAAAAAGTCAGGATTATCGCCATATATGGTATGTGGTGATAATCGTCACTTTTTGGTATGAAAAAGCAAAAAAAAAAAAAAAAGAAAAATGAGGGTTATCACCATATGTTTGAAATAACAAGAAAAATTCAATATTATCGCCATATGTATAAAGAACAAGAAAGGTGAAGGTTATCACCATATGTATGAAATAATAAAAAAAATGTGAAGGGTATCACCATACGTGTGAAATAACAAAAAAGGTAAGGGTTATCACCATATGTATAAAAAAACGTCAGGGTTATCGGCATATGTATGAAATAGCAAAAAAGTCAGGGTTATCGACTTATCGCCATGTGTGTGAAATAGCAAAAAAGGTAAAGGTTATCACCATATGTATGAAAAAAAGTCAGGGTTATCGGCATATGTATGAAATATAAAAAAATTCAGGGCTTTCGCCATATATGTGAAATAACAAAAAAAGGTAAAGGTTATCACCATATGTATGAAAAAAGTCAGGGTTATCGGCATATGTATGAAATAACAAAAGTAGCATATAATTCTTTTGTAAGTTTGGTTTCTTTTCGACCAGAGTTTTCTAAACCTTTTCTGTCGTAGATGTCTACAGGAAAGTGAAAAGTACCATGAAAATATAGCGAACAGTCGAAGATAACAGGTAGGGGTGGGGTGGAGGAGGGGGTGGCCGGAGGGTGATTGGGAGGTTCAAGGGTGGTTGTAGGCGGGGGCAGGAGCAACTTCAGAGCCATCTATCTATTCACATGCAGGAAAAAACAGCTGAAATAATTTAAAAATACTAAAATTGCACAAATTGGATCCGGCCGAAAAATTCGAAATGTGTTCATAGAAAAATTATTCAAAAGTAGCGAACTTCAGTGTCGTATGGCTAAGTTCTGTTTTCAGATGATTGGCTTTAAGCATTCGAAACAAAACGGACTCAAATTCCACACATCTATTACAGAACCTAATATCGGAACATAATATCGCTCAGCCAAAAATAGACAGAATTTCGCTTCTTGGCGGAAAAAGTCAGCCATTTAAATCAAGCTTTCCAAAGCTGGTCACTGGCTAGTGGTTATTGTCAGAAAGTATTAGTTTTTAAATTGGCTAAAATGACAAGTCATTAAAATATGTAAACTCTCACAGATACCATAAGAACCTTACATCGTGTATTGTGAATTTTGTGAGGTAATTACATCGCGCAAATCTGTTTCCTTCAAAATTCAGAAATCCAAATGTCTTCTTTTATCTGAATTCGTTACAAAAAGTTTCAATCCTTTTATCTGAATTCGCCACAAGGGTTCAGTTGTTTTATCTGAATTCGTCACAAGGATTCACTTCGTTCTTTTCCTTATTTCTCCCATATATTCGCGTTCTCTTCTCTAGTGCAGTGTTCTAGCTCTTAGCCTTACTTGACATCTTTACATGTTTTTAACTGGCCAACGTGGCATTGTTTTAACCCTTTAGTTTACCATTTTCGTAAAAAAAGAACCGTAAAATGTAAAGCAAAAAATTAGGGATGTGGGTAGGAGGGTGGGTGAGGGAATGCCCGTTATTTAACACCTGGAAGCAACGATATGATTATATTCTGGAGGACTTCACACTGGATTCCGTACAGAAGTCTGTACCCACAAGGTTGTGGTTTCTTCAGTTCTTCGAGTCCTTGTGGTCATTTTTGCAGACCCCCCCCCCTCCTCCCTCCACCCCCACCCCCACACCCCGCCCCTCCTCTACACAATACTTGCACATCCTGTCTTGCTCTTGTCACGCGAATGATGCGAGAACAAAAACTTCATGAATGCCACGACAAAGCTCAAACAGCGACCAACGCACGAGGAGAAAAAAACACACACACACACAAGTCTGTCAACGATTTCTTTCCCAGTCCTTGTGAATATTCTTGGAACGGAACAGATGCGGATTTTTTTTTTTTTTTTTGAACATTGCAAGAAGGGCGTTCACGTCTGATCCTCTTGTATTTGTATAGGGTGTATCGTGATAAAACGAGGGGGTGGACTTATTCACAAAACCCTCCCGCAGCCTGTAGCACTGGTAGCCCCAACCCTGAACCCCACGAGTGGGAGGACTGATCTGGAAAACCCTCCCTCAGCCTGAAAGGCGAAAAAGGCTAGGGGGTGGGGGGGGGGGGGTCGGATCAGTCCAAACGCGAGTATAGTTTTATTTTTTTTATGATTTCGGTACAAATATATGCGGTTACAAATTGCATATTTTTGCACTCCTCGGCGATGCTGCCTGCCGTGTAGTCACACTGTTGTGACGATTGTAAATTCACACTTTCAGTAGTGCGTAGCGTGACGTTTTCGATACGGGAAGAGTAGGTAAAACAATTGCACTTTTGTACCGGGAATATCTGCCAGGCAAAATACAACTATTCCCTTTGTACAGCCATGAAATGAATTCTAAAACCACCTCTGTTATGATCACTAGCTGACGTCATCATTCCGTGTCTATTACTGAACTAGCTCGGCTAGGCTCGGCAGTGACGTCATTTTAAATCGACCATTTTCAACCATTATTTATAATAAGAAACACCACGTTTTAACTATAAATAACGATTTATAAAGTTATAAAATCTCTAGAAACAAATTTCTATTCTCTTTAACAGGTTCTAAAATACTTTATATAGAGAAGAAAACGACATAGATCGCATAAGAGTTGGACAATTCCTCAGAAGGCCGTATTAATTCTATTTCTATTCCTAAAAAGTCTTCCCTAATTAAAGTTTCAAGTGATACAGCTAAGATATTTACGAAAATTCTGTTGTTTTTTTAAGTAAAGCGATTGTTAAAACTATTTTGTAGTTTGGTTGCAGAGATGGCATTTTTTGTAAGAAATAATACGAACTAATAGAAAAAAAAAAACAAAAAACAAAACAAAAAAAAACAAGAAAATAAAAAAAGAACATAATAACTTTTATTCGCCTTCTTACCTTTACCCTGTTGATATCAAATATCCTTCCACTTGCTATTAATACACACAGGTTATTATATTTTTTTTTTTGAATGATTAGACCAGTTTTGGACAGAAGGAAACCCGTTTGCGTGCTTTCCGCTTAATTTTACGCAACACCAAAGTTGTCTAAACGGAGCTTTAGTATGAATTTCTTTGAGAAATCGATGCTGCAATTTGATTGGACGAAGAGTTTGTGGAGGTGCTTAATATATTCATGGCCTGGCATTTCCTGGCTCGGGTTGGTGAGCCATTGATGCTAGCGGAATTCAATTTGTAACTGTCTTAGGATTAACATAAAATTGAATTGTACGGAAACAGGGGCCCTGTGCTTTTGTTTGGTTAATGCAGGAATTGCATTGTTGTCCGGCAAGAAAAGATATCAATATTTTGGTACGATCTGTCTTTTCATATAAAGCGTGAATAACTATGATGGCAAATACGAATGTAACAGTCCGGAATACGGCATTCCCCCCTCCCTCCCCCCCACCCTATTCTACCCCTTTTTTCCAATCCAGGTCAAACCTTTCCCAGCAACCAATGAAGTCTTTGCTTCCTGTCATAAATAAAATCACAAACGTTTATAGTTATATTTTTGATCACATGATCGGCGAAGTGCTAAATATACAAGTGCACATCAGTGCCAAAACCGGTACTAATTCCGTGCAAAAATAAAGCGAATTATTTGCACCGTTGACGTCTGCCATACGTTTTTTACCTAATAAATATTTGGTATATAAAACTACAACATGTGTACACATGCTCTTAATTTGCTCTTAATGAAGCTTTTTAAATTTTCTTGACATTTTTTTTTTCGAGAAGCCTCTGTGTTTTGTTTAATATAATTTTCTTTTGTGACATAACAGATTCTCTATGAAAAAGTAAAATTGAAAACAACAACCGCAATTCCAATAAAGAACTGGAAGAGAGAGTTAATACATTTTACATTTATAAAATTGATTATTTCTTAAGCATTCGCTGTATATATATATGTAACAATCCGGAACCGGAATTTGTCCCATCCCGGAAGTTAGAGAACATAAAAATGCGATTTTGTCTGTCATCGGTTCATTTCATTTCTCTGTTATTCAACAACTGTTGATAGTAAAAATCATGTATGTAGGTGGGTGGGGGAGGAGGTGATTGAGGACGTCATCACCCCCTCCCCCCACCCCCACCCCCCTAAAAAAAACTGCAGAAATGATCATCTCTGGGGAGGGGGTACTCGTGTACATTCTTCGACCGCTACCCTCATTTATTCTGCCGCAGTTTTTTTCTTATTGAACATATTTTATTCTATAGGATATTAAGGGGATGTTTGCTTTTTTTCTACAAAATAGAGTTCATCGAGCTTTTGAACTGCGTTTTGTGTGGACACAAAGCCGGCTGCTGAAGCCTGAAACAGCCGAAAAAAGGCAGATAATTTGGCACATCGCTTGACATTCACAAGTCTTTGCTACAATTGAACTAATTGAGATCTCTGTTTGATCGATTTGATATAATTCACCTTAATTGGGGGCACTGCAGCAAAGCCAATTTAGACTTTGGGACTGTGAGTCAATCGATTCATCGGTTTGTTGTTTTTATCGGGACCCCAATAGTTCCCTAACAAGACAAAACGAAATATTCAGCTGAATTTTGTGGGTTTTTTTTTTCTCTTTACAGATTCATTGTGACGTTTCAGCTTTCACACCATCACAGCATAAGACAAGTGGCTGTTTAAAGCCCAGAAAACTAGAATTTTAATAGCTTGTCCAGCCAGTAAGGGAGTTTACAGATGCACTCCTTATGGCTTTCCTCCGTCCCCACGCGAAATACTTGGCTTGGCATTGATGTGTAGCAAAGATGCATACCATCACCCAGAATTTCGGCATTGGTGACAATACCTATGAAGAAATTTTCTGGGATGTACTAAACATTATTCTTCGGAATATTTGACATCCACAGATCAATCAGTTGTCTTGTTTTGCTCCGCAAATGGATAAAAGTGGCAAAAAGGAGTGCTCTATTCATTTGCGAGAATTATTTTAAGCCCAGTCCTTCAATGGCCCTCACTCTCTCTTTCCCCGCCCTCACACCTCCCACTCGTCTCACCCCTCCCTCTCCACACTCACAGCTCCCACTGTTCTCACCCATCCCTCCCCACCCTCACAGCTCCCACTCGTCTCACCCCTCCCTCTCCACACTCACAGCTCCCACTGTTCTCACCCCTCCCTCCCCACCCTCACAGCTAATACTCTTCTCTCCCCTCCCTCCTCACCCTCACAGCTCCCGCTCTTCTCTCCCCTCCCCCTCCACCCTCACAACTCCCACTCTTTTCACCCCCTCCCCCCACCACTCTCACAGCTCCCACTCTTCTTACCCCTCCCTCCCGCCCTGACAGCTCCCACTATTCTCACCTCTCCCTCCCCCACCATCACAGCCCCCACTCTTCTTGCCCCTCCCTCCCCGCCCTCACAGCTCCCACTCTTCTCACCCCTCCCTCCCCACACTCCCAGGTCCCACTCTTCTCACCCCTCCCTCCACACCCTCATAGCTCCCACTCGTCTCACCACTCCCTCCCCACACTCACAGGTCCCATTCTTCTCACCCCTCCCTCCACACCCTCACAGCTCCCACTCGTCTCACCCCTCCCTCCCCACACTCACAGGTCCCACTCTTCTCACCCCTCCCTCCGCACCCTCACAGCTCCCACTCGTCTCACCCCTCCCTCCCCACACGCACAGCGTCCACTCTTCACACCTCTCCCTCTCCACCACCGCGATAAAAACAAAGCGTTCAAATAATCGACTAATGGTCAATTAAATCGTGTCCTCAAATGCCCAGTAAATATTGCGAAGTCCAATCGATGTTAAGATAGACGCTGCACCCGACGTCGGATCAACGTCGGGTTTTGGTTGCTTATGGAAGTCGAAACAACGGCTATGTTCCGATGTTGGGTAGTCGCCGATTATCCTACGCATAATCAATGTTCCGTAAAGATTACAAATTGAAGTCGAAACAACACCTAACTCCTAACGTTGTATAGACGTCTGGAAATATTAATAAAAAAAAACAGCCGTCAAGACAGCGATAATCATAGTGTGGTCACCCTCTCTCACAATCCCCCCCCCCCACCCTTGGGATTTCCGGTCACTCAGGGTATGTATGAAGTCGATTTCCATGTTTACTGGGAATGGAGGGGGAGGGGGAGGGGAGAGGGGGGAGGGGGGTAATTTTCATTTCACTACTGCGCGTTTCCCACGAGATGGGGATTCGTTCGGAACTGCACTCCGCGTTTGGTTAAAAATGAGGTTATCATGTCAAACTGTAGCGCTCTGCCTTTAGGGGTCGTTTTAAAAAAGTGTCACGGACACACGTGGTAAACCACTTGTATGTTAGTGCCCCGCCCCCCCTCCCCTCCCCCTCCCCCTCCCCTCCAGGATTAAACCCGCTTAAAGTGATTCTGTTTGTTACGTTGATCCATTCATGAGGCGGTCATATCCCACACATAAAGAACAAAAACAAAACGAAACAAAAAAATCAAAACAAACATAGAAAAACAATTAAGATTATTAAAAAACTGATATAACACCCTTAGAAAAATGAGTCAAATAGCGGTCAATTTAATTAACATGCAGAAAATACTGAATAAGTGGAGATGAAATCCAAATCATCTTGATGGAACTTCTTTATCAAACAGAACGGATAGAAAAGCTCAGATACCCATGTCTGGGTGGATCTGTGAAATAAGGGACATGAAATAAGGGACAAGTCAGGTTGGCATCTCACCAAGGTTTTTTTTTATTATTATTATTTTGTTTTGAGTCAGAAGTCAATACAATCGATCTTGTCATAAGAGCACTTTCTGTCATAGTTGCTACATTGTTATTTGTCATTGTCACAAACAGCAACGTCTTTTGGCGTTATCCTCATAAACAGCAACGAAATGCCAACTACAGGGTGTGCCAAAGAGGCCCATCGCCTGCCGCATTTGCCCGGTACGAAACGCGGACACCCTGTAAATTTCAACCTCCCCCCCCCCCCCCCGCCCCTCCCCCCCCGCTAAACGCGGAGTGTTTAATATTAAAAATGCCCCTTTTCGCACGACTGTATTTATGATTAGAGGCGGAAACAGAACCCACACCACTGCAAACACAGGGCGAAACCAAGAAAAATCTTTGCATTGAGAAGTGTATGTACAATTTAGAGTCTCTTTTTGCTGGACGCGAAGTGCAGTTGCGAAGGAAGCCCCCTTTCTTGTGGGAAAAGCCGAGTATTGGATGAGAAATACCCCACTCAATAATGAAATTCGTTCTCGGCGCAGACCGTTGCTGCGTTGAGATTGCCCCTTTCTCCGGGTTTACCCCCCACTCCCTCCCGCTGTTCCCGCCGGATTTCCATATCCGGGCTACCAGCTTCCCTGTGCTATAATATAAATAGATGCAAACAATGTAAAACAAAGTAATTATTCGAATGATTGATTATTTAAGTCAACAAAGATTACAAATGTCAACAAAGATTACAAAAGTCAACAAAGGTCACAAAGTCAACAAAGATGACAACACCTATACAAAGATACTTTCTTTGCGAATTGTCATTAAAAACGTGGGAAAAAAAATTAGAGAAAAATCATTTTCCATTCATCTTCCAGTTCCTAAATTTATTTCCACATTCGATGACCGATAATATAAGTTTTCAGGAAATCGCGCCATTTTGGTGAAATAGAACATTAAACTACGTCGAAACAGATTCGACGTGGAAAAAACGTCGGAACAGTCGGAGTGGGCGCGCGCGCGCGCGCAACACTAGAGAGAGAGAGAGAGAGAGAGAGAGAGAGAGAGAGAAAGAGAGAGAGAGACAGAGAGAGAGAGAGAGAGCATTCCACATTGGCTATTTCACGCTCACCCTACAGACCAAAATTCTAGATGCACACCCTGCGGAAAAAATGTGGCACACCCTGTAAGACAATTTGCCAATTCCAGAATAAGGAGCTTCCCTTTGAAGCAGTCCGGAACAGCGCCATTTAGCAGGAACCAAGATACAAGCAACTGCACTCTTGGGGCGAGAAAGACTTATTACCTAAATTGATATTCACTAAAGACATTGCTTTTGAACAAGGGCTAGTAATCAAAGAAGTTCACCCTCCCACCACCCACCACCACCCACCACCCCATTCCCCCCCCCCCCCCTCATTCACGTGTAGCAACTTGGCGAGATGACGTGGGCTGCTGAGAGGGTTTAGGATTAAAGGCGTTTTAAGGACAATTCTGCTTGTCTGCCTCTTAAAGGAACATTCATTCTCATTGTCGCGTATGTGGCCACTGAGATGGCTTCTTCCATGTCGATGATAGGCCAAGGCAAATGTGTTTCCACGTGTACTTGATCTTACTTAGATGTCTCATGAGGGTCTAGTGGCGGTTCCAAAGAAGAGAAGGGTTGGGTGGGGGGGGGGGGGGGGTGGAAGTCTTGCCCTGCCACCCCCTACGCCCAGAAAAAGTAAAATAAGGTGTGACTGATTGACCTCAATTTTTACCAAAGTTATTAGGGTGTATTAAACTGGGGCTTCATTCCGGATAGCCATTCCCGCCGAATGGAATAGATCCGCCACACGAATAGTGGGCAGAGGGTCTCTAGATAGTCTCAGACGAGTGTGGGATAGTCTCAGACGAGTGTGGGATAGTCTCAGATGAGTGTGGGATAGTCTCAGACGAGAGTGGGATAGTCTCAGATGAGTATGGGATAGTCTCAGACGAGTGTGGGATAGTCTCAGATGAGTGTGGGATAGTCTCAGACGAGTGTGGGATAGTCTCAGACCACTCTGGGATAGTCTCAGACGAGTGTGGGATAGTCTCAGAAGAGTGTGGGATAGTCTCAGATGAGTGTGGGATAGTCTCAGATGAGTATGGGATAGTCTCAGATAAGTGTGGGATAGTCTCAGATGAGTATGGGATAGTCTCAGGCGAGTGTGGGATTGTATCAGATGAGTATGGGATAGTCTCAAACGAGTATGGGATAGTCTCAGATGAGTGTGGGATAGTCTCAGACGAGTGTTGGATAGTCTCAGACGAGTGTGGGATAGTCTCAGAGGAGTATGTGATACTCTCAGACGAGTGTGGGATGGTCTTAGAAGAGTATGGGATAGTCTCAGACGAGTGTGGGATAGTCTCAGACGAGTGTGGGATAGTCTCAGAGGAGTGTGGGATAGTCTCAGACGAGTGTGGGATAGTCTCATACGAGTATGGGATAGTCTCAGAGGAGTGTGGGATAGTCTCAGACGAGTATGGGATAGTCTCAGACGAGTGTGGGATAGTCTCAGATGAGTATGGGATACTTTCAGGCGAGTATGGGATAGTCTCGAACGAGTATGGGATAGTCTCAGATAAGTATGGGATAGTCTCAGACGAGTATGGGATAGTCTCAGACGAGTGTGGGATAGTCTCAGATGAGTATGGGATACTTTCAGGCGAGTATGGGATAGTCTCGAACGAGTATGGGATAGTCTCAGATAAGTATGGGATAGTCTTAGACGAGTATGGGATAGTCTCAGACAAGTATGGGGGATGGTCCTAACTGCGGATGGTCCGTTCGCGGGGATTCTGTCGGCTTCCTCGAGATAACATGTTATTGCCAATCTTATTTTCTCACCACTGCAAAAAGACCTTGTTACTTTTTAAAAATATGTACTTATATTTTAGTTTTTGCCGAAAGTGAAGTCAGGTTTTGGTAATCACCGTAGATCCTCCATGGTTTTCTTTGCGACCATAGACTCTGCCGGGGAGAGGGGACATCCGTAGTTTGTCGCCAAAAACTGTGTGGGGACATCCGTGGTTTTAGTTGTCCCCATAGACCCTATGGAGACATCCGTGGTTTTTGTTTGTCACCATAGACCTTGTGGGGTCATCCATGGTTTTCATCGGTTTGGTGCAAAACACGTGTTTTGTACAATAATTGGGCAAGTGGACTTATCCCCTTTTCGCACTAAAATTTTAGCTCAGATTAGGCCAAACTGTAATTGCAAAAAGGAGGCAAGTCGACTTGCCTCCTTTGTGCATTAAAAATCTCAACACTCATGAGTAAAACGTTTAGTGCAAAAAAAAGGGACTAGTGGACTTGCCTCTTTTTTGCAGTAACAATATTGGTCATTATACTGAAAATTTAAGTGCAAAAAGGGGACAAGTCGTCTTGCACCAAACCGACGTTTTGTTTGTCATCATAGACCCTTACATTCGTCTGCCCAAGACACATGCACTCACGGAAACATGCACTGCAGCACCGAACACATGCTTTCGCGGACACGTGCACCGCAGGACCGGACACATGCACTCGCAGGCACATGCACTGGCGGACACGTGCGCCGCAGCCCCGAACACATAGACCGCAGCCCCAGACACATAGACCGCAGCCCCAGACACATAGACCGCAGCCCCGAACACATGCTTTCGCGGACACGTGCACTCGCGGACACATCCACAACATCCCCGGACACATGCACTCGCGGACACATGCGCTCGCGGGTACATGCACTCGCGGCTACATGCAGCTCGATGCCATTTCTCCGAATCAATATTGCGGAATAATAAACACTTAATCATCAATAAATATGTTTCAATGTTAGTTCTTACGCTGTTACATTGTTAGTCCGTATGCTGTGACATTGTTGGCTCTTACGTTGTCACATAGTTAGCTCTTGCGCTGTTACATTGTTAGTTGTTACGTTGTTACATTTTTACTTCCTACGCTGTTAAATTGTAAGATCTTACACGGTTATATTGTTAGTTCTTACTTTGTCACATTGTTAGTTCTTTGTGTAAGCTCTTACGTTGTAACATTATTAGCTCTTGCGCTGTTACAGTGCTAGTTCTTAGAATGCCAGTGTGACTTCGTGCCCACTGACTTCTTGCATCCCGTTTAAGATTAGCCAACATTGGTACAACATAGGTACGGAATGCTAAGGCATAACGTGCTTTGCGCTGACTAGCGGGTTGTGTCTGCCCACAGTAATAGTCGCTGTCAACACAGCATTCAGATATTTATTGCTAAGGTGAAATCTACGAAATCTACTGCGGAGGTGGAATCTGTGAAATATATTGCGTTGGTGAAATCTAGTAGAGGAGGACTGTCACGCCCCCGCCCCCACCCCCACCCAATCCCCCGATGCAAGACCATTACTCGCGGCCTGCTCCAGCCTGTTGAGATCACGCGTTGATACTATTTCTACTATTTCTTATCAAAACGACGACCTGGTGTTCTGGAAACCCCGTCGTATTCGAAGCACCCGTTTTCCCCAGATTCGCGTCCCTTTACTTTTATAATAGCAAAGTTTGCACCACTATCAGTTTTGGACAGCAATGTTAATAGCTTTCTCGCGTAAGTACTCACAGACAGTTAAATGTGAATCACAGTTCTATAAAGAACCAGACATCACAAATAGCACAACTCAAACAACAACAAAAACAGCATCTAAGAAAGCGAGATTTTCTTTCTTTTTAACTTAACAAATGCCAATCCTTTTGACACAGAAACAAAGAAAGCCCTGTTTATTTATTAGCATTAATAAACTAATGTCTCTTCTCAATTTATTTACAGGCGTTATAGTAGGAGTGTAGAATAAAGATGACTAAAGCATTTGTCAATATTTGCTACTGTGTGAGGAGCACTTGGTCAGGCTCTCACGCTGCCATAGATCCTACTAATCCATGACAAATCAACCGCAATGTATTAATATTGGCTACCACTATGGCCATCGTACTGCACTGCTAATTAGTATCAATTAAGCAATGATTGTAGCTTTCTTCAGCTCATCTCATTAATACCACTGTATTTTCGCCAGTTGGGGTTTCTGGGCGAGACTTCCTTCATTAACTTGTATTAAGAAACAAATTTTAAATTATAAAAAATTTAAAATGCATAGACCAGTATTTGTCATACTTGTTTTTTTTTCCTTTGAAGTTTGTAATTCTTAAAGATTTAAAAAGCGTTTTCCCTTTCCATTGCAAAATATTGAAAAAAAATCACGGCATGTATTTTAAAAGACCTAAGTTACGCTGATCGTCTAAAAACCTTAAACGTCCAACCCTCACATATCGAAGAGCTAGAATGGACATGGCCGAAGTATTTAAATGAATTACTGGTAACTACGATAATGAAGTAAAGCCGCTTATCAAACTCAACATTACAAATGATATTCTGCGAGGAAATGGAACAAAAATCCACCATCAGTACAGCAGGACTAACAAAAGATTACATAGCTTCACAGTAAAAATAGCAACCATGTGGAATTCTCTACCTATAAATGTTGTAAATTCACCTAGCCTGAACTCTTTCAAGGATAGACTTAATAAATTTTGATCTAATCAATCAATGCTATGTGTCTATAAAGCAGAGATGAACTATTACAATTTTTGAGAATATGCATCAATGACATTAATGTCCTTATATAAATGAACTATATAATTATTAAAAATTTCGAAGTTTTGATTGATCAAAGAGGCTTTTATATGCCTACGATCAAATTACAATAAATTAATAAATATAGTCCTTTTTGAACACAGAGATAACTAATCTGAATTACAACACACACTTCTCCTCCAGACTTTAAATCAGTAGTTTCTCCTTTCATAGTGGGAATAAAGCTTTCATGCAGTTGGCCTACTTTGGTTACCGTCAAGTCTTTTGAACAGCAATAAATAGCACTCCTGTAGGAAGGGCCCCATTGTGGCACTGTTTATATCGTCGTCTTTTTGTAAGTTATTCTTTCGGCATAAACTACAGGATTGTAACACACTTTTAGCTCGTTACTGTTTGCTCGTTGTTGCTCGTTTTAACTATCGCTAGATACATTTATATATTTTAAACTTAGCAAAGGACAAAGTTGAGGGATACTCAGTTGTGTTGGCAAATTTCTTAATTTACGCGGACTCCACGTGATTTCGCTTAAAATAGAAAAAATGATCATACTTCAAATGTTCTTTCTTTTATTACAAGTCCTCATCGGAGTTAATACAAACCAGTTACACAATGTCCTTCTGATGCATTGTGTCCTATTTGCGAAGACCTTTTTTAAACATGGAGTTTCGTTAATTTTGAGGTTCATTTAAAAATTGCTAATTAACTTATTGCATGATTTTCTATGTTGTAACTTACATATCATGCATAGGTTTATTTCATGATGGCCAGTGTGCGTAGAAAAGGGACAGTACTGTTTCACAGTGCATATGATGGGCAAATACATAGTCCGTATTCTGCGTTCTTTTGGCATCGATGTCATTACTCTGTGTACCATTGAAAGTGTACGATTGACTTTTGACATAGCGTCGTAGCTGACGGAAAACATCTCATCGTGATATAGAAATCTTGTAAGGATAAATAAGACCAGAAATTAGAATTATTCAAGAAAATATAAAATAAAAGTAAAACAGCCTTAGCATATGGACCGGGTCATACTACCAGTGCTACATTCTGGAGGGGAGTGTCTAATCTTCTCGCCTGATATAGTTTTATCATTGTATTGCCTGACAGTGTCCAGAGCATGCTAACCTTATGGATGCTTCACTCATCCATACCGCCTCAATGCAACAGACAACTGTTGCATAAAATATAGTGCATCGATAAATTGCTAAGTTAAAAATTAAAATAAAGATTTAAAGAATTTGTGTTGACAGCTTCTAACTCATTGTTAGTTTTACAATAAAAATGTATGGTCTAATATTTAACGAAAAAATTGACACTATAAAGCAACACTTCTCAAACGTAGCACTTAGCACTTGTGTGAAATATTATAACAAATGAGCTGTTTACTTTTAGTACTTTAACTTCCCCTGTGTGAAATAATAACCTCAAGGATTTCCCAATCACAGCTTTACACACAAGAGAAGAGGCAATGGCCTGGGAACATAAAAATGAAAATAGAGACCTGGATTGCGTGCCGTTAGTAATGATGTGCGCTTTCATGGAATGATTGTTTATTGGTGTCAATAGAGGAACAAGGCTATTACTTTCCCCACGATGATGGCTGCTGCTTTATTTAGATGAATTATTTCATAAAGGATGTTGAGACGTCTATCCATCACTTGCTTTTTTTCTTTAAATGCCTTCAATTGTTTATATTGAAAAGTAGCTTTGCAACTGAAATAAATCTATTATTGTGTGTTTGATAATGTTAATGTCGTGTTAAAAAGGACGTTTTTTGTATTTGTTTCGCAACAGCATTTTCCAATTATTATGGGAAACAGAAAGTCATGCAGTAGTCTGGTGTCGCCAAAATAATCAAACTTTAGCGTTAGCGTACACGAGGCTAAACTTGTACTTTAGATTTAATAAATAACATAATAATAACATTACAAAGCGAATGGTTTTGAAATTTTCTGACCTCTATTGTTATTCCTTACTGAAATACCTCTGTTTTAGGGTTTTACTTGGAACTGCGTTCTGATGTTTTTATTCAACATATGACCTGTCTGGGTCTAGGACAAGTCCCGCTTTCACAAGTGACGCGGAAGGACAAGTTCCGCGCATATATATACCGCGGAAAAATACATGTTTAACTTGTCCTATCTTAGATGAAATCCCAGTTGAAATTTGTTTGAGGGCACACTTTGGACGCGTCATGTTTGAAATAAAACGCTTCTTTGGAGTGTATTTGAAGGATTACTTTGTACGTTTCGTGTTACTTGAAATGACCAATTGAAGTGCGTTTAATCTCTCTGTTATATTTTCGCTGAAACGCTGACTGAAATATTAATGTATTATCTGAAATAATTGCTATTAATAGATTGTCATTTATTCAACTACAGTAATTGCAATTGCGAAATCTGATGTCCGTCCGGAATAGATACGCGTTGCAGAGATCAGCTGCATTCTGTTCTGGAAGAAATGAGCTTTACCAGCTTTACTGCAGTCGTTCCAAGCGATTGTCTATAAAAATGCGAGCAAGAAACCATGTCCAATTATGCATTCTACAGCAATGGAATACGTTACATCAACCAAAAATTGCGCTTGATGGGTTTCCGTATGTGAGACTCAGAAATGTCGCAGACGGCTTCGTTTCTTAAGAGTGCGAAAAAAGGTGGAAAAAGGGGAACTAATCAGAGAGAGTTCTGATCGTTCAAAAATTAAAGTAAGGGGTGATGAATTTGTTAAATGCGTAGACTGTAAACATGGTCCCAAGTCGGGGAGGGTAGAGGTGTTAAAGGTGTAACAAGGTATTAAGCGCCGAGCCATTCAGGCAGCAGAGAGACCACCGCATATTATTTCACAAGCTGTTGAAACAATGAGTGAAGGTAAATATTTCAATTTTCTTATCAGAAATACTAGAAAGAACACAAAAATATAAAAAAGTAACGTTAAGAAGTGTTTTAAAATATCATGAATAATGTGTGTAACAATAAATAAAAAATCATAAATTAGTAATTATTAAAGCCTTTTTCAAAAGTAAATTCGCTATTGAATTGAAATTTAGTCATTTAAAATTTATTAACAAAATGTTTACTTTTTGATAGTTTCTAACAGTGGCCTGCAGTTCGAAGATATATACAGTGGGCGCATACGGCGATGCGCTACAGCTGCCTCAAAATTCGACCATGCTATTTGGAATATGCACGACCGTGTTAATGACGAACTTCCAAAAACCAACAATCACATTGAAGGGTGGCACCGACAAAGTGCTCTCGGCGGTTACTGCGCATTACCCAAACCTATGGCAATTTCTCGACGTGATCAAAAAGCAGCATGGCATCGCAAACGAAGTGAATACCCAAAGGCTGGGAGTACACCAAGTACGCCAAGCACCTCAGCAACGACGCCGGTATCAAGATAATTCCCAACGAGCTGCAATTGTTGTAGCGGATTTTTGCCAGTCGTCACATCTTGGATTTCTTGCATAGCATTTCCCATAACATTCGTATGTTAATTGACTGGACTGAGACAGGTTGCGGATAAGTTAGTCACTTGATCTGATCTGATTTCCACTGAACGTCTAGTCAAATTAGCACTGATTTAGTCATTATTTAGATTTGCAATATTTCTTATTGCAATTAATTTAGATGAATAGATCAAAATCTTGATTGCAATTGAATTGGTAAATTATTACTTGTGGTTTGTAACTGAGTATATATATAGAGATTATAGTAACATTCGGATTGCAATTACTGTACACGACTAGATAAGTTTTTAATCCCAATAAATGATGAAAAATTGTTACAGGTTGTTTTATTCATTAAAAAGGCTTTTCTCTTGGTATAATTTTTTACCGCCGGGCTTGCTTCCACGGGAATTGTCTCCGCCGGACTTATCTCTGCCTTACTTGTCTCCGCGGGACTTGTCTCTGCCTTACTTGTCTCCGCGGGACTTGTCTCCATGGGACTTGTCTCTGCGGGACTTGTCTCCGCGGGACTTGTCTCCATGGGACTTGTCTCCGCGGGACTTTTCTCTGCGGGATTTGTCTCCGCGGGACTTGTCTCCATGGGACTTGTCTCCGCGGGACTTGTCTCCGCGGGACTTGTCTCCGCGGGACTTGTCTCCGCGGGACTTGTCTCCATGGGACTTGTCTCCGCCGGACTTGTCTCCGCCGGACTTGTCTCCGCGGGACTTGTCTCCGCGGGACTTGTCTCTGCGGGACTTGTCTCCGAGGGACTTGTCTCCATGGGACTTGTCTCCATGGGACTTGTCTCCGCGGGACTTGTCTCCGCGGGACTTGTCTCCATGGGACTTGTCTCCGCCGGACTTGTCTCCGCCGGACTTGTCTCCGCGGGACTTGTTTCCGCGGGACTTGTCTCCATGGGACTTGTCTCTGCGAGACTTGTCTCCGCGGGACTTGTCTCCATGGGACTTGTCTCCGCCGGACTTGTCTCCGCCGGACTTGTCTCCGCGAGAATTGTCTCCATGGGACTTGTCTCCTTGGGACTTGTCTCCATGGGACTTGTCTCCGCCGGACTTGTCTCCGCGGGACTTGTCTCCATGGGACTTGTCTCTGCGGGACTTGTCTCCATGGGACTTGTCTCCGCGGGACCTGTCTCCACGGGACTTGTCTCCGCCGGACTTGTCTCCGCCGGACTTGTCTCCGCGCCACTTGTCCTGTGCCCGACATGACCATAACGAAGATCATATCACCACCCTCATTCCCTCCAGTTCTTTTCACTTGAACGTTATTCCTCGTGTGTTAAACTTAAAAGGCGTTTGCTGTGCCGGACATAAAAGCCCGTTTATGCAGAGTGTTGTTTGCAGTCAACTTCTGATTAGGTGTGACAAGTATGGGCTAATATCCGTAACAGTTTTATTGTGTGTTTTTGCATGTTCATATAGTTGGTGTAGACGACTGCTTGGAACATTTGTAAACACGATTTTTGTTTCTTGTAACTTTATAAAAGTGCAGTAATTTATTGAAATTATCAGAGCAAAAGCTCCATTAGCAAGAGAGCTTTTCTGAACTATGGACTTCAATAATTTCCCCACAATTAAAAACATGATTTAGGAATTGTAAGGGAGTTTTATGATCATTTTCTCCCTATTTGTATGCCTCATAACCTGCACCCTCCTCACATGACCCTCATCATGTACATCCTCCTCACACGCCAGTCACCACCTACAGCCTCCTCACACGCCAGTCACCACCTACAGCCTCCTCACACGCCAGTCACCACCTACAGCCTCCTCACACGCCAGTCACCACCTACAGCCTCCTCACACGCCAGTCACCACCTACAGACTCCACACACGCCACTCACCACCTACAGCCTCCTCACACGCCAGTCACCACCTACAGCCTCCTCACATGCCAGTCACCACCTACAGCCTCCTCTCACACCAGTCACCACCTACAGCCTCCTCACACACCCCTCATCACCCACCCCTTGCGCAACCCTGATCTTACAATTTGCGACTGTGACGACCTCCGCGCTAAGTGGTTTAGGCGGATGCAGCGAAGCAGATAAACACTTTAACCGACACTTGAATATGTAAGAATTAGCTGCAAAGCCCAAGGGCGCCCTGCGGTAGCATCCTGTTTCAACATTTTCTTTTCTGATTAAACATGCTCAAGATGAAGCAAATGGAAACTGACTGCAGTGGAATTCTATTTTTCATACCATTTGACGTCGACAAATTTGTTTATCGGCAGCCCTAAGAAAGATGGCTTGGTTTTTATAACTTGTTTTTAGAGTATTTCGTGAAATTGTAACATTTCCACTGTTTTGTAACGGTGATCAAAATCAGTTTGAGTCATGGCGACATTCAATGAAACTTTAAATTGTCGAATTTTTGCATGTCAATGCATTAAGCTAGATCTTGTATAGATGGCAATTGCAAAGCTAAATGACTTAAAAGTTATTTCTTAGAACTTCATACAGTTGAATACATAATGCGTATCTCAGAGGTGACTCTTTATAATAATTAATAGGGGTGGCGGGTTTTACGGTTTAACGATTCACCGGTTGCAACAAATGCCCGACCTGCTTTACACATAGTTACTAACATGGATTGCAATCATCGACTCGTTTGCAGGTGCGTGTTTTGATAATAAAAGGGCGTAACTTGGCATGCAAGGAATGCCACGGACTGGGGGTTGAACTCGTGACCTATAGCATTCAAAGTAGGCAACATACCATTACACCACTTCAACTACCCCCCTCTCCACCTCCCCCCCCCCCCCCACACGCACACACAATCAATAATGTCCTTTCATGCTAATTCATAAAGCGTTCTTAGAGTACTAGAAGTGTATGAAAACGGTATCTCACAATGACGTCATGGACACAGCCATTTTGGCAAATAGCCTTTCCGTATCTGCAATACAAAAACGTGTCTTTTTTCTGTTTTGGTGTATCGTTGTATCTTGATCAAATTCGTCGGAGACAGCCGGTAGGCAAGGCGAGCCGTATATTCAAGAAAGAGATAGAGTAGAAATCCGTCCATCAACAAGGACAGAGTCAATGCATGACTGCAATATACTGTGAATTTCATTGTGTTAACAGGGCAATCTTACGGCAGGGCAAGACTCTCTTAGAAAATGGATCTGTTAAGAACGTGAAGTTGTTTCTCAGATTTATGTGATGTATTTATCAAAACATAAATAATTCTCTTAATAATTCTCTGATGGTTTTGTTCTTTGGATCGTTGTCGAGACACTTTATAAACTTTAAGAGTGTTGTTAATTATTTCCTTTCACTTAATTAATATTTCCATTGATTTACGACGTGCTTTAAAGGGTTTATTATTTCTGAATATTTGTTGTAATAATTTACAATTTATTAATAAAAATTCCAGTGTGTTTCATTCACTTAAATTGGGTGATGGTGGTGGTGGGGTGGTGGTGGTGGTGGTGGTGGTGGGGTGGTGGTTGGGTGGTGGTGGTAGTGGTGGTGAGTGGTGGTGGTGGTGGTGGTGGAGTGGGGTTGCGAGGGTGGCGTATATAAACATTCATTAGTATTCCTGTAAAATATGGTTGAAAAGCTGCCTACAGCTTTACAGCTAAGGGACGTCACCCCGAAGACAAGGAAGAAGTTAGGTCACAGTTTTCTCCGATATCCGGCCAAGCTTATAGCCAGAGCAGACTTTTGTGCACGGCAATATCTCCACCGGCAAACAACCAGAACAAACTTCTGCACACAACCAGGACAAACTTTTGCGCGTGGCAATGTCCCCACAAGCACACATCGAGAAAAAAGTTTAGCACGTGGTAATGTTTTGTTCAACAAATGGACCCAAAATAGATTTTATACCTTATCCAGGTGCTTCAATGCTACATTACCGGAAATAGTTATCCAAACATTGCATGAGCCCTTACATGTGACATCATGAATAAAAGGGCTATTCCACTGTTATTTTATATTTTTTAACAGAATTTGGAAGCGTCTGGGATAGAAAATTCTTCTTTAACCGCGTCAGTAACACCAGAAGTTGTAATTACGCATGGTAACCATTTAGTACGTGAGTGCCCCCCCCCCCCGATCATGGAGGTGCATGGTAACTAGTTCGTACGTGAGTACTCCCTCCCCCACCCCTCCCCGGAACAGGACCAAAGTTACAGCAAAACATTTGTGTTGTTCTAAATGAAACAAACAGTAACAAACGGCAACGTGCTTTCTTGTTATTTTGAAATATTATAATGTTAGAGTGCGAAACTAATCAATTTGAATATATATATATTTTTTTCAGTTATCCAACGTTCTCCATAGAGCTGTATTGTACGTTTAAGTCTCTGTTTTAGTGTGTTTTTATTTTCAAAATCGCGTATCGCTGTCTGGTGCTTTTGTCCCAAAAACGATTCATTTTAATTTTAGAATCCAAACAGGCCGCGATATACATTACATTACATCACAGTACATTACATCACTAAATCATTAAACATGACAAATTGGGGTCCCTTAAAGATTAAACATCAGAAAATAGTGAAGGAAATTTCTTTGGGTTTTTATACGTTTTAACTTTCAGATAAACTCAGCATCACCAAATGTGATGTCCCGCTTTGTGTGTCTTTTTTGTTGATTCTGACGTTCGATCCCTGCTTGTGAGGCATTTGGAAACTTTTTAGTCCTGTCTTGATGATGGTGTTCGATCCCTGCTTGTGGGGCATTTGGTCTTGTGCTGTATTGATGCTGCTGTTCGATCCCTGTTTGTGGGGCAGTTGGTCTTGTTCTGTTGATGCTGGTGTTCGATCCCTGTTTGTGGACTAGTTGATCTTGTTTGGCATTGATACTGGTGTTCGTATCGCAGTCTCGTCTCATTCTTGTCGTTTCATATCCCTGTTCAAGTTTTATTTGACAATCCAGGTACAATAAATAATCTTTGAAAAGAGGAAATCTGTTTGTTAGTTAATCATTTATACCCTGGGCGTCGCAAGCAATATGAACAAGTGGCCGTCTGGAATTTTTCAACGGTTAAGGCTAGATGCTCTGAAGTCGTAAGTTATTTAGTGAACGCATGCACGTTGTGTATGCAGCGAAATTTACAAAAATAAGTTTTTTTTTAAATGAAATGAGGTGGTTGTTATATGAAAACATTGCAGGAAATCATTTCTTGGCCTTTCGCCCCCAGTACCAATAAATGGCTCGCTGCATTGTCCTCAAGTGACAACCTAACCTTGTAACACCGCAAATTCTCCAGTGATATCTAGGCTACGCGTAACACAAGTTTTTTTCGGTGTTTTATTGGGTGTTTTCGAAACTAAAAGATCGTAAGGCTTTCAATACTCCTTGGCTGTGCTAAGCATAACACAACCAATACAAAAAAAAAAAAAAAGCAGTGAGACGGCTCGCTGATTTGCCCTGGTAATCAATGCACATCCAAAGATGATAAGAATGGCAGTTGATTTGTCATGGATTAGTGGAATCCATGGAGGCATGAGAAACTAACCAAGTGTTACCCACAATACATCAAATATTGACAACGGCTTGTTAAGCTTCATTCAGGAATCAGTTTCAGTGTTGAAAAAAAGAAGAAAAAAGAGAAAAAAAAGAGAATGGAATGCATCACTACAAGCACCTGCTATTGCTGGCCAATTAAATCAGGAGAATAATCACGTGCTCCAGAAACAAGGTGCCAATTTGTATATAACTATCACCTGTATAAAAATGGTGTACAAAAATGCATATAGCCTAGAAAGCTGAAAATTGCTTAAGCTTTACGGTGATATGCCTTACAATGTTATGCTTTACGATGTTATGCTTTACAAGGTTATGCTTTACGATATTATGCTTTACCATGTTGTGCTTTGCGATGTTATGTTTTACAATGTTATGCTTTACCATGTTGTGCTTTACGATGTTATGTTTTACAATGTAATCTTTACAATGTTATGCCTTACGATATTACGCTTTAACATGTTATGCTTTACGATATTATGATTTACAATGTTATGCTTTACGATATTATGATTTGCAATGTTGTGCTTTACGATATTATGATTTGCGATGTTTTACCTTACGGTGTTACGCTTTACCATGTTATGCTTTACGATATTATGATGTACAATGTTATGCGTTAGGATGTTATGCCTTTAATCCGAAATCTGAAGGGAAAGTTCCTAACTAATATTCACTTGCAGCAACTGACGAAGTACGAACATAATATGAAAACAAAGAGAAACGTGCTTAGATAAATAAACAAAACGCGTGTGACCACTTTCACACTTTATAAACAAAACGACCTCAAACACGTGTGACCGTTGTAGCACTTTATAAACTAGACGCACTCAAACCCCCCGTTACACCCTATCTACGAAGGAGAATTGAACCAGATTGTCACGTGACCTGCAAAACATGCTCAAAGGCAAACAGGAGCATTGTTTTTCTATTGACAACTATTAACATCGCAGCGGAAATGTCGACACGTCACGCAATTCAGCACGCGAGATGCAGCTCTGTATTAACAAGGAGTTGGGTGGGAGAGGGGGGGCGAGGGCTGGCTCAATCCTGAGCTGGAATGATTGTTAGCGATTGAGATGTCCTGGTCGCCCACAGTCGATTTCCGGTTGTGACGTCGACCTGACCAAATCGCAACAATAAAGGTGTTTGCAATATGCTTGTGATTGGTCGTCGGAAAACCAACGCCTTTTCAACGTTGTGTAAAAGTTTCCATGTCTATCTTCAGACGTTATATAGACGTCGGATAAGCGATATCATAGACATATCGGGGAAGCGACGTTGTACAGACGTTGGAAAATAGACGTTATAAAGTATGCGTGTGCAAAGACGTTTATTAGACGTTGACCTTGGGCGAGAATCTAACCCAACTATAACAGATAATATGACAATAGTTTTCTCAGTTTTACAGAATAATTGGCTTCAAAACACGTTGTCAAATCAACCACTTAAATTTGTTTATAACAGTAACCTTTGCCCTGGCACGTTTTATATTTGTGCAAATGAAGAAAAATTACGTTGTATAGAACGCGATTGCGTTACTGTGAAATATTTTCGCCCAAATGGAAGTATCTTTTGGACTAACAGATGACCTGGTAGAGTATTGCATCGAGTGGCACTTCTTGTTGCTTGCTTTTTTTGACCTTATGGCCTATGACCTTTTGACCTTATGGCCCATGACCTTTTGACCTTATGGCGATAATGGCTTTTTGTGAGCTCAGTGACGATAACAGGCGAGCTGCATTTATCTTAAAACAGGTTCTTAGAGCAAAAAAATAAAACCAAAAAAAAAAAAATAATAAATAAATCAATCAATAAATAAAATTGTTATTGCACAAAAGTAGATAAAAGAAACCAGACTCAGAAGCTTTATGTTTGTGCACGAAGCAACAATATTACATAATTGTTGTTTAAAGGTACATAGAAATGAATAGGTTTGGGTGGGTACTTCCTGTCCTGGAACTGACTTTGACTCGGTGCGTTATGCTTTTACTTGTGTGCATCCCAAATAGCAGCAAACAACTACCCGTAAGTCGGTCACTGCTAACAAAAACAGATTAAGGATGCCGTAACGAACTCCATGCAAGCTCTGAAAGGACGATTTAGGGAGGCGAAATGGCGGAAATACGCACAGGCGTGAATCACGCATAGATGGCACTTTCTGCAATTTAGTCCCAACAGATCTTGGCGGAACTGACACAAATGAGGGTGGTGGCGGGGGCGGGGAGTGGGGGCAGCATTGATCCTTAACGATGGGAGCAAAGTTGACAACAAGCCTCTAATACTCGCCTTGCAGATACCCCGAGCAAATTGGGCTGATTTTCCACGAGGATCAATCGCTTTGATGCTCTCATAATGCGCCAAATGAAGTGTGGTCGTTTGGCTCAGTAATTCTTGTTTTTACAACGCTGTTCTTTGTAAATGGGCCATGCTGTTTAAACTGGATTGCAAAAACACTCCTCTTTTCCTTCTCTTTCTCATTTTTTCTCAGGTATTATGTCTCAGCCTTTTTCAGTCTTTCATGCAAGCCTGTATTCAGCCATTTCTTTTCAGACCATCTTTTTTATGCTTGTAAATTTTATCGGTCGCATTGAGGCGGTCATCGTTGTATCAGATGGTGACCAAACCATGAGCTTGGTATAATCACATGGTGACCAAACCATGAGCATCTTCTGATCACATGGTGACCAAATAATTATAATGATATAAATCGGTGGCCAAACCATGAGAATATTATAATCACGGGGTGACCAGACCATGAGCATGTTATAATCATATGGGGACCAGACCATAAGCATGTTATAATCACATGGTGACCAGACCATGTTATAATCACATGATATAAATCGGTGGCCAAACCATGAGAATATTATAATCACATGGTGACCAAACCATGAGCATGGTATGGTCACATGGTGACCAAACCATGAGCATGGTATAATCACATGGTGACCAAACCATGAGCATCTTCTGATCAGATGGTGTCCAAATAGTTATCATGATATAAATCGATGACGAAACCAGACCATGAGCATCTTATAACATCATTGCCGTCGTGTGACAAAACATAACGCTTTCATATGTTGAGACTGACGTCATTTCCCCTCCTACGTTGTAGTAACGATGTGTGAGCCGCGATTTATTCACGTTTTGTGTATTTATATATTATATATGATGATTTCATATATAGATAGAATCACTGTTGTTTGACATATATAGGTAGGATCATTGCTGTCAGGCATATATAGATAGGATCATTGTTGTGAGGCATATATAGATAGGATCACTGTTGTCAGACACATATAGATAGAATCATTTTTGCTTGACATGTCGCTTGAGTCACTGCAGGGTGATTAATAAAACAAACTCTTAAACAGTTTTTTTTTAATACAGACAACTTGATTGACAGACAGGAGATTTTTCAGAGAAATATTAAACAGTTATAAAATAATGTATTTCGTGTCTTTTTTTAACCAAAAATGTTACAGATTTGTTGTTTGGAATTTATGTTACACAGTTATTATTCGAAACGTTTTCTGTTGGCCAAAAATACGGGCATGTGCCGTCTCTGTTCAGGTTGGGGTGGCTGGGGTATAAATAGTTCATTGACCACTTAACCAATGACGTGTGGGATATTTATCGTTGCTGATATGCAAATTTAACCAGACCCCTCCCTCTTGTGGGAGTTGGGCGCAGCATTTCTGGAACCGAAATATCTGACAATGAGGCTTAATATTTATTCCTATTCTCTCTTAATGTGCATCTAGAAGTGATGTCCGGGACTAATTTATTGGCCAATTCCATAAAGAATATCTTGTTATCATAAATTGATAGCTTACATCAATGACGTCAGAGGAACCGAACACGAAGGGGTTTACAAGTTTTTCTATTTATTTATTTTTTTAGATACTTCATCAGACAGATTGAGATCTTGAGTGCGTGTTAAAAAAAATAAGGCAGGGTTAGAATCTCTCCGCCATGAAGCGTGTACAGTGGAACCTGAGAAACAACACATAACGCCCGTTGTGAAGCGCTCATTGTGATATCGTAAAATTTCGAACACAATATTCCAATATCAAAATACAATTCAGTGAACCTGTATAGATTTAACAGAAAAATTGAACAGATAATCTTTAGACATGAAATTAAACTTTAATAACAAAAGTGTGTTTCCTAACAAACAGACCTTGTTTCTTAAGAGGCCTAAGAGAAAGAAACCTGGTCTGCAAACTGCCTATTGGTGACAGGAAGAGCCGTTCAAACATTGCAGTCAGGGCACTGTTAACCAAATGGCATGTGGCTGGTATGGGAAACCTTTTACGGTAGTATCACGGAGCAGGGGGTTTTTTGCTGTGCCACGCTTAGAAGCGAAAACCTCGCAGGAATTGCCATCCATTGTTATCAGCTCAAAGCAGTAATTGTAGGATTGATATTGATGTTCAATTGAAACTTATAAGGGCAGCTGAGTTCTAGCAGTGGGACATGGCCATCAAACGGCGCTTCTCCCCTGCCGCACATTCCCCGCCTCGAAAAAACACAAGCAAGTCAATTGCCTTTGCCTTAAAAAAAAAACCAAAAAAAAAAAAAAAAAAAAAAAAACACCATTATTCTGTGACGTCACTGAATTGTTATTACTGTCTGAGTTCTTCTTGTTCATAAAACACACTCTTTCTCAGGCATCGTGGCGGCTGACTGACACAGGCGAACGTCTGCCTCCCAATAACTGAAACAAACAGGCTCACACCCCACATCCCACACCCGCCCCTCCCACCCCCATCTGACATCCGAATCGCTCCATACAGGCCCACACCCCACAGCTCACACCCCACACCCGACACCCCTCCCACCCCAATCTGACAAGCGAATCGCTTCACAGAGGCTCACACCCCACACCCCACACCCGCCCCCTCCCACCCCCATCTGACAACCGAATACCTTCGCACAGGCCCACACCCCAGATCTGACACCCGCTCCTCCCACCCCCATCTCACAACCGAACCCCTTCATACAGGCCCACACCTGACACCCACAGCCCACACCCGACATCACTCCCACCCCCATCTGATAACCGAGTCCCTTTACACAGGTCCACACCCCACACCCTCCCACCCCACACCCCTCTCACCCCCATCTGACAACCGAATCCCTCCACACAGGCCTTCCCCCTCCCCCATTTGAATCCAGCACCCACCCACACCCGCCCCCCCCCCCCCTGCTGACAACTCGATCCATTCACACACGAGCAAATTCCCCTTTTTATCTCTCTGCTCGCGCGCATTTCTACGTCTCCACCGTCTTCATCTCTCCATCCTTTTCTTCTCTTCAATTTTCTCTTCTTCTCTTTATTTCCCTTAAACTCGGATTATGTACAAATTATAAGACAATGGAGAGCATCCCACAATGGGCGAGCCTGTGCCAATATGGAGGTATAACTATAAAATAAATTACAGAGGTATAACTATAAAATAAATTACAGAACTTGCATTGACATGCCTTAATTTTACGCGACCTGTAGTTGATTTATCCACCTTCCAAGATTAAGAAATCTATTTGAAAAGATGTGATATCCAACAATAAAAATCGTGATAAAGCGCATGTTCACGGAGCGCCAATAAATAGTAACTAAAATGTGTAAAATATATGTTGCTCGACAATAGAAATTGTCGTGAGGCCTCTTTTAATGATCGCGAGAAAAAAATAAAATGTAATGTAACATTTTCTATAGCGCTTAATCAACCGGTTTGCTCTAAGTGCTGAACAATGTCAATTTATTTAATCTAAGGTATCTAAAAAAATGTATCTCGGAAAATAATGATAAATATGCTTTCAACTAAAAGCTGTAGCAATCAAATTAAAACATTCTTTCAACAAAATAATCATAATAGTTCATAAGCGTCTTTAAAGAGATGCGTCTTTAATTTCTTTCGAAAGGTTACTAAGTTTGGAGAGCTCTTGATTTCATCGGGAATATTGTTCCAAATTTTTGGGGCCGATACGATACGAAAATTTACAGCATGTAGTTTTTTTAATTTTTTTTAGGCGAATATACAGTCACACTCTGCCTTCTGCCATAGTTTGACTGGTTAACTCGCTAATTCAGGTGGTATTTTTGTTTGCTTGTTAGTTTGTTCTTTTTTTGTTTGTGTGTGTGCGTGTGTTTTTTTTTTTAGTTGAACCCCCCCCCCCCCCCCCCTCCCCACCCTTCTACCAAGTACTGTATCCGCCGCTCAAACTTATTCACGTAAGAGTGAATTTTTTTTGGGGGGTGGTTTGGGGCAGGAGTAATTAACAATTATATCTTGATATAAATAATTTTATGAAAACTTGATGGGGATCCATTTCGCATCTGCACAAATATGCTATATGCGATCGCATTATTTATGAAATCGGAGCTGATTGAATTAATCTGTAGTTATGCACTCTTATAGGTGTCGTTAAAGCATTCGGGGGCGTTGTGTAAATAAATCAGTGCTTGTCCAGAATAAGTGAATTGTTTGTTTACCTTTTTAACGTTTACGTTAAGGTGATTTATCAACTGGGGAAAAAGAGAAGAAAAATGAAGCGACATACAAAGTTATATGTATATATACATTAAAAAGTACTTTTTAGATACTCAGTATCTCATAAAGGTGCAGCTGTGAACAGCAATGATTATGTACTGTCGACGAGCAGGTGGTGGAAGTGGCAGATATGCGCCCGTGCACATATGGATTCAAAATAATGGCGCTGTTTTTTCCCGGTTTTTTTTTTCTGAGAAGGCTGAAAATCAATTGCTTTTCTATTTATATAGGTCTGTTTTTTTTTTAATTATTTATTTATTTTCTATTTTATTTTCCAGCAGGAACCAGTCGAATTGTGTAGGAATGGAACTGGAAGGGAGGGCGGTTGAGGGGCTACTTCTTCTATGTCCGGTGGCGTTGTGGTAAATAGATCGTCTCCGACAGATTATGCACAACAGGGGGGTGGGGGGGGGGGGGGAGGGCGGAGGAACCACTTTAACGAATGACGCTTATGCACCATCGGTTTTTTTTTACGAAAGACGGTGAGGGCAGCAGGCGCATCGTAACTGCTGAGATACACCACCAGTAGTTCGACAGGTGCGGCGCGGTCCCAGCCGCCTTTCTTAGTTTTTTGGGCGTTTATCCAGCATCGGATGGAAGACACTCACCTTATACAGCCACCGTCGCTTAACACAATGGATTTTGCTCTCCATTACGATTTAAACCCCCTAAGCCGTGACAACATGTCTACGCAACGTCTGTTCATTGACAGTGATTTGTTAGGACCCGCTGGGATCATGCCTTTAATTAGAGCCCACCGGTTTTTTTCCAACTTCTTCTTCTTTTAAAGAATAATAGCAGTGACAATCGGCCGTTGCCGGTTTTATGGTTTCAGCTTTTACCCTGATATCCGCCTTTCTTGTTACTTTATATCACACTTCATGTTGGCATCGCGTGTCCCGCGCAATCACTTATCTCCGCGTTCCGTCGAGTGTTTACACCTTCCCCCCTCCCCCCTCCCCCCTCCCCCCATTCACTTGGCCACAAACACACACACATTTTTATGGGTGGAACTGCAAAGGAATTACAGCATGGGCAAGGCAGCAGATCATTTCCTTATTACAATGTCTATAACCCCTAATGTTTTTTTTTCTGCTTTATCTGATATCAATTGCCCAAAGTGCCACTTTTTAGGTGCTTACTGAAAACAAGCTTTGTTGGTTAGAAATTAGCAGAGGGTAATAACTTAATAGCTAGCTTTCTTCGCAAACGATTCTAATTGAGGAGAATTAACCGAGGCATGTTGTTGCTGTCTTGATATGTTTGTTTTTCGGGTAGTATATGTCGGCATTGTAATTCGATAAAAGTGCCACCAGACTTGCGGCACGTTGATAAGAAATCGGACATTCCGACATTGTGGGTTAAAAGTATAGCCCAGGAGTTAATGTAGAACTCGCCTTTGATTTTTGGAAATGTTCAATCTTAGAGCTGTACTGCGCTCTTTTTCTTTTTTTTCCATTTTTTTTTTTTTTTTTTGGATTTTATTTCCGGTGTGGGTGCGATCCCGGACGAGTACCATTCCTCATACCAAGGTGCGTGCCTGATGCCATCCCGGTGTTAGGAAACGTTTTGACCCCCAAAATAAATCGACCCCCCGGTTGATTTGTTTTAAAACAAACAGCCCCCCCCCCCGGTAGATTTGTTTTAAAACAAAGAGACCCCCTCTGAAATGTTTTAACCTCTTATTTTTTGTTGATTTCTTTATTTCTTTCCATATATGGCCACCTTATTAGTTTCTTTAATTGAAATAAAAACTATATCCACGAATAACAATTTTTGTAGCAACTAACATCTACATTTTCAGACACGAAAACACTTCCAACACCACTAACATACAGTCACCAAAAAATCTGTCCAAGCTCAATAATGGCATTTCAAAGGCTCAAAATAATAATTTTCTACATCAAGAGGTAGGAAATGCTTAAAATAGTATTTAAAAACAACATGCACCTTTTTTTACTTCCATTTTATATTTAAACATAATTATTTGGAGGGGGTCATTTTATTATGGGGGAGGTCTGTTTGTTATGTTGGGTTTTCCCAAAACAAATCGACCAAGGGGTCTATTTGTTTTAAAACAAATCGACCGGGGGGTCAAAACGTTTCATTACATCGGGGCGAGTGCCATTACGAGGTGGGTGTCTGGTGCCATCCCGGGGCGAGTGCCATTACGAGGTGGGTGCCTGGTGCCATCGGAGGTGGAAGCCACTTCGAGATAGGTGCCTGGTGCCATCCAGGGATGGGTACCATTTCAGGGTTAATTTCGTACCATGGTCCTCTCTTTAACCTCTAACCAGGGCTTTACACCCCGGAATGAGACTATAGACATTGGTATTGTCTGTCCGTCCGTCCGTCCATCGCCGGCCGTAACTCCCACACTGACAACCCGTTTCCTGTGATATTTGATAGTAGTAGGAAAATAAGGGTTCGAAAACAGGAAGTGACGTCATCAAACCCCCCCACCCCCCTAGGGGTCGACTGTCAGAAGTGAGGACCTCCCCCCCCCTAGGGGTCGACTGTCAGAGGTGAGGACCCCCCCCCCCCGGACTGACAACATTTTGTGATTTTGGCATAGTTATCCTTTTCAGACGATTCTGAACAACTTTGGTTTTGAGTACCCCCCCCCCGGGCCGAGAAAATTTTGTGATTTTAGCATAGTTATCCGTTTCAGACGATTCTGAACAACTTTGGTTTTGAGGACCCCCCCCCCCCCCCTCGGGCTGAGAAAATTTTGTGATTTTAGCATAGTTATCCGTTTCAGACAATTCTAAGCAACTTTACTTTTGAGGACCCCCCCCCCCCCAGGACTGACAACATTTTGTGATTTTAGCATAGTTATCCTTTTCAGACGATTCTGAACAACTTTGGTTTTGAGGACCCCCCCCCCCCCCCCCCACCCGGGCCGAGAAAATTTTGTGATTTTAGCATAGTTATCCTTTTCAGACTATTCTAAACAACTTTGGTTTTCATGACTCCCCCCCCCCTCTTACTTAAAATTGTGATAACTTTCGTTATAGTTAACCAATTTGTATGAAAATTTCACCATTTGATTCAGTGTTATGTAAAGTTTTGTTATAAAGTAATCATGGGCTACTTGCGCAGCTGGCTGTGTGCATATTTATAGCATGTAGCCATTTTAACTTAAAACTGGGATAACTTTTGTTATGCTTGACCGATTTACCTGGAAATTTCACTGTTTGATTCAGTTTTCTATCTTTTTTTTGACATAGTCATGGGCTATTTGCACAGCTGGCTGTATGCATATTTATAGCATGTAGCCATTTTAACTTAAAACTGAGATAACTTTTGTTATATTTGACCGATTTACCTGGAAATTTCACTGTTTGATTCAGTTTTCTATCTAGTTTTGACATAGTCATGGGCTATTTGCACAGCTCGCTGTATGCATATTTATAGCACGTAGCCATTTTAACTTAAAACTGGGATAACTTTTGTTATACTTGACCGATTTACATGAAAATTTCCCCATTTTGTTCAGTTATTTCTTGTGTTATTTCGCGGATGAATACCATATTGGCTTGACCGCTAGATGTCTCTGCTGTGCAGCTCTAAAACTGTATGTGAAACATTCTGCTGAGTCAGCAATTTTAACCAGTTTGAACAAGTTACACACCATATTTTGATTACATGTAAGTAGCATAAAAGCATGAGTGAAACATACATTTCAACCAGTGATAAATTCTGCTGAGTCAGCAATTTTAACAAATTTGAACAAGTTACACACCATACACCATCGAAGTAGTATACCTTTTTGTTCTGCTTGGACAAACTTTTTTGTTTTTATGACTCTATGACATTATGTGACAACATGCGACTGTGACATTATGTGACTTTATGTAATCTATGACATTATGTGACTCTCTATGACTTTTTTTTTAACATAATAGCCATATTTCTATGTCTATTTTCACTATTATTATTATGCTAATATTTAATTAGTCATATTTCAATGGTTTTATTACAATAACCACACGCACACACAGCATAGGAATAAGTACATGAAAGGTCTCAGAGTGTGGGGAAACCAATCAATAAATTTCAGAGTGCACTCGTTCAGAGCGTGGGAACGATCAATAATTTGAGAAGGAATGGGATTTTCCCTACGTTAAGTCCAATGTTATGTTTTATGTTATAGTAGTTGGAAAATGGTGCAAACTTTAGCAAATGTAGTTTTTGACAACATATGATATATAAAATAAGTTTTAGCATTTTACCATGGTACTTATTCAACTATTCTAAAGTTATAGTTGTGCAGAAATGGTGGTTCTAGACCAACTTTAACAAATTTAGTTTTTCACGTTTCAAACAATTCTACCACTTGGTTGGTTGGTTGATTGTTGGAAAATGGGAAGTGAAAATGTGGATAGTTATGTAGGAAAAACTGCACCCATTCAAACATGTGTTCGAATGGCAAGCCCATTTAAAAGATGTGTTCGAATGGCAAGCCCATTCAAAACACGTGTTTGAATAATTTTTGGAAGATATTAGGTCGTGGTATTGTTCAACAAATTGTTCAACATGTTCAACATGTTCAACATGTTGTTGTTCAACATGTTCAACATGTTGTTGTTCAACATGTTGTTGTTCAACATGTTCAACATGTAGTTGCTCAACATGTTCAACATGTTGTTGTTCAACATGTTCAACATGTTGTTGTTCAACATGTTCAACATGTTGTTGTTCAACATGTTCAACATGTTGTTCAACATGTTCAACATGTTGTTCAACATGTTCAGTATGTTGTTCAACATATTCAACAAGTTCAACATGTTCTTCAACATGTTGTTGTTCAACAAGTTGTTGTATATAAAGCTATGTTTAAAGACTTTCTCATCATTTGAATTGTGTAGGTTGAACCGAAAGGATGTATCAATGCAACATTTGTTCAAAATCTTACAACTGGCCACAAAGTCTTAAAAGACACTTAAAGGTTGCTCACACGTCAGAAGTGGATGAAGAATCGGATATGGAAAACCCTGTAAAACTACCTTTCACGGAAACTTTCGACGAGTCTTCTATGGAAAGTGAAAGCGTTAACATGGCTGAAAAGAATGTACATGCTTGTACAGAATGTGGTGCATTATACAACAGCGAAGAAGCTTTGCTCAAACATATGGAGCGGTGTGGTGAGGATGCCGATGACAGGAGTTCTGAAAGTGAGTCAGAAACAGACTCTGAAAGTGAGTCAGAAATAGACTCTGTTTGGTATGATATGGTTCAAGAAGTCTACGATGACTATGATGACAAATTTCAAGAAAAGGTTTCAGAATATGAAGAACAAGGACTTGAAGATCCGCGTGAAATAGCAAGCTATGACCTTCGACCCATTTATAAACATGGACTTAAACAACTGTTTATGAGACTATTCAAATATACCCAGCGTCTAGAAGAAAGCCAACATTATCAAGAGATTTTAAAGGACTTTAATTACTTTGTGGATGAAAAACATTACAAGTATTCAAAGGCACTAAAGGCGGCTATAAGGAAAAACAATGCATTCTTTGAAGAGCTACTAGATAAGGAAGAGGAGTATGACAGCAGTGATGAAGAAAGTGACATGGAGAGTGAGCAGAGTGAAACAGATGAAGAAAAATAGACTTATTTGACTAAACTTCATGATAAAGACTTTATAAATGTTGTAATATTTTATTCGCTTAAGAGTTGTGTATTAATATATGTCTTGCTTTGCAACATATAAAGTCGCAAGGTTCCTGACGTGGTTTTAATTGACGCGTAAACCATATATCATATATTAGGTATTATAGTTAATTTTGTATTATTATGTATTATATTCAAGAATTGTATTATTATGTATTATATCCAAGTATTGTATGAGAAAAATAAAAAGTTGAAAAGCACCATATGTGTTTTTATTGATTATCATAAATATGTACAATTATGATACAAACAAAATTATTTCAAATACATATTATGTTAATACATGTGCAGATTCACAAAAACTTAACATTTTATAACAACTGACTTCACATGAACATACATCATATTAATTTCATAGCCTACATATGAAGACAATTTAATTTGAACTACATGTCAAATGTATATGTCCATATGAGTCAAAGCTAAGTTTCAAGTCCTTGTCAAGCTTCAAAACCTTCGCTCCAATCTTCTACACTGAGGGTGATGAAATCATAGCATTCACTAAGCTCGTCATGCAGTTAAAATGTATACAGTCATCTCGCTGTCTACTCAACGATCTTCTGACAGTCACTGCATTTATACAAATCCATTTGCTGAAGCATGAGATCCACTGACATCATTTGCTTCTTCAGCATGTACCAATCGTTCAATGACAACAAAATTCCCTTCTTGGTAGGATGTAACCTCCCAGATGTATGATCCGTAATATATTCACGAATGTTACCCATCACTTTCTGTTGATGTTTCGCCAATTTAATATATATTTCTCCATTCATAGGTATCATGACCGGTAAATCGTCTACACTCATCTTCTTCATGGTGGTAGTAGCTTTACACTCTGGTTCTCGCTTCATTTTAGGCTCTGTCTTAATTTTTCGCTTTTTACACGGCGACGTCATAGCTGGTAACTCATCTCTTTTTCTCTTTCTAAGATGTGGTCGCTTTTGACGCTGCTGACATGACTTCACCTTAGACTTTACCATGGGCATTGCCTTAGACTTTGCTGTAGGTATTGTCTCAGGCTTTACCATAAAATTTTCTGCAGGCATTGTCTCAGACTTTTCTACAGGCATTGTCATAGATGGTAGTTGTTGCTCGCTCACTCCAGACATGTTCACACTTCAGTATCTTGATATAGAATGTGTGTTAGGTCTGAGGGCGGCTGCCTTTTATACTTTATAGTGAGTTGACTTAATATGTTTAGAAATAACTTTATCACGTTTGCCTTTGTGGCCAGTTGTAAGATTTTGAACAAATGTTGCATTGATACATCCTTTCGGTTCAACCTACACAATTCAAATGATGAGAAAGTCTTTAAACATAGCTTTATATACAACAACTTGTTGAACAACAACATGTTGAAGAACATGTTGAACTTGTTGAATATGTTGAACATGTTGAACAACATGTTGAACATGTTGAACAACAACATGTTGAACATGTTGAACAACAACATGTTGAACATGTTGAACAACAACATGTTGAACATGTTGAGCAACAACATGTTGAACATGTTGAACAACAACATGTTGAACATGTTGAACAACAACATGTTGAACATGTTGAACAACAACATGTTGAACATGTTGAACATGTTGAACAATTTGTTGAACAATACCACGACCTAATATCTTCCAAAAATTATTCAAACACGTGTTTTGAATGGGCTTGCCATTCGAACACATCTTTTAAATGGGCTTGCCATTCGAACACATGTTTGAATGGGTGCAGTTTTTCCTACATAACTATCCACATTTTCACTCCCCATTTTCCAACAATCAACCAACCAACCAAGTGGTAGAATTGTTTGAAACGTGAAAAACTAAATTTGTTAAAGTTGGTCTAGAACCACCATTTCTGCACAACTATAACTTTAGAATAGTTGAATAAGTACCATGGTAAAATGCTAAAACTTATTTTATATATCATGTGTTGTCAAAAACTACATTTGCTAAAGTTTGCACCATTTTCCAACTACTATAACATAAAACATAACATTGGACTTAACGTAGGGAAAATCCCATTCCTTCTCAAATTATTGATCGTTCCCACGCTCTGAACGAGTGCACTCTGAAATTTATTGATTGGTTTCTCCACACTCTGAGACCTTTCATGTACTTATTCCTATGCTGTGTGTGCGTGTGGTTATTGTAATAAAACCATTGAAATATGACTAATTAAATATTAGCATAATAGTAATAGTGAAAATAGACATAGAAATATGGCTATTATGTTAAAAAAAAAGTCATAGAGAGTCACATAATGTCATAGATTACATAAAGTCACATAATGTCACAGTCGCATGTTGTCACATAATGTCATAGAGTCATAAAAACAAAAAAGTTTGTTCAAGAAGAACAAAAAGGTATACTACTTCGATGGTGTATGGTGTGTAACTTGTTCAAATTTGTTAAAATTGCTGACTCAGCAGAATTTATCACTGGTTGAAATGTATGTTTCACTCATGCTTTTATGCTACTTACATGTAATCAAAATATGGTGTGTAACTTGTTCAAACTGGTTAAAATTGCTGACTCAGCAGAATGTCTCACATACAGTTTTAGAGCTGCACAGCAGAGACATCTAGCGGTCAAGCCAATATGGTATTCATCCGCGAAATAACACAAGAAATAACTGAACAAAATGGGGAAATTTTCATGTAAATCGGTCAAGTATAACAAAAGTTATCCCAGTTTTAAGTTAAAATGGCTACGTGCTATAAATATGCATACAGCGAGCTGTGCAAATAGCCCATGACTATGTCAAAACTAGATAGAAAACTGAATCAAACAGTGAAATTTCCAGGTAAATCGGTCAAGTATAACAAAAGTTATCCCAGTTTTAAGTTAAAATGGCTACATGCTATAAATATGCACACAGCCAGCTGCGCAAGTAGCCCATGATTACTTTATGACAAAACTTTACATAACACTGAATCAAATGGTGAAATTTTCATACAAATTGGTTAACTATAACGAAAGTTATCACAATTTTAAGTAAGAGGGGGGGGTCATGAAAACCAAAGTTGTTTAGAATAGTCTGAAAAGGATAACTATGCTAAAATCACAAAATTTTCTCGGCCCGGGTGGGGGGGGGGGGGTCCTCAAAACCAAAGTTGTTCAGAATCGTCTGAAAAGGATAACTATGCTAAAATCACAAAATGTTGTCAGTCCTGGGGGGGGGGGGGGGGGGGTCATGAAAACCAAAGTTGCTTAGAATAGTCTGAAAAGGATAACTATGCTGAAATCGCAAAATTTTCTTAGCCCTAGGGGGGGGGGGGTCCTTGACAGTCGACCCTAGGGGGGGGGTCCTCAAATTTTCTTAGCCCTAGGGGGGGGTCCTCAAATTTTCTTAGCCCTAGGGGGGGAGGGGGGAGGGGGGAGGGGGGAGGGGGGGAGGGGGGTTTGATGACGTCACTTCTTGTTTTCGAACCCTTATTTTCCTACTACTTTTGATGCACAGATGACCTATCATAGCCGGTAGATGTACCTCATTTTTATGTTGACCTTGACCCGATTTCACGCTCACACTGGTCGTCATTTTGTACTGTCAACCCCAACACCCCAATTTTTGGTTAAAAATAACACATTATTACATCATCACCAAATATTAGACATGAATTACTATTACAAAAGCACGATCGTACTTGATTTTGGAAGTGCTCAGAAATTCAAAATGGCCGCCAACCACCATCTTGGATTTCCACCTACAATTTCTTGAAAACGAATGCCCGATAAAACATCAACGGGCAAAACGTCGGCTGCCAAAAGGTCGACGACTAAAGTGTCGACGTTTCAAATTGGATAAAACGTCGACTGCCATAAGTCAATAATCTTAATTAATTGAAATAAATCAGTTCTGCAATTAATAACCTGTGTTGTAATCAAACATAGTTATTTATAAACACACGAAGATATCTAATGTCAATGAAATGCAACTACAACAGCAACTGACAGTTACTTTGCCCTAACCCCCAATTTGAGGTCTCAGCAACTGGAGCCAGAACGCCACCTACATCTTAATTACCTAAACTATACAGCGTTTGCTGCCCACTGAAATAAATCCAGACCTGTTTCTGCCAGAGAGGCCAGATTCAGGACACCCAAAGGCCAAAAGTGCCATATACAGGCATTGCATTACTCTTAGATGTGGAGCGCCTTAAAACAGGACAGCACATTGCCTTCTTAATTCCATTAACTCCTGCCCAGGTATTCACAAAGTTAACTGTGCAGTTAACTCTACTCCTTGAAGCGAAAATCGATTGATCTAGCTGTACCACGCAAACAATTTTAGGTGCATTTTTTATTTCTTAAACAGGTTAAATGTATTACTTTTCTTTCAAATGTTCTGGTTGCCAGAAATGTTCTGGTTAACGGAATCAGTTAACTCTACAGTTAACTTTTGTGAATACGGCTGCTGAAATTGGCTATATTCACAAAACGTAAACTGCAGTTAACCGATTTCGTTAACTGTTCATTTAATAAACAAAACTTTTATCAGTTAATCAGTAAATTTCACTTTTTAATTAATGAAATCTTTGTAAAAATTGCGTAAATAATTTAGCTCAATGAGCTGTTTTCCCTCGTGCGACGTTTTGTCCGGACACCCTTGACAACACGATATTTTGACCATAGACGTTTTGTCCGGACACCCTTGACAACACGATATTTTGACCCTAGACGTTTTGTCCGGACACACTTGACAACACGATATTTTTACCGCCGACGTTTTGTCCGGACACCCTTGACAACACAAGTTCTAATCAAGAACTTAAGGGATCGGCACAAAATTTCATAAATAGATTGACCATTTGACGATCACCCTCGGGACCGCTTTTCAATTGAGTGAAAAAAATGCATAATGGTGATCAGGGGCCATCTTGGATTTTCATTGGCAATTTGTTATGAACACGATAACACAAACACTACTTGGTAATTTGGAGACGAGGCTGGAAATTGATCTGCTGAAACAACTGATAATACTTAATGCTTGTCATTGCTCACTTCCCTTCACTAGGCCTCGTGGCCCTCCGCAATAACGCTCCGACCCTCTTTTAATTAAATTTGACACTTAGCTTTTTTACAAAGTGCAATTTAATGAAACAACAGTGTCTGTAGTTGGTTAAGAAAGAGGAATTTTTTATACTGAACTTCGCGTTTAGTCATCGGTTTTACAAATTATGGACCCGCATTGTAGGCATTGTATACGTGGGTATCGCCCGCCCCCGCCCCCCCCCCCACGCGGGGAGGGGGAGTTGGTGTTATAACATCACCCCTTGCTCGGTATGTGTTCTATGTCGTTTATGTTCCCGAAGAGAACGATGCCTCTCGTCGCATGTTTTTGTATCTCTCTTAAGAAGTATTTCATTACTAGGTTAAAAAAATGAGACAAAAAAGAAAACATCCAACAAATTAGTCCAATTATTGTTCGTTTTGCCAGTTTCCGTATCAAAAACATAATATTGGAAAGAACAAAGGTTATCGATTCTACTCTTGCCAAAAAGTAATAAAGCATAGCTTTGCTGTAACCAAATTAATGGGCTATCCCCTATTTGTCATTTCAAGCTTGTCTTCAACTTGCAATCATCTCCTTATTACATCACAGGGCTTGATAAACCATCCAACAGCCAAAAAAAAAAAAGGATAACCCACCCCGTGCTGTAACCACGTTCTTTGCGGCTAATCGATCAATCAATCCTGTAGTTTGCCTCATTTCTTGCTCTTTATAAGGGGCGGTGATTTGGGTGGGAGGGAAGAGGGGAGAATATCAGTCAATATTGGTTGTCTCCTCATGGGCCTTAGATATGAACAGTTTAATCACGGGTCACGTCGGTAAAGAGAAATCATTTGATCTTATTAGCTAATATTTTATCAAAGTTCATTGGGACATTTTATCTTTTTATTTTGGCATTATTAACAGCTGCTTGATAGTGATCTTAAAATAAATGCTGGTCTTGGCTACAGACCGGCTTGTTGGGGTCATGCTCTGGCATACTTGTGAGTATTTATATTCATTTCCGGTCATAGTCATGTCCAGTCACAGTCATGTCCAGTCACAGTCATGTCCGGTCACAGTCATGTCTGGCTATAGTGATGTCCAGTCACAGTCATATCCGATCACAGTCATGTCAGGTCACAGTCATGTCCGGTCATAGTGATGTCGGTCACAGTCATGTCCGGTCACAGTCATGTCCGGTCATAGTCATGTCCGGTCATAGTCATGTCCGGTCACAGTCATTTCCGGTCACAGTCATGTCCGGTCATAGTCATGTCCGGTCAGAGTCATGTCCGGTCATAGTCATGTCCGGTCAAAGTCATGTCCGGTCACAGTCATGTCCGGTCACAGTCACGTCCGGTCATAGTCATGTCCGGTCACAGTCATGTCCAGTCACAGTCATGTCCGGTCACAGTCATGTCCGGTCATAGTCATGTCCGGTCACAGTCATGTCCGGTCACAGTCATGTCCAGTCGCAGTCATGTCCAGTCACAGTCATGTCCGGTCATAGTCATGTCCGGTCACAGTCATGTCCGGTCACAGTCATGTCCAGTCGCAGTCATGTCCAGTCACAGTCATGTCCGGTCATAGTCATGTCCGGTCACAGTCATGTCCAGTCACAGTCATGTCCGGTCACAGTCATGTCCGGCCATGGTGATGTCCAACCACAGTCATATCCGGTCACAGTCATGTCCGGTCACAGTCATGTCCGGTCATAGTGATGTCGGTCACAGTCATGTCCGGTCACAGTCATGTCCGGTCATAGTCATGTCCGGTCATAGTGATGTCCAGTCACAGTCATGTCCGGTCACAGTCATGTCCGGTCACAGTCATGCCCGGTCATAGTCATGTCCGGCCATGGTGATGTCCAGTCACAGTCATGTCCGGTCACAGTCATGTCCGGTCACAGTCATGTTCGGTCACAGTCATGCCCGGTGACAGTCATGTCCAGTCACAGTCATGTCTGGTCACAGTCATGCCCGGTCATAGTCATGTCCGGCCATGGTGATGTCCAGTCACAGTCATGTCCGGTCACAGTCATGTCCGGTCATAGTCATGTCCGGTCACAGTCATGTCCAGTCACAGTCATGTCCGGTCATAGTCATGTTCGGTCACAGTCATGCCCGGTCACAGTCATGTCCGGTCACAGTCATGTCCAGTCACAGTCATGTCTGGTCACAGTCATGTCCATTCACAGTCATGTAGCAATAACCTGTTTTAGTCACACCAAGTGAAAGTCATCGAACTATCGTCAGAAGACTTGTCAAGCGTTCATCTCCTTCAACTTTTCTTCTATTGTTGCAGACGTCACGCGTCCAACATGTCACGTCTGAAACAATAGACGTCATACGTAAGACAGATGTTGGATAGAGATTTCACGATGGATCAACGTTGGATAGACGTCACACCCCATGTTATGTTTTGGTTGATTAGAAAATTGTATGGGCGTCTGGAAAATACTAATCTGGCCATCCAGACAGCGAAAACCATACCGTTCACCCGTCGTCATTTTGGTGTATGTTTGAATCCCCCTACCCCCAACCCCCCATTCCTGAAAAAACGCCCAAATTACGGTAATTGCAACATCCCCCCTCAAGATTTTTTCCACACCCAGAGAACACCCTGTCCACCCATATAATACCTACCATTTGCTGCATGGGACTGGATTTGCCAGAAACACATTTGTTGAAGTGATGACTGAAGGCGGTGAGATTAACAAGGGCCCGTAATCATTGTTTGCGGTCATGGCTGAGTAGGTCAGAAAGCAACTTGGTGCCTAAAGTGATTGCATGGGGGGATTAGCAATGGATGGAGAAGGTGCTTAACGAAACCTCACCGGAATCTGGCTGTACATTTAACCCAGACTCCTAAATGTAACGAAGGTATTTACATCGGGTGACAAGTTGAGCAATCAACAAAGTGGGGAATTTCTCGCAATATGTCAGAAAATCTAAGGGCCTTTTTCTCAGCAGTTTGCCAAAATGTGGTGGTGATGAGGGGGTGAGGGGGGGGGGGGGATCTCCGCCAGTGTTTTTACCATGAACTACACCCATCGTTTTCTAGCCTCCGTCGTCCGTTTCTATTTTTTATTTTTTGCTACTCTTCTTTCAGTTTTCGTCGGATCGCAGAAAAATTTTGTGAAAATACGGCCCACTTAGGGTAACAATGTCCACTTTTTTGTTTTAGTAATTTGCCAATTTCCGTCAATTTGGCGAACTGATCACAAGGAAAAAAAAGCCAACTAGCCCCACAAATTTTATCAAATTTGCTCCAAATTTTGCATGAAGGTAGCTTGAGTTAGCGTTAAAAAGTGCTTCAGCCGAGTCTTGATTTTCGCCAATTTGTCGAATTGTCGAAATTCCAAAGTTGGACAAATTTTAATCAAAAATATACTGTCTGTGTAATTTCTGTGTTCTCTATGAATTGTTTAACACTAGTGCCACCAGTGCGCCGAAGTCGAACTGTTCCTTTTTGTTTCTGATTCAAGCTTTGTGTTTCTGGTGGATTTGATAGCTGTGGACTGAGTTAAAAAGTGGCAAGTAGATATTCATACACCCATATATATATATATATATATATATATATATATATATATATATATATATATGCCTTGTTTCAGTCTAATTTACATAGTGGTAACCTTGAGCGGTCATTCAGGGTCCTTGAGCGGTCATTCAGGGTCAAGGCTTGACTTTAAATATTAATGTTAAGTTCAATTCTTGTTGTGCGAATAGCCCCTTCAGTTGATTGGTTACATGCAATATATATATATATATATTTAATGAAATTTCTGTGTGTCTGTGTATGTCTGTGTGGGGGGCGGGGGGGGGGGGGTGTATATGTGTATATATATGTGTGTGTGTTAATGCGTGTGTATATGAATTTGGTGACCTTGAGAGGTCATTCACGGTCATGGCTTGACTTAAAATATCAATTTCAAATGCAGTTCTTGTTGTGCGAATACATCGTTTACTTTGACATATATTATGATGTTGAGAAGATAGAAATGACATTAATAGCTATATCAACGCAGATTTATACGGTCATTGCAGTTACATGTAAAGGCAGATAAATAAATAAAATAAAATAAATAAAGGAAATGAAATGATAGTAACAATAATAATATAAAAAATAATATGTTCAGAATTAAAACACGTTATTTATCAGGATCAAACCGAATTCTAAATTGTCCCCTATGGAGGCGATTTAAAGATTTAATTATCAAAGAAAAGCGAAAATTTTGGGTCAATTTAGGTCATGGTTGAACTTTGACCTTATTATTGTTATTATTATTAAAATTAATTTATATAGCACTTGTTCTTTACACAAGCTCTAAGTGCTTTATAAACAATGTGTATACAGCTAGTTATCAAAGTTATACAACTCTAAGATAATATATGATACTAAAGTGCATACAATGACTAGAAATATCAAAATAATATGGTGTTACCACCAAAAATGGTAAAATAACTGATGAGCTAATTAATACGCACATATAAAAAGATAAGTTTTCAAGTCCCTTTTAAAAACATTCAATGAATCACAGTTTCTTAACGACAAGGGAAGGGTATTCCATAGCGTTGGGCCTTTGACTTCAAAGCAGTTTTCTGAAAGTTTGGACTTGGTTGGAGGTACGTAGAGTAGTCTATTGTCGGTGCACCGAAGTTTTCTAGGCGGGTTGTAGAGCTAAATTAAATCACAGAGATATGACGGAGTTGTTCCGTTAATGCAATTGAACCATATGACCAGAATTTTATATTTCACTTTGTACTCAATCCGTAACAAATGGAGTTGTTTTCGGACGGGGGTAATGTGATCTCGTACCTTTTTACGTGCGATTTATTGTGCAACGGGATTTTGGATGATTTGAAGGCGGGCAACTGATGTTTTCTTAGCACTAATTAGCAATTATTTGCATAGTCAAGCCGCGATGTTATTAGTGGATGTACGAGTGCTTTTCTAGATTCGGTGTCTAAAAACTTTCTGATTCGCGAAATACATCTGGGGAAATATAGCATTTTGCAGATATAAACCGGTCCATTGAAAATTCAGAATCGGAAATTACACCAAGAATTTTCACAAAATTTTCACTTTTGATCTGCACCTCACCAACTGTAATGGTAATGTTGAGTTAATGCATGGCGAGTTCCTAAAAGCAAAACTTCAAAACTTTGAATGTTACTTTGGCTTTGAATATTGCATTCAACACTGTCTTAGAGGTTGATTTTCCCAATAGGATTCTATTAAACTTCGGAAACAGATTTCAGTGAAACTTTTAGTGACCTTGAACCATTATTCCAAGTTCACGGATGGACTTGAATGTTTCACCTTGGCCAATGTAGCAAGGGAAGGTCTTACGAATACGATTCTGCTTGAAGTTCAAACAGATTTTTAATTAAACTCAGTGTCACTGTTCATATGGATAACCTCTCCGGCTGATTTTTGTGACCTCACGTATCGACTTTTACCTTTATCGCTGTTACATGTATGCATCGCAATGTTCTCCTTTGCATTTGGATGTAGTTAGGGTTTAAACTATGGCCGCAAGAATGATGGTGGCCATAATATAAGGAGCAATGTGATTGACTGGAAATGACTTGAAGGAAACAGCAAGAAGTATTTAAGTTGGCCGCCATCCATGTAGATGGAAAACACTATTAAGGCATTCCAAGAAAGAAATATTACGATATATTAAATGTTTGTGTGCGCATAGCCACTTGAGATTTTTCAGCACTTGATTAGATATCCTTTCCTTTGGCATATATAATGATTAAAAGACAAAAAAGATATTAGCGGTATCAAAGCATCATTACATGGTCATCACAGCTCAAGCAAATTAGAACAAAATGATGATAATTAATAATAATAATAATAATAATAATAATAATAATAATAATAATAATAATAATAATAATAATAATAATAATAATAATAATAATAATAATATCTAAAGTGTATAAAACTTTCTACATCTCAAATTGATAAAATTTAGTATTTCCTATCTCAAATCAAAAGTTTTGTCGAGATAAGTTCTCAACACTGGGACCCAGTCTTTTGTAACTGTACATAGTGCCAATATCTATACTGAAGGTGTGTAACATCTTGTTATTTTAAATTGACGTAAAATTGACGAATTAGCCGTTATGTCTAGACAAGTTCTCAGAAACTGCAAATTCCATACTTTTTAAACTTTACACAAGAAATATACATTATAAATGCGCAACATTGTATTGTTTGCGAAATGACCAAACCAAATATTGGCTCAGCGGCACCTTGCCATCATGTGAGAAAAGTTACACACTTCGCATCGAGACCAGGGTTTTTCTCGAGACAAGTTGTCGGAAACCATAAGGGCAAAGATGCTGAAACAGTACATAATGAAAACATGTGTGTTTCAGGCGTACCCTGTTTAGTTCTTTTTGAAATCGGCTTAAGACTAGCGCCTCTTCACTTTTTTAAAAACGAGACTGGAGTTTTGACCAGACATGTTCTCAGAAAATGTTGATCCAAGGCTTTTTAGAACTTTGCACAGTGCATATATATATACCTTCTACCTTCTTTTATCGCTTCTGGTCAAGATGTGACCATAATCGATTTAGTGGTATATCACGCATCGCTGTTTGGGGTATTTCCTCGAAATATTCACGGATAAGTAAAACCGAAATTTTCTGTAATGAAAATATACAACTTTTGAATTAATTTTCAAATGTTACATTTCAACCACTAGATATATTTTGAACATATGTGTATCATAAGAGTAGCACGAAACGACACATATATAGATTCTGCTGTGAGACAGGGGTTGTAATATCATTGTCATGTATTCATGCTACTGTAGGGCTTTACAATCTGTACCAAATAGGTATTGCGATGTGCGATCTTTGTAATCATGTCCCACCACCGTTGCCGGATCAACGTTGGGTTTTTATGGAAATCCATACAATACAATAGCTATTGGATAGATTACACCGTTGAAGAACGGTTCGTTTTGGTTGCGACCAAAAGCAACACCTAAACAATTCACGTATCCAACGTCTATTAAAAACTGTTTCAAAGGCTTTTGTAGGACCCTGGTACCATGCAATTACCCGGTTATTGAATTAAATCATTCAAAGCCTGACATAGGACTGTGATAAGGCATTTCAATATTTCATATTCTCCAGTAAGCGTAAGCCACAATACTTTGTCCAGCTCCAGTAAACTGCGTACATAAGCGCATGAAAGGGTTGTGAAAGCTACAGAAGTTCTCTAATCGCACTACGCACAAGCCCCGGATAACAGACACGGCGTCTAATTGTCTTAGAAAGTACTCCCAATTAAGGCAGTGATTAATGGCTTGCTGCGGGCTGCATTTGTGCACGCATCACCCACGCATCGATAACAGGCATAAGGATATTTTGCTGGACATGCCAGAGCTGTGTATTTTCTGTCCGACAGACTTGAGGTAGACAAGAGAGTCAGCATTTTTTATGAATTCACGACAGTTGATACGACAATTGACCTAGCGACAATTGACCGAGCGACAATTGCTGTTGCGACAACTAATCTGAATGGGCAGATGATTAATTAAAATGTTTTAATGCCCTATTTAATAAGTCCAAGGATTTGCATTTGTTCTGAGCAATGGCGTTTTTGAACTTGCCCTGTGAAGAGGTATCTTAACTAAACTCCGAAATTGTAGCTAAGTCAAATTTTGAATTTCGTCGCTCCATCGTATGATTTCTGATTTAAAAACAGGCAGGTCCCTTGCATAAAGGGTTACAGAAAGTTTAAATAAAGGCTTATTTAAAATGTTGATGGCTGGTTTCGAACTAGGTACCTTTTTCTTGTGAAGTAAATGGCTTAACCACTACAACACGCAGGTGAACTGACAGAATAAAACATTTTATATATTTTATTCTACATGTTTTCAATAATCAAAAGTATGTCTGGAATAGCCCTGGTGATCTTGCCCTTGATTTGTAATTGCTTGTTTGTGATTTGTGTTTGGCTTTAAGATTTAAATGTCAGACACCAAATGTTCATTAATCTTTTCCCGAGAAGAGTTTCAGGAGATTATTGACAAACAACGCTCAGTTATGAATTGAATGACGTAACATGATCAGTGTGTTACGACACAGTAAGCATTCTGTCAATTTAATTTATGAGCAGTCTATTGTTATTTACAGCTTGAACCACACAACACTTAGCGTAGATTCTTTGATCAGGTGAATGCTTATTTCCCAATAGAATCCTATTTTAAGTCAGTTGCCAGCCAGCCTGGGATTTTCTGACAACAGAATACACTGTTGTTCATCTTTTAACAGTGACTTGGGATTTTTAAGTGTTCTGTTTTAAAATATTAAAAACAGAGCTCTAAAAATCTTATGTCGCAGTGAAATTGATCTGGTTTAAACGAAAGTCAGAATGCATATCAATTTATTATTTTATCAAGATGATAAATAATTATAACCTCTCCTCTATCCCCTACCCCCACACCAACCCCAAAAAGTTTGTAGAAAATAGAGAAATTGTCGTACCCTGACCACTTATAGCAATTGTCGTTAGATCAGTTGTCCCTGGATCAATTGTTGGGATACCCTATTAGGTAAACGATAAAAAGTCCCCTTCCCCGTCAATTTTACATACCATGTAACAAAGTATTTATTTGTTATTTATTTGTTATTTATTTGTTATTTATTTGTTATTTATTTGTTATTTATTTGTACTGTACCCACTTGATCGTTGATCACTAAAATCTCTAAATCATTGGAATATCAAAATGTGCTTTCACTAGGATCCGTCAAAAACCACCAATCAATAAAATGATATAGTCCATGTATACTAGCTTAATTGCAAGCTGATATAATTGCAATCAACCAAAGCTAGCGATAGTTTACTTAAATCTGTGATCCAATGATACATTAGCGCATTTGCGGAGTTGACTTTTTTGACATATGATTATGATTAAGTTAAGATTCCATTCTCAAATGCATTCCAAACAAACATGTTAGAAATTGAAAAAGTGATTACTGAAAAGTACCTAAAAGATGCAATCACATTATCATTTCAACTTTCTTTTGAACATAGAATACAGAGTTGGAGAAGGGCGGAGACTGGGCTTTTTACCAGGAGTGCAAAAATGAGAGATGGGGAATGGGCTTTTGACAGGGGTTTAGCCGGGGGGGGGGGGGGTTGGCAATGGGCAAAGCCTTTTATATAGAACGCCTTTTTATATCTATCCCAGTGCATGTTATTATTTTTATTATTATTATTATTGTTATTATTATTATATTTATTTATTTATAAGTTATTTTTGGCCTTCAGACTGCGGACACTTGCGTACCTCCGGTTTTAGGTACAATATAACATTCTGCACATATAGAATGAAGTATTACTTTTAAATGCCGTCGCAACCGCAGTGTCAACCGAACTGTCAGCCAAAGTGTCAACTGAAGTGTCAACCAAAGTGTCAATGAAGTGTCAACCAAAGTGTCAAGTAAAGTGCCAAGGAAAGGGTTAACTGAAGTGTCAACCAGGTGTAAAAAACTGTTACATGGATCATGGGTCTGGATGTTTTGTGTTTGTTTCGGGCATGCCTGGAAGGCTTGTGAAGGAACCGTGAGCTGTAGCACAGCTAGCACAACCCCGGAAGGCGAGTGCGCCAAAAAAATGAGAGCGAGGGATTCATTTATTTTTATTTCCTGATTTCATGTACAAATATAAACCTAAATTTATAAAATAGGGACTTTTCGCACTGAAATATTATCCGTCGCTCACTTCTTATGGCGTAGTATGGCAGTGGCGTGTCCGTAGTGTCTCTGTAGTGTATCCATAATGTGTCTGTGATGTATCAGTAGCGTGTCAGTAGTGTGTCCGTAGTGTGCCGCTAATGTTTCCCTAATACATACATACGTGCCCGTAGTGTGTCTGTGATGTAACCGTATCATGTCCATAGTGTGCTCGTAGTGTTCTGTGATATGTAATTAGCGTATCGGTAGTCGGTCCGTAGCGTGTCAGGAGCGTGTCTGTAGTGTCTCCATATTGTAATATATATATATATATATATATATATATATATATATATATATATATATATATATATATATATATATATATATATATATATATATATATATATAGCATGTCGGTAGTGTGTCCGTAGCGTGTTAGTATTGTGTCCGTAGTGTGTCCGTGATGTATCCGTAGTGTGCTGTAATGTTCCATGATATATATGTACCGTGTCTGTCGTGTGTCCGTGGGGTGTTAATAGTGTATCCGTAACGGTCATTAGTGTGTCCGTAATGTGCCCGTTGTGTGTCCATGATGTATTCGTAGGAGCGGGAATACCGCTATGTGTATTTACTCATCACATACACTGCAGAAATACTGCTGTTTTCATTTACGCACGCCAGTATTCATGACATAAAGCGCAGTACACCCTGTATAATTCCTCATCGGTAGCCATGGCTACTCCATGCTTTATGAAGCGCTTCGATCCAACTCCGGTTGGCTGGACCAAAAGCACGGTTTTCTTTACGAGTTCCTGTTGAATGACTTGCCGCAGCTGGTCAGTTTTGGAAACATATAATCAAAGGAACGGGTTATGTGCTCAGTGCAGCATTCAACGCAGCTTATTCCGTGTTTTGTTGGCTATAAACACCCTTGTCTATTTGTCTACAGAATGAGTGTCATGTGAACAATGCGTCTGGCCCAGCAATCCTAGCTGTATCCTGGGTGCATTCTATATGCCTAAGCATTTAGAAAAAAAGCAAACACATTAAAAAGCCCATGGCCAATCTATTCTAGCCCCAATCTAACTCCATTTGTATGGAATCCAAGTCATAGCTTTTAACAAAAATTGTTAGATAATTTTTGTATATTGATAAAAAGGAAACTAAAAATATCTGCCTTGTGGCAAAATGCTGTAAAGGCAGTAGTATTTGGCTCGGGTAATTCAATAGGAAATCGTGAAAAAATGTGTTGTTGTGGTCAATCTGACCGAGTTCCCTCCTATTTCCTCCCGAAGAGGAAGACCTTCTCATCTTTGCTTGCCGACTAATAGACGGTCATTTATACGCTAATAACCCTTCATTTTACGGGCTTAGATAAATACCACAATAATAACTCCTTGAGTTCTCCATCATGCTGGCTAGATGAGTCCACAATACCTCGGCGCTAATTCTCACAGTGTGCTATTGGGAGTAGATTACTGTAATTAAGCTCATTTTAACCACAGTCAAGGATACAAGACTAATTTTAAAATTGTTTGGTTATGTCTTTTTTCAGTAAGTTTTTGGATGGAGAGGAGGTTGTTGTAGGGCTGTTGTCTGGAATATACTATAAACATGAACATCAGTCATACTTGAAGAAGAAGAAAAAGAAGAACAAGAAGGATAATGAAAATAAAACATTCTTTTTGCACAGAGTCGGTGTTAGATTAATGTTACACTGTTCCGTGTCTTTTGTTCCCAGATCTCTGAATATTTAGGTCTAGTTTCCACAAGAAGGAATCGTACTGCTGTGATTCCCTCGAGGATACAAAGTGGTCATCACTCATGCTGCTTATTCATACAATAACAGGAAGTCGTGCTTTTTTCTGTCATGTTGAAAGACACCTCTCTTCCGCTGTCCGCCATTGTGAAATCTTACACGTAATAGCAAAAGCTAGGTTTTTCTCTCCCCCTCCCCCTCCTCCGCACCCTGTCGCCCCCTGCAAACACGGCGTACTGTGATCATTGCTTATAATTATGGCTATTGTGGTCATCCTTTATCTCACAACATCTCAGAATGTGATAAGGTTTAAAGAATCCACCACGGTAGCTCGAGGTGTGGAGAGCGATGTTCCAAGAAGGTCAAGTTTCTAACGTTTCTAACATGACCACTATGATAAAATCCAAAGGCAAATATTTTGATGCCATCATTAACATCACTACAAGTTAGCCACGGGCGTATTTACCATTCTACTGCGAACGTAAATTTAGTACTGGAGTATATCGTTAGCTAAGCTGTGTTATTGCTGTATTATCGCTACACTGTTAAATGTTGAAATAAAATATGTGAAGGCGTAGTTAATCTATGTTTTGAGTAAACATAAACATATCCCCAAATACCATAACATTAAAAGTTAAATTCAGTAGATGTTACAGATAATATTAACATTAAAACTGCGTTTTATTTGACTGTGAAAGCTCTGCCTAAGGCACTTAAGGGCATTCTTGTGTGCCTTCTGACTGAAAACCGCTTTCTTTATGATTGAGAAAGTTTGACAAGGACAGAAGGCACTTTCACGGTGATAACGAAATCCAATGGAGTGCATGAAAGGTCCTGCGTGGAATATTCAAAATTTCTTTATTTTTTATTTCCTGAATATTCGTAAAATAATTAGCAGTGCAATAATTGCCGTACCACAGAGTAATCTCGTCTTTAAACCTCCCGATCTCGAGATACCAAAGAATAATCTTGTACCTAAACCTCTCTAACTCGCCATATCAAAGAGCAATCTCGTACCTAAACCTCCCTATCTCGCCACACCACAGAGTGATCTCGAACCTAAACCTCTCTATCTCTGGAGTAATGAACGTGTTATTAAGTCAAAATTCGCCGACTAAATAAGGGTGTGTGTGTAATCACACACCCAAGCTGTAGTAGCATTTACATGACAGCTCTTAACATCAAAGCAACTATCAAAAGCAGCTGATTATTTACAAAACACTACACTGCTTCATGTCATGACTTAACAGGTATAACAGCACTTCCTCCCTTTAATTTTGTAACCTTTGCAATAGATATATCGCAGAGAATAGATCAGGGAAAATATACTAAGGGCGTTTGTATTTTTTGGGTTCAGATAAAAGAAGTGTTCCATTAATACTAAGAAAGCCTGCACTCAGTCAGCTGCTTGTGGTTCTGTGACAAAAGTAGGCTTTGTGAATTGTCATGCACCAAAAGGCATTGTATATGAGTCCACTTTTTTGCGTTTGGCGAAAATCAGACCATTCCTTTTTATTGTTATATGTTTTACGGGTATGTAAATGGATATTGACGTACGCGAAGAATAGCCAACAAGGTGCTCTAGTTTATACTGAATACTTCTGTGTAGATGAAATATATACATTAATACTTCCTGTGCACAGATTTAGCTTGGTCATCTGTCTCATTTGGTTAGCTGTGTTACTTATCTCAAACCTACCAGTTTTGCCGCCAGTCTAGAGTAACTAGAGGATTTTCAGATAAATGGTGGTGCGGTACGATTTAATAACAACGGAGTATCGTTTGATATAAATACATATGCTTGAAATTAAAACTTGACATTGTTTAGTTTAGTTTACTCTATTGTCTTTCAAAACTGTTGAAAGACTATAGAGTAAAACCTGGTTCACCTGGATAGCGCTGGGGTTGTCAAAAGTTGTCTGGATTAACAAGGTGTTCGGATTACTCAGATTATGCAATAATAGCTTGATTTGTCTGCTAAATCAATCATTGTTGGAAATGTAATCTGCCCTCACCCGATCATTGTCTAATATGTTTTGTCCCTCGCCTTTACACAGGTGGTAAAATTGATAAAATTGAGAGGCAGAAGATCATTGGCATACAAACATAATGTGTTTTGTCACTCAATTTTCCATAGGTGGTAAAAATTGCTGACTCCCGTCATCGTTAAATTCAATTCCGGGATGTTTTAAATTAAATGGAACTGAATCAATTACAGTGAGTGAAAGTGGTCAACGCGAATTGTAAACAGAAAATTATCTATTCCGGTATCTGAAAAATAATATTTGACACTTGACTGCGACACTATGACTGTTATTCTTGTGACAACGCTGTTACTGACGTTTCACTTTTGGTGAATGATGATAGGGCAATTCTTGGCTGTACTCACAATTAGCACTGTAACTTTATGTACCAGCTTATATTTGTTTGCCGTATTGTGTGATACCGCACTATGTATCTGCTTCTGTTTGTTTCCCACTTGCCGTATTGTGTGATATCGAACTATGTATCTGCTTCTGTTTGTTTCCCACTTGCCGTAGTGTGTGATACCGCACTATGTATCTGCTTCTGTTTGTTTTCCACTTGTCGTATTGTGTGATACCGCACTATGTATGTGGTTCTGTTTGTTTTCCACTTGCCGTATTGTGTGATACCGCATTATGTATCTGCTTCTGTTTCTTTCCCACTTGCCGTATTGTGTGATACCGCACTATGTATCTTCTTCTGTTTGCTTCCCACTTGCCGTATTGTGTGATACCGCACTATGTATGTGCTTCTGTTTGTTTCCCACTTGCCGTATTGTGTGATAGCACACTATGTATCTGCTTCTGTTTGTTTTCCACTTGCCATGTTGTGTGATACCGCATTATGTATCTGCTTCTGTTTCTTTCCCACTTGCCGTATTGTGTGATACCGCACTATGTATCTTCTTCTGTTTGCTTCCCACTTGCCGTATTGTGTGATACCGCACTATGTATGTGCTTCTGTTTGTTTCCCACTTGCCGTATTGTGTGATAGCACACTATGTATGTGCTTCTGTTTGTTTTCCACTTGCCATGTTGTGTGATACCCCCACTGTCTTGGTAATGCATCCACATGGCAGTGAGTGTTTATTATAGTAAACACATGTGAATGGTAGTGTGTGTTTTGTTTATAGTAAATACATCTACATGACAATGAGTGCTTATTATCACTGTGTAAGTAAAGAAGTAGTTAAATTTAAAGCTATAGCAACAAAATTACTTTATAAAAATTGATGTAAATAGAAAATAGATCAGTTAGTAAAATATAAGATTGTTAAACAATCGTTATAAACGGCAAGCTAAGTACGGGGCGAAGTACAGCGCTGCGAAGTTTGTGCTCCGCTCTTTCAACTGAGCGAGAAGCCTTCTTAATAAAAAATTATAAGAGACACAATTTTGTGATTGCTAAAATAAAAAAAACATAGTTATAAAATATATAAAACAGGGAGTGATGCTGCTTATTTTAAGCCGTGCCTGATATAGCAATTTGATTTAGGTGTCATTTTGTGAAACGATTCGGCAAAAGTAGTTCAAAAGTAGAGCTAATATTGCTGTTGAACAGCACATGTTGGTATTATTTTTTTCGACAGTCATTAAATGGTTGTTTTGGAATCATCTTTATACAAATCAGACGTCAGAATGACAAGTTACGATCATAACTTCTCAGTTTAAAATCAAATTTATTTATTTATTTTCACTTATTAGTGTCCATTAATTTTTTCATACTGTTTAATTGTATTTATTTCATGTACATATTTAAGATATCGCGCATGTATTAATTTGCTTAGCTTTCTTCATACATAACAATTAGTATTGCGCGACACAAAAGGTACTGAAAAATTCTCGGAAATAGCGTAAAAAGAAAACAAAAAATATGCCCCTACAGTGCGTTGATTGGGAAGTTTTATATGGATATAATCAATGAGTACGAATAGCTTGTTCAATGAACCTAAATATTACATCAGATCGGTTAAGTGTAGATTTGTGTGTGATTTTTTCCAATAATTGATGAAGCACCAATAGATGCCCTGCTGCTTACGCGTTAATAAGAAATGTAAGGATTTACCATTGCAAGTATACAGAAATAGATGGAAGGGAATATAAACTGTGAATTTCTGTATACAGCTCATAAACATATATACATATTTTGAAATTAATAAAAAAAACAAGAACGTTGATAACTGACCTTTTCATTGCTGGTCTTGCTCTTTAGGTTGTTGACGTTTTCTTGATAACAGCAAATTAACAAAATTTCCTTTTTGTATTTATGTGTTATTTTACAATATCCAGATTTTCTACATCTGTATATAAATCTATTGTGTTTTATTCCGATCAAAACTTTAGTATTTATATGTCAATAAGTGAGGCACAATTGGCACTTTGTAGATTTGATTTAATTTGCAGGTCTGTTAATGAAAAAGTAATAGATTTTTTATCAATGTATAAAAACTGAAAACATTACTGTTTCTTTGGCTGTCGAATAAATTGTAGTTCCTGTGTCGTATTAAGCAGCACCACACCATTAACAGTAAAATATAAAAAATGCACCAATCATAGGCAAGCGTGACGTCACAAATCTATGACTGATCATTTAGTATAAAGTATGAGGAGAGGCCTTTCTTGTTTGGCGAGAACATTTTCTCTGGTGGCGTCACATTCACATTTATACTAAAAGCTATTTAGGGGAATTAACAAGCAAAGTCCATGCTTTCCTTCACAACTATGGGTCGCCTCTTTTTGTTGAGCACACCGCGAGGTCTAAATGGGCTAGTGTTCTATTGAAAGGCATCTGTCAAACAACTTCTAACTTTTATATTCTTGTTTTTTTGTTTTACAGTTTGATTTTATTGCAATTTAACCATCATTCAAGCACAATCAATGCTTTAGGCCTTTGATATTAGAGTTTAAACGACTTCACTAGAATGTGCTTTAGTGAAATAATGCTCAGTATACATCTTTGTAGTAACAACTCAAAACATTTTGTGCCCTGGAGTTAAATTTTAACTCTTGGAAAACCGACAATGTCATAGAATTTCTTCCAAATATATTTTTGAATGCACACAGACGCTAATGTTTTTGTTTTCTAATTTGTCAGTCAAAATGTTGTAACATTCTTCAAAATCGACGAAAGTACTAAAAATCTCGAACACGGTGAATAAAGACTCGTGAACAAAATCTGTTTGGGAACAGTTGAACATCTGGTGCACTCCAATAAGCAATTATATTTAACAAAATAGCAATAGCAAAGAGGAACATAGTGCTATTTCTCAGGAGTAGAATGAATAAAACTGCAATGTACCTTCAACAGCCTGAAACAAACAATCGAGATACTCCTTTGCACTTACCTATATCTGTATCTATTTGTCTATCGACATATCTGTTTATTTTTCTGTCTATCTATCTACATATCCCTTTATCTATCTATCTATCTATCTATCTATCTATCTATCTATCTATCTATCTATCTATCTATAAGTTGGATACATGAAATGGGCTATAAATCAATGTTGCTTTACTACCCTCACACCGCTTAACGTTTATTCCTTTGTCTTGTTCTCCTTGACAATGATAGACTGGCATTAATATATTATTTTCGTATAGATTCTATCATAATTTGAGCAACTCTTTCGCTATTTGCATTGTATTTTAAAATGCAGTGGAAAGAAATGGTCATTTAGGTATTGAAAACTGTTTCCTCTGTTGCATTATATTACAGTTGCGTTTTCAGTAAACATTTCCTTATTGTCCTTTATTCTCATTAACAGAGGTTTTTGCAACTAAAAATTGCCATGAATTTGTGCATTAAATAGCCTTTTTATGTGCACAAATTTTGATATGAAAATTAAAATTGTTAAATATATGGACATGTTATTAAGTATTGCGATGCATTATTTAAACAAAACTGAGCAGGTTCAGACGTTGGCGAGAATTAGAAATAGTTTTATTTCATTTTCATTTTAAGGTATTCGTTGTAATGAATGTTAAAGAAATATAAAAAAACTCAAAAGTACGCTTTCTTTGCAAATTTGTAAAGTTATAGTAGGTAAAATACCTTTTTTGCAAGGGAACGCTACAGTTTCTACTACAGAACTGAATCTGCTTAGAACCCCACAGAGTCTCTGTTACAGAAATCCGCAGATATAAGATATGTACTTGGGAGCTGCTAGGTGATATACAGCCTACTTAGACTTTGAATGTCGTTTAACGAGGACATCTCTTCTAGAAATGACGTAAGAGGCATTGGTAAATATGGTAAGTCAAAAATAGAATAACAAGCTGATCCCATAAATGCCATGCATTGATAATTCAGCTCTAAGTGTGCCAAGCGACCTTGTGTAAATAACAACAAGGAAAAAAGAGGCTGTTGCAAATTTTTGGCACTTTTTGCACAAAAATTGTGCCAAATGTGTAGAGGATATATGGAAATTGATAAATAACCGTTGTGTTCCTTTAATAAACATATGTTTATTGAATTTTGTTCAATTTTGCAGCAAACATGATTTTGATAAAGCAGCTGTAGTTTAAAGCCGGGAGAGACCACTTGGTAACATATTTATTTACTACATGCATCCAGAAAGGGAGAGGGTAATTTTGGAATTTTATGATCGTTTCACCCTCAGATTCTGTAAAGCATGCCAGCGCCAGCTTGATAGATTCATGTTGTCAAGTTAAAAATCACAGTTTATAACAGGGTTACTTTTACTCGTTTTGACAGCCTTATTTCGTTGGTGGATCATTCTGACAGATACATTTTGAGAAGATTTTGTCAGTTTTGTAATTTTGTTCACTCTTGAATTTTCACTTTCACTATGACATTTCACCGTTCTGCCAACAAGCTATGACTGATTGATTATGAGATTCAACACTGCAAAGGAGTGAAGATGTTTTTGACAAAAGCTAATATTTATAAAAAATCAGTTTCTGGAAAGAGTGTTCTTTAATTATTTGAAATTTAGCATTTCGCATTTAGGGGTCATGTTAGACTGTCATGGGGACACATGGTAAGCGATTTGTCAGTAAATGTCCCCAGTTGAGTGAGTTACGCATCCAGGATAGTTACCAGCAGATAAGAATTGCTTGCAACGTCAAAAAAGTATGCTCGAAGCACTCAAAAACCTAAATGCTCTCGGCTATTTCGGATTAGGCTTTGGGTCAACAGCCTACAAGTGTTATGCAAGTAGCCTTTACCTCCCTCCCCATCCACTCATTTCCCAATCAGTCTCTAATACGCCATCAGTGACAGACTAGCCGTCACTAGACATGTTTTATGGGTAATTGGGGCATTTAGTTTAAGAGTGGCAGGATGACTTTTACGTAATCATTTCTTTGGGATATAATCGTTTTGTTTTCTTTTGATGTAATGTTAGACAAGGGAAGAGACACACAGACTCTCTAATATTTATGTCTCATTCATTTCCACCTTAAATCAATCGTGTTTGAGTACGGCTGTCATTATATTTGCAACAGTTGCTTGGAAATTGCTTAGTAAGAATTGAAATCCAGGACAAATTCAGCTATTATAAGATCTAAGTGTAAACCTGTATATAAATGTACATGTGCGTTTTATTACCAGGGAATGTGCAAATCGTTTCCAAACAACTCGATAAGTCAACATGCATCAGGAGTCAGGAGAATATTTAGCAAGGAGAGATCTCGTTATATACCTAGACCTATTTACACTAGGGAGTAATTACTGCTCCGAGAGCTTTAAAATGTAGGATTCTACATAAAGTTTTGATACAAGTAATGTCACGAGTATCACTTACGTCAAACTCAAATTTTCTAAAATAAAAAGAATTCTTTTAAACCTGACCTTGGTCATCGTCTTGCCAAACTTTTTCAATAACACTTCCAGGAGACAGCTTTTTTGACAAAATTTGGAGAATAATTTTTTTCCAGATCTCGTGATTTTTGCAAAATTTTATCGTAATCTTGACACAGCTATTGAACATATATCAAAGTTACTCTATGATAATCGCCATTGCCAATCCATTGTCTGGTAATTTTGATTATATAGAAGTACCAATTCGTGGCAACGCTCGACAAAATTTAAGCAACATCTTTTTTAAGAGACCACTTTATTTAAAAATCACTTGTTTACTAATATATAATATCACCGCATCTACAGATTATCAGCTAGAAAGTCATTTTGCTCTCATAATTGTTACAGTATTGTAAGTTACACTTTACTGAGAACTCATATCTGTTAAGATTTACAATCTAGATTTTCTTTAAAAATGCAAAAAAAAAAAAATTCAAAGCATTTCAACAACAATTATGCTTTTTAGATATTGGAGAAATACATTACAAAATACACTTTTGGCATAGCATTTATGGATGAATAATTTCACATAATGCATAATGAAGTCCACGAAAAGTTGTATATCATGTCGATATCCGAGCTCAGCGAGTTTCTGGGCAGCCGCGTAGATATCCTAGCTCAGTGAGCTGCTGGGCAGCGGCATAGATACCCGAGCTCAATGAGCTGCTGAATAGCCGTAAAGAGAGTGCAGTTAGCTGAGCTCAGTGAACTGCTGTATCAGTAGGCCATTACTTTCAATGCCCTGCATGGCTGTGTGACGTGAGAAAAATCAATACCAATTGCTCGGTAGCGACGTGAGGTTTTGCGCATGTCGATTGTATGTTCTAGTTTAATTTTTAAAAGTAGAATTATTCAAAATACCTGTTTATATTTTAAAATCTATTATAATCATCCCAGCCTATTGCATTGCATGACAGTTTCTGGAACCGGACCACACTTAAATTATTTCCTGGTTGCCCATAAACAAGAAGTGAATTTGAAAACATAGGGCTATTGGAATTTTGTTGTGAATGTTCCTATCGCATGAGAAACAAAACAATTTGCAAAATAATGGGAAGAGATTTGATTATGATTTTAAAATAGTTTTGTTCTCCGTATAGCTCTAATTTTTGAAATAGAAGTTTCAACTTTCGCTTAAAAATCGTAGAATTTTAGTACTTTTAGAAGTCGGGCCAAAATATACTACATTTGTGAAGTTGCAGCAAAACTTTAAGCGTTTAAAGCCTATTTTAGTCCTTATTTTAGTCTTCCTAAGGGTCAAACCCTGCGAAACAATTGTTGGTTTGACTCAGACAGATGTATGGAAGGAACCAGAATACAGGAATGCCTGAATATTTTGCCTAAGGCGGACACTACTTAGGTAGTGAAAATCAGCGAACTTTTTGAATTGCTAAGTTTCAGTGATCTTATCGAGTTTTTTTTGCATCTTTTCGAATAAACCGCTATTTTAGCAGTAGTCTTTTTAATTAAGAGGTTGTTTGAGAGGGAGTTTTCTATTTTGTGCGGTCTTCAGCCAAACATCTCTGTCGCTTTGAAGATCCCCGTTCCTGCTTTTTCGTGAGTGTAGTTTCACTGAACCGAAATTTCATTGACATGGAATCTTCTATTTAATGTGATGTAACTGTTTTTCACGTTTCCAAATGTATTATTTGGCTTATTTGGCTTAGAAAAAGCAGTACTAGCAACAAGTTGATTTAGATGCCCTATCAAATAAAGCGCTTCATATATTCACAAAAAACCTTTCAAGGTGTCATAATGGAGAATAGGGATTAAATTTCTCTTTGTAAAGAAACCTGTCAGAAGTTTTCATAAACTGGTAAAATACAATGCATAATCCAAATTCAAAAATCTGTTTACAGTTATTGGAACTATTAAATATTTGTAATTTCATGTCATGTGTTGCCATTGTGATGTATTGGCAGCCTGCTAAGAGATTACATCTTTTTGTGAACTGCAACTTAAGAATATTTTAAATGCATTCAATGAACCGACGAAACATAGAAACGTTGAAATAACTGACACGGATTTATGTTCTTGAAACCAGTACAGCAGCTGTATAAATGCACATATTTCACCAGACTCTATATTGTTACGGTCTTTGCAAGCGAGCACAGTATGATGGAACAGATGTCATTTGACATAAATTTGGTTTATGTTAAATCAACTTTTATTGTTTGCTTTCTACTACTAATTGATCAATATTTTGAGTCTTTGTTCAGTACAATATAAAGGCAGATAATGGCGCTGGGGATCTGCATTGGATTCGGACACGAAGGTCTGTGTGAGTCCGCAAGCGTTCGAATCCAATACAAAGCACACCATGCGCGTGGTCTATCGGTAGCAGAACTAAACATTCAATCGTGCGTCCTGCGTTTACAAAAAACAGAGTGTTTCGGCACAAAGTCTCCATCAGTCGCGTTAAATTATTATGGCCGAACAAATTATGCAAAATTTTCACAATATTCGCACTCTAACAGCTATTTTGTATTGCTTTTGTATTTAAGTACAATTAATATGCTAGAAAATATTCCATTCTTTGGCTAAATACTATGTCATCCAAGTCAATACTATTTTCTGCACGTTGTTTTTGTTATTCTAAAAATAAATTGCAATATATGCGTTGACAGGTATTAATTTGTGCATCCCGTACTGATTTTTTTGGCATTCCAAAATTAAGAAATCGATTAAAAAAGATGTGATATCCAACAATTAAACTCGTTATAAAGCAGATTTTCACAGACGTTCTTTAAAGGCAGATTTTATGTTTAATTATATGGTGTGAAATAATAATGCCGAAGTAAAAGAGCGCGATTAAATAGTAACTAAAATGTGTAAAATATATATGACGCGCGACAACAGAAATTGCCGCGAGGCCATTTAATGATTGAGAGAAAAAATGAAATTTACAGCGTGTAGGTTTTGATTATTGGACGAATATACAGCCATAAATTATACCTGTTCGAGCGCGAACGTCGTGAAATGTTTGCAAAATTATACCACCATAACTTATACCTAAGGTCATTCTTGTGAATGTGGTGAGCCATGATTTTTCCATGCGCAGCTAGATCACGCAAAATTTATGTATCATCATTTTTTTGTTCCCTAGATCAACAGAATTCTCGTGGCCTTTCATTAAAGCCTCACTTAAATATATGTAATCATTTTCTGTTAAATGCATTAAATCTAGTCACATTTTATGTTGCTATATATGCAGTAAAAACACTTTATCAGTTTAAACCGAAGTTGTCTTTTATCGTCCTAAGTAAACATTGGACGCCATATTGATTTATTTGTACGTAAGGCATTGTTTAAGACTGGATGTCCTATATCTTTATGGCCTTGATGGATCCAAAAAAACGATCCAAATTTATAATTTATTGAGGGGTACGCTTTTGTATTGCAATCGATGAAGCTCATTGCTCATTACCAGACCTAGTCACTTGGCTAACCGTGCTGTGGAACATAAAGATCAAGCACTGTTTATGAGACCAAGCAAAGATGTCAAAGCCTTATTTTAATTTTGAGAAAATATTTCCACAACTTTTTACACTTTGCTCAGTTTAAGCTAAAAGCTAACTTGGGTTAAATTGCATTTCATCTATTTTTGATATGTTGCAGAACTAGAATAAGATGAACTTATAGCATTTTGTGTAATTTGAAGATAAAATGTATATCAAGTAAAACATAGCAATTAACTATACTAACCCAAAAAAAGAAAGTATACAGCAAATTTGAGTACCTAAATATCAAAAGCTACTTATCAGAATTTTTTAACGTTTCACATATAACGTTTCTCCTTATAAAAATGCTGTGCAGCTGGGCAAAACATGAAATCCATACTCCTTGCAATAAACAAGTAAACGTAACTTGAGTATTACACTGATGCCATTTTTGAATTACACAAACAAGTCATCATGCATTACCGACTAATATCGTGTGTGTCCACCATTAACCCTGAGCATAGCTTTGATCCGTCTTGGTACTGACGTAACCAGTCTGTCGATCCTGTACTTTGGGTAGTTGTCCCACTCTTCTATGAGCGTTCAGCGTGGTTGCGTGGAGGAGGTTGTCGGGCCGTAGTCGGTGGTCTATGTGATCTTAGATGTGTCCAATTGGATTAGATCCGGTTAATATGCAGGGCATGGCATAGATTGAATGTTGTTAGTCTGCAGGTACTGTTGACACACATGAGCGACGTGAGGGCGCGCATTATTGCATATAAAGATACCGTCGGGATGTTGCTGCATGTAGGAGACAACTTGAGCTATCAATATAGTGTCAGTATACGGATTAGCCGTAAGATTTCCATCGATAACCATCAGTTGCGAACTCCAGCCGAATCGTATTGCTCCCCACATCATTACCAAACCACCACCCAAAGCGATCAACTTGCCGAACACAATGTCTAGTGTAACATTCTCCGACGCGCCTATATGCGCTTTCACGACCGTCTGCGCGATACAGTAGAAACCGTGACTCGTTAATAAAAATCACTCCAGTCCATTTGCGCTATCTCCAAACTCTCTATGTGCATGTCCCCAGTTAACGCGATTTTGACGCCGATGGGCATCATACACGAGACCGACAACTGACTGGAAATTCGTGGATTGTAAATGCCTGGGGTCTCGTTACAGGAGTCCAAAAACGATCACGCAGGTGTTATAGGCGAATCCATCGATCCTGACGAGAGGTCGTCACACGTGGTTGACCGCTACGAGGTCTGTCCCGAGTAGTTCAAGTCTCTTCATATCGTCTTTCCAAACGATATATCGCAGCGCAAGAACAACCAAAGCGTCTGGCGACCTCTCTTTCGGAGACTCCTACACTTAACATGCCGATTGCTTGCTCTCTTTCCGCTTACGTAAGCAGTGCCATTTTTATTCCTGATTGTTTCAAGAATTTTCAATTGTTCAAACACGTGCCTATGTTTCAACAACACACACGACTAACTAAACAGTACCTAAGCACAAACACATACTCGCTATGACAGTACCTATGGTGATAATCAAGTTGCTTCATACCTAAGTCATTATTTCGTTAATTGTGCTAAAAATGGGCATACGCTGTAAATGGACAAAACAAATCATGTGTATAAATGTAAAGATCATACCTTAAGAAATAAAAAATTATTTAACTATTTTACTGTATACTTTCTTTTTTTTTTTTTTTTTGGATTAGTATATAAGACTGACCCTCACTGGAGCTATAACACCTTTTCATTTTACCCTTACGTGGGGTGTTCGGACATTCCCGAGCACAAGTCTGATGGCCAATTTTAGAAGTAAATTTCACAATAAGAACATAAGGACAGACAAATTGCTTCAGGGTCGAAGACAGCGAAATGACCTGCTGATAGAATTAAGACAAATATTGAACGGCTTTGAAAATTGAAATTTAAAATTTAAAATTGAAATGCCACTGTGCCATGGGATTAGTGTACAACGTTGAGCAGACGTTACTTGGGCGTTGTTTAGGCGTTGCTTTTGGTTGCACCCAAAGCCACACTTTCTAAGATGTTTAAATACCTGTTTGATGCAACGGCGAATAGATGTGCAGGTGCCGAATAATCAGCGTTGTATATACTTTAGGTTCCACAAAGGAACAAGATCGTCAGACTTACATAGAAAAAAGACAAACAAGAAAAAAAGTTTTATGCCGTCTATTTTTTAAAAAATAGTCATGAAAACTGACTTCACACGACGTACAGGCGTAAGGTGAGCGAAACTGTACATACTCTTCGGTTATCCAGTCACGCAGGAAACTATGAAGTCGATTTCAATGAATATTTATCGAAAGTAAGTGACAGAAAACGTTTGTGCTCTTTAAATTCTCGTATGTTACGTCATAGCTTTGGTCTATTCAAAGCGACCTGTCATGGCTACCATTTCCGGTGCAGCGATGACGCAAGGTTTTGTAGCCCGGTGTCTATGCAGCGCCGAATTTTCGACACATATATTACGTTCATATTCCTACACCTATTCAACATTGCACTAGAGACGTTGATTAGACGTAAGGGAAAGTTGCGTTTTCGTTGCGACGAAAAGCAACGTGTCCTTCCCAGACGTGTATTCAACGTTGAATCAAAGATATTAGTAAGACGTTGCTCTGACGGCGCGATCAATCGCGACCAAAGTGCAGCCAGAGTTAATGTTGTGGTTTGGTCGGGTCGACGGTGCAACCTCAAATCAGCGTTAACCAACCTTAACATGAATACTGGGTTGTCAGTTACAGTTTTTGGACAATATACAGGACGAAATATTCGGACTTAATTGAATTCCACTGCGGAAACTTTGCATAAAAAGGGATTGTGTAAACTCGTCAGCCTTTTCTACATCTTCAAAATATCAAATTTGATTATATTTTTACTGGGTCTCGATCCCAGCAACATCTGCTTTTCTACGAAGAACACGCGAAGAAATGCAAGAGAGGAAACTAAAAAAGCTACTTCGCAAAAAAAAAAAATCCTCGTTGTTATGGGACTTTGTGATTGTGATTGTGATTGCCATCGGAAGTTTGTCCGCGGGAGCATTGTCTATTGTCTATTGTAATTTCATTTCATTTTACATGACTCATTAACCGATCAAAATTTCAGCGTTGCGCATACGCAACCTGCCAATTTTTTTTATATTATTTTAGGTCTCACGGCTTCACGGCTGTATATCTGACTATGCAGAATAACACGTGAAAAAAGGGGGCGGGGGTGCAGGGTGGGGGGGGGGAGGGGGTGGGGGGGGAGGGGAGCAGCGTGCTGTAATTTCGCATGTACAAATAAGTCCTTTAAAATTTGACAAAATGCACAAAAAGTAGCAAAGAAGATTCGTGGCGATGGGTAAAAAGTAGGACAAAATGACAAAGGAATCCGTCATGAGCTCAGTCCTCACTGGGCGGGGTGGATGAGAGAGAGAGAGAGAGAGAGAGAGAGAGAGAGAGAGAGAGAGAGAGAGAGAGAGAGAGAGAGAGAGGAGTGCAGATCGGCAACCTGAGCTGGTTAGCGGAGCAATGGTGGCTCCCCCCCCCCCCAACCCCCTCCCCTCCCCATGGCCTCCAATTTCGCCATTGAAAATTGGTACGTAAAAAAGATTGAGTGATGCACGCCAATAGCAACTGCAATAATGGTTCAATTTGCGTGCTTAGCCCGGCAATTACACATACAAATCTTCCGGAAAGGGCAATAGACATTCCTAAATACTCACTAAATTGCCGCAAAAAAAGTGCTCACTTTCTCCTTGCTCCTTCAATTTCCACTCGAATTGGAAACTTTTAAAAATGGATGGTTTAAAAAGAGAAAACTTACCCGTAAGCAGGCATTTAAAATTAAAGCAGAGCAATGGAATTGGAAACCGCAGTTAGAGTTTTACACTCCAATGATCAATGGGACACCGTTCAAAAATTGCGAATACCGCATTTAAAGTCATCTTGAACAAATGAGACCATTCTATATTGGACTTCTTGCATTGAGAACGACCCTAATCCCCCACCTTATGCCGCCCATCCACCCCACCTACCCCCCCCCCCCCCCCCCAACCACGGCCCGAATGAAAATTAACCCCTCTTTTTAACGACATTGGTATTCATCGTGATCCGCGTCTGGCCCCAAAATCACCCCCCCCCCCCCCATTTCATCGCATTTTGTTTTGTTTTGGATACGCATATTGTGGATCAAGTGCTCCCCCCTCACCCCACTGGTGGTAATGAGTGGGGTGGGGGCGGGCTGACTTGTTCGGTATGTTAAAGCATACCCAGTAAAAGATTAGTATTACTGAGCTGGCGTGGTGAAGACATTGCTTATCTTTGTAGAAAAGGAGGCACACAGGATGGAAGAGCCCTAAGTGCTTCCAGGTAAGAGCTTCACTAATGACAGAATAATTGCATAAGTACACGTTTTATATAGAGTGTGTTTTAGCCCCTACTTTAGATGATAATATGTCATCTGTATATGTTTTAAATGGTGCTTTAATTAGAAAAACAGTGCTATGGATAAGTCACTTGGTAATGTTGAGAAATGTATATCCGCCGTAGGGTTATGTGTCGGGAAAGAAGTAAACGACGGTCTCTCGTTCTGCTGGTTGTGGTCTAAAGACTGATGGTTGCTGTCTACAGCCGGATCAAAGGTCAATCAGTTCTCGTTCTGTGGTTGCTGTCTACAGCCTAATGGTTGCTGTCTACAGCCGGATCAACGGTCAATCAGTTCTCGTTCTGTTGGCGGTTGTCTACAGGCGGATCAACGACCAATCAAGTCTCGTTCTGATGCAGAGATAAAAAAATGTGGAAAATTCCATGCGCTCTTGTATTACCGTTGGTTGTAAAATATATGAACAAATACAATCACATCTGCTGTTTTCGCTAGATGACCGGGACTCACACACCAACTGGTTACTGCAGTCAAGTTCTGGAAGAACCCCGCTCCCTTTTTATGAATGGAAATCACCCAATCTTTAACGAAATTGACACTCAGCGCAGACCGCGTCTGGTCTCAAAATTACCCCCCCCCCAATCTCTCTTCTCTGTGATCTTTGCATACGCATTTTAACACATACAACACCAAGTGTCCCTGCGCCCAGGGGGGGGGGGGGCAGTTTGGACTTTGGAAATTTCCGATGGCGGCTGCCTTTCGTTTGCCAGTTCAATGGGTTAAGATGTAAAGAAAAATGAAAAGGAAAACACGAAAATTGCAATTTTCTTCCCTTTCGATAAATGTAATAAATCCTTGTCGGAGTTTTTAAAAAGCAATTTAGTAATTATTCTGCTTGCATTTTAACCTAAATGTGAATGTGTTTCAATCAAAGTGGAGTTTTGTTTTTCAGCCTTTCTTTATCATTTTCTCATTATTATTTTCTATCGTTGCAGTTGAAGCGTCTAAATTTTTAGGGAAGGATTTTAAAGTACAGATTTGCTGATCACGTGTAGCATTTATGTACCTATGTACTTGTACCTATGTGCCTATGTACTTGCCGTCCTGTAGAATGACGCACAGAGATGCTAATCCCGTGCGTCTCGATAATCTCGTCCATGGCAACCAAAAGGAAACTCAGAGTCCCCCTGTTGGCTTATTTCCTATAATATGGCACTGGACTTGAGGTTCAAAAGAAAATGTGCGCAATTGCGTGCCCTCTGCGCGCTATTGCGTGTCCTCTGCGCGCTATTGCGTGTCCTCTGCGCGCTATTGTGTGTCCTCTACGCGCTATTGCGTGTCCTCTGCGCACTATTGAATCAATGTTTCAGGGGTGTTGTATCAGTGGTTAGACAAATTTCATTATTATTATTATTATTATTATTATTATTATTATTATTATTATTATTATTATTATTATTATTGTCTATTTATTTATTTTTTTTTTTGAAAAAGGCTTTTACCATGCGATGATTTATCAAGCCTTTATTTTTTGTCTTAGCATCCCTACCCTGCAAAAAATTACCAAAGCAATTAAAAAACTGGACAGAAATGATCGCTGCACTTTATGTGTACATAAGTGACCTCTGCACCTTTATGTGCATAGAATAGACCGCTGCACCTTTATCTGCACAGAATTGACCGCTGCATTTTTATGTGTACAGGATTGACCGCTGCACCTTTATGTGTACAGAATTTACTCCTGCATCTTTATGTGCATAGAATTGACCGCTGCACTTTTATGTGTACAGAATTGACTGCTGCACCTTTGTGTGTACTGAATACTTGTTTTCAATTTTGAGAAACTTGTATAGCAGGCGATCAGTATTGAAAGGGATTATTTCGCGCATGCATTTATCGCTTTGGGTGACTGGGACTTTCATGACTGCAGAACCTCACTGAGGGCGGCAAGTGAAGAAATATTTGTAGAGAATCAGAGTGTATAGATAACAAAATGGATGCTCTCAAAGAAAACTAGTATTGTAATAGGCATTCCATGTGATGCGGGGTACAGCCATCAGTACAAAAATAGCAGTCAGTGTATTTTCAGAATTTTTCAGGAATTAAGTTGAAAATGTTTCTGCGACTAAGATGTGATTGTGGGTGTATAAAATCGTATTATTAAGGTGACATAATAAATGTAATGTGTGTAAGTGTAATGTCTGTATGTGTAATGTCTGTATGTGTAATGTCTGTATGTGTAATGTCTGTATGTGTCATGTGTATATGTGTAATGTCTGACGCTATGGGTGTCCAGACATGGAATCTCTGCGATGGCACATGTGTTAAGTGGAGTGGAGGGGTGGTGGTGGTGGTGGTAGTGGGCAGGGGGGAGAAGGATGCTTAATCTAATTACCAGTGTCTGCAAGCGACTCGGTGAGTAGCAGAAGTGTACGTGTGCAGCATTGCTGTGAAGCGTATAGCCCATTTAAAGCAATCAGATGATTGGTCCCTAATCCACTCTCCGTCCACAGCGGCTGTCATAAAAACCACTCTCCGTACAGAGTATTTCAATACGCTAAGCATTTGACATAGCACAAAGCATTTAAAAACCGCTCGCTTAACTTCTAATTTGAGATCTAAGACACTTCAGGTCGGTCAGTCACGTTTACCTTGTGGTGAGTCAGTCACGTTTATCTTGTGGTCGGTCAGTCACGTTTATCCTGTTTTTGGTCATTCACGTTTATCTTGTAATGAGTCAGTCACTATCTCCTGGGCTGTCAGTCGCGCTAATCTTGTGGTTGGTCAGTCACGTTTATCTGGCGTTGGTCACTCACGTTTATCTTGTGGTGAGTCAGTCACGTTTATCTTCTGGTTGGTCAGTCACGGTTATCTTGTGGTGAGTTAGTCACGTTTATCTGGCGTTGGTCAGTCACGTTATTCTTGTGGTGAGTCAGTAACGTTTATCTTCTGGTTGGTCAGTCGCGGTTATGTTGTGGTGAGTCAGTCACGTTTATCTGGCGTTGGTCAGTCACGTTTATCTTCTGGTTGGTCAGTCACGTTTATCTTGTGGTCGGTCAGTCACGTTTATCTTGCTGTGAGTCAGTCACGTTTATCTTGTGGTGAGTCAGTCACGTTTATCTTGTGGTGAGTCAGTCACGTTTATCTTGTGGTGAGTCAGTCACGTTTATCTTGTGGTGAGTCAGTCACGTTTATCTTGCTGTGAGTCAGTCACGTTTATCTTGTGGTGAGTCAGTCACGTTTATCTTGTGGTGAGTCAGTCACGTTTATCTTGTGGTGAGTCAGTCACGTTTATCTTGTGGTGAGTCAGTCACGTTTATCTTGCTGTGAATCAGTCACGTTTATCTTGTGGTGAGTCAGTCACGTTTATCTTGTGGTGAGTCAGTCACGTTTATCTTGCTGTGAGTCAGTCACGTTTATCTTGTGGTGAGTCAGTCACGTTTATCTTGTGGTGAGTCAGTCACGTTTATCTTGCTGTGAGTCAGTAACGTTTATCTTGTGGTGAGTCAGTAACGTTTATCTTGTGGTGAGTCAGTCACGTTTATCTTGTGGTGAGTCAGTCACGTTTATCTTGTGGTGAGTCAGTCACGTTTATCTTCTGGTTGGTCAGTCACGGTTATCTTGTGGTGAGTCAGTCACGTTTATCTTCTGGTTGGTCAGTCGCGTTTATGTTGTGGTGAGTCAGTCACGTTTATCTGGCGTTGGCCAGTCACGTTTATCTTCTGGTTGGTCAGTCACGTTCATCTTCTGGTTGGTCAGTCACGTTTATCTTGCTGTGAGTCAGTCACGTTTATCTTGTGGTGAGTCAGTCACGTTTATCTGGCGTTGGTCAGTCACGTTTATCTTCTGGTTGGTCAGTCACGTTTATCTTCTGGTTGGTCAGTCACGTTTATCTTGTAGTGACTCAGTCACGTTTATCTGGCGTTGGTCAGTCACGTTTATCTTCTGGTTGGTCAGTCAAGTTTATATTTTGGTTTGTCAGTCATTTTTATCTTTTGGTTGGTCAGTCACGTTCACCTTTTGGATTTGAAATCCACACCGCTCCGCTTTAACGATGTCAAGGTCAAGTCTGCACTCGGATATTTTATCATCGGAGTAACGCTGCCCTAACGGCCTCAATACGATGTCAAAACGAGGCCAGAAACAGTATCAAAACGAACGATTAAATAAAATCGCTGGCCCTTTTCGGTCAAGTGACGTTCTAACCATGTCGGAATGACCTACTGACAAAATATGTCTGCTGGGGTTACGCCTGTCACAGGGGTAAAGTGTCGTTATCTGATGATTGTTTATTTAAAAAATAGCCATTAAAATCAAATATTTCTTCCTCGTTGAAAATCTTCAGTCCTTCGACATTGAGACAGATCTTTCCAATAAAAAAGTCATTCTGATATTTTTTAGATTTCTCTAACCTCAGTTGTTAGCCCCCAACTGGGCTTTTGGCCAGAGAGGGAGATTATAGGTTTGGGTGTTGTGCGTCCGTCCATGGAGACGTGCGACCATCTGTCGTCCGGCTGTTACTTCCACAACGGTAATGCGTTGCTTGTAATATTTTGCCCAGTAAATACTGCAACGTTGGAACACGGCTGGAACATGTTGGAACATGGCTGGAACATGGCACCCGACACCAGGTCAACGTTGAATTTTAGTTGTTATAGAAGTCGAAACATAGTCTACCTTCCGATGCTGCATAGACGTCGATTATTCAACATCTAATCGACCTAGTCTAGAGGTTGCGAATGGAAGTCGAAACAATCTATCTCCAGACGTTACATAAGTCGTGAATACGACGTCAAAGCTTTGATAATATGAAATCGCTCTCGTAGCCACGACAGTCATAGTATGGTCACCCCCCCCCCCCCACCCCCCACCCTCCCCCATCACCGTGTCCCCGCCCTTGGGTCATCCGATCACGCTGCTTACGGCAGAAGTCGATTTCCATGAATATTTTTCAAAAGTAGACAGGAAAAACCTCTCAAAAAGTCATATTTCACGTATTCGTTCTGAACTATTTTCGACATGACCCACCATGGCCACAATTTGAGGTGAGCCATAACGCAAGAAAGTTGTTTTGGTACAATGTAGACTTTTCAATACCTACATAACGTCAATTTTCCGACGTCTATTCAATGTGACGATGATGAGGTGTCGTTGTCATCCCTATGTCAAATTACCCCCACCCTTCCATTTCCGATAAACGATAACAAAATATCTGCTGTTTGATTGTGAACAAAAACTACGCCGATTTTTCGAGGTCTATAAAACGTCAATTTCCCGACGGGCGATAGACGTTGCTTCGATAATCGCCTTCTATGCAACGCTGCTCCAAAGATGTTCATGAGGCGTGGAAGAAACTAGGGTTTCGGTTGTGACCAAAAGCGACGTCTAAGCGACGTTTTCTGTCCACCATCTATTCAAAGTTGTGCCCAAGACGCTGATTAAACGCTGATGTGTGGTCGCAACCAGTCACAACCAAATTACTACATGTTTATTGTTGTGAGTCTTGTTCTATGGACGTTGGAATGACGTTGCTATACGATCTTTATTTAGGTATCCTCTATTTGTAACGTTTCACTGCATGGCCCATCTCCCCCCTATGCACTCTGTTAGTTTTAAATACTTTGTCCTTTCAACGTCATCGTGTAATCCTTTATCACAGATGCACGTGTTTTTTAATCTGACTTTAAACATATAAAATCATTTAAAGGGAAGTGAGATTTTAAGACTGACGTTATTTTCACGTCGTATTCTGGCTAGTATTTGAGAAGAAAAACAGACATTGTCGCTAGGAGTCGCACGTTTTTAGCGATGCAATATGATGTCCAAACACGTGATAAGTGTTAACTGTCGGTAATATCAAATGCGTTTTTGACTCATTATGTCAGCTGGTAAGTATCATGACACACACACAAATAAAAAAAAAAATAAAAAAAAAATAAATAAATAAAAAAAAGTCACAGATTTGTCTTTCGAAGCGGCTATTTTGCAATGCTTTGAAACCATTTTCATCCTTAATAAATATTTAGCGATAGAAAAAAAAACTATAAATATAAACACGGGTGAAGGGGCACTGAATGGCGTACTGCAAAATTAACCAAAGAGTGAGTGGGAAAAACTTAAACTTACCTGATTTTGTGTAATAATTATTCCTCGTCTATACATTTAATGTTTTTATTGTTTTCATTCTGTTTTCAAACTATTTTGTTTGAGCTTTGTAAGCATTAAACACTGTTAAACTCCCCACGTGTTTTTTTATCAATCAATTTTTATCAATCATATTTTAACAAATTCCTTGCTGACATCGACTTATCCAAAGCAAATGTTTTTGCGGTATCAATTTCAACTTTGCTCTTGTCTATTAAGCACATAAACTGGGGGGGTATTTTTAAGATGCTGTGATTTTTAGCGGCTAGCAGACAATGAGCAGTGTGAGCAGACGAGGGATTTTGCACAGGACATGGCCCTTCAGTCTTTACAATGACACTTCTGTCCTGTGCCTTGAAATACCGTATTTTTGTCCTCAGCAGATAAAAAAACAATCAAAAAGAAAAACAAACTGCCATGTCGAAAAAGTCAGTGCACTCATGGTGTACCACAAAATATCTTGAAGATACAATCGTTCGTATTTCAATGGATAGGATGGGGGTGGGGTGGGGGTGGGGGTGATAGTAGAAACCTTTCACACCTCTTCTCCGGAGTCATCAAGTTCCGCTTCCGCTATTTTGGCTAAAATATATCAAGATTTCAATCTTTTTTTTCGAAGGAAATCACGATTACCTTAACCCAGAACAATTTGCACCATTACAGCAGTCAGATTTCTTGAAAGCTCGTGGTAAAACAATGTCTAAAATAACACGCCCTTGTTCAGAAGTAACGATCACTATTTTTTTCTCTTTTTTATACTTTTGTTTATTTAACATATTTTAATTTCAGCAAATCCAGTCTTTTGAAATCCTCTAATGCCTTACAACTACACCTGCTTATGCTGCAGTAAAACAATTTGGAATAAAATGAACCTCACTTATTGTTTATCAGATCGTTTTCGTGTGCTAGTTAGCTTCCGAATCGTCTTAAGCTCAAATGTGTTATATGTTTTTATTACTCGCTGAATGTCAAGATCGGAAGTTTATATGTTTTTATTTCAATTCCAAGCTGGTTCTATTAAAATGTACCTTCACCATTTACATGATCGTATATTTGAGTTGTCTCTGTCGGCGTGTTGAATAAGTACTAATAGATGACCACTTCTTCCAGAAGACCGTCTCAGAATGATAGAAGGATATGTCTGCATAATTAATAGCTGATATATTCTGAACTGGTCACAGGGAAATCCAAATTCTATTCGCAGAAATACGATGTACACATCAAAGTGAAAACCGTTGTTTTGGCGATTCCTGAAATGGTCTTAGCCACAGCCCAGTAAACATTCTAAGGTCCACAATGTCTATTTGAGGTTGCGACGTCAGTCCGACCAAACCACAACATTAATTCTTCTTGCTGGTCTCGACCACAGATTCAAGATCTAACCATCGTCTGTGATACAACGTAGGGTGAGCAACGATGTTTAGACTTTGCGTTTGGTCACATCAAAAACGCACCTTTCTCCTACGTCTAATCAACTTCTTTCGGTGTAACGTTGAAAAGACGTCGGGAAATCGACGTTGGATGTCAAAAAATAAATAAATAAATAACCTCACCATGATGCCGCTCACTGGAAATGCTACTTTTGGAAAATATTCATAGAAACCGACTTCATAATATCCTGCGTGACTGGATGACTCAAGGCTGGATACTCTGATGGAGGGGTGACCACATAGATTGTCGCTGCCAAGATGGCCGCTCTATGTTACTATTGTTCCTAGCTCTATATGCAGTTGTTTTCCCGACGTCTACAAAACGTCGGAAGTAGGGAAGAAACAAGGATTCTGGAACAGGAAGTGACGTCATACTGACGTCATAGGGTGTTCCAGAACTGTCATGGGAGTTGTTGGAAGATAGAAGTTGTTAATGAACGTTGATCAGATATAGGACTATTGACGTCTGCTCAACGCCAGAAGAGAAAAGTTGTTTCGACGTCTATAAACAACCAAAACAACGAGAGTGATGCGACACTAGGATGGGGCCTCTATCCAACGTTGTTCCAATGTCGCATTGTTTACTAGGAGAGCAAAACAATAATAAAATAAAACAATAAATATGTGAACAATGAACAAGAACAATAACAAACAGAATTTTACAAAAACAAAAAAAGACGTATAATGTTATTATGAAAATAAAGTAATAATATTGCAGAGATACGACGAAAGAGAAATTCAAATAAAGAAACAATTCTGTTTTTTTTTTTTTTTTCGTTTAAGCAAAACAAAAAATCTGCTTTGGTTAATATAAGGCAAAAAAGCCTTGTGTTTTTTTTACATTTTATAACCAGACAGTACACCCGGTCTCTCATCGTGAATATGGTGGCTGGTGGCATTTCTGGAATGGTTATTTCTCAGAAAATTCCGATCATTCGAGGGGCCCCTAAGTCGCTATGACACTGCCCATGCCACAACAAGCCATTATCTTCTTCGCATCAACTATAAACAAAAAAAAAATCAGCCATGCAAGAAGCTCATAGATAACGCCTTCCGACACATATTTCTGCTGCCTGAAACTTCGAAATGAAAATCGATGAATGTCACCCAACAAACGCAGGAGATGGTATATGTCTGTTCGTGCTAAATCTCAAGAAGAGGGAGGAGAGGGAGGGGGAGGGGTTAGAGGAGGGGTGAGAAAGGCAGGGACAGGCAAGCAAGAAAAGGGGTTGCTGGGTGAATGCCGGAGAAAATCCCTGGAAACCCCTTCCCCCATTTGGGCCAAAGCAGAGAAAGGATCCCTACAGAATTATTCTGATTTTTTCGAGGATGGTGGTAGGCGGACAGGGATTTCCGTTTATAAATAGTTCAGGAATTCTAATATCCAGGAAATATTCTAAGGTCGCAACTTTTTCGACGTCCAATCAACGTTTTCAGTGCAACGTTAAATACACGTTGGAAAATCAACTTTGGGTAAACATCGTAAAAAAGGTTGTATATACGTCGGATGCAGAACCAGAAAACAACTTGTTCATGCGTTGTTATAAAATAGCTGACCTCTGGGATCTGTCTCTTATGTATAGACAAAAAGCAGTTGGATATTTTAAAAAGCAGTTTCTCTCTTTTATGAGTACTATTTCTCCAGTGCGTCTGCGAAGTAAAAAGATGTTATACAGCAGACCGAACCGCCATAGAGGTTAGCTGTTGGACTACAACGCCTTTTCATGTTGTTGCTCACCGGAAATGGTAGCCATGACAGATGATTTCGTAAACAGACCAGGACAAGGACGTAAAATATGAGAATTTAAAAAGTGCGCAAGTTTTTTCCCAACTACTTCTGAAAAATAGTCAAGGAAATCGACTTCACCATATTCATAGAAATTCATGCATATCCTGTGTACCGGATGACCAAAGGCTGTGTTGTGATGTGATGGAGGGTGAGGTACTGTGATGGAGGCTGAGGTACTGTGATGGGGGTGAAGTACTGTGATGGAGAGGGCGGTACTGTGATGGATGGCGGGGTACTGTGATGTAGGAGGAGGTACTGTGACAGACGGTGGAGTACTGTAATGTAGGGGGGGGTACTCTGATGGGGGTCGGGTACTATGATTGAGGGTGGTGATACTGTGATGGAGGGCGGGGTACTGTGATGGAGTGTGATGTACTATGATGGAGGGTGCGGTACTGTGGTGGTGGGTGAGGTGCTGTGATATAGGGTGAGGTACTGTGATGGAGGGTGAGGTACTGTGATGGGGGTGATGTACTGTGATGGAGAGGGAGGTACTGTGATGAAGGACGGGGCACTGTGATGTAGGGGGAGGTACTGTGATGGAGGGTGAGGTACAATGATGGGGGTGGGAGACTGTGATGGAGAGGGAGGTACTGTGATAGAGGGTGGAGCACTGTGATGTAGGGGGAGGGTACTGTGATGGAGGGTGAGGTACTGTGATGGAGGCTGAGGTACTGTGATGGGGGTGAAGTACTGTGATGGAGAGGGCGGTACTGTGATGGATGGCGGGGTACTGTGATGTAGGAGGAGGTACTGTGATGGAGGGTGAGGTACTGTGAAGGGGGTGGGGTACTGTGATGGAGATTGAGGTACTGTGATAGACGGTGGAGTACTGTAATGTAGGGGGGGGGTACTCTGATGGGGGTCGGGTACTATGATGGAGGGGGGTGATACTGTGATGGAGGGTGGGGTACTGTGATGGAGGGTGAGGTACTATGATGGAGGGTCAGGTACTGTGATGGAGGGTCAGGTACTGTGATGGAGGGTCAGGTACTGTGATGGAGGGATGAGGTACTGTGATGGAGGGTGAGGTACTGTACTGGAGGGTGAGGTACTGTGATGGAGGATGAGGTACTGTTATGGAGGGTGAGATACTGTGATGGAGGGTGAGGTACTGTGATGGAGGGGACCAAACTATGGCTGTCGCTGTCAAGATCACGATTCTTGATTTTCCCCACGTCTAAGCAACGTCGGAACGTTGTTTCGAATTCTACTTGCAACCTTCACGCAGTGTTGATTAGACGTCGCATAATCGACGTCTATGCGCGCGCGCGCGCGCGTGTGTGTGTGTGTGTGTGTGTGTGTGTGTGTGTGTGAGTGTGTATATATGTGTGAAGCAATGTTTAAAGTCCTGTTTGAAGTTAAGTTAAATGCTTTTTTTTAGTTCAGAATATCTTCCGAGATCTAATATTAATTTGATTAAGGACAGACCACTACGCTTTTCTTGCGTTCAATGTCTCATCAAAATCGAGTTTTCAAAGAAAAAGCTTTTATTGCAAATTGCCATCCCAGCAACTGTTACAGCACAAAAAGAAATCCCCCACCCCTTCCTTAAATCAAAGAGGCTCGTCCCTGAAAAATGTGGCCGCGTGAAGAACACGATAAATTATCTGCGCGTGTTGTCAAATGAGCGGTGAAATACTAACGCAAATGAAACGATTGATGAAGAGTGGATTTAATGGTTGAAACGTGAAATATTAGGCAAGATCATGCACAACTGTATATAACATTGCGCTTCATTTAACTTACCCCCATCCCCCCAACCCCCCCCACCCCCCACCCCCCAACCCCCCCTCCCACGCCACCTATCCCGACGCCCTCTGAGGGGAGTGCCGTTACTTTTATGAAAAAATAAATAATCGATGCAATCTATTTATATTGTGGACGCCATTTCAACTGTTTGTATTTCGCAGATATCTTTCTATCACCGTGGTCTTGTCATTTCAGAACGCTGCCCTCTTAGCCGGGATATTTGTCTGGATGCCTATTAAGCAATGGTTAGAGTGCCTTTTTTTTGCCCTATAATGATTACAGCGGAGACAGATACGGCGACGAACCTCCCCCTCTTCCCCTCTTCCCCTCCCCCTCCCCCCCCCTCCATCCATGACAAAAACGTCCGGTGCTATTTCTCAAAACCGAGACAGTTATGGGGTTCTGTAACCAATACTGCTACTAGCCTTCACTGCTTGCGTGTTGAAGACCTTCGAGCTGTAGACCAAGACGATCTGCAACGAATACTTAAACTCTGTGCCACAACAGGTGACTGTGGCCCAGCTGTCAAAAGCACTGGCCGTGCTTCTGGTAAAGCTCTGCGATTTCAAGTCATTCAGATTTGGTTTTTAGAATTGCTCGAATTGACGATCCAACACTTTTCGACTTTGTACTTAACAATAGGCTTACTATGAATCAACATAAAGTATTGTAATATCACGTGGTTAAATGCTGTAATCTGACTGGTCAAAAATTTTTCACAAAAATCGGCACAAAAATACTGTGCTTACTTGTAATCAAAACGTCAGGTATGCCAGGGCTTAACTAAGCTTATATTGACTTATTTCGAGTCAATATGAAGATATTATTGACCTGCTGTGAAAATCTTGATCTGAAGTTTTGTCAACATTTTCTTTCTGGTAAATAATACTTTAGGTTGACTCGAAATAAAGAAATATCTGCTAATTATAGGCCAGAAAGAAACTGTTGACCTTTCTGGTCAATAATATTTCACGTGGACTCGAAATAAATCAACATCTGCTTATTATTGACGAGAAAAATGTTGACCTTTAGCTCGTAACTGGTCAATAATATTTTGATATTAATTGTACATAAGTCAACATATGCTTTGTTACAGGACATAGCTGGTGTTTTGATTACAAAGAACTGCAAACTCTATAGTGTTTTGCGTTCCAGTCAACATTGAAAAATTGTTGACTTTGGAATGAACCAATCAGATTGCACATTTACACAAGTCATGTGACAATTCAAACTTTTCTCCTCGGCACATTTTAAGCAGAAAGGTACTTTTTTCTCTCTCATTTTTTATTTCACTCAAATTTAGTACTATTGCTGTCAGAAACAACATAGATTTCACCCCACCCCACCCAAACCCCACCCCCACCTCTTCGCTTGCTCATTGACGTGAAACATGAAGAAAAGGTCGCACAAAAATCATCCCACTCACTGCCTTAATTTAATGTATTTGGATAAATTCTTTCAGTTTCGCTGCAAAACAAAATGCCTCCATGCTACTGATAGTAAAAAGAATGCTCAAGTTGTTTTAAAAATAGAGTGAGTAGAAGATTGCCAGGTTGATGATAAAAAGGATGACTCTTGCGCCATTTGTAATAATGCATCGTATCTCATGAAGCAATCCATCGTTTAACATTTACAAGGGTTGGGGAGGGGTGAGGGGGGTGGGGGTTTATAGGGGAGAGAGGGGGGTTAAGTGTTGTGTGTGGTCGTTTAACCTGGCACGACGACCAGCCTGGGCTATGACGCTGGCCCGGCAAACAAGCTGTGAAATGTGACTTCCGGTCTGTATTAGCGCCCAATGTCCTGTAGCCTTTTGGGCATGATAGCTTAATGGTAAGGAAAGGAAGCAAGTCAAAGAAGGCCTAATTGCTGCCGAGTTACTTCCTCAAGCCGAGCACGAAAAGCTGCCGTGGAGAGTAACCTTGTGACGCCAGCTGACGATACAGCGATTTATTTAGTAATCTCTGCTTGTACTTCATAAAAATGTCCCTTCTTAACTTCTTCTATTTCTTGTTGTTTGATTGTGTCAAAGTCTATTAATTGTAACTGATTGCTTTGTTTTTGTTTGCTACGAGTTTTTGTGCATTTTCATATTATAAAACTTCCAGGGTGTATTTTAGCAACTTTCCCTGTTCACTTGAACGTTTGAACGTTAGAAAAAGAAATAGGTCCAAAATTTTCTTTTGGCGTTTGTAAAAAGACTATCTTTTTAATGCTGTGACCAAAGTCTCTTTCCTCACAAAAATGCACATCTCGAGTTATTTTAAACAATATTATGGAACTGGAGATTGCGTGATTTTGACGTCACCGATCGGCTCATCGGGAGGAAGGTGTACTTGAGCCATGTATTCTAATCAACATCTTTAACACAACGTTGAATACACAATGGACAAGCAGTGTTGTTCAGATGTTGCTCTTGATCGCAATCAAAACCCGAATTTCTCCAACGTCAAATCAATGGAAATAATCAACGTTGCGTGGACGTCGGAGTTCAACAACCACATAAAAGCTTCCAATGTTATCGCTCACCGGAAATTAATCCACGAAAAAGTCCACGAAAATAAGGACTAAAATATAGGAATTTTAGGAGAGCGCAAGTTTTTTACCACCTTCTTGCGGACTCCTTATTCCGTGTCCTCATTTTGTGTCCTCATTCGGTGTCCTTATTCTGTGTCCTCATTTTGTGTTCTCATTCGGTGTCCTCATTTTGTGTCTTCATTTTCATTCGGTGTCCTCATTCTGTGTCCTAATTTTGTGTCTTCATTTTCATTCGGTGTCCTCATTTTGTGTCCTCATTTTGGTCAGTTTTTTTAAGCGACCAGTCGTTGCTTCCATTTCAGGTGAACGATAACATAATCAGTAGCTGTTTGGCTGTGACCCCGACGTCTATCCCACGTCCATTTTTCAACGTCCAAACGACGTCAATTTGATGACGTCTGTTCAACGCCAAAGACTGATTAGACGTTGATCTATGGTCGTGACCAAAGACAACCAAAATACGACCAGGTTTAATGTGGCGGGTCTGGTCGGATCGACGTTACAACTTCAAATGGACGTGGGATGGACGTTGGAATGTTTACTGGGGATCTGTGGCCAATAAGCAGCAAGATCGTGTCACTGCCAGCTCAAAAAGCAAAAATCACAATTTTGAGGTAGGAAGAGTTTAAAATAAAATAAGAAGCGAAAAGATCACCAATTGTCAGAAAAAACAAGAAATTTATTATTATTGTTATTATTATTATTATTATTATTATTATTATTATTATTATTATTATTATTATTATTATTATTATTATTATTATTATTATTATTATTATTATTATTATTATTATTATTATTATTAAAAACTGTATAATTTTGAGTGAATGTTTAGAGGGGTTTCTTTCGCACCGACTTTCTGCCCTCCCCAGCCTCTGTACCTTCCCCCCATCCCCTCCCCCGAGGAGAGATAACTTAATTTTCGTTCGAGTAGTTTTTTCTCAGTATTAAAAGCGACAGATTAAAAGGAGAACAAAATGACGTCACCGCAACATCTTCAATGGCACCTGTAAATTCCGGTCCTGGTTACCCCCTGGTAATCCTCCTCATCCCTGAGAGTGGTGTAAATCAAGCCTTGGCGTGTCCAGATCGGTTTAAGTGCCGCCATGATAAATTTATATGTAAGACCATTACACAATTTCTCTTGTGGTCAGAGGAGATTTACATCAAACCAGTGGTGGTGTCAGTCAGTCGGTGGCACGCTGAAATGCAATAAGTATTTTTTAAATTTACATTCAGATGTCGTAAAAGCTAATTCTTACAGATGTCATCATGATTGTAGCACAGCGCTTTATCTCTGTCATCTCACCTTGAGCACCTCGACACGACTGGTGACGGTAATTATGTGCTGCAAATACTGAAAAATCGTGGAGATTGGTCCCATGTGACAGCATTCATGGAGATTGGTCCCATGTAACAGCATTCGTGGAGAATGGTCCCATGTGACAGCATTCATGGAGATTGGTCCCATGTAACAGCATTCGTGGAGACTGGTCCCATGTGACAGCGTTCGTGGAGATTGGTCCCATGTGACAGCATTCGTGGAGACTGGTCCCATGTGACAGCATTCATGGAGATTGGTCCCATGTAACAGCATTCGTGGAGACTGGTCCCATGTGACAGCGTTCGTGGAGACTGGTCCCATGTGACAGCATTCGTGGAGACTGGTCCCATGTGACAGCATTCGTCGGGATTGGTCCCATGTAACAGCATTCGTGGAGACTGGTCCCATGTGATAGCATTCGTGGAGATTGGTCCCATGTGACAGCATTCGTGGAGACTGGTCCCATGTGACAGCATTCGTGGAGATTGGTTCGATTTGACAACATCCCCTTCAAATAATACCTGCCCCCTCTCCTCCCCCTGTTGGCTCTCTGTATGCCCGCTTCTTGAATGTTGTACCGTATATGCCTGAATGTTGACACCTTATATACTCGTGTCCTAAATCTTGGCATCTGTATGCCCGCGTCTTGTATGCTGACACCTCTTATGACGTCGCCTTGATTGTTGGAACCTTGCATGTCCGCCTCTTGAATGTTCGCACCTTCTATGCCCGGATCTTGCTGACACTTTGTATGCCCGCGTTTTGCATGTTGACACCTTGCAAGCCCCCGTCTTGTATGTTGACACCTTGTATGCCCGCCCGCGTCTTGCATTGTTGCACTTGTATGCCCGCACCTTTAATGCTGACACTTGTATGGACGCGTCTTGTATGTTGACATTTTGCATGGCTGTGTCTTGTATGAGTGCGTCCCTTGTTACGATATGGATGGCGCAATTATAGTGGCACTTTAATGCTATGGTATTTTGAGATGAATTGTGTTTGAGAGAAGCTTCCAACATGTTCAATAAATCAATATTTACACATAAAATGCTTAAACCTAATAATAAGAAAAAAATTTAGACAGACAACCATGATGAATGTGGTTAAATTCGAATTCATTTTCCCCATTCTATAAGAATTTTTACACCATAATTCCGAGTCTCCTGACCCTGGAAATTAACAACGATCAGATCGCCAACGAATTGGACGAATGCTAAATAACGAAAATAAACACTTGCACTAAGGCTTTGTTCAGGCACGTTGCTACCAACAATTGCACAGATAATCAACAATCGCTGTCCCACTTAAAGAGCATATTCAAAAACTTTGCATATGATGACATTTCCCTGAAGAAACTGGTCTTATACTAGAAAAGTATCTAAAAACCACAATTTTTGTTGTGTTTTACATTTGGTAGTTAGCAGAGGTCAGCCTTGTAAGTACACCGCTAATTGTTGCAGCGGTTCAGATTGAGTAAGTTGACAGAGGTCACTGTGGTGAGAACATTGCTTGTTGTGATGGTGGTTTAGATTTTGTAGTTGGTAGAAGTCAAGCTTTTCAGAACACCGCTAGTTGTTGTTGTGGTTCAGAATGAGATTTGACGGAGTTCGTGTCGTGAGATCACAGCTTGTTGGGATGGTGGTTTAGATTTTGTAGTTAACAGAGGTCAGCCTTGTAAGAACACCGCTAGTTGTTGTTAAGCAGACTGAGCAATGAATGTGAGTCTCCTGAGAACACCGTTTGCTGTCATGGGGGACAATTTTTAGTTATTTTCATACTTTTCTCAAAACAAAGTGTTCTGAAATTTTTTTTATATTTCTTTCTTGCTTGCTCTGTGGCAACACTGTGAAAGAAATGCAAGCCCAACGTTCCAACCCGGATCAGAGTAGGTTCAGATATTGTGCATCAGTGACATCCGGTAAACATTTTGAGGCCAGATCATCGTCGATTTGAGGTTTATGACGTCTATCCAGCTAAACCAATAATAATAGTAAAATAATAATAATAATAATAATTATAAAAATAATAATAATAATAATAGTAATAATAATAATAATAATAATAATAATAATAATAATAATAATAATAATAATAATAATAATAACACCGATATTCTTTGGTTGTGTAAGGTCGCAACAACATATCTACGTCTAACCAACATCTTTGACAAACATTGAACAGACTTTGGGTAAGCAGCGTTGTTAGGATGTTGTTTTGTGTCGAAACCAAAAAGCAACTTTCTGTAACTTTTAATCAACGTGTACGGCAGTACGTTGAATATATATATATATATATATGTTACAGCGAATCTGTAAAGCCAGCGAATCTATAGATTCGCTGATAATTTCAGCGAATCTGCAGATTCGCTGACTCACTTAGTGACGTCTATCCAGCTAAACCAATAATAATAATAAAATAATAATAATTTTAAAGATGAAAAACAGCGAATCTGTAGATTCGCTGAAAATCTACAGACTCGCTAAGTGAGTCAGCGAATCTGTAGATCTATAGATTCGCTGGTTTTACAGATTCGCTGTAACATATATATAGGCATACTACAATTAAAGTTGGACACACGTCAAAAATGCATAAAATATGTAAATTTTAAGAGCACAAAAGTCCTCAATCCTCCCAGTTTTGAAAAAAAATCCTGGCCTACGACTACATATATAAGTTACAGGCAATTTGTGTAATCAGGCAATTCGTGAATTGCCTGAAATTTTCAGGCAATTCGTGAACTGGCTGTAGGGGTCAGGGAATTCGTGAATTGACTAAAATTTTCAGGCAGTTCGTGAATTGCCTGAAATTAGGGACCAGTCAGTTCACGAATTGCCTGAAACATGTTTTATAAGAGATGTTGAACAAGTTTTGATGTTTCTTCTATTTATTGCTACATTTCATAGGCAGTTTTAAAGCAATAGTTGCATGTACAAGAATTAAACGTTCATATTTACATCAATCGTACATCAGAAACTCCGTTGACAATTATTTTTTATCATAAATTGCATTCGTCTACTGGTTATTTGAACTAAAACATCTCACTCCGTTAACACTCATTTTCATGATAAAAGAGCACTCCGCTGCTTGTTAATTGCAACTCTAACAAGTAATAAGCGTTTATCTTTACATCAATAGTAAATCAAAGAATCAGTTTGCATGCATTTTACCACGCACTCAGTTGCATAATAGCACTGCACTCCGAAGCCCGTTAATTGCAATTGTATGAAGTAAAAGGCATAACACTATACTTAAATAGCGGTTACATCAATTTATAATTGCAATTCTTAACCGTAAACTCCCATAACAGATTGGATTGTATTTAATTATAGAATTTTGTTTGGAATTAATTAAATCCCTCAATTTTCTTGCAATTCACCCGGTTGGAAATAACAGACCCCGTTAAAATCTTTAATTTTAAATTCATCACAAGAAATTAAATTGCAATTTTTAGACCTGCTTTCAAATAACGACGATATTACTTGTTGTTACTTCTATAGTATAAGACCTCAACCCCGGAGTAACTTGGAAGGAAAGTGATAGGCCACTTAATTGATTCCCTACTCCGGTGAGAAACTTTATTGGCCATTGACCTATTCCGGAAATTGGAACCCATAGGACAATGTTTTACTCTGGTCATAATTGCAATTATAAAACATAGTCGGTAAGACACGTATACTAAGATCCCCTATTGTATTTCCCCAAGTACATGCCTTAATTGCAATTATTTCAGTTATAAAGAAAGAAATTAACAAATTTGGCTCTGTTAAACAGTTTATATTTTGATACACAAATTGCCTGAAACGTCTTTAGGCAATTTGTGAACAAGGAACCCTTAAATTTCAGGCAGTTCACTAACTGCCTGAAAATTTTAGTCAATTCACGAATTGCCTGACCCCTACAGGCAGTTCACGAATTGCCTGAATACATAAATTGCCTGTAACATATATCCTGCGTGACCGTATGACAAAGAGGCGGGGTACTATAAATATTTTGCCGACGTCAATACAACGTCGCAAGATAGACGTTGTATCGTCTTCCGTTAGCAACCTTTACGCCACGTTGATTAGACATTGGATAGTCGATGTCTCTCCAATGTCGGAAGATCAACGTTGTTTCGATTACCATAAACAACTAAAACTCGCCATCGATCTAGCGTCAGATGCAACTTCTAACTAACGCTATTGGAACGTCGCGTGGTTTACTGGGATAGTACGATAAAAATGAGTAACAGCTATGACCCCTCTGATTAAAAAATATACCCAAAAGCTCCATCTCTCCCACCCGCCCCCTGCCCTCCCCCCACACACAAAAACACCATACGCTATCGAAATTTCATTTATCACAGCCACTTTCTCTGGCGAACACCTTGCCATTGTTACGTCATTGCCATTGTTACGTCATTGTCCTTGTTACGTCATTGCCATTGTTAAGTCATTGTCCTTGTGACGTCATTGCTATTGTTACGTCATTGCCCTTGTTACGTCATTGCTATTGTTACGTCATTGCTCTTGTTACGTCATTGCCATTGTTACGTCATTGGGTAATCCACAACAAAATCAGTGACTTTTAGCTAACTGCACTATGTAACTTAATGAAATACATTAGCAAACTTTTAATTAAATTGTTCCATGAATACCAGTTAGCTAACTCTTTTAGCTTTCCAAATTGTTAAAGTTAACTGAGCAGTTAACTGCGAAAGTTAACCTTCCCTGAAAATGGCCACAGCGAACATTCAATTGAACATCTTAAACATTATAATAGAAATCTTACGCCTGCCATTGATAAGGTTGCCTTTCTTTCAATTACTTATTTCGTGATAGAGCAGTGTTTTTTACACTGTAAATTATTACTTTTTTCATGATGGAGCAGAGTGTTTTACATTGTGATTTCTTACTTCACTTTGTGATAGCGCAGAATGCTTTACATTATTATTTATTACTTCATTTTGTGATGGAGCAGGATGGTTTACATTGTGGTTTATTTTTTATGATTAAGCAGGGTGTTTTGCATTATGGGGTTTTACTTTTTGTGATGGAGCAGAATGTTTTGCATTGTGATTTATTACTTTTTATAATGATGCAGGATGTTTTAGCGTGTGTATTTTTTATTTTTTTGTGATGATGCAGGATATTTACCTTGTGATTTATTTCTTTTTGTGATGGAGTAGAATGTTTTGCATTGTGATTTATTAATTCATTTTATGTTGTGATTTTTACTTTTTAATGACTGAGTAGGATGTTTTACATTGTGATTTATTACTTCTTGTGATTTAGCAGGATGTCTGCAGTGTGACTTATTACTTTTTTGTGATGGAGTAGTGTGTTTTGTTGTGATTTATTACTTTTTTGATGCAGCAGTATGTTCTGCAGTGTGATTTATTGCTTTATTTTATGATAGAACAATGTGTTTTACATTGTGATTTATTACTTTTTTGTGATGGAGCAGGATGTTTTATTTTGTGGTGTATTATTTTTTGTTAATGGCGCTTGATCTTTTACACAGTTATTACTTTTTGTGATGGAGCAGGATGTCTTAGTTTGTGATGGCATGCGGATGTATTATATGTGTATGCCCTTTAAATAACAACTTGTAGTTATGATGCTTGTAATCTTGGGTTTTAAGTAAACAATGGAGCAGCTTATTCAGATACAGGATAAATATTCATTTGGTAAAGTATTATTAGTTAAAAATACCAAAAACAAAAAGATTGTTCCTGGACCGCTTTTCATTAAATCTCACAAACATTTGTGCCCTATTTTCGTCTTATAGATGCAGTTAAACTGAACAAGTTGCGTGCTACAACGGGCCCTTTTTTGAAGCACAAAATAAATAATGTCATAAAGGTTTTGCATAATGAAAAGGCTGTACAATTAAATGAGCAAAGGTTTTAATCAGCAGCATACTTTAACCCTGATACAGTTGGACAGTGTGAACTCGTTACTGAACAATTCTGCGCGATGTGTGACCCAGACAGGTGACCCAGACAGGTGACCGATATGGCGGTATATTTGACAATATTTGCACCAACACCTGTTTTCTATCGATTGGTATTTATGTACAATGAATACACCAGAAAATATTTAAATCTTTTGTGAACCACTTTTTTATGTCATCAAAGTCAATATTATTTCAACAGAATTTGCATTGCCATTCATTAATTTTACGCAATTAAATTTTTTTCGCATTCCAGAATTAAAATATCGAAAAATCAAACTCGTAATAAGGCGCATTTTCACAGACGTTCTTTAAAGACCGATTATATGTGTAATTATATTGCGCAAAAAATACTGACAAAGTAACAGAATACAAGCAAATAGTAACTAAATGTATGTAAAATGTGTAAAATGTATATGTTACGCTACAATACCGATTGTCGCAATGCCATTTTAATGCAATAGGCAGTGATCCAACCCAAATGCATGACTCTATCGATTTTTTTCTTTCTTGCTTTCTTTTCTTTTTTTATTTTTGCATACTAAAACGTAAAAGTTCAGATCAACAATAGTGGTGTGTGGACGCATTATCTTCAGTGAACACACTATGCCGTAAGGGCTTGCAGGTTTGTTTATATGCAGCGTCATTTTACGTCATCTATTTGTATTTATATTTTGCACAGATGTGTGATATCTCTTATATATCGGGAATTTACACATCGGGTTACCCCCCAAGGGAGCTCCCTTCTTATTTATTTAACATAAATCTTATTTATCGAGTTAAAAGTGTTAATAAATATTGAATATTATCTTATCTTCTACAGTGGTCCTCAAGGATTAATCTATAAATATTGCTGAAATATCTTCCCGTCTTCCCTCCTAATGTTTAAAGAAACACATGCAGGTTTGAAAATTTAAAGATAACAATGGAGATTGCGTGCATATATATACGTGCTCATAGAATATATATATATATATATATATATATATATATATATATATATATATATATATATATATATATATATATATATATGTGTGTGTGTGTGTGTGTGTGTATGTGTGTGCGTGTATATGTGTGTATCTGTGTTCGTCGGTGTGTGCGCGCTTGTGTATGTGTGTGCGTGTGTGTGTACGTGTTTGTGTGAGTGTGTATGTTGTTGAATTGCTTAAGCGTTATGAAACAGAAAGGACTTATGGACAGTCGGACAAACACTGGCCTTGTTGCACTACTGACACAAGCCTGTTCCAGCAAGAGAGCCAGGCGTTTAGGGAGAGGTGAGGGGAAATTTCTCATTTAGTCGTCTATTGGGTTACGTTGCCTGACGCTAACATTCCAACCAATGGCCATCATATCCGAGATGAACTGATTTAAGTGATTAGTAATCGCTTTATCACTCAGTATTCATCATGATAAACAAATCGGTTTTTTGAACTGAAGTAAAGCTTTAAGCTTTACATTGCTCAATGACACATTTACTTTGCCCACACCAACCCCCTGTGGGATTTGTGTGCTCAGTGACACATTTATGTAGAATGTTCAAATCTAAATTCATCGCCAAGCAAAGTAGATTTTTCCGTTCAGTTCGTCTTTATAAAGAAATTAAATGCCAGTTAACGCCCTCCTGAACGGCAATCGCTTTGAGCCGATTAATTACAGATATGTAAAAGCAGGAAAGTGCAACAAGTGATACGGCCAGAATTCTTCTAACTGGAAAAAAACTTTTTTCCCCCTTGTCACTTTAACATTTATAGTATTTATATTCAGAACTGAAGAAGTTGTTTCATGGAAATCATAGCGTAGAATCATTAGTAGACCATAGTCCTTACAGTCGTTACTAGAAAATTAAATAATTAAAAAGGAGGCAATTAAATACTATATGCAACTTATTTATTAAGCGTTTTGCTTATACAATACAGTGTAACGTTTATACAAATCTGTGGTACATGACAATATATAAGCACTCAGTGCAGTACTTATTCATCGGCTGTGACATTAGTTGAGAAATAAGAGATATTACCGCTTGAATATCGTTGTAATTTGCCAAAATTCGCAAGAAAAATCGTAAGTAAAATCTTCAGATTATTTCTCCAACTAATAAAATATTCCAGGCAAACTTAGTACATATTATGCTTGAATGCTTACCTTCTCTTAAACATGAGACAAAATGTATAACATTGTTTACAGATACTTACATTTCAGCATAACAAACAAACGTTGCTGGCCTTGATGTCTTTTTTTACCCGTTTATGGAGAGTTTAACTATCGTTTATGTATAAAGTGTTTATTTTTCCCGAAAACTCGTGTCACTGACTCACATGCTCCATCGCCTTACATATTGTTCCATACAACACGCTGAATCTGGGTTTAAAGTTGGGGGCTTGGGTGGTGTGGGGGTTTGGAGTGCCGGCTGTGTGGTGTGGGACAGCGGTGTTAGGGTGGGTTGTCTTGGAATTGTAAGGGGTGGAGGATGGGATGTGTGGGTGTTGGGAAGGTTTAATGTTACCGGCTTGGATGGGATAGGGCTTGAGGCTGTGTGATGTGGGATGGCGTGTTGGGGTGGGTTGTATTAATGATAGTAGGGCATTGAGGTTGAGGAAGTGCGTGGGGGAATGGTTTAATGGTGGGTTTAGGTGGGTTGGGTTCCGGGATTAGCCTTTTGTTGGTTGGGATGGCGGTGTTGGGGGAGGTTGTATTGAGATTGAAGGGTGTGGAGGATGGGGGAGTGTAGGGGTGGTCTAATGTTGAGGGCTTGGGTGGGTTGGGGTAGGGGTGCAGGCCATGTGGTGTGGGGTGTTGGAATTGGTTGTGTTAGGAATGTAGGGTGTGGAGGATAAGGGAGTGTGCGAGTTTGTAGGGAGGGGAGGCTACATTGTATCTGTGAACACAACGCGCTAGATATCTGGATGTGGATTTTACATAACTAATGATCACCTGGAGATGGATTACAGTGAAAATAAAAGACTTCTGCCTTCAGCCCCAAGGTTTTATTTTTAAGGAAAGACCTGTTTGTCAGCATTTATGTTAATCGAAATAATTAGGATCATACGATTTAGATGTTTTTACGTCTGTTAAATCAGTGAGCCTGTAGGTTTCAGGCTATACGTATATATAAAAAGCACTTGATAATACAAAACAGATTGTTCTTAAATAACAGGGTTATTTTTTAAAAAGTCATATTATATTTTGAAGTATGATCATACGTACTCTTTTACTTCTAACTAAGATAATTTTGGTTTTAAGCCAGAATGTCATTATTCCTACGTCATATGGGAAAGTTAAAGGGACTATTAAAGAATGGAATAGAAGGACATTTTCAGAGTTTCTAGGCATACCCTTTGCTGCACCTCCAGTTGCTGACCTAAGATTTAAAAACCCGCGCAGTCACGAAGGATGGGGTGATTCGATTCGTGATGCTCTTCAATTGGGGCCAGGCTGTCCACAAGAACCAAATGTGCCATGGGTTGGTCCCACGTTTCCACCACGATTATTTAACTTCTCACAAGACGAAGATTGCTTGGTTTTAAACATTTACGTATCCGGAAATGTGTCAGGTGTCAGAGAAGCCTCCTTACCTGTCATTGTATTTATACACGGAGGCGGATTTACTGGACAATCGTCCAAACTTGAACTGGCGGAAATCTTTGTCACAGATGCTGAACCTGTTGTCATGGTAACCATTCAATATCGCTTAGGCGTATTAGGATTTATTACGTCAGGTGATAATGTGGTAAGTGGCAATATGGGACTTAAAGATCAGCAATTTGCTTTGAAATGGATACAGAAAAACATTGCAAAGTTTGGTGGTAATCCCAATAAGGCGATGCGACGAGTGTTATGGCGCATATGGTAAGCTCTATGTCTGCAGGACTCTTCCAGAAGGCAAGTGCCCAAAGTCCTTCAGCATTGTGGGTATTTCCAACCAAGGACCAGCAGCGCCGCTATTTTGATAATTTTGTGAGAGCTCTGAATTGTGAAGGAAACTCCAAAGAAGCAATTAGTTGTTTGCGAGCGAAATCTTGGCAGACCTTAGTGAATGAACCTTCACTGACGCGCCCTCTTTCTCGCCCGGTCATTGATGGCACATTTATAACTGCGAATCCGCGTGATTTATGGGTAACTGGCCGATACAACAAAGCGGAACTCATGGTTGGTTTTACAAGTGATGATGGTAAAATAGTTCTGGACTATGTGATTGCACCTGGCTTTGATTTCGCAATGGATCGTTCTCGAGACAGCGAAATACTAAACAGTACAATCGCTTTCCTGCTAGCAAATTATCAAGTTGACTCGACATGTCCTGCACAGACTCATTAAAGCTAAGTATTATGATACAAATTCAGAACAAATCGAGAAAGCGAGAGGAATTTTAGACTGCCTAAGGGATAATACATTTGTGATATTTGGTTTGTGGACAGCTAATCACCTCGTGAGGGATCATATAGCTGTGTATGTGTACGTTTTTGATCACGTCACAGCATTGTACGGCCTGGATCGCCCTGGCAGTGTTCATCTAAAGGCGCCACACGGATCAGAATTACCTTATCAATTTGGCTATGGATTCACTGATCCGGAAACCATTGACATGACGGATGAAGAACTTCAACTCAGCCGCTCTCTAATCCAAGCATGGACATCCTTTGCAACTGGGTGTGCCTTCTTTAAACCATTTTAAATTATAAAATACAATTTACATTCTAGCTAAAGAACACGTTATTCTTATCAAACTGATCAACTTATTTCAAATATATGAAACAGAGAAGATTATTTAATTTTTCATATTATTTGAAAGTTAATTCACAAGCATCACACATTTCGTTGAAGTATATTTGATATCATCAAATCTGAGTTTTCATGATTTCAAAAACACCAGTCGATTAATTATTGCCTTTAAGAATACTAAATATTAGAATAATAATTTAATCAAACTGGTTCTGTTGTAGAAATGCTTCATACTTAGCTATGAATGGACAGAAGGTTAATTGGCCGAAATATACACTGGAAGAGAAAAATATACTTGTCTTTGACACAAGTATGTCCTTGGAGTCTATGCAAGACGGTCAGCAATGGCACGATGTTTTGGATTTCTGGCTAGCAATAGATTCACTGACACAGCGAGAAAGTAGTATTCCATGTATGCCCAGTAATTCGAACTGCACTCTTCTTCAATTCTGGTATTTCTCAATGCTTCTTTGTGGTTCTGTTTATTTGTTCTCGATACCATAAAGACAACAAATATGTAGGCTTAAATTTACTGGTTTGCTACAAAATTGCAATATTTGTGCAAAATAAAAAAAATCCGGTTCCCCTGTTTTAACAGCTTATTTAGTAAAGCATTGAAACTCAATGTGCAATTTTATAATTATCCTCCATATCGGTGGCATGTTTGTAGGTCTTTGAAATATTAAATCAACATGTATGTGTGTATGTGCGTGTTGATATGTGTGTGTGAGTGTAATTTACCTGTTGTTTCTTTAACCTCAACATAAACTGTCTTTATAATATGCCCATTTCAATTTTATGACTGCAATTTTGAACAGATCTGTAAGACCATGCAATTCCATACTTTTCTTTCTAAAGATTATCATAGTAAAATAATCAATCAGAACCACACTTATCTAATGTAACGCCTTAAAACTAAGCAAACAAATAAATACACAAACAGAGCATGGTAATATAACTGATTTGTAACTGCAGAATTGTATAATGACGTTCTATTACTGCGATATCCTAATTATCAAAATATGGTCTAATATAGTGGCAAAATAAATAATGTAATTGCAGTAAGTAATTAAATGCAAAATAAATATAATATGTAAACGTAATGCAATATGTAAATATAATGTAATATGTAAACGTAATATAATGTGTAAACCTGATGTAATATGTAAACTTAATGTAATATGTAAACGTAATATAATATGTAAATGGAATTTAATATATAGAAGCAGTGTAATATGTAAACAGATGTTGCGAATAGCCACATCATAATGATAACAACAGATAAAATGAAAACAAAACACTTGAAAACCACAACGCTCATATCTATTAAAGTAAAACAATTTGCTACATCCTGCATAAGTGGTTATTTTCTGTATGCTCTACGCTACATTGTACTTTATATCAAAGTTTCACCGTCATTTTGCTCTTGTTATTATAGTGCTATTAGTGGCATAGGAATACCATTTAATACATATAAACTTTATTTGCATTGGGAATGTGCAGGAATATCAATAAATATTTTAAATTGTTTATGGGAAAGTTGCATCAAATAAATTCTAATTCATGTTTCTTGTTTTCCTATTCAAATGTAACAGATGAGAAATTTCTGTTTTTGCACTGTAATATAAAATTAGCGGATATTTATTCTCTATATACAACAACTTTACTAAGTTTTACTGTGTAAAATATACCGATTACAAAGAACATGACTTTCAAACTGATTAAATTCCGACCATAACATTTTAATGACCAAAGATGGTAAATATTATAAGGCCCAAGTTTATCGTATACCATTAATACCTTGAAGGCCTTTCGATTATTCATTATAATTACAGGTTTGAAAGCTAATTTTGATAACATGGTTAATAGCATTTTCAGTATGGATAAAATCTTTCATATGATTGCAATTTCAGAAACATAAATCGCATAAGCAAAACAGATGGAGGGGTTCTACTATACATTGTTTGTAAATTTCAGTTTAAAATATTTGACCAATACTCTTTACCAATTGATGATTTTTAGAACGTTATACGTTTAAAATTAACGTTATACATGCCTTAGTTGCTTGTATAGATTTCACGGTTTAAATATAGATAGCACTGAATTTATATATTTGTATGGCGACTTCATTGTCAATCTTTATATTGTGAAAATCTCCCCAAACTTAAGGAATTTGTAGAACTTTATATTGTCATGGTTTTCCCCTTATATATAAGCCGACAATAATGTCTATAGATTCAAGTCGCTAATTGGCAATGTCAATATCAACAATATTATGGATAATAACATATTAAAAAGTCTGTTAATTAGTGATATTAATGATCGTCTGGGGGTTTTTATGTTCTGTGCGTAGACGTTAGATATAACGCACAAAACACAAGCTCCCTGGTAAAAAAATATTGATGAACAAACAATTACAGCCTTTAAACATAACCTTGAAAACTGATTGGGAAAATATCCTGACCCCATGTGATGTAGATTAAAAGCAACTGTTACCAGAAAAACTGGCATTGTTAATGGGTTTGACGATAGCCCCTTGTCTGGGAAAGAAAATGATAAAGTGGATTACGGTCATATCTTTTTTAATTTTGCGAAATAAAACAGAAAGTACTGTGTTCTTTTGCAAGCTTCAAATGGAAAAGGATTGCAAGACCTACTAAACTGATTTTTAGGTAAGAATTCTTTTGACTGTGAATTGAATTTTCTTAGATTCTTTAGAAACTTTTGATAATCGTTCGGACAAATTTGTTGATAAACAAACTATGTTAAGTGAAAATCAATGTGGCTTTCGCTCAAACCGCGTTAGCACTTTTAGAATTGATAGAAGAATGAACAACATATTAATATTCAATATAAAAATTGCCACCAAAGTATTGTCAAAATTAAATTGGTGATTTAATGTATGGCCTCATTAAATCTTATAACAACAGATTAGATATAGTTCGTGGTGATGAAAAGATTTCACTTGATAAATCAAAATTTTTCTTGGTGGCATATAGCGATACAGCGATACTGCTGTGCTTAGACTGAATTTCTTGGTGATATTATAGGCGATACTGCTGTGTTTACACTGAATTTCTTGGTGCCATTTTAGATCATAAACTTGATTGAAAGAAACATATCAAAGGACATTTTTTCTCATTTATTTTCCCCTCTTCCTCCCGCATGTGTCTTACTGGGTTGCTGTTTGGGGTAACTCTAAAGCATCCAACCATAGTATACAGTCTGCAAAAAGGGCAATTCGAACTGCTAATGGTTTTGGACGGTATGAACATAACACTAAAAAACTTAAAATGTGCTAATAATGTTCAAAGCGATAGTGTACTCCTTGCTTTGAATTATCAAACGTTATCCTCTTTGCAAATAATGAACTTCACAACACGAAGCTTATAAATATATTTATTCGCGAATCACTTTGAAATTACTTTGTTTAAGACTTTGTACAATTATAGAATGCATTACCGGTAGAAATCAGATTTAAGCACAAAAATAAACTAAATTAAAGTATCCATAAAGTCGAAAGATGGTAAGCTTATTTTCCACAGGAAGAAATTTGGATAGATGGATCAAGCACTACTTCTCATTGTACTCGACTCGGGAATGAAGTTGCTCAGACAGTAATCCCCGCCCAACTATGGGTGAGCAAGATGCAGAACCAATGAAGTAGTAAATCGCCAGGAAATGGCGGCATTCTGACAGTGATGCTAAAATAATGGAACGCAAATTTACTGCCAATCCTCCAAAATGTGCTACTCAAGTGTTGCAGGGACGAATCGTTGATGTAGCAGAGATGCGATGCCAATATACGCACTATGTAAAAGAACAAAGGCAGCAAATGAGATTGCAACACCTGCAGAGATATTTCGTTACTGATTATCACTGGCAAAATCACGCAAGGGTGTCTATGAAAATTCAAAAGATTAAAACCAAAAAGCGAAAAGCAAGGCTGCATTCAACAGCCGCGCTCATCTGTATCTTTTCTCAATGCTGCCCTGCTACACCTTGAATCCGCTCTGATGGGAAATTTTTCAACCTGCGAAGTCTTCTCTCAAAATCTAAACGGTGTAACTTAACCATCATGGAATTGCTTTTTAGATAACTATGTTGCGCTTGTAGGACATAGTGAAACAAAGCTAAAGGTCCAAATTGAATAAATGCAATACTCTTGTGAAAATTTCTCATAACAATCAGCGTGAATAAAACTACCTTTATGGCTCAAGATCTTCAACATCTACCAGTCGTAACTCTCAATGCCAGCGTGTTTGAGGTTATAAACACATTCTGCTTTCTGAGCTCCGCTGCTCCTGAGATCACAGAAATAGACTATGAAGCCAATGTCAGAATCAGAAAGACTGCTATCGCATTCGGCAGACTAACAAAACTGGCATGAGTAAACACAACAATGACACCAAAACTAAGAATGCAATTTACCATGCATGCAGTCTATGTATTTTTCTTTTTGGTAGGAAAACAGGGACAAACTGCTACAGCCAAAATAGAAGTACAATAGCTTTCATCTCCGCTACTTGCGTTTTCTGTTCAAGATCAGCAGGAATGATAAGAGTCACAACGAAGAAATCCTACGAAGATCGAATTTCTCGACGACATTAAAATTACGGAAAGGAAATGCCCGATTCATCGTCCAAAACTCTGCATCAAAGATGTGTGCAAAGAATGCCTCAAAGCTTTAAGCCTACTAAATGACAAATAGGAAAACAGAGAAGATTGTCTCTCCAATATCCACGAGATAGTTTACCACCATGGGTCTAGATAGTTCAGCAAGCTGAAGAAGATGCCAAAGATTATTCTCAGCCGAAGTCAGTAGAAGTTAGATGTCCATTATCTTTCGTAGACGGATTGTTGCCCAATTACTAGTTCAACGCATTTGGAAGTGATATTGGTTCTTCTTTTGGCAAACGTTACGAGTTCTTTTCAGTCTGCGGTTTTTAAGGGGTCCCTTTTTCAGACATCCGTAGGACAAATCAAAACTTTACTGTTAGCTCAAAAATAGCGCCCATTTAGTGTACACAGGACACTTTGAAAGAAGATATAATTGTTCAAAGCAAGGATTTTTTTAGGTTGTTGTGATCGTTCCTATGCACCGTCTGAAAGTCTGTATTACTTTCAGGCATTATATGCCTTTGTTGGAAATGTTGTCGCAGGGTATGGAGTTGTGTCTTTGCTCTGTAACTCGTTTAAAACCTTGGGTTCAAGTTTTGGACTAAAATTCACACTGTGTCTGCTTCAACTGAAAATATTTCACAGATCTACTAAAGATAGGATCTTGCTTTGTTTCCTGTAATTACCTGGAATCAGTTGGTATCTATTCACCAGCCATGTAGTCAGTTTGGTATGTAGGCGCTGAGATTGTATCGTATCAACCAGACACTTCAGATTGCGTGCAACTGTTAACTGCTAAACACTGTTTCAATAAATCAGAGAACTGACGTTAGGCAAATGGATATGTTGCCGAAATTTTTTGCCAGTATTCCAACTTCTTGAAATTTGTACCTATACAGAAGGAAAAACTAAACCGTTATTCAATTGATACCCTGGTCATAAGAGTCAATACTTGGGCTATATAAAACTCCTGTATACATTCTAGAGCAGATCCGACCACTATTTCTTTAAACAGTATATTTTTCTGTTATTGTTTTCCACCTTTTGTGGCTCTTCTTAGGCGTCCCAGGCTGATTCAGATCCATAGATTGCCTACATTGCTTCAGCTTCAGCATCTCCAATTCCTCAGTCACCTGTAATTGTTGGAGTCCAGCCGTCTCTTCCTTGACTTCAGATCATTCTTGCAGTTCGGTTGAAACGAATTTGCATTCAGCTATAAATTCAAATGCATCAGCTTCTAAATTCCGCGAACTTTTAGAAGTGTGAGACACATTTGAAACCCAAGATTTGTGCCAAAGTGCAAATTGCAAAGTTTTGTCATTAATCTTCTTGTTAAACCTTCGTTTCCAAAGTGTCAAGCTTAAATTTTACGTTTTGTACTATTTCATGATGTTCAATATTTTCAACCTTGTTATAGCAATTTACAATATCTTTAAATAGCATTCTTGATGCTCTAATTTTGTATACTTTTCCCTTTTTCACTGCTTTCTTTCTGTTTCGAGTGCTATACAAATCTATAAAAAGTTCTAAGCTTTTCAATTTTTCATATTTATCATGAATCACTATAAATTCCTCAATGAATCAAAGTATAGATCCCAGACAGACTTTATCACAAAAAAAACTCCAGCTTCTATAAAGTGGCGGGAACCCCAACTTAGCGATCCGCCCTTTTGTAAATACATCTGTTCAGAAAAACATTGAATCGCAAACTTAAAGAAAAGACATCTTAATTAGGTCATGTATAGCCCTGCAACTATTTTGTCTGAGGTACGTTGTACTAGACAGGATATGCTTACAAAACCTTTTAAACCTTGTAAAATTTTAATAGTTGACCACATAACGTTCCATCTTGGTTGACGACTTGAGTGATATCCGGTAGATATAAGTGACTTCTGGTAGCCATCAGTGACTTCTGGTAGACATCGGTGAATTCTAGTAGACATCGGTGAATTCTGGCAGACATCAGTGAATTCTGGTAGCCTTTGGGTTTTCCCTGATTAATCCGCTAGACTCATCTGGGACGAAATTAATTTTGAAATTATTATGTAATTATGGAACCGTGAAAATTAGATTTAGCTACAAAGTACACGGAGGTTTTCACTAAAACGTTATTTTTGGTACTGGCACGAAGAGCCATTTTTGGTACCGGTGTGAGATCGTATTTTCACCTCCATAGTATTTTCACCGGTGGGTGGAAATACTATAATAGTATTTTCACCCCCCCCCCTTATAGAATTTTCACCCCCTATATGTACTTCAGTTGCATGATGTTGTTATTGGCTGTACATGGTTTCCAACTTGTTCTTGAATATTTTGACTCCGAGCACGGAGAGGATCGTACTTTTTGTGAGTGCAGTGAAAGGTTCCAGTCACCAAAATGAATTTTGAACACCCACCCCCCCATCCTGAAATTTCTTTTAGCTGTTTTAACATCCTTATGTCATGAAACCTCCTCTGACCAGATCTTTTTATTCTCAGGCGACGAGATAAAATTCGTTATATCTTGTATCCCTTTCGCATTCACGGCAGAATCTGATATCAAAACCATAAAATTGGCTGAATTTATATTCAATAAATTAAATACAGTTTGATAAGATGACCGACTCTGGACATTTTGTGCAATCGAACACGGTAAAATATAATTGCAGTTTTACATTACGAAATGTTTTCAACCAATTCTGTAGCTCGGATTATATATACATGTATTCCGGACGTGTCCTCCGGTGATAAATTCTAATTGTAAATTTGTAAGCTCAGGTGTAGATATTTAATCCACACCGGAGACCAAAGGAGTCTTTGGTGTAACGACCTAGATTACAATCCTTAAAAGTCTATTATAAATTGATAATCTTGACTGCAGACCAAAGGTAACTTTGGTTCAAATAATTGTTATTGTAATTTGAAAAAATGTACAAATAACATTCGAGAGAAATCTCTTATCTAACGATCAATACAAGAGATTTAAATCCTCCAGTTGTTTGTTGGGGGGTGGGAGGGGTGAAAATTCGATAAGAGGGGTGAATATTCGATGGCCAATATAGGGGGTGAAATTTCGATAAGGGGGGTAAACATTCGATAATCAAATTTCTATCGAATTTTCACCGGGGGTGAAAATACGATATCGAATTTTCACCGGGGGTGAGAAATCCATAGGGGTGAAAATACAATGCCACACCGGCACGAGGAGCCTTCACATACTTATGGTGGTCCTACTCCAATACAGGACCTACCATAGATGTCTTATATACGGTTTTTAATTTAACGCTAAAGTCACTGAAAAACGAGATAATCAGAAATCACAGATTTCGGTGCGCGGAACCTTCTCACACACCAGTTGACTGTCATTCGACTCTTCTGCCGGTGCCTTTAGAGAGCACATTCCATTCAAAGATTCCAGCCAACAATTTAGCATACACCAGCTGACCATAACGGTAGTGTCTCTCGAGTAACGTACTATACCAGAAATCACAAATTCCGTTACGAAGGGTCTGACACCGTATTTGCTTGTCCTATAGAGAAAGCAGCCATATGTGTTAATACAATACAGCGCTTTAGCTTTGATAACGGTACTGTCTGAAATATAACAAGCCTGAGTCGATAGAAAATAATGGCCCTCAGTCGCAATGCTATCAAAGGTGAAAAATACCAACACCAGAAAAAGTATCGAAATTCATGAAAAGTATGACTTTTAATTTAATTTTTAATTTTAAAGATTAAATTTAGGTTTATTTTGTCATCGATACCTTTGTTCAAGCATACCCAGGATCAGATGTGCACATACGAACGTTAACTGTATATGTTAATACTAGAACCTCATTTCGCTAGCGAAATGTTAAACACTTGACAAAAATTAAAACGCAAAAATACTTCCTTCAATGGGTTATTTCTTGAATAATATATTGCAAACAACACAGCTTGAATACGTCTTATAAGCCGAGTAGTGTTTGGTTTTATGTTGACATAAAGTTTTATTGGCTCGCACAAAGCTATGCAACTGTGTTGTGCGCTGTGCGATAAATGTTCCACATTTACTTGCAAAAAATACACTCTTTTCAAATGGCATTTTAAACAAGAAAATGAAATTGAAGGAGAAAATTAAAAGTGTCATGCACACGTTTATATCAAGTTCTACCTAAGTTCCAAGTTTCATGGCCCTAGGGCCCATAGTGTCAATCTTTTTCACTGTCAAGAAAAAAAAGATACCAACGGCTGCTCGCACAAATTCAGAAACACCTTGCAAGCCAAAGGCTTGTCAAGTGTTAATTAAACCAATCTTACCAAAGACATAATACAAAACGTGAAGCGGCCACGATTTCCTCTCACGGATTTAACTTTTTGCATTGCAAATGACCACATTACACACACACACACACACACATATATATATATATATATATATATATATATATATATATATATATATATATATATATATATATATATATATATATATATATATATATATATATATATATATATATATATATAGAGAGAGAGAGAGAGAGAGAGAGAGAGAGAGATCTGAAACAGTCATAGGGGCCATGCCTTATATAAAGCACTTAGGGAGACCATTTGTATATTGTATTCAGCAAAAAGGCCTGTTTATGGTGCTAAATTATCTTTTTCTTCCATTTCGTGCTAAACCATGGCTAAACATCTTGAACAGTTAAGCAAAAAAAAAAAACTACTGGTTGCTATAAATTTTTAATACATAATATACAGCGGATTTTTTAAATAAAAACGGATCTCCTTAAAGCTGATTTTTCGGCACTTGTATTTATACACGGTATAAAGTTTAGGATCAAATTAAAAGCTTGTTATCAAGTGGCAACACACAAATTTAATTTTAAGACAAAATATATTATATTCACTATGCTATAGGCTCATTTGTTTTTTGTTTGCTGGCTAGTTTCATAACGTTTTAGCACGCTAAGAATTAAAGAAACCTACTTTTGGTTTCCCTAAATATTTGGTCTCCCTAATACTGCTGTTCTAGCAAAAATGCCCCCGTATTGCTGGAAGTACATTTCTATATTGATATTTATATATATTTATATATATTTGTACTTATGTTTTACATTCAAGAATTGATTGAATCCTTCGTACGCAAATGTACTTAAAAGTGTTTCAAGGACGCGGAGAGAGGTGAAGGGATAAGTGCAGATAGGTGAATGGGTGTAAGAGGAGAGGATATCAGAGCAGAGAGGGGAAGAATGGATGTAAGAGAGGGTGGAAAGGTGAAGAGAATGAGGGGGGTAGGGAAAAATGAGTGCGAGAGGATAGGAAATTAGAGCCCATGTGAGTGAGAGGGGAATGAGTGTAACAGGAGAATAGAGGGGAGGAGAGCAGAGGAGACTAAGAGAGAGATAAGTGAGGAAAGAAGAGGAGAATAAGTGTGAGAGGAGAGGATAGTGGACACGGAACAATGAGAGAAGAAGAGAATGAGTGTTCAACTGCAGCGAGAGAGAGAGAGAGAGAGAGAGAGAGAGAGAGAGAGAGAGAGAGAGAGAGCTTAGGGCGACTCAATGCATACAGCCTGGCTCTTAAATATGCCTATGTCAACAATGCTGATACCACGGATTTGTCAACATTTCAGATATTATGACCAAAAAGACTTGTCGACAAACCCGATATCATAATGAATCGGAAATGTACACAAGCCCATATCTCGACCATCCGGATATGTTGAGGGCCCGATATAACGACCTGCCTGATATTGGACACTCCCAAACTCACAACCCAATAAATATATCGACAATTCCGATATGACGACCATCAAGATATGTGTAAAACCACGAAGTGAGGACCAACTACATGTCTACAACCCATACATCATAACCATCCGGACATGTTCATAGCCTGATATCGCAACCATCTGGATGTGTCGAGAATGCCGATATCAGGATCAACCAGATACATCGACAACCCTGAATTTGCATCCCCCCGGATATGTCCAATCCGGATTTGCCGTCAACAGATGTCATGACCATTCAGATATATCACGGCTCTTATTTTTGACAACCCGGATTTCTCCACAAACACCAGAAATCAGAGTTGATACACCCACATCTGAAATTAAACGGTGTTCAGCTAAAAAACATAAATAATGAAATTAAGACCGGTTTCTGACACACTATGGGTGGTTCTAGTGAACTCTTTCCCAAAGAATGTTTAGGCAATGCGTTGAAGACACAAGCATTATATACTTGCACAACGAGCCAAAGAACGCATACTTTAAATTGCTTTGGACAAAGAAGTATGTTCACTTATCATGCGACCCGTTGTTATGGGGCGCAGATTTCTCCGACGTAAAAAATCAGCAAAATCGTTAGGTATATCCGTGCAATTTGAGGGGAGACTTGGCTCAGGATTCCAGTTAAGAACTTGTAGTGTTACAAAACAAGTTCTTAACTGGAATCCTGAGCCAAGCCTAACCTCAAATTGCACGGATAAACCTAACGATTTTGCTGATTTTTTCGTGGATAAAATAGTTAAAATTCGCTCTGACCTTCTGACCCTCTGACCTTCTGATAATCGATACTGTAGAAGTACTTCTGGGTGAGATATCGTCATTTTTGCTTTATAATAGTATGGATAATTTTATTCCAGCAACATAAGATGAGGTACGTCAAGTCATCATTAAGTCTTCAAATGCATTCTGTGATTTGGATCCTATGCCAACTTACCTGATCAAAGCGTGTATTGATACCCTTTTGGACCCTATTACCAAAATTGTCCAATCTAGATCCAGATCAACTTAAGAACTATCGTCCAATCTCCAATTTGAGTTTTATTTCTAAGATAATTGAGAAAATAGTTGCCCAGCGCCTTAATAGCCATCTTGCTCTAAATAATCTGCATCAATCAAGGCAATCTGCAAACCACAAATTCCACTTAACAGAAACTGCTCTCCTTAAAGTCCATGATGACATCGCGAAATCCCTCGACAAGAAAAAGCTTTGTGCTTTAGTACTCCTCTATCTCAGTGCCGCTTTTGACACTATTAGTCATCAAATTTTACTTAATCGCCTTGACAAGCGTTTTGGTGTGCGGGGCAGAGCACTTCAGTGGTTTTCATCTTACCTTGCTGAGCGATCGCAAACGGTTAAGGTCGGAAAGCAGGAATCAAAGTCAACACAACTCGATTTCGGAGTGCCCCAGGGCAGCATTCATGGCCCTCTTTTGTTCTCCCTTTATACCGCCCCTATTGGAGATATTGCGAAACGACATGGTATTAGGATCCACTTCTACGCCGATGACACCGAACTATACATCAGCTTAGACGATAAATCAGTTGAAGTCTTAGAGCGTTGTATAAGCGATGTTAAGGATTGGATGGGTATGAATATGCTAAAGTTAAATGCTGAAAAAAACTGAGGTGCTCCTTATTGGTTCCCCTTATAAATTAAAGAAAACGTCTTCTATTAACATTTTAGTTGGTGAAAATTCTGTTAGATCTTCTAGTCAAGTAAAAAATTTAGGTACTGTATTTGATTGTTATTGTAAAATGGATAAATTTATTGATATGAAATGTAAAAGTGTTGTATTTTATGTTAGAAGTATTAGTAAAATTAGGAAATATCTTACTCGGGAGGCCACAGAGAGTCTTGTAAATGCCTATATAACCCCTTGTCTGGATTATTGTAATTCACTGCTTTATGGTCTACCAAAATCTCAAATTTATCGTCTGCAAAAGTTACAAAATATGGCAGCTAGATTGGTCTGTTTCAGGTCTAAATGGCAACATATTACACCTAGCCTAATTCACTGGCTGGTGTTAATATGCGGATTATATTTAGGATTTTAGTTCATGTATTTAAAGCCTTGAATGGTTTTTCACAACAATATTTGTCAAATATTTCATTCCCTTATGTGCCACAGCGAAATCTTCGATCTAGTCAACAGTTTCTACTCAATGAAAATAGAACCTATAGTAAATATGGTCTAAGAGCGTTCTCTAATAATGCTCCTACACTTTGGAACAGCTTACCTATCAGTAATCGATCTGTCACAAGCATAGACATTTTAAAAAAACTGTTAAAACCCCATCTCTTTAAACGTGGTTATTCACTATAATTTCTTTTTTTAGTGTAATGTATTGTTTCATTTGATATAAGTCAGATTTCTATTTATTCTCATATTGTTTAAGTTTTGGCATAGCCAGTGCATGCATGTTGTATATTGTAGCCCTTAGAGCTGAATAAAGGCGTTATAAATGTTGCAATAATAATAATAATAATAAAAATAATGATAATAATAATAAAGTATTAAGATTAACGCGTGACCAGATGTCGTTGACTCCGCGTCACTGTCGCATACCGATGGATTGACGATACAAGATCCAGTTTCGGGATATGGCGGAAGAGGAAGACTAGCCAGTACCAAAGTTAAAGTCGAAGGAGACGGGTGTGACTGCATGCTCAATGGAACCTTCATCTTTCCGGAGAGTTTGAAAATACGTCACTCTTACAGAAGTTTTAACTGCTGTTGCGTCTCCGCCTGATCCTAGTCGAAGGTAACAAAATCAAGGAAGGAGGGGCGAAAAAGAAATTCAAACAAGCTCGAGACGAGGGGGTACAGCTTTATGAATTATCCCAAATTCCACCGAGGTGAAAATTGGTAATTGTCCCAAAAATATTTTATCTTTAACAAAAGAGATGAATCCTGTTGGGATGGCTAGAATTTTGCTTTCTTTTCGTATAATGGGGGACTTTGCCGGGGTTTTCATCAACGCATCTGTATGTCTTAACTCAATCCCAGGACTTGTTCTCACTTCTCTAATGTTCAAGTAGGCTTCAGCGATTTCGAGCTTGCCATCAACATAACGTTATCCCTTTCCCCATGCAATTGCAATTTCAAACCGCCTGCCGCTTGGGAGATGTGTAATCCTCCAATCATGGTAAATTCCCTACTTCCGCGATTATGCAAAACCAGTTATACAACTCATTGTTTCGAACAATGTCTCCAAGAGCAGCTCCACTTGCATCTATGTGAAAGCCTGTGGTCCGTTTCTCACTATTAGGTGTTTTCATCGTCGTTGCATCCATAGAACCAGCAGTGCCTCTGTAGACGAGACGGACGGAGCGCTCGGAATGGAGATTTTCCTCCGAATCATGGATTAGGTGAGATAGGATGCTGGTATAGCCAAGGGTATTTTTGCTATAAGATATCAACCGGTCATTTATTTGACCAAAGCCCATTGAAAATATCATTGATTGGTGCAACCGCAATATCATTGGCGCATCTGGAACCATCAGCGTTAACAATTTTACACGTAACATGAAGACGGCTATGGTTCAAATCTAAATATTCCTCTGTACTAACAGGAACATAAAATTCTATCTGCACGTTATCGCGAATGGTGGTGAGAGGCAGATATTCCACATCATAGGTTTTTTCCACGGCAGTAGGCGATACATGAAACCATTCCAAAGAGGAAATGTTACATTCGCAAGAATGATTATAAATCAGAGGCATTTTTGTTTAAAAAATATTTTTTATGCTTTGTTAATGTTTTCCCTTTGATTGCCTTTCGCCTTCTGACGTTTTGTTGATTTTGCTTCTTATGTCCTCTGTTACATTACCGACCACATACTGTGTTACTCGGCCCGTAACATCTTTAGCGGCATCTTTTGCTGCCTTTTTAAGATGTGGAGCAACGATTTTAGCCCCTGCCTTAAGGAGTTGAATAGCTTTACGAGCCAATGCTCCCAATTTTGAACCAATACCATCTCCACATTGCATTGGCGCTCCTTTAAATTCTGTTAAATCTCCATCAATTTGTCGGCAGAAATGACTGCGGTACGTGTTTGAATCGTGGATATATGGCTTCATAATGCTTTTGGTCGCAAATGAAGTTTACATATCACCTTCTCAGTCTTGAATAACACACTGTCACCTGTGTTATCCTTAATTCTGATTTCAATGGTATCAAATTTAGATGCATTCACGGGGACATAATGAGATTCACCATCACAATTTTTCCATCCTGCCCTTGTATTCCAACAGATCGTAGCAAAGGAACATAATAATCTCCAACGACTTGAGGTTCACAAATACTACAGAAGACATGAAGTGTATAGAATCCATGTTTAATATCAAACATGTGTGGCGCTTCACTATGATCAAGATACACTTTTCTCCTAATCCCGTGGAAAATGACAAGGCCTAATTATCTTTTAGCACCAGAGAGACTTGCAATTTTATTTTAGGTTAATCTCACTGGAGACACGCTGGATTCATTAGTAGGACTTATCAATGAGCAGTTGTCATCACTAAGGAGGCTATGTTACCCATATCAACCAAGTCAATATCCCACATGTCATCAGTACCACGTGTAATTACACACTGCATTTTAAAATTGTAGTTTGCAAGTTGTCGTAAACTGAACGCATCTTGATCCTGCTGCCATTTTTTCACTTTGGCGATGATCGTGTGATCGATTTTTTATGTTGTTTCAATATGTGATAGAGTTTGGACGGACCAGTAAATGCTCCAGGCTGTCCGGGTTAAAAGCAAATATTGGTTAAGTAGTGTTTCCACGTCGACATGATAACGCTGAATGGAGATCACTTTGTAACATATCTTACATTTTATTCAAAACATACCCAAACTATTTTTCTTTGTACACTTCTCAACTGCACACATACAAATACCTTTTTACAAATCAAGTATAGACACAATAGTTTGGTTTGAATTATTTTAACCAATGATCTTCAATGTACATTAATCAACAACTCAATTCATCAAATGTTACTGGATTTAAACCATATTTTTCACAACGTTTATTGGCAATGTCTAACACTTTATCTAAATGAAGACAGTATTTAGTTTCATTCCATTACGTACAGATGACAAGTGGGCTCTTCAGACTCTTCATTTTGACAGGTTGGACACACTAAACATGTAAAGTACTTTATAGCTAATAATATTTCTTCGCAATATGCAATACTGTCTCAGTGTAATGTCAGCCATTATACTGCAATATAGGTTAGCGAATTTCTCACTTCATCAAACAATGTTGCATCAAAACGAGCAACGTGATATGCTGCTTCCACATCAAACTCCTCAGCTCCGTCAATGTCTGAAAGTACACACTCTTCAATGAAATCTGCACGTAACTCAGCCAAGTTCAATGATGTATGAGCAAGTTCCTAAATATGTTAAAGTGCTGTAGTTTTTGCTGAGCAAAACCAAAGCGTGCCAGTTCAGTGATCATAAAGTCCACATACTTCTCCTTGAAACAGGTTCGAACATCCATGGTATATACGTCTGCACTACCTGTCGTAGTTCATTTCCGCTTGAATGATGGTGTTTATGTACAAAAACACGTCTGAACTATACCGTGTTCAGCAAGCACATGACAAGTCTGTTCAGTTTTTTCGTGAGCCACACTTTTTGCACAAGTTGTCAGGTTCACACATCTTGCAACTGCAATAGGGCAGTGGCAATCAATATCTTACACATAGCCGCTAGCGCAGCAATAGTCACAGATAAGTCCAAGTTGATTTGCTACATTTATATTTTACAACTGAACTTCAACCAGTTTCTTCTCTAATAATGCTGATACTTTCATTGTCCTTTTTCAGCTTGATAACAGTGTTAACACCATTACATTCCGTACACGAGTTGGCTTTTGGTGTTTCAGGTGTCTTGAATAAGGCAGAGTTGAATTGTCTAACTCTTGAAACAGTGTCTCCTATTCACCATCATTCATGTTGATGTAATACTTGTATACTGTATCTTCAAACAGTGATGTGCGTGCAAAACTTCCATAGCGAATGCTTTCGTACTAAATGACTTCAAGCCATTTCGTTTGCGTTAAGTACAGTTTGAAGCCAATGCTTCGCAAATGTCCCAAGTTCTGGCACACATCCTTCACAAGGATGGCGCTAATGCAAGCCATCTCTCTCCATGTTTGATTTCGAAGAAATGGCCCAAGTTCACCACGTTTTCCCCTCCTTTTATAATAGCAATGTGCTACCGAAACATCTCACATGTATGTTTTGACCAGGTGGTTGTAAAATCGAGCGTTTTGCTGAAGGCTGTTTGCGTCCATAAAGGCTGTTGGTAGGCCGTGTGTTAACGATTACCTCATGATTAATACCGCAAATAACTTCGGCTGTGGTTGCTCATTATCCATGTAAAGAGCATGGGCATGGTGTAATGTCCTTTCTCATTAAGGTAGGCCATCATTTCGTACGGGTTTATGCGCTCTTCAATGTACTTGAAACCGCGTGTCTCCTATTTACACATTTCAAATCGTGTCGATCATATTTTATCTGATTTTCAACAGTTTTGTCTTTTCTCAATTTTTTCTCAGATGTGCGTCTATGAACTTTTGCACTGACTGTTTCATCCAAAAACCAGGAGTTGACAGTTCATACAGCAGTTTTCTTTCCTTTTTATATTTTTAATGGTGCACGTTTTTAAACTAGATCGGGTAGCACATTTTTATATTGGTTCACTAATTCATTAACATTGTCACTTTGGTTTACAATTTGCCTAGACTTTTCAATATCAGAGCAGAAAGTCTCAATTTGTATTTCTTTCCATTTTCGATAGGTTATTACTTTACGTTCACTCTTTGGGTTATGTAGACTGAGATTTGCTATAATTGCGTTATGATCAGATATTTCAGATGCTATATGAAAATTTGAAACAATCTTGTCATCAGACCTAGTTAATAACAAATCTAAAGTGTGTTCTCATCCATGTGTTTGACCATCTATATGTTGTTTCAAATCGAACGCGGTTCTGAGTGGTGGTTGTGTTTTGTTTTCCCTTCCAACATGCGAATGAGTTGGATTGGTGAACATGTCTGAGCGTGTTCTGAAACATGTTTTTCACCACTTTTTTAAAACCAGTCAAACCGCTTCCTTCAACTTGACCTTCTATTGATGGATTTTCGAGCCGTCTCGTTTTCAAGCCGTCTCGTAGAATCAAAATGTTTGGTCGGGACGAATATATTTTTTCGGCCATGTCGGAGAATCAAGCTGTTTCACCGGAACGACTAACTTTTTTAATTTGACAAGCAAAGTGTGGTTGAATTTTTTCAAGCCGTCCCGTGGAATCAAAATGTTTGGTCGGAACGAGTGAAAAGTTTATGCCATACCCCGTCGAATCAAGATGTTTCGTCAAAATGACTAGCGTTTTAGTTGGAGTAACAAAAAATCTGATTGAATGGCCAGCCCCTTCCTTTCTTGTTGACAAAAATGTTTTTACAAGAAAAAAAAAAACAAAACATAAATTAAATTTTCTTACTTCCCAAGATCCACTCAATGTCTTTTATCCATATCAGTTGATCAAGAGAATACATTTCTGAGCTTGTTTTCAAAAAATGATTTCATACTGATATCAGCCAGTCTTAAAAACACCTCGAGTTTCCAGAGGTGAGATCCGAGAAAAAGTTTTCTCCAGAGGGGTTAGGGGAGGGTCTGTGATGATGTCATGATGATTAACTGTTCCAGTTCTCTCGTTTTCATCCTACCACAATAAAAAACAAAATCCTAATACACATAAAATTTGAACTATTTACAACGACACTTAGTGCTTTTCCTGCTGTGGCCCGCAGCCCACAGCCCGAGCTGCTGTAAATGTTTATTCTTTGACTTGAGACAATATCTACATGTCCTTGATATGAAAGGATAACTGCATAATGTTCTTCTAAAACAGGCAAGCCTGATGGCAAAGTGCACACAGAGGCCATTCAAGCCTTTGAAACAGAAGAATAAAAACAGCCTGCCACTATGTATGTATAAGCATAAACAGTAGTAGGATACTTTTGTTTTGTTAAATCTAAAGTATACGAGGCAGTCGTTTCAGTAAAATAGTAAAGTGTTTACATATCTGTGTATGTGTGTCAAACGTTTGGAATATCAAATCATGGTAAGGATATATTTACATTATTTTTCATAGTTCACATTCGTTTTATTGAATGGTGCTCTGTGTGAAAATGAATCTTTAGATATCTAAATCAGTTTTTGGCACACGTGTGACCTCAAGTATAAGAGTTTATTCTTTCTGATAATTGCCGCCACATAATCACAAAGCAATTTGTCGGTTTTTTAAATATAATGCCTTAGTAAGAAAGTAAACGTCACTCAAACTTGTCATGTGTAATATACACTATGGCACACTAAAATCAAGTTCAGTTTCTTCTTGGTTTCCATTTCCTTAAGTTTTTCGCCCTCTACCAATCACCCCTCGTAATATCATTGTTTTATTATTTTCTTCAATTTATGTTTCTAAGACTTATTTAAGTATAAAACGTGACCCAAAATGCGCTCTCTTTGTGTCTCCCAGTAATGGAAATAAGCCCGCTGTGTTATTGTGGTGATGAAAAAGACATGTAATATTTTGAAATATGGCAAAAAGTATTTTATTCGTTAATTAATGTCAAGAGTTCCTTTTGATCAAAATTATTTATATGATAACTTTTCGGGATATTCGGGATGTATGGCAATTTGCTACTTTACCTGCAGCCTGGAAGAGTTCCATTATGGTATTCGTGACAAAAAAAGCATGACAAAAATGCACCCGTTGGCGAATCAGATGAAAGGAAGTCACCATAAAAGATTTTTATAATGAAAGCTAACTTTATTCGACAAAAAAGACGAGACATAATAAGGAATAATGTTTCGGATGTACATATAAACTGTTGTAAAGAAGATACCAGGTATTTATTGCTTTCTGTGTTGATTAATTTAGCTACTGATTCGCTATAGAATGTAAACAAAGCATAGAGCAACTCGTTGTTTGGCAAGGCAATTAGTTAAAACTGGTTTCTTCTCTCACCCATTTAGCTTGTAAGAGAGCCTTCTAAAGATTTTATATGAGATACGAATGCCTGTGATTAAAAGGATGGATTAATTGGTGGCTCATTGACATAACGGGAGTCTTAAAGTATTTTTGAATGCATATGTATTGAAATATCATTTGAATAGTAAAGTTCTGTTAATTGTATGGCTTATAGCACTTGGCCGTGTGTTCCTGATACCCGCTGAGGCAATACTGTGGGAGTGTTGATGTAACCTTCTGGTCTGGACGTCCGTCCTCCTGTTCCTGATGATACAGTAGACGCATTAAACAGTCGCAACGTGTTGCATATTGCAATGCGTTGTCGGCTCTGAGCAGTCACTGTCCCAGGGAAGTGATCGCAACAAGTTAGCGTGCTACGAGTCTGTGTGTCAAGGTACTGTGCGTATCTGTGACGCTGTATTCGTTCTTCTCTCATGATACGGCATTCACTGTTAATGTTTTTGGGCGTGTTTGGGCGCTTCGTGTGTGCACTTCGTTGTTGAGAAGCTGCGTATCAAGCTACTGTGCGTATTGGGGGTTCTGTGGGAGTTTTGTCTGTGAAACGGCGTGTCAAGTACGCCGATGTGTGCTGAATATTCTTTGGGTATTTATTTATTTATTATTTTTATGTATTACTTATTACTATCTATTTGTAAAAGCATGACTAGTGGGTCTGTGATAACGCAGGGTAAATGGGTGGTTTATGTCAAATATTTATTCATATTATAAATAAAAGTTTTTCGTTTATAATATCTGCCTTTTTACTGTGTTTCTGTGATCACTGACCGTCCAATTGCTTATTTAGCCAATCTCTAAAAATCACGTTCGTGACAAATATAACATGGGGCTCAATGTAAAAAATATACAAAATCACGTATTGTTAACGCCAGGGATAGTTCTCAGAAATTTAAGCTTCGAAACCATGTTTCAAAAATCAAACCAAACATTTTTGAAACATGGTTTCGACTTGAAATATAGAAAATTTGATAGCTACACCAATAATGCACATTTTATTTACTTTCTTTGTTGACTACCATGTTTTATTATACCACCCAGAAGTGGACTCGGTTTGAGTATTTCTGTCTCTTGATAGGATAAGGCGAAACAAAGAACTTTGAGTATATCAAAGTATATACTTGCAATACGTGTACTCTAACCCAAACCAGACATCGTGGCATAAAAATACTGAAAAATAATTAGTTTCATTTTTTATTTTCCATAATTTATACTTTCTTTGAATAAAATGTCTTCATATAAACACATGCAGATATTCTTTAAATTTTTGTTAAAAACAAACATATAATAATTACAAATACCCTCGCTTTAAACCACTTTATTTTGATAAACTTTTATAACTATTTGACAGGTATTGAATATATTAAACGACATTTAAAGCGCAAATGCACTTTTTGTGAAGATCATGTTGCTACCATTTCATTTTCTTGACTTTTGTCTAGAAATGTCCCTATTAAATATAGAAGTTCACATTTTTGGGTTTTTGGGAAAACTTCTGTTGAATTAGTCTGCGGGTGTGTGCGTACTCTTTATTTGTTTTCTTCAAGCAAAGTTCTATGAGCTCATTCATGGTATCTTTTGTACGCTGATGATATTAACATGTAATACTTTCGCAGAAAATATTTTTGATTGACACATTATATTTTATGATCTTACTTATAATCGCTACACCTAATGCAACAAGCAAATGGTTCTAGGTTGCTGTCTGAGACGAAGACTGCAAAACCAACCATGTCAAACCAGTAAGTGAAATTCGTTTAATTCTGAAAAAGAAAGCATAATGAGTTTTTCTTTCCGCTATTTGAATACAGTTCATCTCAGAAAAAAATTACAAAACAACCTTAATGTTTTGTTACGTGTTTGGTATAATTTTCAGCACTTAGCTTCAGGTAATCACAAATAAATTTTGGTTGATTAATGATTATAAAAGGCTTATATTCCATAATGTATTTTCTAACAAGAGAAAGAATCAGTATGTACTACATAAGCATACATTTACGAAACAGTACGTACAGCATTAGCATACATTTACGGATTAGTACGTACCACATAACCATACATTTACAAATCAGTATGCACCACAGAAACGCACAGTCAAATTTCTAAGCTTTCAAAGGCGATTTCATGTTCGTACTATTGACTTGATGTCCTTTATATAACGTTAAAATTGCAACGTCATTTCAATTTGGAAGAAAAGAAACATTGATATAACATCAAATGAAGCAACCTTTTCTACATGCCTCTATAACCCCATACCAAAAACATTTTATTTAACATTATAAAAACACACTAAAATGTAAAGAAAAATACATCTTAAAAGACTGTCGTTCTTTGTACTACATGAACGTAAAACGCTATGAAAAGCTCTCTTTCTGATATAACACTCACATCTGCAAGGCAACAGTGTAAGATGCTTTATTTTCAGCTTCATAGATGTTGAGTTGCTTATGCAAGAGGTCCAGAAACATAACGTTATTTACGATGTGTATCATGCAGATTACCAAAATTATAGCATACGAGAGGCTACATGGAATAAAATCGCCAAAGCAACTGGTTCTCTCAGTGAGTAGTTGCATGTGGTAACTGCGATTCTTGAAAGAATATTGGTTGAAATTCACAGAGGTAGTTTTATCATTAAAAAATCCTTTTTAAATAGATAACTAATACCTTTTTAGTTTGAGTCATCGTGTCTAAGATGAATAGGATGTCGCATAACTTATATCTTTTATACCATTGCTTCTACTTTGTGTTCACATAGGGGATGACTGTCAGAGAATTTACAAGTATCACCGCAGAACGTATGCCAAATGGAAGGCGATTGAAGAGTGTCGCATTAAAGGCTTAATTCCAAGAAGCAGTAGAAGTCATACTGAGTAAGTTCAAAGTTGTGGAAAACGTATCGCCTTTATTGCATGAACTGTTGCTTAATAGCAAATTGTACAAGCTATGGATACCGCAGTTCGTCCAGCAAAACAATAAAAATCATGACTACTTATATTGCTCCAAGGTCAGAACAAATAAGTGATCTCATTACTCCTTACGTTGCTGTAAGGTTAGATGGAGTGACATTAAAATAAGAAAAGTTTTCTAAACCAGTTCCGCTGAAAATATCCTTACTTCTGCAATACTTGGTCTTTGGCCCTACACTTCTTCCTGTGGGCACAAAATATAAAGATGACAGGTACATCTGAGATTTTATCGTGATGAGATCTGTCCTTTAATAACAATTATTTATTAGTAATGTTACGAATAAATGCAAAATCCAAAGCACGAATTGCTAATTAAAATTTGCTTCATTATATGGTTATAATCGAGTTTTGCAAAGTTATCAGCCTTGTATAATTGGTACCAACTTCATTCCATTAATGCAAAACCTCAGAATGTTTTATCACATTGTTTTGTAATATCTCCAGCGCACTGAATTTACGATCAATAGGGAGTTTTTAGTTTTCTGCAATTTTGGTAGAGCTGTTTTCGTGTCGATTCTATTACTAATTAAGCAATTGCCGTTGACGCATTTCTTTGTTGTAAGTGTGTATTCGTGTTTACTAATACACTGCTGTTTGAACACAACACACTGAACAAGTGGAAAGGTGCAAACAGTAAAGAAGAGTGTACAGAGACACATAGACTAGATGTCGAGTACCAAGCAGACCATCGGTTGCTTTCGATGCCGTTCAATGTTATTGCATTTAATATTAATCATGAAAAAACGTTATGCCTAAAAGAAGGATAAAGAATTTCTCTGTGTTCTATACTGGTGTAATTGTGAATGACTTACTTATGGAATTAAAGCCTTAATTGTTGTTAACAATTTGCACGTCTGGTATGATATTATTTGTTGTTTGCCTGTTATTGCATATGGCTTCATTCGTAAGAACCCCTAATCCATATCTGTTGTTTCCATCAAACCAAATCTTTTGTAATGCGGAAGTTAAGTAATTAACAACGCTTAGATTTAGCAACTATGCAAGACATGTTTTGTTTTTTACTGATTTTCTATATAGTCTAACGCTTTAGTAAATTACTAGAATACTTCGTGAAACGTAATCTATATTAGCCAAGCGTTATGTATAAAAACGGCATTTTAATGATTGTAGATTTGAAAATTTTGAGTCGTGGATAAACACAAGAAAGACACGATACAGAGATTTAATGTCTTTTCTGGACAACTACTTGCAACTGACAGAGTGAGTTAATTTATCAGAATTCATTTATTTGTTTCACGGAATCTGTGTAATTAGGGATTACACGACAGTACTCAGAAATTATGTGTGATTATTTTGCATAATTTAACCGTTTTTATAAAATTGTTAAGAAAATGAAAGAGGTTGTAAACTTAATGTTTGCAAACAATGATTTTTCAAATGATTTTATCGGATAGTGAGGTGCTATTCTAAAATTGTAGTTTTTCCTTGGTTTTGAAATATTGGCCTTTTGTACACTTCTCTATCTGTTTCGTTGCTAATAGTTTGCATAATGATTGCGCACAGGATTCCGATTCTTAATATATCTTAACATTTCGCCAATCTTTTCCTTTAAACAACACGCTTCTTTAAAAATATTCAAAACTCTCGGAAGTTTGCTCACTACACGAATATCCTAATAATAATAATAACAATTATAATAATAGTAATAATAACAATAATAATAGCAATAACAATAATAATAATAATAATAATAATAATGATGCTGATTGCGATGATGATGATGATGATGCTGATTGTGATGATGATGATGATGATGATGATGATGATGATGATGATGATGATGATGATGATGATGATGATGATGATGATGATGATGATGATGATGATGATGATGATGATGATGATGATGATGATGATGATGATGATGATGATGATGATGATGATGATGATGATTAGAAATTTTGAAAAGTGTAATATTGTAAAGCTTTTATTTTATTTTTTCAGTTTTACTGATATTGAACAATGGACGTCAAGTGAAGCAATTTTGTCTTCTGTGAAAGATCATATAAAAATTCATAAGTAAGCAAAATATTTAAATTTAAAGCATCAAAGTATTTATATACTACTATAATACTAATTTAAATACTAATTCAGTAATCATCCTATTGATATTTAGTACGATGCTTAAACTTTTTAAATATTTATTTAATAAAACTGTTTGTAAAATGGGTAACTGTTAAAATTGTTATTTAACTACACATCAAAATTGTAGCAGCATACCATGCGACGTGAAAATACCTAGTGAGACACACAAGATATGCTTTGTTGGAGACGGTGCGTGTGGTGCCACCGCTATGATTACATTGTTTCTGTCTGGAATACCGTATGTGATGTATGTGCCAACTGTTTTTGACAACTACTTTACAGCAATGGAAGTGGATGGAAAACCAGTAAGTTACAACAAAAATCTACAGTTATTCGATTGTGTTTATCTTCTTATCTACAAATTTCCATTAAATAATTAAATTAAGTAAATATTAATATTTTTATACATTTGTTGTTTGGTCTTGATACCATTTTATATCACTCGTATCAGTTTTAATCTATTTCTGTTTAACCTCCTGTCATTTTTAATTCAATTTTATAAATACTATATATTCAAAAGCTGAATTTCAAGGTTCACACAACGAATCAAACAAAAACTGGCGCTTCTTATCTAATTAAGTAAATAAACATTTTTAATAAAAACGCTCCTTCCTACTTTATAACAGTTACAATTTCAAAATATATCACTTGCAGTAGATAGCATTTTCAGGAAAGTCAATTAGCCTTATGTTTATATCCCGAAGACAACATAGATTAAAAAACATGAGGGACTGTGTATCATATTCTGCGAAATGCTTTATTAATTATTCTTGCTTAAAACAGTAACACAAACAATTTCTAAGCCATTCTTTGTTTTAATTAGATACAGTTATATATAATTAATCTACACCAGATCAAAGACAAATGCAAACACACAAAGCCACTATTATTACTTAGCATTTGAAATAAACAAAACAGAGCAAATGATATTAACAATCTGTATGTACATAACACATTAGTACCTTTTTGCAGTGTACTTACCAGAATGTTCTTTATCTAGTTCCGAATAGATTCGTTTGTTGTACTTACTTGAATGCTGCTTATTTAACTCGGACTAGGTTTGTTTGAGCCAGTGTACTTAGTTCAAGGCTTCTTATCTAGGTCCGTATAGGTTTGTTTGATACAGCTGGACAAGAAGACTATGACAGATTGCGACCATTATCCTTTCCTAACACTGATGTCTTTGTTCTGTGTTTCGCGATTGACAGTCCCGCTTCTCTTGAAAATATCCAAGAAAAGTGGGTTTGTGAAGTACAATATTACCAAACCAGACCAATGATTTTAGTTGGTTGTAAGCTAGACTTACGCCATGATGGAAAGGCCTTAGAAAAATTAAATCAATCTCCTGGACGCAGAATATTAACGTATGACGAGGGAAATAAAATGGCTAAACGAATCAAGGCCCGTGCTTATTTAGAAACGTCGGGTATGACTGGAGAAGGCCTTAGAGCTGTCTTTGACACCGCTGTAAGAGTAGCAAGGAGTGGCTCAAAGAAAAACAAAAAGACCCAGAGATTTCTATTGTAAGTAGCTAGACAGTCAATAACAATCGTGGTATCTATAAATTTTTTGTGCGAGAGCAAGCATGATTTTGCCTGTTGCTTAGTTAGTGGGATTGATTTATAAATATTAATAAAAGTAGCTTATATGTGTATATATTTATAGGGTGAATAAATATTTAGGGAAAGCAAGATTTAGTTTAAAACTGTTAGCAATACAAATCGAACTTGCATTGCATTTATTGTGATACTTTGAAACAATAGTCTATTTATTGGGTTTTGTGTATTCAGCAAAATTGTCTTTAGACAAAATAAACTAAACATCTTAACTCAGCCATAGGTAAATAGTTTGTAATATGACTTAAACTTCAATCTATTTTTGATTATAATGTGACAAATATAAACTGACCAGCAATTGAAAAAAAATATTGAAAATAATTAAAAATAATAATAATTTTATCTTTTACAGCTCTAAAGAAAAAATTCCAGGAACTATAACCGCTTCTGATAAAAGCAAGTTTTACAAACGCGACGAAAAGAAACCTCTTCGGACAAATGTGTCTGAAAAAATTTTAGAAAAACAAGAGCAAACAATATCTTCGCTAACCCAAGAAATAATGCAATTGCGAGAGGCAAAGGAACGTGTTTCTAACTTAGAAGATATCATTGAACAACTCAATAAAACAAAAACAACAGAAACTAGAGAAGAAGAGAAAGATGAAACCGAAATGGCAATCTTGTTTCAAGAACTGAATCAACTTCGCGCAGAAAGAGAACGTATGGTTAAATTAGAAAATATAGTAGAACAGTTGCAGGAAAAGGTCGATAAGCAGTCTTACCAAGTGCAAGGTGAAAAATCAGATCAATCTGCAAATAGTAACCAGTTTGAAAGCTCCACAGTAGAGGGTGCGAATATAGAGACTTACACCAACCTGGAGAGCAAGATAAAAACGCTACAAGCAAATATTTACCTGCTTGAGAAGGGAAAAGAAAGAAAGCCCCATGAAGTCAGCGAAACTGATATAGCCATCTTGAGTCAAGAACTTTCAAAAATGAAGTTGCAAGTCACTAAATTAACAGAGTTAAATGAACATGAAAATATTGAAGGTAAAATATTTACATTTGATACATTGTTTATCTTTTGGAAATCGTTTAATTAGTTAAAATTATAATACTATCCGACATAAATACATAACTCAGCAAGACCAAACGTGTAAGTCTTGTGATGCAAAACTTTCATTTCCATTTTCCACTTTGCTTGCCTGTATGTGATTAATCACCCTTGAAAATATTTATTTTAAAATCGTTGTAGCCTGTATTTTAGACCAAGTTTTTGCAACCACTAAACGTCATCAGAATATCAGAATAATATCAGAATGTGTTTTTTTATGTTTTGCTTTAATTTTCCTTATCGAAAAGGACTTGCACATGCTTTGAATATTTTAAAAAGAATCAGCAAGCACAAAAACAATAAGGTACTAATTCCAACTAAATAAGTTCTAATTAAAAAATAAATACATATTCTGGCATTTCTTGTTGCATCAGGTCTAAAGGCAAGGATCGCGGATTGTTTGATTGAGCCAGTAACACGAATGACTCTTGGAGAAGTCATTGGAAAGGGCAACTTTGGTCAAGTGCATGCAGGACTGCTGCAACAATCAGGAGGCAAAAAAGCGTTGAAATGTGCTATAAAGACGATAAATAGTAAGAAAAATGCTTCAATTTCTTAAACTGCTTAAACGAGTTAAAAAAACGTTTTTTGTTGCCAAATAAGATTAAAACCAAGGAAACTTACTTGCTTTTAAAAGAAAATATGTATATTAAACATATCAAAAGAATAACTATTGCAAAGCAACTACTGCAGTTATAATCAATAGAGTCGAGAAATGATCTAAAACAGAAAGATATTTGTAGCTGAAATACGGTAAAACAGAGGTTTTAATTTTCTTGCTTTCAGTGTTTTCAAAAGCTTTATCTGTTTAACAGATGCAACACATGTGAAATATTTTAAAGATGTCATTATTTAACGTATCATCAACATCCAATTCATTTTTTCTGCGCCAAAAAATTAAATCAATCAAAACTATCAGAACTGGGAGATTAATTGAACATTTTCAGCACTACTCTTCAGAAAACATCAGAATTACATCTAGTCACAGAACAATGTTAGTTTATTTTAGTCTAAACCGTAAATGTGAGTGTATTTTGATACATATCTACGCAAAATGGAAATTAATAAAATAAATACTTGCAAATTTATTTCATACACAACATGAGCTTATAGTAAATGTATAACCATGAGTTTGTGCTTAAGGCGAAACAATCAACGCTGCTCAGATTGAGGAGTTTTTAGACGAGGCGACCATCATGAAGGATTTTGATCATCCGCACGTGCTTTCGCTTCTTGGAGTGGTATTTAGAGAGAACAGACCCTTTGTGCTCTTGCCCTTTATGAAGAATGGAGATCTGAAAGAATATGTGAGATGCATCGTAAGTAAATTGCTTTGGTGTTTTCACAGTACCTTTGACAACCGTCCCAATCGCTTCATGTAATCAATATTTAAATAACAAATGTTCTGCACTATGCCGGACCTACTTTTAACCACATGGCTTTCGAAGATCATAAGATAAACATTCAGAACTCTGGATTCCGGCATGATTGAGTCTGAGATTGAGTGACAGTGTATGTGTGAACGAGTGTGTGTATCTACGTTTATGTTTTTTGAATTTTTTGCGCTCTGTCTTGATGTACAAATGCAACAGAGTACAAGGTTTCCTAGATTTTGTAGAGATAAGAAAATAATAAAAAGTTTGAAACTTCTTCCTAAACAGACAACTATGTACCCTTAAAAAAGATATGACAGTAAAATCCATTAATGTACAGAAAATAGTATTGTTATTATTTCTCAAACAAATATAATTTTTGAAATAAACAAAGAATCAGGATAAACGCATGGAATAAAGTAAAATATGTATGCAACAAAACGTTTCCTGTAAAATTATTTCCAAACTCTCCTTAAAGTGGTCAGATTTAAAGATGCCTTATAGTTGGTTTTAGATGTGTATTGTGTTAGATTTTTTATTTAGTTTTTAGAAAAGTTATGGAAATCGATCTAATTCATTTAATCACAGAAACGGTGCGAAAAGTTTTAGATATGCATCAGATTAGAATTTCTTATTTGTCTTTTTTTAGAAAAGTTATAGAAATGTCTCTAATTCATTTAACCACAGAAAAGGTGCAAAAGGCCAATAAGACAGAAGAAGTAGATGCCGTGACAGGGGAAACCAACACCTAATCACTTTATGTACTTAACTCAGTCTTGAAGTGTTTGCGGGGGTAGAGAGGACCAAAAACAGAACACAAAGTTTCTGCAAGATTTTTTTTTGTATAAAAAATTGTGACCATAAAAGAGAAACAATTAATTCAATGAGTGTTAATTAATTGCAGAGACTTACAGTTGGCGAACTTATAGAATTTGGTCGACAGATTGCAAGCGGTATGGCTTATCTAGCAACAAGATATTTTGTTCATCGGGATCTTGCTGCCAGAAACTGCATGTATGAATTTTCTTTAATTTCAATATAAATGATTTCGACACACTTTTTATATTCTTATCAATTGCTTTTTTTTCTGTATTTGTTCATAATTTTAATAAAGATTATGAATCCTGTTTAAAACTTTACACATATTTATTAGTTGCAAAGTTCGCATGTGCACTTATGTTAGTGGTTTTAGAATATTCTGGTACAAGCATTTTAAATCAATGCCGAACTTGAAATGAAAAGTATGGCTTAAAAGATTATTTGTTGGCCTGTTTTTCTAACCGTAATCAGTTTAAAGCAATACCATTGGCCGGATTTGGTGGGGACATTTTGGAACATGTGACGAGGTTTTATATATGTATATTAAGGATCGACGAAAAGAATACCATAAAGATCGCAGACTTTGGTCTCGCAAGAGATATATTTGAAAAAGATTATTATCTGATAAAAGACGAGAAAAGACCATTGCCATGGAAATGGATGGCTCCTGAATGCTTCAAAACGTGGAAATTTGACACCAGAAGTGATGTTGTAAGAACAAGTATTTATATTTTAAAGTACTTTGATTGTATGTTATTAAAGTTACCTTTATCGAAATATGCGGATGCCAACGTTGTTCGTCGTTGACTCCCAGCTGCAAGGCAAGTTCATTCAATAAAACTTCAGATTGCATTTTTCCGTCTTTATTCTTCAAACAGTTCAACAAAGACTACAGTTATCCGAGAATTCTCACTTTATAATTTTATTCTTCAATTTTATACAATACTGAATGTACTCGACTTCACTTAAACACTTAAACCTCAATAATATTTATCTAACGTTTATTTAAGTGAACCACCAAGATGCCACAATAGCACTTCGCTCTGCGCCATTTAGACTCACACCTGACGTGTGACCTCTATGCTTTGCAAAAATCGACTGCTAACATCATTTATCCGAAGACTTCGTTCGATGGCAACTCAATCTGCACCATTTAGCTTCACACCTAACGTGTGACCTCGATGCTTCAGAGAAATCAACTGCTGCCGGTGTAACAACCACGCTCCTTATATTCCTGCTGGCAGAACAGCGGCCACTAATTAAAAATGCGAATAGTCAAAGTATTTCGCGAATAGATCAAGAACCAATAGGAAAATACCTGCCCAAAACATATGTTCAAAGTAATAAAGGAACAAAAAAGTTATATTTTGAACGATCACAAACTTCTTTATATCGCTCATAAATCAATATAGGTTACAATTTACGTTATTTCTAAATACTTGATTATAACATGAAGTAGCACAAAAGTTTTACTTGTCTCAAAAACCCCTAAAACCGGAAGTTCCAAAACCAAAATTAGTACCGTCGTTCCTATCTCAATGAGCTCTACCATTTACTATATAAAACTTGTAAATGCAAAGTCTAGTTCCTGAGATATCCCTGATACTTAAAATATATGTAAATTTTTAAACGGCGTAAAATCTATCGAAAAGACTTCAAACGAACTCGAAACTAATACCATCGTGTTCCTTATGACAAGCCCACACTAGATCCCAAACTGATTGCCGGGGTTCTATCACGCTTTGTACTAAATGCATCACTTAACAATTTCCCGTCAAATTTACTCGCCCAAAAAAGTTTATTCGCCCCTTAGCAACACATAAACCTGCACCGAAGGGCGCTACTCGGAATTCTTACAAAGCACACGTATCTCATATTACAATAAACAGAGTGGGTCATAAATTGCATCAAATACACGTTCAAAACATTCAAAAACACTATACATATACATACGACGCGATAATTACACAAGTATGTTCAGAAAGTCATTTTTGCATACTGTAACATATGTGTTCAGGAAGGTATTGTCGAAATAGAACATTTTCTGTAACCGAAAAATTGCTTAATTAATTAATTAGGTTCAAAATGTTTTCCTTGAAATGTAAATTGAATTGATTAGAAGATGTTTTTACTTTCTTTAAGTGGTCTTTTGGTATAACACTGTGGGAGGTACTCACACGTGGACAAACACCGTATCAAGATGTACCGATGGCAGATATAACACATTACATTAGAAGTGGTGGACGCCTTGGCAAACCAGTGTTCTGTCCAGAAACTGTGTAAATCTGACATTTTACTTTGCAAAAGTACCCGCAAACCACGACGTTATTTTATTTCAATTGTGTAAAATATGAAATCAATATATTAGTTATCACATCATAAAGTTTACGTTATTTTTAGTTACCGGTTTTTATTACTTACATTAACTGCAGCCAGGTGCGTAACCCTTTCTTCGTTGATCTATTGCAGGTATAACATAATGCAAGCTTGCTGGCACAGAAAACCGGAACGAAGACCAATCTTCGAAGAAATAGAAAATAAGTTGGAATTGTTTCTGAACGAAAACTCAAATAACACATCGGAAATTATGATAAATTATCCAGATTATGCGGACATAAAACGGAAGAGGAAGACTTCAACAGATGACGAATATTCGGATGATTCACTGCAGGAAGAAAGTAGTGGTGCCAATGTTCGATACAGTAAAAGAGCGGGATCTTATTTTGACCCAGTACAGGATGTTACTAAAGCATGCGCTTCTACCAAATTAGGAAGTGAGGATTCTGGTAAGTCAAAAATAAATCACTGTATTTAAAGTCAGCTGTTCAGCATAACACGTTTCGAAAATAGTAAATTTATACGAATTTCGAATTATTGAGATATCAAATTACTAAGAGCTTTTATAAGTGTAAATTTGAACAATGATAAATTTATGATTGGAAAGAAACCAAACAATTTATTTTAAGATTTAAATTTAATATGTACATCAAATTTTAGCTGTAAACTATATATATATATATATATATATATATATATATATATATATATATATATATATATATATATATATATATATATATATATATATATATATATATATATATATATATACTACTGCTACTACTACTACTACTTCTACTACTAGTAGTAGTACTTTTTAGCTTTTCAAAGCTTGACATTAGAAAATAACTCGGTTTGTATCAAATTATTCTAGAAAATTAATGTGATTAATCTAATTTTTCAAAATATTTAAAAGAAAGTGACTTACAAGTACAAATACAGTACATAAAGTAGAACAAGTACTATTTATAGCTTTTAAAATAACCTTAAAATAAATTTCGGTACTGTGAATATAGCTGACTTGCAGTTTGTTTTAACTAAAACGAGATTCAGTGTTTCAAAGCTAAGTTGTTTTACTTGTTTATAATATTAAACCTGTTTGAAATATGAAATCCTGAGAACATAAGCATAAAAAAGCAAATTTACCTCTAAAACTTATGTAGTATGTCCTTTACTTTTACAGTATCATCAAAACATTGATTTGTGTAATTCTGCACAGAACAAAATTTTTAACTAGATTTTGAATGAATCAACGGGAAGGCTCTTAAATGAGTGTCTTGTAACAGAACAGATACATGTTCCTTAAATTAATTTTAGCTACGCGCTTTTTTTAAATATCTGATGTATCTATTAGATAAGCTTTTGGTTGAGGTGATTCGCTACCACACAAAGTACCTCACAAAATACATCGAGTGTGATGATCACGTCGATCATTTGTTTTCAATGAAAGCTTTGACTACCGAAGAATACGAACGTATCACCGAAACAGAAGAAAACAGAAACAAGGTAAAAAGATAATGTTAATTATATTTGCATCATATTTAACATTTTCTTTGTAATTTGTACATACTCCATCATGGCTCAAATAAAATTCTTAATATTTCATATTAAAGTGTGCATTGAGTACTGCTCTTTTCAGAGAAAAGAACAACATACAATATCTTGTACTTTTTGGTATTTTGAAAACAAATGCCTGTAAAATAATACCTTAGAGTAGAATGGTTAAAATTCTTAATAAATCAAAGAAAGGGCTTGGTTTAACTTCAGTATAAGATTAATCCGAGGAATTTATCATAGTAATCTAGCAATGAATGATTGCCACAGGCTACGATGATTTTAGTCTTTCTTCTGCTGTTGAGAAAATGTTTCAACATTCTTATTTGCATAAATCATCATAAAAATGAAAATTTAAATAAAAAACACTTTTATATAAACAGATGAGAAAGATGCTTGCAGCCTTGCTATCTAAGAAGGATACAAGGTGGGCATCTATTTTCCTACAATTCCTCAAAGAAACTTCATCATGCTCTGAAACAGTGGAAATGTTAGAAAACTCTATGAAATACCCAGAAGCAGTCTGGAGAGTGTCTATTAATTAACTAAACGTGCTTGTGATTGTATAGTTGTATCTTTAGCCATAAATGTTCAATGTTCAATGTTATTTGTATAGCGCGCTGTAAGTTCCATAACTATCCAAGCTCTTCACAATTGAATAAAAGCATAAAGGTATCCATGTAGTTAAGATAAAAGGTAATCTCATATAACTGACTAGATATTTAGCTAATACTTATCCGTAATGTACAGAGACTAGAATAACACTAAAATGAGATCACAGTGATACGTTATCCCACGAGAACAAAATAGAAAAGAGATTTCAGTTTCTTGCAAAAATCCAGTATTCCATTAGAATTACAAAATATGGTTTATGCAAAAAACCTGAAAGTTCATTCTAATTGTGTTGTAAACGCAATCACTGATAGGCTTGGCACCAGCCGATTAGAGGTGGGAGAGGGAAAAATAAGCGTGAATAGGGAAGACACAAATCACACAAATGGTTGTTTATGAGATGGAATGGGTAGGGTAGGAAGTGAAGAGGATGATAGAGACTGTAATGAATAACACACAAACAGGCCCGGTCATATTAGATCTTGTAATGTTTTCTGAATCTCAAAGCTTATGCACAAAATACAAGGTTATGTGTTTTTGTATGTTGACCAAGCACCCGAGGGGGAGATAGATAGGGGAAGATGAGGCTTTTAAAGCCTCATCCTTCGAATATAGTCTTGTTCGTGGTCAAGCGTCATTGTACAAAATCAAGAGCTATTTTTCTCTTTATCTGCTATGCATTGATACAACGGAGACAGTTGCCCTGGCGGTCAAGTGTACTATGACAACAATTTCACTCTTAGCTGCAGTGAATTCCCCAAAAATCTTCAATGCTTATCTGGCATATTTTCCTTACAAAACATAAACATTTATTTGTTTTTTCTATTTTTGTTTTTGATGTTTAGAATTGTATGATCATGTTTATTAAATGTTTATATTTCACATAAATTTAAAATGTATATTTCTCTGTGGGTGCCGTGTGCATCTTCTGTATTGTCTATTTTCAAACTTGACAATCGGCCGAAACATTCTCTTTGTCTGTGTGTTGCCTATTTATTTACTGATATAACTAAGAACGAAGCAGTGCGGAAGGACAAGTGGATGAGAGAAATGGTGCAGGCAGTGCGGGCCGATGGGTTTAGGCTGTCAGGGGGGCATTATACATGCAAGTTGAATGGTGTGCGCAATAGGAGGGTCGGGGAAGGTGGCTGTAGATTAAAGCTTCCCTATTTGTTCATGTGTTTGGAAAAAATCAATTCCCGGCAGGACTTTTTGACAGGACTGCTCAGTACTCAACAACTGACGACAGGAAAATTATAAATCGGAAAATCTCCGACAGGGCTATTCCCTCTCGACAATTCTCGACATACGGGTCATTATATTATCCTCCGGACTTGGTTCGTAATGCGTCATTTATGTTTGATCTGATTTCATCAGACAACTTGTTGAAAGGAAATCGAAAAACGGCAACGTTAGGTAAAAAACAAGGCAATTTTAAAATGAGTTTGTATTTCGATTTTAATTGTTAAGTTACATCCATTATAGTAATAATAATAATAATAATAATCACAATAATAATAACAATAATACAAATAGTAATAGCATGATTAAAAGCAAAGCAGATACCAACTCCCGCTATCTTTATTCACGACATAAAGAGTAATATTTATCCCATTCAGAGGATTCTGAATATTTATGGTTTTTTACCCCCCCCCCCCCCCCGGTAGGAAAAATTTGTGATTTCAGCATTATTATCCTTTATCCTTTTTAGACAATTCTAAACATTTTTGGTTTTTTGACCTTCCAACTCCCCTCCCCCCTCGTTGGTAGAAAAATTTTGCGATTTCAGCATATTTATCAGTTTCAGACAATTCTGAACAACTTTGGTTTTTTTTATCCCACCCCGTCCATGGAAAAATTTTGTGATCCTTGCATATCTATTTTTTTACTCCCGAAAGAAGACGAAGTGTTATACTTACAGCAAAATATTGTTTCTGAAGTCACCACTAAAAATGCAGGTTCAAGAACGGCTTTATAAATTTACCTTTTTGGGAGGAATCTTCATCATTTTCTTTTCATATTATACTGTCTTTTATTATAGGTTTCCCGCATTAATTTTGCTTATTTTGCTGCAGCATCCTTTTTTCAGGGGACGGGATTCACTGACTGGCGTAGAACTCTCTTTTTCCTCTACTTTTTTATTTTTCATTTTTATTATTTATTTTTTTTAATTTAATTTTTTGAAGTGTATTTTGCAGTTATTGAAAAAAGATATCACTCTGGTTTTACCAAGCCAAATGACAAGTCATTATATAGAGCAGACGCTTGAAGTCATTATATAGAGCAGACGCATAAAGTCATTAGTGACAGGTGGCCTTGATATGCTATAAACAAGTACAGCTGTTTGGTTTTCATCAGTATTGAACTACATTTTTTAACACGTGAAGGGGGAAGTGATTTAGTACTATGTCTCCGTTAAGCAAGTTTCTGCCTATATTTTTTGTTTAACATTGTACACGAAAGCTTGAAAGTTAAGCTCCTTCCAGCAACAACAAAGTAGTATCTAAAATATGGCGGATAACAATATTGGAATGCATTCTAATTATTTATCAGAATAGGATATGTGGCGAACGATCGGCAAAAAAAGATTACAGAAAGTTATCTAAGCTACTCACGTGAATATATCATTTTGCCTAATTCTGTTTGTGTAGAAAGAAGCCAGAATTTGTACACAGTGGTTGTGCCCAAAGAAAAAAACAACCACGCGTGTCATTCACACATTTGTTCGAATGAGTAGCCCATTTTTTATCCCCGTGCACACACGCACACACACACACACACACACACACACACACACACACACACGCACACACACACGATAACACGATAAGCGCCATTTCATAATAGTTGGCGGCCGCCCTAAAAGGACAGCCAGGAGACTAAGCTCCTCGGTGTTTTTTTTGCTGCTGCTACTTTTGCAGCGATCCTTCCGCCTGTGTGCAGCAATGCCAGCCGCCGACGAAGTGTTAAGCCTGCCCCGAACTGGGCAATAGTGTAAGTCTGTTTTCTTTGAGTTCGAGCACACTAACTCATGCTCACTCCTGGTGATATTCTGTGGGATGTTAACCACACAGAACTCATAGATCTCATTGCCTGAGCCCAGGAGTAGAATAAGTTCATCTCTAGCCTCTTTTGTAGAGTTTTCCAGGCTCACGTCGACCTCTGGTTGCTATTGCTGAGAGGTGGAAGCTTGCTGCGGCTGGATGACGGTGGCTGGCTTTGGCGGGCATCAGTTGGCAGAAGGCCGACGACGGCTTCTTGAGAAGATTCTCTCCGTCGTTTACAAGCCACTGCCGCCGCCCTTCCAAATCTATGATGCTGATCCCTTCTACTTTGCCTTTCCTTAAGCGTTTCCATTTTATGCAGTTCGTACTCTTCATATATTTCCTCAAAGAGGAGCATTTCTGCGTCCGTAAGCAGATATTTTCGCCTACGTTCAGCGTGGAAAAAGCTGTCCTTAAATTCCATCTTAGTGCAAGCGTGAGTGTGAGAAGCCAGTGATGTGAGCTTCCGAGTGGTATATATATATATATCTGTGTGTGTGTGTGTGCGGCTAGAACAATAGAATAAAGGCTCACCGCGTGGCGAGCAATTAGACTTCTCAACCCCCAGATGTCTGCGCCGGTTCGCAGGAACCTGTCACGCCTATCTTTGTTACTTGTAACAAAGATAGCGGTGGAGTGGAAACAGCCACAAGCATCATTCAAAGACGTGAGCAAACCTTTTTGTTCTCCATGGAAACTTCACATTGGTCTTCTCTGCCAGGTCATTTGCTCCCCGGTGAAGACGAAATGTAAGATCCACATCAATTTTTTTAAAACTGTACAGTTGAAACAGCTGAACACGTCATTCAAAGACGTGTTCGAATGACAAGCTCTGCGCATTCACAAGGTGTGCTCGAATGGCCAGCCTATTCAAATATGTGTTCGAAGAGCCAGCTCATTCAAACATGTGCTCGAATGGTTAGCCCATACATTTCTCCGCAGCCCCCCTAGAAAATATTACAACATCTGTTTTATACATCTCTCTACAACATTAACACCTTAGGCATCAACATTTTGGTGAGAAATCAAAACCTTGGTGCTATAAATGGATGGGTGAGAACACATTTTGTCATTTCGTGTGGTGGACTGTGTGAGTGAATAATGCCAACCTCCCTTCTTCATAGATGTATAGAGGCATTGGATGATGTATTCCAAGTGAACTGTAGTAACTATGTGTTTTCAAATCTTCCTGATTTTGAATCAAATTGAATCGGATTTCTTCGAATCAAAAGTGGAGAGAGATGGCTTGCTTTATCACTATACTTGTAGAAGATTGTGTGTCAGAACTTGACAAATTTATGCAACATTGGCTTCAATCAGTACTTAACGCAAACGAAGTGGCTTGAAGTCATTTCATATCTAGACATGCGCTGTGTGAGTTTTGTGTGCACATCGCATGAATGACGAAGAATGGGAGACACTGCTTCAGAAGTTGGATAACATCAACTCAGCCATATTCGCCAAACCTGAGCCATGTACGGAATGCCATGGCGTGAAGACTGTCATCAAGTTGCAAAAGGATAATCGGATGAAAGTGTCAAAACTATCCAAAAAAGACTGTCTGCACTTCAATTGGAGAATATAAGGTCAAAATCAGCTTGAACCTGTGAATATTGTGGCGCTCACGGATATGCCAGTGATTATGATTGTCACTGCCACAAGCATAATTGCAAGATGCGTGAACCAGACAACTTCTGCATCAAGTGTGGATCGCTAACAGTATCTGGAGAGGAAGACTTTTTCTGAAATCACTTGCTCGCCAGCCGTCATAGTGTGCAGACGTGCTTGTATTCAACCATCATACGGACATGTGGGATGTGGAAACATGTTTCAAGGAGAAGTACATGATAACTGAACTGGCACGTTTTGGTTCTGTTCAACAGCAAGTGCAACACTTTAACATCTATTGGGAACTTGCTCATTCAACGCTGAACTTGTCAAACTTACGTGATGATTTCATGAAAGAGTGTGCGCTTTCAGGCATTGGAGCTGAGGAGTTTTAGTGGAAGCAGCATATCACTTTGCTCGATATGATCCAAGACTTTGATGAAGCGAGAGAGGGGTTAATCTATATTGCATGCAGTATAATGGCAGACATTACATTGAAACGATACATTGCAAAAAACAATTTTGTTATTAGCTGTAAAAAAAATGCATATCTATTATTCATTAGCTTAGTGTCCTGCTTGTCAAAATGAAGAGCGTGAAGAACATACTTGTCATTTCACAGGTCTATACATATTGGAATGAAGCTAAATATTATATTCATTTAGATAAAGTGTTAGAAAATGCAAACCAACGTTGTGAAAAATATGGTGTAGATGCTATAAGATTTGATGAATTAAGTAGTTGGTTAGTGTGCATTGAAGATCAATGGACTCCAATTATTCACACTATTGTATCTGTACTTGATTTGTGAAAAAAACTGTAAGATATGTTGATTGAGGTATGAGGTGAAATAAAATGTAATATATGTTGACAAGTGGTTTTCATTTAGTGCTAACATGGCAACGTGGAAAGACTACTTAACCAATATTTACTTTAAACCTGGTCGGCCTGGAGCATTTGCTGGTCCTTACAAACTTTATCACATATTTAAAAACATAGTCAACCAATTATTCATTCCAAAGTAAAAAATGGTTATAGGATCAAGATGCATCCAGTTTACCACAACCTTTAAAATACAGGTTTAAAAGACAGCGTTTCATTACACGTGGTATTGATGACATGTGGGATAATGATTTGGCTGACATGGGAAACATAGCCTCTTAAAATGATGACACCCGCTTTTTATTAGTTGTCATAGATGTGTTTTCCAAATATTTGTGGGTGCAGCCATTACCTAACAACTCACATACCATAGTCATACAAGCTTTACAGAAGATTTTTATGAAACACGTCGAAGACTGCGAACTTTAAGGTCAGATAAAGGAACTGACTTTAAAAACAGATAGGTAAAGCATTTTTGAAGAAAGAGTGAATTCATGCCTATACGACAAAGAATGAAACCAAAGCCAACTTTGCTGAGAGAGTCATTCGTACTCTAAAGGGAATGATGTATCGATATTTCCTGCATAACCAAAGTTATCGTTACATGGACATCCTTCAAGAATTGGTATACAATTACAACCATAGATCTCACGGCTCTCTCCCTAATAAGTATGCTCCCGCAGATTTTCAAAAGGAAAATGAATGTAAAGTGTGTGTATGTAGACAAATTGAAATTGAAACCAAAGAAGAAGAAAAACCTTACAAATTTAAAATTGGTCAACATGTTCGCATTTCTCACATGAAATACATGTTTCAATGAAAGAAACACACATTCAAAAATGAAGCATCCATTCACATGTTTGGTCTCTGGACCTACAGGCAGTGGTAAAACTTCTCTGGTAAAGAAAATTCTAGAACAAAAGTTAATTAAACCCTCTCCAAAAATCATTTTATGGCGCTATGCAGCAGATCAGCCTTTGTACAAGGGAATGAAAGGTGTGGAATTTTACCAAGGCATACCAGACGACATTGAAGAGCGCTTTAATGCGAAAAAAAACTTACTCATCATAGATGACTTAATCACCAAATGTCATAGTGATGAGCGTATGACACGCCTCTTTAGTGTTCTCAGCAGCCATCAAAATCTCAGCATTAATTTTATTGTGCATAATTTATTCCAACATTGTAGAGAAATGCGAAATATTAGTTTTAATACACAATACATCATTCTGTTTAAAAATTCTAGAGACAGTCAACAAATAAGTACATTAGCGCAACAAATGTATCCTGGAAGACCTCAATTTATCACAGAAGCCTATCAAGATGCTAGCAGTAAACCTCATGGCTATTTATTCATTGATTTAAAGCCAAAGGCAAATGATCAACTGCGTATTCGTACAGGTATTTTACCAAAAGATTCACATTATGTATATGTTAATAAAGTAGCGTATGAACAAGAACCAAGTCACTTGACCATTCGCAGCCAAGATGTCTAAACCTATTCAAACTAACCAGCCTTTTCGTCACGTGTTCGCTCGCAGTGGGCCTAAACGACTTAAATCCTTGCTACAGCAAGCTTCTAAGGAGGAATTAACTAGCTTGTTTGAAATTTGTTTAAAATATATTGCGAGGACATTTACCGTTAAGCTCAAAAAGTTATAAGGAATTCAAGCGTGAGCGTCATACCCTACGCACTCTAGCAGATAAGAAGATATCACTTCGAAGAAAAAATCAGTTGGTTAATCAGAAAGGAGGATTCATTGGAGCTATTGCTAAATTTGCATTACCCTTGTTAGCTCAGTTGTTGTTAAAATGAAACATACTTTAAAAATGGTATTCATTCCTGAATATAAATATAAAATGTTGTTGGAAAAGAAGGGAAAAGATGGTGGAATCAAAACGAAAGTCAATTAACTTTTACGTGGGAAATGAACTCGTGAAAGGCAATGGAAATGTCCCAACTTCTTGGTCGTCATTTACGAACAATTCAGTCACAACAATGAAAGTCTGCTGCATCATCTGACACAGCAAAATCAGAAAAGTCGCAACAGTTTCTAAGCTATTTTCAACCTATTTATCATTGAAAACTAACACAACTTCTGGCAGAACTTAAGAAACATGGTACGAGATGCACAGATAAAAATGAACTTGCATTGAAAACTGGAGATGTCATTGAAAATTCCAACATTATTGATGTTTTGAAAGAAGCATTGGTTGCTACAAGAAGAAAAGAGCCACGTGAATCACCTCAGTGTTGGAAGCAGTTTATTGAAAGATCCTGGACATAGCAGGTAAAACCTGTAAAATACTCAGGAAGACGTGTCAAGAGACAGAGGCGGAAGAGTCCACTGAGGAAAAGCTGGGGGAGTGACGCAGAAAAAGAAAATTTGTAAATACACACATACTAGAGGAAATTGTGGACGCTAATATCCCAAAAGCTGTTTTTGGCAAAAAGACAACTCGTGAAGATATTACAAAAGAGATAAAACAGCGTCAACAAAGGCTGTTTCCAGAAAGATGGGAAATATTTTAATATGGTTTAAAGAATTATGGTGTTGTTGTAAAGAAAATGAAAATAGAAATAATATTGCTTTAACAATTAGGTGTGTAAGTGCTTGTTGTCAAAGAGAAGTAATAGATCATGCAGAGAGTGTGGATGACGTGAGCCAGACATGAAGTAATGTAAATGCACATCCAGTCTATCACATCACATAAACGATTTAGTCATCATGGAGTCAACAAGTTTTTACATTTCTTTTACCCAGTAATGCTAGTATGAACTATTATCCTACTAATGAGGCTTCTACTTATCAAAATCTGAAAGGAAAATATGAAGCGGCCTTAGCTGAAGTTCAATATCCACATACATGGACAACCATGAGACATGGAATGGAATATTACATTCAGTATCGGAAATCATTAGATGATGCGCTTCAACAAGTGACCATTCCATATGGTTACTACAGATCCATACAAGAGATATGTAATGCAATAAATCAAGAATTACAACTATCAATAGATGCAAACTCTATTCGGTTAAAGTATGATAAAATTAGACAAATGGTTTTTGTTTTTTTTTTAGAAATGATTATCATAAAGTCTTTTCTACTGGATTAGCTGAAATTTTAGGATTTATACCAGATCAGATACCAAACAAGATTTATTCCACCCAGACAATCTGGCTCTGCTGAACATAAAGCAGATGTGAACAGGGATTTTACACACTTTATGTGTACTGCAGTATTTACGAACCACAAGTTGTTGGAGATTATTATGTTCCTTTGCCACGTTCTGTTCCCTTTGAAGGTCATGATGGTGATATTATCATGAAAAAGTATGGTGAACCCCATTATGTTCCTGTGAACACATCAAAATTTGACACAACAGAAATGAATATTAAGGATGATACAGGTCATAATGTTTCATTTCTAACCGGGAAAGTCATATGTAAACTTCATTTCCGACAAAACGCGTTATGAAAGCATACAGACACGATCCATCTGCATACGCAACCATTTTCCTCATCAAGTGGGAGGGGATTTGCCAGGATTCAAAGGAGCGGGAATGCAATATGGTGATGGAATTGGTTCAATTCTGGCATCATTTGCTCGTAAAGCTGTTCCACTGCTTAAGGCAGGAGCTAAAATTGTTGCACCACATTTTAAAAAGGCTGTAAAAAATGTCGCGAAAGATGTTACTGGCCCAGTAGCACAGTATGTGATTGGCGATGTGTTAGGAGGACAAAAGAAAGTGTAACCGACAAAACGTGTCAGAAGACGAAAGACAACGAGAGGGTTAACATCAACAAAATAAAAGAAAATATATCTTTTGAAAATGTCTTTAATTCATGATCATTCTTGTGAATGTAGTCTTTCTCCATGATAATGGTTCCGCATACCCCCAACTCAAACTGCTGTAGAAAAAAGTTATAATGTAGACTATCAACCACTCACTACCATTAGAGAGGGTGCTCCAATAGAATTTTATATTCCTGCAAGTACAGAAGAATATTTAGTTTTAAAGAACAGTAGATTTCATATTGTATGCAGTATTGTAAAGGTTGATGGAACAGCGTGTTTTGTAGATGATAACGTATCATGCATCAATGATTTGTTTAATGGGTTATGGTCTCATATTGAATTATTTCTGAATGATCAATTGATTTCACATAGTAACAATACTCATGGCTATACCAGCATTATATCCCACCTGATCCTTGATTCAGAAGAAGTCTAAATTCTGAGCGCTCTATGCCCCTATATATAAAGATACTGCTGGATCAATGAATGCGCATGAGGCGAAAAGACCCAATCATGAAAAGTATATAACAGGTTTTCATGTAAATCTTGATGGTGGTGAACTACCTGAAGCGGGAAATAATGGTTTACATAATCGTTATTTGTATACGCGTCTAAATATGCCGTGCGTTTATTCTTACAGGTGCTTTAAGGGTAGATTTGTTTGAGCAGAATCGTTATCTTCCCAGTGGTGTCAGTATGAAATTGCGTTTGTATAGATAAAAAGATGAATGTGTAGTAGTATTGGCTGCAAAGAATGGTTTTAAAGTAGACGTGAAAGATACATTTTAACCATTCGCAAAGTGAGGACTAGTCCAGGTATTCAGTTAGGACATACAGATGCATTGATGAAAACTCCTGCCAAGTTTCCTATTACCATTATTATGGACTGGTTCATAATGAATCCTTTGCTGGATCAGTGTTGAGAAATCCATGCAATTTTGAACATTTTGATCTTAACTTTACACTGATGGTGAACCAGTCCTATCCAAACCTCTCAAGCTTAACATACATCGGAACAAATATCTTGACGCTTTTGAAACTCTTTACAAATCTTTTGATAGATTGAATGGTGAGAAAAGTTCCATTATAAAACGGGAAGATTGGCCTAGAGGTTATGCTTTATTTTCTTTTGACTTAACACCTGATTATGATGGTTATGATCATTACGCGCTTATCAAGCGTGGAAACTTGCGGCTAGAGATGAATTTTGCTGGTGCCTTGCAAAATACAGTCAATGTGATAGTCTATGCTTAATTTGACAACATCATTGAAATAAGTGCAACTTGCAATATTCAACTTGACTACCAGTCATGAACACGAAGCAGATAGATGCCATATTGACCCATGATGTCATGACAAAAGACTTATTCCACGGAGTATTCCCTATGGATCAACTACCAACATTACACCAAGGAGCCCATGTCATCAATACAGACGATGATGACGAACCTGGTGAACATTGGGTTGCCATGCACTTTGACAAAGTTGTGGACTATTTTGACTCTTATGAACTTGCACCTATAGATAATCGTTTAGATTACTTAGTTTTTAAGTAATGACTATGTGTATAATTCCATACCATTGCAACAGCCCATTTCCAATACTTGTGGTTTTTATTGTGTATGTTATATATTACATAGAGCTAGAGATCATAATATGTTTGATATTGTAGATGTATTGAGAAGAAGTGATGGTGATTTTGTGGTAAAGGATTTTGTATATAGACATTATAAACCATTATTTCATTGATGTTGTATTAGTTGTGTTAGTTAAAATGTGGTTATTGTCAATATCATTTATTATGAATAAAAACAAGACAGTTGTACACACGTTTTCTTTTTATTGTGTTACAATAATATTTTTTGCATTCTTTTTTATTCAACATATAGCATCAGGAATTATTCACATTTCAAAAACTTCTTTATTCCAACTCCATAACTCCATTTTAACACCTATTTTGCAAATACATTGATAAATGAATTACAATATAAATTAACATATGTATCATAGACATTATACATACGTTTGTATATGCTATGAAAAGTTACATAACTTTCAAGTCCTTTTTTAATTCAAGCGTCAGGTTCTTTCCGATCCAATGCTTGTAACAGAGCGTACCATTCCAATGTGTTGAGAGTGATGTAGTCATATCGTTCTGTAAGCTCGTCATATAGGCGAAATTATACAAACACGTCTAGGCATTTCTCAGTCACGCGCACTTCTAAATCATATGAGAATATAAGTATAAAACCAGGTATCCTCAGCTTCCCTATATGGTCCTCCAACACGGATTGTTCATCAAGCGATAATATGATGTACTTTCCAAAATGTTTCAGCACAATGTCATCACATAAGTTTCTGTAATGGGTTCATAATAAGATAAAAAGTCTTCCATCTTGTTCAACAGTCAGATCAACTATGAGCTGGCTCCTTGTCTGCGAAGGAATTTTTATGCTCGCAAGATGGTGAAGAATGGATGTTGTATGACCTCTAGGGATCGTAAGACTGCGCGCCATCTCTTCATATAAAAGTCAATTAATGCTGTAAATTGAGTATCCGGCACAACTCCATTATAATCCTCTGAATAATCCTCTAAAGATTTTTCCAGAATCTAACACGTATGTTAGAATTATGTCCAATCACTATCACTACAACATTATTTTCAAGTTTGCGTTTTAAACCCAGGTACTGCCAACGGTATGTTTTTAAAGTCTTTCCACACTTCAAGTTTAAACCGATACTCAGAATTTATAATAACTTCATTCAAATCACTCACGGCGAAATAAGCACCACCGTTAAACACTAATGCGTTAATGATTACAGTACGTACACTTTGCGAAGTGTCTCCTTGTCTCTGAAGCCCTTTATCCACTTCTTTCACCCGCTTCTTCAATATTTTCCATTCAGTTATTGTCAGCAAACTACCCTGTTTCGTCGGACGGTTTATCCAGTCCCCTCATCTCTCAGGTACTTGCGAATGTTCACCACTCCTTCATTGCTTTGTTTCATAATTTTAATGTACTTTTCATTTCCTAGAGAAAGCATTCTCTCCCACCACTGTGGTGGTGATGTCTTTACTTTCAATTTCTTGACGGTGGTAGGATTTTTTACTTTTAGTTCTTGACCGTATCAGCAAGAGTATCCATATCAGTTGCAGATCTCTTACGATTTCCAACTTCCATGTTAACGGTTCAATGTCCGCACCTCAAATAACTCTTAAGTTGAAGAGTCTCCCTTTTTATAATGTCGTCTTGTAATGTCTATCTGCTAAGGTGGAATAGCCATCATTCAGCACGTGTCGCTTGTCGTCATATGCGGAGAGGGCTACTTTCCTCAACTTCTCCGAGAAAAGCTGGTGGTCATGATGTGTCTTGTAGCTGTCGTTTGAGTTTGCTTGAGCAAACTGTCTCTATACTGCACATGTTTTATGCGTGTTTGACAAGCTCGAATAATGCCTTTGGCCGTATGTTTTTCTTTCCCACCATACATTAAACTGTACATTTTCGGTCGTCCAACAAACTCTTCAATGGAGATGCCTGCCGTCTCATCCTTTATTTTCACAAATTTTTTTTAGTTTTTGTTGGAATGTAGGAAATGATCTGACGGATCACTTGTCACTTGTGTCAAACAAGTCAGCATCTTGCTGCATATCCTTGTAGATATCTTCCGTTTCTATGTCATAACATAGACTGTCAGTGTCGCTTTGGGATCCTTGATCATAATGTAATTGAAATGAAAGTCAAACATAAGCACCTTGCTGAGGTCAAGAATGGTGCAACCAACTTGAATGGGTTTATTCAGAAGCAAATCCACTTTGCCAAACACAGAATTATTCATCAGTTTGAAGAAGTCTTTCTCAAACGGGTTCTTAGCCAATTTTCTCTTTTCCGTGTTCAAGGTAACGTATTTCACCAACCACTTGTTCTGTTCAAACATGATAGCACAGTGCACTTTGATGACTTTCAACCCCAGTGAGACGTACTGCTGCAAATTCCTATAATGAAGCACATATTCCTTCTTGTTGCTTAGGTTAGGAATGAGTTTTTCACTAGGTTTATCTTTCATGTTCGGATCTATCCGTAACTTCTGACTGTATTCTGACAATTCTCCTACTTTGACGCATTTCCGTTCTGGTGCCACTGGGTAGTTATTATGGTGATCATGGATTGAATGTGGGTATTATAAATCCACTTCTAAAATGTATCCAATGTCGTCATCTTCAGCCACATTTATGAAGTTGGTGGATTCTTGCTCGCTCAACCACATAAATCCACTTCGCCTCATGCTTTGCGACATGGCCCAGACATACAGGTTTTTTGCGTCCAGGTAGATCAGGTAGTTATTTAGCATCTCAGAATTGTAATCTGACATGTAGTGGATATTTGCTTTCGCGTAAGCCTTGTTCAACCATTTGGCACATGTCAATGTCAGTGATTAATTCCAACTTCACCTTTGTCGCTTTTAACATAGCATCCCACGACAATCCTGGCGCTGTTTATTAATGAGCAGGATCCAATTCATATGTGTTGATGCATACTTGACGAACATTTTCAAACACGTCAGCCAGCAGCAGCCCATCTGATTTCAGGTACAGGTCATGGCATTCACCGAATGTGGTACAGTTGAATGTATCCCACACCTGAGCATGCGCATAATCCTCGTCGCTGATTCCCTCTTCACTAAGCTGACTGTAAAAGTTGTCCTTAGATGGGAGCTGTGTTTCAGCAAACTTGGATGGTTCGTCCACGTAGTCATATGGGTACACTTCCTTTCTCAACAACAAATCTGGCTGGTTACTATCATGGATGTAACTAGTCATGTTGTAGAAATTCTCTTTCCCTTCTGCCGCAAGGTTGGATGCAACTTCTGTAGAGAGCTATTCATAAACTGAAAGCTGTCTGCAAATTTTAGATTGCCCATGGTGAAAGCTATATATTTCTCAATGGTGTTGGGAATGACAGTAATTGCTTCATCTTTGAATTTTCCAATTTCCTCCATGATCAGATGACTGTCATAGCCACACAGGAATGATAAAAGAATCTTTATCCTCTGCTTATCCTTTCTAAGTCGAAAATGTAGGTTATATTCATTATGCGCTGCTACGCGGGATTTACCATGGCAAATGTAACAATCGATGGCGTTCTTAAAATTCTCTTAGTCCTCATGGGTCATCACCATGCCCTTTGGCAGCTCTAAGCCACGCACAATATGATCACGCTCGTTGACCATGTAGTCTAAAAAGACTTTCACTACATTGTCTTCTCGATACATGACCGGTGCATGTGTTTCGCACTGGCTGACAACCACATAGGCAAAACTGTTTGGACGATGATGCTGATACCTGTCATGTTTTTGCGTGAAACATTCAAAGTCGGCATAAATGACAAAAGGTGCTTGCTGTTGTTTAACCACATTCTTGAACTTGATGATAGGTTCGTGGGAAATGACAAACGTTGTGCTCCATGCTTGCCACACAAGTCACGATGCTCATCTAAAAGATCTTGCCGTATAAATCCGTGAAGAGAGTTGAAACAATAAAAAGCTGCTCCATCATACATTGATCTATATGCCATAGGTCTGCTGAAATTCTTGATTAAGCAGTAATGCCTTTTGCTACCACTTCTAATGAGAAGTAAGTTGATTTATCTAGCACTAACGTTTCGGATAAGTTGTATCGGAAAAACTACACCTTGCTCATATCCAAACACGTAGATGTACATATCATTCTCCTTTTCAAACTTTGAAATGTCAGTAATAAGCGTCGGAAATGTCATGCCCTCTACCTTTAATTCGTTCTTAAATCTTCTGTATTGATTCACACGAGCTCTGGTTTGGTGTTTGTTGAAGGGTGAAGGTGAGCCAAACGGACCATAAGAAACGCTTGTTGTCTTGATTCTCAATGTTTAAAACACCCTTTGTATTCTTCACTTTCTTCGGTAGTGGGATAAAACTGCTTGCTTCCCCCAGGCGCTGACGTAGCTGTATGTACTTCATTGTACAGTATGTTATCCAGAAACCAGCCAGAGCCTTGTCGCTCATGTTCGTCAAACTTAGTAAGCAATTCTTTATAGGCTGTTGGCATGTCCTGTTCAATAAATGCATTATCCACCTGTTCTATCATGACACCTTCTGCATTTGGCGTCATTTTCTTGAAGCGGGCATGCACTACAATGTACCATTTCATTGCATGTTCTAAGGTCTCCAGTAAATGTGTTTCGATACGGTTCTCTTGCTGTCGCATTTCAAGCAGTAAATCCGTTCCATTGTCGGGCTCAAACCATTTTTCCTGTGCGTTTTCAACCAGACTAACCCTTCTACCGCTCCCTACTTGTCCCGTCTTTTGCCTCTTTGCAGTTTGAGCATCATGAGGTGGAGTGTATTTATGCGCCTCAAACACATCCAATGATAGAAATATTACATTGCATCCATGGCAGAGGACTGAACTGCGTTCAGTCTTGTTCCATCTTTGCTTCATTCTGCCGATCAGGCTCTTCAAGAGCACTTTTCACTACAGTTCTCATCTCAGCTTGAGTACAGATATGTGCCTCTAACAATTCCACAGATGGAAATGTATTACAATCATGGTAGAGGAATGGTGAGTCTGAACTGTCAGCCATTGTTGTTGCCACATCAATTGCTTGAACTGATACGCTGAAATGTGTTCTTTTATACCACTCCAAGTTCCTTATATCAGATGATAAACTCAGTTCTAACATGTCTTAAGACAGATGTTGTAAAATTTCCCAAGGGATGGAGGGAGGGGGGTCAAAAAACCAAAAATGTTCAAAATCGTCTGGAACAGATGAATAGGCTGAAATCACAAAATTTTCCCTGGACGGGGGGGAGGGGCGGGGTCGAATAACCAAAAATGTTCAGAATCGTCTGAAACGGATAAATATGCTGAAATCGCACATTTTTCCTACCGAGGGGGGTTCCTCACATAGTGTGTCCTGGGGGGGGGGGGGTCGGTCAAGGTCAATCTTAGAGGAGAGGGGGTGTCGTAGAACTGTCATTTCCTTACTACTAGATCTATTGCTCATGTTTCCGGTAATTCTTGGTGAATCATAATATAGAAAGGAAGATACTAATATCCGTTTCCCTTATTCCCCAATTGCAAGAGAGTGAGGCCATATACCTGGCATCAGTTAAGGACTCAGTAAGAAACGTTGTTTTTCGCCAATATTTCCTGTAATTCTTGGCATAGCACCAAAAATTTAAATAAATAAGATAGTGGTCAAATGTATTACATTCCTCAGATTAGTTAAAATATTAATGAATAATTTGATTTTTAGTTAATGTCAAATTTCAGTTAATCACCAAAAACTAATAACAACCAGGTCGGTACTATTATAGGTTATATCCAATCAAAATATCAAGAGGGTAAGGATTTGTACGTGACGTCAGTTCAGATTCTGCTGTAAAAGAATTGCTTTAGACAATATTTCAGGTAATTTTTTGGCAAACAGTCAAAAGAATATTCTGGGGAATAAAAAAAGTAATACCCAGATCGGTATTCACGTTCCTGCTTTTATTCAAAACTTCAAGAGAGAAAGGTTTTATACCTGGCATCGGTCAAGATTTCAATAAAAAATGTTTTTTCGCCAATATTCCAGTTTCGGACTAATATCCTTTTCTGTTGCCAAAACTTGATAGAGCCAGGTAGGTCCCGTTACCCGTTACATATAATCAGAAGCTAAAGAGAGTAAGGCGGTATATTTGTTGTCAGTTAAGAATTCAGTGAGATTCTTTTTGACAATATTTACGAACCTCGAACAAAAATAGCAACGTTACCACCACCGTTAGTTTTTTTATTATCACTTCATTTCAGTATATACTTTTAACTCATACATAACAAGTTATAGCATCGCAACCATAGTGACAATTTTTTTGGTGCTATTAAGGAGAACAAGTGCTTTTTATACCCTGGTCAAATACTTTCCAATCAACTGAACTCAAGTTTCAGTTGAGCAGTTGACAAAAAGAATGAACGTTTTACAAAACAGTATATTAGCAGGTGTTGAAAACAGAAAAAAAGGCGCAGACAAAAGAAAATAAAGCCAACTATATCAACTGGTCAATTTTTCCTTAAGCTCTGCATATAGATATATTTGTTTTGTTAAAATTCGTTCAAAATATACTTTAGATTTTAGAATGTTAAGGCATTAAAAAAGTACATTCTCTACTTTTAAGTGTGCAATGTTGAATAAATAATCTTGCTTGTAGAAGAATGAAATCAACCATATAACTCCTCTCCCAATAGTGTCATTCTGTTCGACAGAGCGATATTAACGTTTATCATAGTGTTATTATTTATAAAATTTTCTAATTATTTTCAGAATAAAGTTAAATTTCAACAGAGGATAAACATGCATGATATCATTCTTCACTTTACAATTCTGATAATTCTAAGCGACCGTCGGGTAAAATTTTGCGACTATATAATTTGATACATAGTTTTTATGCATAATTTTATAGTTTAATATACCGTCCCTTACCAAAGATTTGTTTAAATTTACAATCAGTCATATATATATATTCATTTTCCACCTCTCTATACAGCATGGTGAGGCTTCCTAACTAGGTTGCAATATATTAATTTTGAGCATATTTTGGATAAGGCTGAGTTATAAAATTTAGATGTAAACATAATATCAACATCTTTTTAACTACTTTTAATATTTTTTAATCTAGTGCCAATACACTTTTCCATTTTTGCGGAATTGCTGCCATCAAGCTGAATAGATTTAAGACATTTATTTTACAATCAAACCTCTTTTTTATTTCTAGCCGTAACATGATGGATCCATCCTTATTTGTTATATCTAAAATATGCAATATTTTCTTGGTATATAATTCTTTTAAAAATACCGATGAATTTCCTATTTAGATATGCTTGTACCATAAGCATTGATTTAGTATATCCACAGTTGTGACCCGCTCAGATTTTGCACTAAACCAACAATGAAAAAATTCTTTATAAAAATCTTGCATTCCGAGGTGTAGTTTTTGGGGTTTAGAGAAAGAGACAGAATTTCAGGAAATCTTTAGAGTCTGGCAAGTACTCCAGAATAAACTCAATATTGAAAGATTTCGTGAGGTTAAATAGTCTTTTTATTACATAATTGTTTGTGCCTTCAAAAAGGAGAAATAATCTAAATGCCTTAAGCCACCGTCTTTATAGTCTTGAATAAGGACTGGTCTTTGCCACTCCATATAAAGTTTTCTATGAGATATTGTATTTCTTCGGTAAACCAAGGTGGTGTATAAAGAGAGTTGCATATATAATTTTTGGTAAGGCTAAGTTTTTATTATTGTGTTTTTCCGCTTAAAGTCACGTGAAAATATTTCCAACGTTGCAAAGTCCATTTAAAATTCTTGATTTTGTCTTTAAGATTAATATTATATATGGTGTCCACATCGTTGAAGTATCGTATTCCCAGAGATTTCACGTCACCTGTTGTCCATTTTAAACTAAAGGATTTCCATTTATGAAAGTGTATCTTAGGCCTACCTATTTGTAATATTTCAGACTTCTCAAAATTAATTTTGAGCCCTGAATTAAAACAAAATAAAGTTAATACATGCATATATAATTTTTGGTAAGGCTAAGTTTTTATTATGGTGTTTTTTCTTATTTTTCTGCAATATTACAACCAATTTTTGGCGATTCGACAAACAGGTATTCGCCATGTATGTAGTCATTTCTGCTGTATTTGTCAAAAATTTCAAAATATTATGGCCATATATCAAGCGTTAGAAAACATATTAGGAAAAAATTAACTTAGCGCCAATATTTCCTGAAATTTCGGCGAATCGCCAAAAAAGGCTTTTAAGAAAATTGCCTTTTGGCAAATATTTCGGCCAATTTTTGGCGCCAGAAAAAATTGCCAGGTCGCTAACAATGTCCCCTGCTTCAACCAAAATTTCAAGACATTCAGGCTAAAAACCAAACTGAAAAGCGTATGTATGCACATACTTATGACAGGTGCTTTAGTCCCTGATTCTGTAGAAGCTGAGACTAATGACGTAACTGAGGGACGGACAAGCAGACACAATGGCGAATGCGGATTATAATACCCATTTAGTCATATTCTGTCAAAAAGGTACAAATAGGCGAGAAAAAAAACAAAATCACAACTAGACAGCCTGGTTACTACGGGGCGCCGCTCTACGTTATTACAAAAACCTTACATTGTTGTTGTTGTAGAACAAGTAATGACTATAAACCCTTTCATACATGTTTGATAAAAATGGATCATATGCTTAAAATCCCAATACTATCTACTTTTACTTCTGTTCACACGTAACGACCTTTGGGCCATGCAAATCCTTTATTAGACTTAATGGTGTTCGATTTAATGGCGAATGGTGGTACACAGTTTGTTTTTGCGCCAAACTGAATCGTACAACAATACTATTTTCAATTACAACACGATCTGTTTTGGAACTGCCTGTTTTTTTATCCGCATCAATGACCCGCTCGGTTAAACCCCTCCCCAGCGACCCCCAGCGATCTGCCAATCCCCATACACCAGTGGCCTTCGGGGAATCCCCCACCCCTCCTATCCATACATCCGTTTTTTCATTCTTTTGTTGATAATTTATTCAGATTGTTCTACACTTTTCTGGCGTTTTTTTAAATTGTTTATAAACTGTTGTCTCTCCCTCCTCCGCCCCAATGACGAGTCTTTTATTTAACAAAATTATGCACATTATTGGCAATTACCATCATGGTCATGGCAAGCAATCGGAAGTTGACAATTGTTTGGAATACGTTCAGAGAGAGAGAGACAGAGAGAGAGGGGGGGGAAGAGACAGAGAGAGAGAGACAGAAAGAGAGAGAGTGATTCTGAGCATATTTTCGACCCTTTGGTCGAGTCATCGCAGTTGAAAGGTTTGACGCTTGGCATAATTAATTTCCATAATTTAATTCTTGACTTATAACAACGACTAATTTTATAACTGCACCTATGTGATGCTCTTTAACACCTGCCACCGGTTTTTTTAGGAATAATACTGATTAACTTTAATTCAATACACACAAAACTTAGTTCAATAAATCGCCGATTCCTCAAGCTTGTTACGTGCGTGCCTGCTGTGCCTGTCGAGGGAAAAGACTAGAAACGCAACTCACATTGGATCCCTCATTTATATCATTCCTTGATATCATGCCAATTAATTCCTCACAAATTTGTAAGTCATAACCCTTATGAGTCAAGCACTACAATAGTTTGCTCTGCTCCGTGAAGAGCATAGCAAACTATTGTAGGGGAAGTCACAACAATGGAGACATATCTTCGTATCCTTTAGCTATATTTCAGTGCATATATCGACTCCCCCTTAGCCTAAAGCCCGTACCGCCAATTGGCGTATTCTCATGGACCTACACACTCTGTTGGTCGTTTTTCTTTTCAAACGTCAACATCAAGCACTTCTTATTTTTATAAAACTTTAATGGATACGATGATACCACGATGAACACACCCGTTCTCGTCCGATGACGTAAGTTAAGCAGCGTCGGGCTCAGTTAGTACTTGGATGGGTGTTTGCCTGCGAATACCGGGTGTTGTAGGCGTTTTTCACTATGAAAAACCGCCTTTGCTATTTCATTGTGGCAGGAAAACTGTTATGTCACTCTGAAAAGATTTTCTTTGCATTTACCTCATTGAGCATGCAATGGGCTTTCCTGACTCTATTAAAACCTTTTGTCAGTATTTGATACTAATTAATTGAAAAAGTAATTAATTAGTGTTACTAGTGTAAAAATAATTCATTAATATTACATTAAAAAATTAATGTGATATTTCATTCTAAATGCTGTACTATTTTATCAAAGAAATTTCACATGCATTGCCATGGAATTTAACCTGGTTAGCATTTATAGCATTTGAATATGTCCAGATGGCTAGCTACTACCACAGGAGATAAATTTCAAAATGTATTAAATTATGACCAAGAACCTCAAAGTCACGCAGTACCAATTCTTTGTCGTCGTTTTGGCCCAAAGGGTTAAAAATGAGCTCAAAATCACTATATATCTAACCGTTTTTGAGATGATAGTCAACTTCCGGTTTTTTCCTTGACCGTAACCGAGAAAGTTAAGTTCAATGAGTACCTCTCATGCAACGTTTTTATAATCAAAGGGTCGAAAATGAGCTCAAAATCGCTCTATCTCTAACCGTTTTCGAGATAATAGACAACATCCGATTTTTGACCTTGACCGTGACCGAGAAGGTTGTTTAAGCCCAAAGGCTCGAACATGAGCTCAAAATCGCGAACCGTTTTTAAATTATTATTATTATTATATTATTATTATACGTAATACTTTTATAGCGCACATATCAAGTGTTCATGTCGTTTTACAATACTGTCAGTAAAAGGAATATAGTGTTCTAAAATACTATAGCTATATAATAATACTGTCGATGATGCTGATGATGTTAAAATTTATCCGTAAACTTCAATAGAAAGGTGTCTTCAGATGTTTCTTGAAGGTTACCAACCAGTTTATACAACGAAGTGACTTAGGTAAACTGTTCCATGACCGAGGAGCTACCACACTAAAAGAGCGATCTCCAGCAAACTTAATATTTGATTTTCGCTGTACTAAAATAGGTCCATTTTCATTAAGGCGAGTCGATCTGACGGGTTTATGCAACTGAATGAGTTCCTGTATATAAACTGCAGTCATATTATGCCTGGCTGTGAATGTCCAAAACAGGATTTTATACTTAATCCTCGAGCGCACGCTCAAACAATGTAGCGATTTCAGCGTATCCGCGTTCTTTTCAAACCAGTATCAGCGTTCTTTTCAAACCAGTAATAAGCCTCCCTGCACTGTTTTGTAGGCGTTAGAGCATGCCCAAACTTGTCTCTGGTATATCATACAAAAGTGCGTTTGCATAATCCATACGCGAGAAAATCGTGGCATGTACAAGTGTTTTTGTTGCAGAGTCTGTTAAATATCGGCGCAGTCTGTACAACTGGCGGAGATGAAAGTAGCCAGACTTCACTACTTCATTTACATGCGAATGCATTTTAAATTCTGCATCGAATTGGGTACCTAAATTGCGAACTTTACTTTTTGCTAGAATAACATCATCTCCAACTAGTAATGAGTTCACATTCACCTTCTTAATTTCTTGTGTTGTTCCAAAAATGATGAACTTAGTCTTTGACTGATTCAATTTGAGCTTATTTGAAGTCATCCAGTCAGATACAGGTGCGACGGTGGTCTCTATATGCGCCACTGCATGCTTTTGCGAGTTGATGCTGTTCGGATTTGCAGCTTTATAGAGCCGCGAATCATCAGCAAACAGATGAAACAAAACCTCATGCAGCCGCAATAGGTCACCAAGTTCACAGGTGTAATATGTATCCATGCGAGGTCTCATACCAGATCCTTGTGGAAGTCTTGTGGAAATCCGGTTTCTAGTGGCACTGGATCAGATAGTGCATTATCGATTTCTACTTGCTGAGTTCGTTCAGAAAAGGTATGAACGAAACCAGTCCAGAGCTTTTCCAGTTATGTGAAAACCGCGTTTAAGTCGATTCATTAATATGTCATGGTTTCAGGTGTCGAATGCGGCACTTAAATCTAGAAGGGCAAGTAATTCAATTTTCTGGTCATCCGGTGCCGTAAGAACGTCATTCTGTACCTTAATTAACGCGGATTCTGTGCAGTGATTTTGCTTATGTGCGGAGTGGAGAGGTTCTTCGAGATTTTCGGATTTTGTATGTGCGTTCATTTGTTCAGCTTCTGCTTTTTCAATTACCTCAGGCACTAAAGGCAAGTTTGAGACTGGTCGGTAGTTACTAAATTCCTCAAGGTGGGAATTTGGCTTTTTGATCAAAGGTGTGACCAGTCATTTTTGTAAAGGCGCGGCATCTGTCCCAGTTCCAGTGACTTGTTTACTATTTCACCTATAACTGGCAATACAGCCTCTGTTATCGGTTTAAGGAGCGACGTGGGTATCGGATCCAACGAGCACTGTTTATTAGGTGATTTTCTCACCAACGTTATGGCCTGCTGTTTTGTCAATTGTTTGAAGAAACTGAAATATGTAGGATCTGGTTTGACATTTCCGACTGTGGAATCGCAAGTGCTTCTTGATTCGTGAAAGCCCTCGTTAATTTTCTCAATTTTTGTTTTGAAATAATCAGCAAATTGGTTGGCTAGGTCAGAGTTTGGAATGCCCATTAGATATGGCTGTCCTTTAGAAATCGGTCTATCGTTTACGGCACATGAGGTCAAATGTAATGTCTTCACGTTCACGGCTGGATATAATGTCCACTGATGTTCTTATATAAATCTGTCATTTTGTTCAACATTTTGGCTTCCTGCAGGGGGTATTGATTTGTCAGGTAGTAACAAGGTTCAAACATTTTCTAGTTACTGTGCATATTGCTATGAAATCTTTGATCCCATTTATATTGGTATTTTATTTCTCAAAGAGGTAATTCAGAGGTATTATTAACCTCATATTGAGCACGTAGATCAAACTGAACATGAAAAGTGTAAGTGTAAAGTGTACATACAGTGAGCGAAATAGCGAAATAGAACGTTCACAAACTCTGAAACAACAGAAAAGATATAAGTGTTCGCTTTATAATTATTATTGAACATTAGATTAATTGTCTAATGTTATTACATCTGGGTGTTATTACGCCTGGATGTATATTATTGTGGTTATAACATTAAAAGTTTATTGCAATTAAAATATTTTTATTCTTAAATTCCTAAAATATCACGTGTCGTGTTTTAAGTTTATGAATGAGTAGATTCATCTAACATAAAATATACACAATGTAAGCGTGATTAACTAAGATAATAATGTAATGCTACACATGGCAATATATAAAGGAAAATGCAAAAGGTAAAATCGTTGCTGAAAGCTGCGGTAATTAAAATCATAGTAGTTAGTTAGGGGGTCAGGTGGCCGAGCGGTCTAAGGCGCTCGACTAGCCAGGCAAGTATGATCTCGAGGTCGTGAGTTCGAGCCCGGCTTGCGGCAGATTTCGTAGTTTTACACATGACAAAGTGTCAGGCATCCTAAGGCTCACCAACAGACCATGCATGTTATGATTACTAATGGGCAAATCAAAAGATGTATTTGTAATGTGTTTATAGGTTATTCGTCTGTCATACACTGCAAATGTACCCACAGTGCAATGACCATATAGGGTTAGGTTATGTATATTCTATAATATATTGTGTAGTGTTAAAATGCCCAGTAGCAATTCCATGTATGGTTTGTCTAATAAAAATGATTGGGTTTAATACGTAGTATATTTGGACATTGTAAACTCTAAGCTAATGAGCTATGTGCAGCGCTTTGGAATAAAGCACTATATAAGAACCAGCTATTATTATTATTATTATTATTATTACTATTATTATTATTATTATGGATACTAACATCCTGACATCTATTTATTCAATTTATATTAGCTGTCAATCAAGTGTGTGCTGCAGTAAGCAGCTAATAATTAAAAAGAATATAGCACTGTAACAATATAATCTACATATAACTTCAATCCCTAAAGTTTCTGTTGTATATAATGTAACTTGACTGAAAAAAGAAGTTATTGGATGGATTTGTGAGATTACAGATAATTCACTTACTGAAAGGGCTTAGTGTCTCACACTACTTGTGTCTTATCCATAGGAAATATATACTTCTATGTGTTTGTTTAATGTTATATTATTGAGCATTGGAAGCTTTGTTATGACCTCATTACAACTGGTGGTAAAGGACAACAAATATTTTCTTGATTGTAAAATTAAGTATTGCTGTAATTATTGGAATAAAAATTCAATTAATGTAAAATATGGCCCGTTTTATAAAAATGCGTGCTTTATTTGATGCTGATGAAATGATAGAGTCATACATGGCTAAATATAGAAGTGACATTAAAGAAAAAGAATTTGTAACTTTACACATGGCAACTTATAAAGGGAAAATAGAACTAGTAGAATCGTTGTTGAAAGAAGGTGCCAATGTTAGTGAACTGAAATATGGGCGCACTGCATTGGAATTAGCAATTTTGACGCAAAACGCATTGATGGTGGAACTGCTATTGTCACAACCTGGAATTGTAGTTAACTGGGAGATGGGGAAAGACTCAATTCCTTTGACTCTAAGCGCATCGATGCCATCGAGAGAAATATTGCGTAAGTTATTGCACCACAAAGATATTGATGCGAACTTTCGCAATGATCGCTTCCCCCATGCCTTTAATATCGCCTGCAGATTTGGTCATATTGAACATATCAAATTATTTCTTAAACGAAAAGACACTGAAACTAATAGTGTAGACAGGAATGGAGCAACGGCATCTCATGACGCCTGCGGTATGGGTTTCCCAAACGTAGTCAAGCTACTCATTGAAAACAATTGCTTTGACTGCTTTACTAGATGCAATCAAGGAAGGAACCCAATTGAACAAGCTTGTTTTCAAAATGAAATTAATATTGTTACTTATGTAATGGATAATTTCGGTATAATTATACCGAAAATGAAAATAAAAAGTGAAGAAGGGCAAAATTATATTTGTGGTTTGATTTATCAAAGTGCAAACAGAGGACATGCTGCTATTGTTAAAAAACTATCAAAGTGTTTAATCTGGTCTAACTACCACGGTAAGTTGTTGGCATTTGTCAAAAATACAATAGAAAATGGCAAGTTTATAACAGCCTGTATATTAATTACCAAAATGAAACAAATTTTAAATCTATACACTGAAAACGACCTGGAAGATTTGTGGGTGATGTCGCTAAAATCTGGATCAAAGGATATTCTTCAAAAAGTCTATGTGATGTGGAAAATGTTATATAGTCATTCTGAAGGGAATAAACTAAATCATTTACGAAAGTTGAAACAGAGCTATGCAATAAATCAGGAACAGGATAATCAATTTACTTTAGTGTTGTATTTTGCAATACAATATGGTATCACTGACCAAATACGGTTTTTGTGCGGATATGACCAAAGGAGTTGTTGTAAGGGCTTGAAAAGTGAGCTAAAAGAAAAAGGAATAAGCCTTGAGAATCTTGCAGCTCAGAATGAACAAATATTACAAATATTGAACATAGAAAACCATTCTCAACATCAAAAAGAATTTCGTATATGGTATGAAAAACTTCAAAACTTTCAAAAGCCACAGTCGCAGCCGACACACGAATGGATCACGTTGTGAGTTTGGTAGATTCCCTCGCAAATCATATATCGTGGAACGAAAACAACGATGAACATGAGAAATTACACATTGCCATTGAAGAATTAATGACATCATTCAGTAGGGATATTTCAAGAAGAAATCCATTATACAGTTTCAGGCCTGTTCTTGTTGGGAGCGGTCGAGAAAGAACCAGACCGTTCTTCCCGAATGAATTCGACTATTTACTCATAATGGAGAAGCTGCAAACTCTGTTTAAAATAGAAGAATCTGTCGCTGATTTATCGTCCTGTGCAATAACATTAAGGGAAGGAATTCCGATGCCAACGAAGATCAAACTGCCTTTAACAAAAGAAAATCAATTAGAACCTGGAATATTTTTCGAACAAATGCATCAGCTTTTTGATTCGTCAAAAAATGTTCTAAAATATAAGAAAATCAATAAAAATCTGTACTTTGAGCCACATTTCTATGCAGTACGGTCAGTGCCGTGTCTGTACGTAACATGGCGGGGACAGATGTATAAGGATATGGAGATAAAAATAGATCTTGTGTATGCCTTTGAGTATTCGAATTATAGGCCCCATTATGATATCACTTCACAGAAATTAAATTTTTATGCATTTTTTAAAATGCCACAAATTATGTTTGGAAAACAGATGAGTCGAATATCATTTTCAGATGCTGAAGCTAAAATAATTGCAAAAATTTCCAGAAACTGCAAAAGAAGGATTTAAATTGTCTAAGGCTTTTCGTGCTGCTTGTTTATTTCCCAGAAGGATCGCCGAGACACTAGAAAACGAGACAAGCTTTTTTGAAGACTACCTAACGACTTTTATGCTTAAAAATTGTTTCGTCTATTGTGCGCTAAGTAACCCACAAACCATCCAAAAACTGAGCACGATAGAGTGGGTCTTTATTATTTACAAACATTTACAGATGCGTTTAATGAAAGGATCTCTTCCAAACTTGTTTGGTTTACACTTTACGTTTCCTTTTTCGTCACGACAAAGAGATGAAATTATCTACTGTTCGGATAATTTGCAAGGGCAAGGATATGAAACGAATAATAGAGCCTGTTGTATCAAACGTCATAATCTTCTTCGCCTGACTCACTGGATCTTGCACGTTTTGGAAGAATATTGTGAAAGAAAAGAGACACAAATTAACAGAGACCGTCTATCCTTAATAGCACAAAGAGCACTCCAGTATAAGCCTAAACTTTCGTCTCGTTATTCGCAGATAAAATTGAACTTTATTAATCAAACCATACTACATATGTTTTTGAATCAAATATAAATTTTCACAGAAATGAAAATAAATTGACACGATGTGGATGAAAGTTTCCTCGAGAATTCCACGAAATTATCCTTTTAATGATCTCTCTGAAGTACATTTTAAGAAATTTAGGTCTTCTCCACAGTAAAGGACATGGTGAAATGGAAGAACCGTTCTTGAAAGCCTGGATAGATATTAACTTAGTTAATTTTCGAAACAGAATTGGCGATAAAGACACAAAATGAAGATTTGGTGAAACTACAGCAGTGAAACTTCCCTGGTTCTATTTCCTGTGACATCTCTGTTCAGGGACTAACTCTGTATAATGATCATTTTACCACAACCCAAGGGCGTACCGCATAGGGATGTTTCTGAATTAAATTTTATTAATATAATATGTGGGCAGAATTTCTGATTTTCTTGTATTGACTAAGGCACGAAACGTTCCGACAAATGTACAATATTCCCTAACATTCGCTTCAAATTTAAACTTAGTACTTTACATACAAAATAAAGCGTGCTAAATAAGAAATCTTTGAAGCAGAATTGTTTGTTCTGAAATGTTACTGACAGAGATTAAAATGTTTGGTTGGCTTCCACTGGATAGCAGAGAATCTTTGTGACTAAACACTGTTTTCATATTTTTGCATGCTCGACCGACAACACAAGTATTTTCAGCCGCCCCACACCCTCAGAGTTCATTCATAAATGATCAGACCGATGGGTTTTTGTAGGTTAAGGGGAAAATGGTTAAACTTTGGAAGCAAAATAAATTAGCTTGTACCTTAGCTCAAAATTTAAATGTATATTTAAATTTACATATTATCGTTAATTAGTCTATTTAGCTCAGAAAATGATAGGTACTCTGTATAAAAATGTGTGTTATACTTGCGATTTATGTGGCAAAGCATAAAAGAGAAAATACATTTGTAACTTTACATATTTAAAGAAGAAATTAGCGCTGCAATGCCTACACTCAACTGTCAAAAACAATTAAATCACAAAGATATTAATGTAAACATTTGCGATGATTTTCCTCCATGAATTTAACTTAGCTTGTAGATTAGATCATATTGAGCATCAAATTATTTTTAGCGCGAAAAGACAGTGTGGGTAGAAACGTAGCAACAGCATTGCACGATGCACATAGCATGTGTTTTAATTACGTAGCCAAAGTAGTTATTCAACAACAATCGTTTTGAAAGCTTTGAACAGGCGTGTATTCAAAATGAGATCACTAAAGTTACTTATGTAATGAGATATGCAGCCATACCTAAAATTGAAATCGAAAGCGTAGAAGGCCAAGTCTGTATTTGTAATTTCATTGAGGAAAGTTCAAAACGAAAAATGCTGCTGTTGTCGAAAAATAGCACATTGCATAATCTTGCCAGATCAAATTGATTGAGATCTTCAAAATTCAAACAAGTGACCAGTTTACAACAGTTCGGGCACTGCTATCGAAAAATGAAGTAAATGAAAAAGATGCAAAGAAACAGCCCTAAAAGGCTTGTCACTAGGGCAGGATCAAAAGAAAAACGTAAAGTGTCTTTCACTTTCACAATAAACAAATAGTGCCTGATGAATACCAAATCCAGCTTCAATGAACTACTTTAGATGCTAAGACATAGTGGCCCTTATTACATGAAAAATTACGAAAGCCAGTATGAATAAGACAATAGAAATGATCAAGTTCTAGATTCAGTAGTCGGCCGCAGTAATCATATGCTGTGGAATCAAAATGAGAATACACAGGGAAGTACACCAGGCAATGGAAAAATTAATGACAGAGAAGAACACCAGAAAATGGAAGAATTAATGATTGAGAAGTTCATCAGGCAATGGCAGAATTAATGACAGAGAAGTACACCAGGCAATGGAAGAATTAATGACAGAGAAGTACACAAGGCAATGGAACAGTTAATGAAAGAGAAGTACACCAGGCAATGGACGAATTAATGACAGATAAGTACACCAGGCAATGGAAGAATTAATGATAGAGAACTACACCAGGTAATGGAAGAATTAATGACAAAGAAGTACATCAGAAAACTTCAGGAAATTGTGCAATTATTTTAGCTAAAATGAAATACTACTCATCTGATTTACAAACACAAATCAAATTTAAAAATGCACAAACTGTTTGTGAAATATTTGCAATTTCAAAACAGGACCAATATTTAAGATTCTTTATTTTAAACGGACAATGTGACTCTTCGAAAATGAGAAAATATTTGAATTCTGTCGAAAGGAAAGGTTAGCTTCTCTCTAGACCACTTCCAATAAGAACAGGCTTAAGTTGTATAGCGGATTTTTTCTTGAAATGTCCTGAAGGATGTCATTAATTCTTGAACACCAATGTGTACTTTCTTGTGTTCATCGTTGTTGTTTTCGTACCACAACAAATGAGTTGTGAGGTCTTCTACCAAATCAAAAACCTGATCCATTCGTATGTGGATTATGAATATGGTTTTTGAAAGTTTTGATGAAATAAGATTAAGTTTTTCATCCACAGACGTAGTTATTGCTGAATATTAGATCAGTTATTAATATTCATCATCTGTATTATTTGTTTATTTTAAGCTGCGGTATTCGCAAGGCCCTCTCTTTTATTCCTTTTTTCTTTATCTGATTTATTAAAGTTCTCGGAACAGATTATTTGATCATATTCCCACAATACTTGAGGTTTCCGAAAAAACCCAGGGCTTCTATTTGGAAACTGGCCAATTTCAGGCGCTCATTTAGGAACCAAATAGAAGCCCCGAGGTTTCTAACAGGAAACAGTTTCCTAATTAGAGCCCCGGAGCTTCTATTTTTTACATAGGGGGTGTTGTCGATAAGTTTTTATTGGAAAAAGAAAATTTACCATCAATCTCTTATTAAAGCGCTACTTGCTGAGAATATCGGCACAAAAAATAACAAAACACACAAAAAGAACAGTAACTAACACAGTCTGGTAAAGTGGCGGGAGGGGGGCTGCCTTGTGCGAAGCACAGGATTAAGCAACGACGCAGAACGCGTCTAGGGTTTTGCCTCACATCAAAGGATTAAGTGCACCGTGCCTGCATTGCTAGTAAACATAAGTTCTAAAAAGACTTACAGGGAAGGAGGGGCAACATCACGCCGCCCGTTTCAGTACTCAACCGGTTATATTTCCGGAATAAAGATGGCAGTGGGGAGGGGGGATGTGTGTTCGCCTTGTGCAATGGACAGGATTAAGCAACGATGCGGAACATGTCTAGGGGTGCCTCATATCAAAGGATTAAGTGCACCGTGTCTGCATTGCGAGTAAACACGAGTTTTTAAAAGGCAGGGAAGGAGGGGGCTTTTATTAGGAAACGATTTTTTCACGTCTTTATTTTAATTCCAAATAGAAGCCCTGGGGCTTCTATTGGAAAACAGTTTCCTAATAAAAGCCCCGGGGCTTTTATATGGGGGGGAGCTTCTTTTCGGAAACTCGCGGTAACAGTATTTGTTCAATGATGCCATATTGTATAGGGACACACAACACTGAAGTTTATATTGTTCTAGGTTTTTTGCATAGCTCTGTTTTAATATTTTAAGTGATTTAGTGATATTACCAATTTGTCCTTCAGGTCCGTAGATTTCAATCATGTTTTATTTTAATGATTAAAATAAAATCTATTTATAAACGTACCATTCTTTACAGTACTCTTGTCAATTTTAAACATCTCAATATGGTAGAATTAAGTGTGGAATTCGATATTTTTCAACAATAGCAGCATGTCCTCCGTTTGAACTTAGATAAATCAAAGTACATATACCATTTTGTCCGTCCCACATTTGACATTCATTTTAGTTATGATCAAGATAAAATTATCCGTTGCATGTAGAACAATATTAAATTGAAATGTACATATTACTTCTTGGCAGATTTTTGGACTGGATAAAAGTTTTAAGTAATTAACATCAGTCGAACAAAGATTATGTATGATCTAGCATAAATATTTAAGTGACACCATCATTCAATAGACCTAGAGGTATCCTGAAAAAAACAATTGGTGTGTTTAAAAATATAAAGATCGGACAACAACATCGAAATGCAGACACTCTTGTCAACTGGACCAACATTGGTCAAAGAAGCTAACATACGATCAATTCTAATAAGGTTGAACGTACCAGCCGATCAGTTGATGATTACTACCAAAACAAAGTCACTGTACTAGTTTCTACGCGTACGGAAAGTTTTTCCAATTTATCGGTCAAATCTTATCGGCCTTATAGAATCTAAAAATGATGAACTCATATTGTTTTGTCCATATAACTGTAGATCGGTTAATCACAAAGTACTCGGAATTAATGACTTTATTACAGAAAAAAAGAATTGACTGTTTGTGTTTAACATAGCTTCAAGAAAATAGTAACATTCAAATAGGTCAGTTGATACCGCCTGGATTCAATTTTATATCCAAACCTCGAAAAAATGATTGAAGTGGTTGTCTTGGAATATTACTCAACAAAAGAATAGTGCATCAAAAAGTAGCAACTAGCTCATGTGTGACGCTTGAAAGTGCCTGTTCCGGTTTTCAACTAAAACACTTCAGTAAAACTCTATTTTACTATTTTATGCATCGACCACCTCCAATGAATGTAATGAATTTTTAGCAGAAACTGTTACATTACAAAATGAATTATTATTTGATTTTAGAAATTTGTTGTCTGTTTTAACCTTAAACAAAATATTCTGTTTCCACTCTGCTTGATACAAGATAGATCTGTAAATAACTCATAAACATGGAGTAAGGACTTTCCGATCATCTCGCTATTCATTTTAACATTTTTGACAATAAACCTAAACCTCAAAGAGATATTGAGTTTAGTGACAAAAAAGACATTCACATAACAAAATGAAAAGATTCTATAGCCAATCTCTTAATCTTAATCTCTGTTCCAAAAATACGTCGGATAAATTGAAAAAAATTCTACTGTCTATGATTAGTCAGTTCCGGTGGTGAGAAAATCTATTCCTGTCCGACCGAATACACAGTTTCAAGGCGTCGGTTAGAAAGATTATGGATAAAATCTGGCCTTAATCAAGACTTTATTGGTTATTGTGACCAGTGCAACTTCTTCTCAAAGAAGCTAAAACTAACTTTTACTCTAATAAAGTACTTATATCTGTAGGTGATAAAAAATTCTTTAGTGTCACGAAACAAATTTTAAAATTGGAAATCTAAGCTTGTTCTTCTAAATAACTTTGCTAATATTCCAAATGATTTTCTTGAATTTTTTGTGAATAAAATTGTAAAAATTCGAGGTCGGTTTTAGTTTTTCTGTTGAAAAATCTCCTACTAGATTCTTGTCCATATGTCTTGCATTATGGTGAATAGTACGGATCTGGATATTTTCTGGCAATTTGCCAAAAGTTGGCACGGAAACATTTGCCAAAAGCCGCTTATCTCAAAATCGTATCGTCTTATAGGGTTTAAATGCAATTCAAACATTGTGCCGGAAGGTAGAGAGCATATGAGCCAAGTTGGCTATCACTGTTACCGAAAATTGATGAAAATAGTGGGATAACCCAATTTTCGTGCACAATGTTATTTGGCGATAGGGACATAACCTTACTATTTTGAAATCTTACCTAAATGTAGCAGGCATAATTACATATCTAGCTTTTAATAATAACAATAAATAGCCAAATTAATAGCCAAACGGATACCAAAGGCCACTATCTTTATTCAAGACATCAAAAAAGTAATGCGTGAGCTAATATTTTCCTATTTTTATTGGTTTTCTAAACTTGGCGTCATATGCTAATGTTTTCTGTAATTTTATTAGATATTAATATCCGTTTCCATTATTTCCAAATCACAAGAGAGTAAGGCCATATACCTGGCGTCAGTTAGGAATTCAATAAGGAACGGTGTTTTTTTCGCCAATATTTCCGATAATTTTTGGCGTAGCACCAAAAATAAAAAAAGATTGTGGCCAAATATATAACATTCCTTGGGTTAGTTAAGATATTAATAGATAATTTGGTTTTCACCAATAGTTAATTTTAAATTTCAGTTACTCACCAAAAAGCAATAACAACCAGGTCGGTTCTATTATAGGTTACATCCGATCAAAGTGTCAAGAGAGCAAGGATTTGTACCTGACGTCAGTTCAGATTTTGCTGTAAAACAATTGTTTTAGACAATATTTCATGTTGTTTTTTGCCAAACCATCAAGGATAAATTCTGGCGAATCAAAAAAGTAATATCCAGATCGGTATTCATGTTCCTTACCTTTATTCAAAATTTCAAGAGAGAAAGGTTTTAAGTCAAGGTTTCAATAAAAAATGTTGTTTTTTCGCCGATATTTCAGTTTCGTACTGTGCATATCCATTTCTGTTGACAAAAACTTTCAAGACATTAGAGTTCTTTGCCTGACGTCACTTCCGATTTTGCTATAAAAGAATTGGTTTTTAGCCAATATAGTAATATTCAGAGAGATACCCATGCCCTTAACTTCAATCAAAATTTGAAGAGATAAAGACTACAGGATGGTGCTACTCAAGATTTCAATAAAATTTTACCAATATTTAAAACAAAATGATAACCAGGTAAACAAAAAATTTCAAGACAATTAGGCCAGTTCTCAGGTTTTTTAGTTTTCTCGACAATAGTTTGGCTAATTCTTGGCAAAGCACTAAAGCGACAGAGCCAAGTAGGTACCGGTACCTGTTACTTATAATCAGAATTTAAGAGAGTAGGGCGATATATTCATCAAATTCGGTGAGAAATTGTTTCTTTTTCGACAACATTTCCGGTAATTGTTGGTAAACCTAGAACAAAAATAGCCATGTTACCACTTCCAGTGTCAAAATTTAAAGATAGCGATATTATATTCGAAGTGTTAGTTGAGAATTTAGTACGAAATTGGCATTTCACTAATATCTCCGTCAATTTTGCGCCAGTTACGGTAGAAATATACAGGTAAGTAAAATTTTCAGACACCAACGCCATTTCTCAGGCGCCAAATAAGATTCTACTGATGTTTTGTGGTTTATTTTTTTTTCTGTTTTTTTTTCAATATTTCAACCAATTTTTGGCTATTCAACAAGTAATTATTAGCCATGTATGTAGTCATTTCTGTTGCATTTGCCTAAAATTTCAAACTAATCAGGCCATTTTCCCGGCGTCAGACATATTAGGAAAAAATTATGTTACCGCCAATATTTCCGGAAATTTCGGCGAATCGCCAAAAAAGTGATGTCTATCAATGCTTTAAAGAAAATTGCCTTTTGCAAATGTTTCCGCCAACTTTAGCGATAGAAAAAAATTGCCAGGTCTGTAACAATGTCCCCTGCTTTAACCAAAATTTCAAGACATTGATGCTAAAAACCAAATCGAAAAGCGTATATACGCACATACTTATAACAGGTGCTTTAGTCGCTGCTCCTGTAGAAGCTTAGACTAATAACGTAACGTACTGACGGACAAGCAGACACAATGGCGAATGCGGATAATAATACCCATTTAGTCAAATTCTGTCAAAAAGGTACAAATAAGCGAGAAAAAATTAAAATCACAACTAGACGGCCTGTTTAACGTTACTACGGGGCGCCACTCTACATTATTACAAAATCTGTAGAAAAAACCCTTGCGTTGTTGTTGTTGTAGAACAAGTAATGAATGTAAACGTTTTTATATATGTTTGATAAAATTGATCATGTGCTTAAAATCTCAATCCTATCTACTTTTACTTCTGTTCACACGTAACGACCATGGGGCCATGCAAATCCTTAAATGGACTTAATGGCTTTCGATTTAATGGCGAATGGTGGTACACAGTTTGTTTTTGCGCCAAACCGAATCGTACAATAACACAATTTTCAATTACAACACAGTCTTTTTTGGAACTGCCTGTTTTTTTATCCGCATCAATTGTTCGAGTCATCGCAGTTTAAGGGTTTGACGCTTGGCATAATTAATTTCCGGAATTGAATTCTTGATTTCTAACAACGACTAATTTTATAACTGTACCTATGTGATGTTCTTTAACACATGCCACCGGTTTTTTAGGAATAAAACATACTGATTAATTTCCTTCAACTCTAATTCAATACAAACAAAACGTAATTTAATAAATCGCCGATTCATCAAGCTTGTTACGTGCCTGCTGTGCCTGTCGAGGGAAAAGACTGTAAACGCACCTCACATTGGATCCCTTATTTATATCATTCCTTGATGTCATGCCAATTAATTCCTCACAAATTGGTGAGTCATAACTCATATGAGTCACCTTCCTAGACTTGCAAGGGATATCACTCCTTCATAAATTTGTGATGGGTGACTCTTCAAAACTCTGAGTCAAGCACTAGCTACAAACACTACAGATACAGACACATTTCTATAGGACCAAACCGTGTAGCGGACACCAATGATGCAGCACACAGTCATGTAGAGCAAACTATTGTAGGGAAGCTCACAACAATGGAGACAATGACGTAGTGCACAAACACAAGCTGTAGGGGATACACACAATTTTGTAAGGGACAGACATGATGATGTAGGACACAATTTTGTAGGGGGACAGACATAATGATGTAGGACACAGTTTTAGGCGGACAGGCATAATGAAGTAGGACACCATATTGTAGGGTACGACCAGAAGCGCAGGACAAGCTATTGTAACAACACAAAACTTAAAAATATTAGAACACAAGATTGTAATGGATGGTAGATTGCCTGTCCTTAAATTGTACAATCAGGTAAGATAATATCCATTGCTAATGTTTATAGTCCCAACAACGAAATTCAAAAAGAGGAATTTTTAAACTGCTTTCGAAACATGTTGCACTTCTATGACTATGGAGATAAAATTATCTGCGAAGGGGACTTAAACATAGTACAAACTAGTGATATGGACAAACTTGGGGAAATTTTCAAACATTCAAAATCTTTCGAGGGTCCAATCACTCTACAAAAATGTCATGAAGCCTTTAAAGAATTCGGTCTAAACAAATCGCCTGGAAGTGATGGGCTGTTGAGCTCTACCAAGCTTTTTGGGAAAAAATTATCCGAAGCTGGTTGCCTGCTTAAACTATTCATTTCAAAAGGGAGAATTATCTATGTCACAAAGAAGTGGAGGGATAATATTATTAGAGAAAAAAGGGAACGAAAGCACTCAAATAAAAAACTGGAGACCAGTATCACTTCTCAATATGGACTATAAAATACTCACCAAGACAGTGGCTAAAAGGTTAGCAAAAAACTTCTCAACAGTTATCCACCCAGACCAGGCGATGTTTATAAAAGGGAGATATATAGGGGAAAATATTAGATTTGTTGAAGATGTTATAGCAATATATAAAGCTTACAATCTACCTGGCCTTCTGTTATAGCTGGATTTTGAAAAGGCTTTTGACTCAATCGAATGGCCCTTTCTGTTTTCTACATTGCGAAAGTTTAACCTAGGAAACAATTTTATAGCATGGATAAAGTGTTGCTACACTAATATTTTCGGTTGTATTAGCAACAATGGTTATAATACCGATTGGTTTCAGTTACTTCGTGGCATGCGCCAGGGATGGCCGCTGTCAAGTCTTCTTTGTATGATGTGCGTAGAAATTTTGGGTATTATGATACGTGTAAATGATGACATTATAGGACTAAATAAAGGAAACAAGATGCATAAAATTAAACAACTTCCAGATGACTGCACATGCACGGTAAGAACCACCCCATCCATTTACACGCTATTGAAACCATCCGCGGTTTTTCAAAGTTTTCAGGGCTAAATTTAAACACCGAAAAATGCTGTATCCTTTATCTAGGATGCTGGAGGGACAAAAATGACAATTTTAAATATGAATTTTTTAAAGGGGTCTTTCGATATGCTGGGAGTACATGTAGGGCGAAATAAGTCGGTAAAATAGCAGAAAAACTTCGATGATAAAGTTAAAAACTTAACCGCTTTACTTAACCAGCACCGCCAAAGAGAATTAAGGATTTGTGGCAAGATTCTAGCTACAAAAACGTTCGGCGCATCAAAATTTGTGCATACATTCTGTATTGTCGAAGCTAATACCGAAATAAAGAAACAGGTACAACAAGCTATCAACTCCTTTCTGTGGAAATCTAAACCCCCAAAAGTAAAACACACAGTTATTATTCGACAGTACAACGAGGGTGGGGGGTGGGCTCAGAGCGATAGATGTAGAATGCACAGTGAAGGCTCTGAAAATGCCTTGGCTGAGGTGAATTATTTCAGGCACTGGATGGACGGACACTACCCATCGATATTTCGAACCCATGGGAGGACAATTGTTCCTCCTAAGGTGTAATTACCATGTTGATAGTCTCCCTACGATTCCGGTCTTTTATAAAAATATGTTTTGATACGCAACTGAAATAATTCGCCATCAGAGCTCGGAATATGTGTTGTGAAACAATCAATTCATTGTCGTGGGTCAACAAAGCCTATTTATTAAAGAGTGGTATGAAAAAGGGGTGGTGTTCATACAAGATCTGTTAAAAGATGACGGTTCCTGGTTGTCTTTTGAAGATTTTTTCTTCTAAATTCAATATACAAGTAAACTTTCTTAGATACTTGGGAGTGATCAGTGCTGTTAGAAATGCAATAAAAAACACCAATTGATAAGCTATGCCTTAGCCACTCCCAGATCCAGTATCAACTTCAACAGCTACAATTTTAGGCTGAAAAGTGGGAAAAAGGTGAATTTGTCTAACACAAAAGGCAGGGACATCTATTGTGATTTCATCAATCTTATAAAATCTCCGCTCGCAACCATCATAAAATGGCGTGATGAATTAAATGTACAAGAAGATATGGTATATAGAAGTTTAACACTCACTAGAAGATCGGTAAAAGAACCAAAATTGCTCGCGCTACAATTTAAAATTATACACAATGTAATCAATTGCGGCTCAAATTTGGTAAAGTGGAAAATAAAGGAAGACGATACATGTCATTTGTGTAATTTAACAAGAGATACATTAATACATGCATTAATCGATTGTCCCACAAAGAAAGAGTGGATTCGAGAAATTTTTAATACAATAAATCCTACAGAAAGTATTGTAATATCACCTATGGAATCTTTGGTGTCGAGAATTCAGCCCTGAATCTAATGCTTATGGTAATGCAAAACTACATTTGCATAATGCGCAGATACAACAAATTTGTGTCGCCCTTCGTCATCCTGAATGAAATATACAAAAGAATACATGTTGATAAGCAATCGCTTTCGGTGAAAAATTTTAATAAAAAATGGGGAAATTATGCACCACTACACCATAAAAGTGAACGTTTTATTCAGCAGTAATTCTGAGAGATGTTATAGGTGCTGGTGAGAGCCTGAACACATAAAGGGGCAGGGGAGAGGGTTCTCAATTCATTTCGACCTCTTTTTACTCTTCATTTCAAAAAGAAAACTTTCTAAATGGACAAAATTAGCGGTATGATATGCCTTAAACTTAGTGTTATGATATGCCTGTACGTAATTAATGTATGCAAGTTTGATTTTGTATTGTATATTGTATATTGATAAAGAGAATAAAGGGGAAAAATAATGATGTAGGACACCATATTGTAGGGTACAGACATAATGATGTAGAACACAATTTTGTAGGGGACCAACATAATAATGTAGGACACAATTTTGTAGGGGGAAAGACATAATGATGTAGGACACAATTTTGTAGGGAACCGACAAAATGATATAGGATACAATTTTGTAGTGGGACAGACATAATAATGTAGGACAAAATTTCGTAGGGAACCGACAAAATGATATAGGACACAATTTTGTAGGGGGGGGCAAACATATTGACGTAGGACACAATTTTGTAGAGAACTGACATAATGATGTAGGATACAGTTTTGTAGGGGACAGACATAATGATGTAGGAAAAAATTTTGTAGGGGAGGCAAACATATTGTCCAAGGACACAATTTTGTAGGGAACCGATATAATGATGTAGGACACAGTTTTGTAGGGGGACAGACATAATGATGTAGGACAAAATTTTGTAGGGGGCAGAAAAAATGATGCAGGACACAATTTTGTAGGGGGACAGACATAATGATGTAGGACACAATTTTGTAGGGGGACAGACATAATGGTGTAGGACAAAATTTTATAGGGGACAGACATAATAATGTAGGACAAAATTTTATAGGGGACAGACATAATGATGTAGGACAAAATTTTGGAAGGGGACAGACATAATGATGTAGGACATGATTTTGTAGGGGGACAGACATAATGGTGTAGAACACAATAACGTAGGGAAATCACGAAAGACGCAGAATCACGCGGGGCATACAGTGATATAGGAACGTTAGAAAACTTATCAACTGGCTCAATATAATGGTTATTTACAAGTAAAATAGGATTTCCCAAGGGACACTCTTTTTTTAATCACCAGGATGCAATCTCAGCGATACTTGTAATGCCTTTCCCAACATGAATATTTCGTTTTCCATATTTTTGTATCCTTTACCTATATCTCAGTGCATATCGACTCCCCCATAGCCTAACGCCCGTGCCGCCCATTGGCATATTCCCACGGACCTACACACTCTGTTGGTCCGTTTTCTTTTCAAACGTCAACATCAAGCACTTTTTATTTTTATAAAACTTTAATGGTTACGATGATACCAATCTGAACACACCCGTTCTCGTCTGATGACGTAAGTTGAGCAGCGTCGGGCTCGGTTAGTACTTGGATGGGTGACCGCCTGCGAATACCGGGTGTTGTAGATGTTTTTCAGATGAAAAACCACCTTTGCTATTTCATTGTGGCGAGAAAACTGTTATGTCACTCTGAAAAGATTTTCTTTGCATTTACCTCATTGAGCGTGCAATGGATTTTCCTGACTCTTTTTAAACCTTTTGTCAGTACTTGATACTTATTAATTGGAAAAGTGATTAATTAGTGTTACTAGTGTAAAAGTAATTCATTAATATTACATTAAAAAATTAATGTAATATTTCTTTCTAAATGCTATACTGTTTTATCAAAGAAATTTCACATGCATTGCCATGGAATTTAACCTGGTTAGCATTTATAGCATTTAAATATGTCTGGATGGCTAGCTACGACCACAGGAGATTAATTTTAAAATGTATTAAATTATGACCAAGAACCTCAAAGTCACGCAGTACCAATTCTTTGTCGTCGTTTTGGCCCAAAGGGTTAAAAATGAGCTCAAAATCACTCTATATCTAACCGTTTTCGAGATGATAGTCAACTTCCGGTTTTTTCCTTGACCGTAACCGAGAAAGTAAAGGTCACCGAGGTACCTCTTATGCGACGTTTTTATGTCCAAAGTGTCGAAAATGAGCTCAAAATCTCTAACCGTTTTCGAGATAATAGAAAACATCCGATTTTTGACCTTGACCGTGAGCGAGAAGGTCAAGATCACAGAGATACCTCTCATGTAACGTTGTTTAAGCCCAAAGGCTCGAACATGAGCTCAAAATCGCGAACCGTTTTTAGATAAATCGGTCTATCGTTTACGGCACATGAGGTCACGTGACCTTTCATCTTGAACCTCAAGGTCAAGATTCAGGATGGTAGTTTCCTCCTACTGAGTACGGTTTATATGTGCAAACTGGGATTTGAGCTATTTTCACTTTTCATGATAAATAGGCATTTTGAAAATATTTTAACCTCAGTTTGACCTTGACCTTTGAGGCCAAGGTAAAAAATATTTGCGGTTTCACCAAGTATACCAAACATAAAGCTCCGCTGACTCAAACGCTAGAAGGAGTTTGTTTTCTCGAAACCATTTTTCGAAAAAAAAAATCTTTGACCACAATTTGACCTCGACCTTAACCTTTGAGGTAAAAGACATTGCGGATTCACCAAGACCTCATCACCTCCTACATGTGCACGAAATTCCATCTCCTTCTGTCAGAAGTTGTAGGAGGAGTTCTCTGTAAACCACCCAAACGAAGAAAAAGAGAAGAAAAAAAACGAAAAGAAAAGGGAAGAAACTTCCAGAAAAAACTACGAACTTATACCCAGTTGGAAGCGAAGTTTGCAAGTTGGAAATAAAGACAAGGTAGCAGTGTCAAGACTAGCGATTTTCTTCCTTCCCATCCGTTGGAGACCTTGTTAAAATAAAACAGGGAGTGTTCAGAGTTCGTATACGTTAGATATCTCATTATTTGGCTGGATATTATGGTTACTTCATAAGTAAAATGAGATTTTGTAGGTGCACTGTTCCTAAAAATATCCAGGATGCAATAAAATGCGGAACATATATGCCTTTTTCAAACATAAATATTTCTTTTTCCACGTTTTTCTATGCTTTATTTTTCGACACCTCAAACATGAATTTTAAATATATTTCAGTACCTATATCGACTCTCCCATAGCCTAACTCCCGTGCTACCTGTTGGTGGTTCCCACAAACTACACACGCTGTTGGTTCTTTTTCTTTTCAACTGCCAATATCAAGCACTTCTTTATGTTTTATTCCAATTGTTGAATTGTTATCACTTCATTCAGACTTCACTTTTTTAGTGTGACCAGTAAAATAAAATTACAAGGTGGTATTTTTTCCAAGTTTTCATTTCTTTGGTCGTGTAATGCTCAGTGGTGTTTTGTCCGGTGATGTTATGTCCGGTGGTATTTTGCCTAGACAACGCCGGACAGACAGGATGACACGGTGACAACAAACGCCTACAGGCTGACGGCCCAAAATGAAACCATAAATGTTTGCATCGGAACGCGGATGCCGCGACAACTCTTAAAGTTGTTGGTAACCAGCCCTGAGAGATGGTGGTAATATGCCCTTAGATATGATGGTAATCAGCTCAAAGATGGTGGTAATGAGCTCTGAAGATGGTGCTAACCCGCTCTGAGAGATGGTGGTAATCAGCTCAGAGATGACGGTAATCAGTTATTCAGCCGGAGCTGCTATTCAGAAAAATACTCACACTGGGGCGAAATCGTGTTCACAGGACAAATTGCGAAAGGGTCGGCGGTTAATATTTAGCCGTAACCTGAAATGATCACTCAAGTTCACCAAAATCTAACCAATCAGAGAGGGCATCAACGCCAGTCTTCTCACTATGTTGGGTTAAAATGAGTGGAATCGTGTTCACAATCGCCACACCCAACCTCCCCCGCCCTCCTTAACACGGTTCCGAAGGTAAATATTCAGCCGTGACCTTGAATGACCAAAAACTAATCTGGCGAGGCCACCCACATTTATTTTCCGAGGAAGCCACTCAACTAATCTGCCGAGGAAGTCACCCGCACTAATCTGCCGGGGAAGTCACCCGCACTAATCTGCCGGGGAGGTCACCCGCACTAATCTGCCGAGGCCACCCACACTAATCTGCCGGGGAGGTCATCCACACAAATACTCATACCAAAATCTGTTGGCGGATTTTTCCGGAACTGTTTGTGCAAGAAAAGAGTAAGGCATGGACGGACGGACGGACGGACGTATGGACGGGCGATCTATCCCCCTCCAGTCATGGTGGGTTATAAAAACACAACGTGTACAAGTAATACTTTGAAGTTTATTAATACTACTAGTCCATTCAGCGACACCTCAAACAAAAACCATCACATAAAATCCAAAATGTGTTGATTCATATTAATTTTTGTTCCACTGCTCTAATCGGAGATGAATAATAGCTTGTCGAGCGAAGGCTGCTGGCCACGGTTGAATTTGAAAAACGTTTATGTCTATCAAACAGCCAACGACAACCAGGCATGGCTTTTGGGGCAGAAGCTTATGCATTCCTTTTAATAACTATGTAACTGTAAAACGGCGAATGCCATGTGAAATTGTTTATTATTTGAATATAAAAACCATAGCAGTTTAAATATAAAAAGATGGTGGATGAAACTAGACTACACGCTCCAGTGTTGCTTGATCATCGGTGCTTCCATGTGAGGCCTTGGTCACGTGTGAGGCCTTGGTCACGTGAGGCATGGGTCACATGTTCATACCGGCCAGATAGTCGATGACAACCGCCACGGCTTTATTGGTCAGTCCTTGTTGACATCCTTCCGGGGTGTGCGCGATCATCACAGCTGATACAGAGAGTAGATAAAATATATATCAAGTGTATTATGTACCTTCATGGGAACATAAATGAACGAGAATGTCAATGGACATTGTGCCCAACCGTAAAAGCAAAGACATTACAAAAGTGAAAGGAGATACCAACCAATTTTGATAAAATTTGATTTGGTGGAAGGCCTCATGGCCAACAATGCTTTGAAAAGTATTCGGACAAGATCTGTGGGAGGGACAGCATTGTTTGTCTCTCTTAAAGCCATCCGTTTATTCAGCCAGTGTTATCTATTAACGCAGTGAGAGCTCGCACAAAGCTGAACAACTGTGTGATCTGTGCGTTAAATGCTCCGCATTTACTTGCAAATAATACACTCTTTTCACATGGCGTTTTAAACAAGAAAACGAAATCGAAAGCGAAAATAAAAAGTGTCATGCACACGTTCATATCAAGTTCTACCTAAGCCTTAAGTTTCGTGGCCCTAGGGCTCGTAGTGCTGGTGGAGGAGATGACCCAAGAAATCCGATCACTGTCAAGAAAAAAGATACCAACGGCTGCTCGCACAAATTCATATAGCCCTTGCAAGCCAAAGGCTTGTCAAGTGCTAAATAATGCAACCCCACTGATGATCTACTTGCCCCGCCTGGTGGATAGTCAGTGACATAATCTTAGTTTAAGGGATGTGATTCTTCTTGAAGAAAGAATGAATAAGCACGGACTTAGTAACGAGGCAAAAACAAATTATGTCGATTCCAAAATGCTCCAAAAGTATTCCAAAACAGAATAAAAATTTATTTTAGAAACAATAATCTATAAACAAATAAACCACCAAACATTAATGTAGAATGAGGTGCGATCCACAAAACTTAGTACATAAAACATCTAACTACGGTAAACTTGCCTCAGTTCAAAAACCAATTTCGACGGAATAAAGGCCTCGTCAGACAAACGGACGACGTCCTGCACAACTTCAATATATTAGAAACAATAAGCTATAAACCAACAAGTAAGTATTTGTGAAACAAAAGCAGGCCCCAACCGCCCCCCCCCCCAAATTCATAGGGGTATAAAGCGATGACGGACAGACGGACGGACGGACGGACACCCCAAACCTATAGGCCCCAATCCGAAGGGTTGGGGCCTAATAAATCACCAAACAAATATGTAGAATGAGGTGCGATCCACAAAACTTAGTACATAAAACATCTAACTACAGTAAAATTTCCTAAGTTCAAAGGCCAATTTCGACTGAATAAACGCCTCGTCAAACAAACGGACGACGTCCTGCACAACTTCAATATATTAGGAACAATCTCCAAAAAAAAAAAAAAATGCCGGCCAAATTGCTGCGCTACAGTGCGACTAAGTCCAAACATTTCAAAAGTCCTTAATTTTGACATTTTCGATGAAATAAAAACTACATTATATATTCTTTCATTCCCCAAGGTGTGGTATGCTTGCGATCAACGGTTACGGAGATATGGCCTGGACAAAAGTGATAACGGACAGACATGAGGCGTTTCTATATCCTCCGCCTCCGCTAGGACGGCGGGGGATAATAAAAATAACCTGAAAATATAAAGGGAAGCCAATTGCCAAGAAGATTTCGTTAGGTTACGTTTTCTAGATTTACACTTAATGTAACCTCGGACATTTACAGGATATACGTAGAGTGGCAGTAACTGTAAAGCCGAATGGGGGCGTGGTGTAAAGATGAATGGGGGCGTGGTGTAAAGATGAATAGGGGTGTGGTGTAAAGATGAATGGGGGCGTGGTGTAAAGATGAATCGGGGTGTGAGGTAAAGATGAATGGGGGCGTGGTGTAAAGATGAATGGGGGCGTGGTGTAAAGATGAATGGGGGCGTGATGTAAAGATGAATGGAGGCGTGGTGTAAAGATGAATGGGGGCTTGGTGTAAAGAGGAATGGGGGCGTGGTGTAAAGATGAATGGGGCGTGGTGTAAAGATGATTGGGGGCGTGGTGTAAAGATGAACGGGGCGTGGTGTAAAGCTGAATTGGAGTGTGCTATAAAGCTGAATGAGAACGTGCTGTTAAGCTAAACAAGAGCACCGGAACGCTTGCCCTTCGCACGTTTTTACATGGGGAGTAAATCTGTACAGGATTTGAAATGTGTGTGCTCAACCGTTCGTCGGAGTTGTGCATACAAGCCTTTATGGTCAAAAATTATGCTAGTTTAGACCTCAATTTTGGCTAAATAAACTAGAACTTCAGTAAGGCAGGATCCCCCCGTGAAGCAGTAAAAGTAAAATGCATGAAAAAGTTACAGGTAAAAATTAACGATTTTTGACAGCTTTCCTCACGTGAAGTTTGACGGATTTTCAAAATAACAACTTCAATTTATGTCTGTCACAATCCAGTGTTGAATATTCCCTGATTTATCCTTAAAGAAGTAGTTGATCGGTTACACCATGACGTCAATTTTTCCCCCATTTTGACAATAATGCCACGTTGCACATCTTCAACATATTCAAGCAAAAAATTAACCATTTTTGACAATTTCCCACGACGTCAATTTTTGGCCGATTTTCACAATAATGCCACATTGCACATCTTCAATATATATATTTCCACCATGCAAGGTTTCAGGTTCCTCTGACAATCATTTCTATGAGAAGTCGGCTGGACAAACCATCGTCTCACGGCTAAGTTCAAACCAAAGAATCACAATTTTCAACAATTTCCCACGACGTCAATTTTTGGCCGATTTTGACAATAATGCCACGTTGTACATCTTCAATATATATATTTTCACCATGCAAGGTTTCAGGTTCCTATGAAGTCGGCCGGACAAAATTTAGTACTTTTTGTGCACAGACAGACGGGCGGACAGACGGACGGGTGGACGAACAGACGGACGGACGAGACGGACGGACGGACAAACCAAATCCTATATCCAATTCGCCAACAAAGTTGGACGAGGTGATATGAGAGGGGATAATGTAAAGCTGAATGGCAGTGTGGTATCAAGTTAAATAGTGTAAAGCCGAATGGGGGCGTGATGTAAAGCGGAATGAGGTAGCGGTGCAAAGCAGAATTGGAGCGTGATGTGAGGCTGAACGGGAGCGTGGTGTAAAGATGAATGGGGGCGTGCTGTAAAGCCTCTTACCTGTCTTTGATTTCTGTATTGTTATTGCTCCATTATCCTTTTTCTTGCCCATGACTACGTCATCGTCTTCTCGCAGGAACATGTACTTCACACCTTCCACCATGATCCCCGCCGCTTTGAACTGCCCCTTATCCGAGCCCTTCATTATTCTAGCTATGGAGACGCCCTCTTGCGGTGTTAGTTTCAGTGCCTATAGAACACACAACCAAACATCCATTGTACATACGTATTTTACCTCCAACAGGTCCAATATCTAGAAATGAGTTTCAAACATGGTCCAAGGAGTTCGCGGAGGGGGGGGGGGGGGGGGGGGGGGAGGGGAGGGGGAGGGGGAGAGGCATGGCATTCAATCACAAAGCTGTTAAAATGCTGGGTCATCAGCGACCAGCAAATGCGGATTGCCAAGCTTTTTTTAAGCAAATACAAACACGCTGCAAATTTCGCATTCCTAAACGTGGAGCGTCAAATTAATAGGAAAAACATCCCCTTTTCGCCAAAGCTATATTCATGAGTGAGAAACGCGTGAAAATACCGAGTGAAAATTTCTCCCCTTTTAAATAAAAACTGGCACTCCCCTTTATCCCATCTTGCTCTTTGGACACACATGGTGGCATATTTGCTCCGGAGTGACCCGCCCCTCCCCCCCCACCCCCCCCCCCTTCCTGGTTGAGAGTGCAGTATAGTTCATTTTTACAAGAATACTAGCTCAGGCACAGCGTGATTACTGAATACTTACCTTTCGCTCTGTTTTCGCTAATCAGGCCAGAGCTTAGTGGCAAAACCACCTAAGCATTCAATGCGATGCACAGAAATGATCAGCAATTACGGCGCATAAATTTATCAAATACCTTTTTTTTCTTTTTCTTTTTTTTTTTTTTTTAAACGAGCACCTTTTTCACAATTACAATCATTTCTTTATAAACATACGCTTGCATGGGCGGAAGTGGTCCAAGCCGCCCCTCCATCCAGCCCAATAATGCAGGCTTTGTCGGTGTGCGATTGTCCCTCCGGGTCTTTGGATTGGGCGATGACGTTATCGATGTAACTGTCCCAGCTCATGCTTGATGTGACGTCACAATAGCCTTGCGATTATCCCGGACTGCGAAGCGAATTTCTTAGTTCTAAAACAGCAAAACAAAATAAAACAATATTAATATCTTTTAATTTTTCCATTCACACACGATTTGTGAATGCTTCTAGTTAATTTAAATGCCTCTTGAATTAAGAGCATCAACAGTAATCTTTGCTCAACACGTGTTCTCCACATAAAAGCATAAAACATATGCTCAACACGTGTTGTCCACATGATAACACATAGGCTCAACACGTGTTCTCCACATTATAAAACATATGCTCAAATTGTGTTCTCCACATTATAAAACATATGCTCAAATCGTTTTCTCAACATGATAAAACATATGCTCAACACGTGTTCTCCACAATAACACATATGCTCAACACGTGTTCTCCACAATAACACATATGCTCAACACGTGTTCTCCACAATAACACATATGCTCAACACGTGTTCTCCACATGATGACACATGTGCTCAGCAAATGCTCGAATTATTAACATAATCAGCACATCTTGATTACACAAACATACATTTGCTATGCATTATTCAACTGGTCAACATATGGTCAGGATATAGTCAGCATATGATGATAACTGGACAAATACATATTGAAGAAATGTTTCGTCAAGTGGTTACCATTATTTGACGAAGATTTGGGGAAGATAAAAAGATATCAAAGATTTGCACAACACATTTTCCGAAGCATTGTTATAAGAGGGCAGCGATCTGGAAATAAACGCTTTTTGACGTTCATTTTACACGTCGAACCTTTTTCATAAAAGGCGAAACTTTTCTAAGTTATTTTAAGGGACAGTTCCCACATTTTAATGAAACAAGTTTGGCAATATTTTAGGTTTTGATAAAATTATTAAGGTTTAGATTTTGTCTCATTCCCTTATCGCTGTGACATTTCCATATCTTTTCCCTGTTATGGAGATTTATCAGTCCCGATGCTGAAACACGCGTTAAGAGCCAGTGGACAAAGGCAGACGATCATCCGGTGAACAATGTCCAGCTTTTCGAACGTTGGGCTTGTCTAACGAGGCACTGACGTACGAGTCGATGCTGATACCTGCGTGGCGTGTTGTCCGCCATAGCTGTTTCAATTACCGTAGCAAATATCAATCCCGTCACACACTTTTTTTCAAAAATAATTTCCCACAGAGTGCATGTATTTTGTGAAGATGAAAATGAAAACATTCTACCTTTGAATAAACATTTACTCCCACAAATTAATGTCAGTTCTTTTCAATACATTTCATTAAAATGTCCGTATTTCTGAAAATAAACTTCTCAGTCCCTGCCGTGGACTTAGTGGCTACGGACAAGTCGATTTCGTCACGTTTATTGATGACATTAATTGTTTCGCACAGATCTAAGTATGAACTAATTGCACACCTAAAACAATATTGCTTTTATATTTCAATATGATTAAACAAACATGTTTCAATGATTCAGTCAATATTGCAGGCAAGCGTCTAACAGAGGCCACACAAGTCCCTATCAGGGCCACGGAACAGAGGCCACACAAGCCGTTATCAGAGGCCACATAAGTGCTTGTCAGGGCCCCAGAACACAAACCACACAAGTCCCTGTCAAGACTACGGAACAGAACCCACACAATTCCCCAAGAGGGCCACGGAACAAAAGCCACACCAGTCCCTATCGGGGCCACGGACGCATCAGGCTTCCAAATTACTGGTTCTTTATCTGACTCAGGGCTGCACTGTGTGACACCGTTTATATATATATATATATATATATATATATATATATATATATATATATATATATATATATATATATATATATATATATATATATATATATATATATATATATATATATATATATATAAACGGTGTCACACAGTGCAGCCCTGAGTCAGATAAAGAACCAGTAATTTGGAAGCCTGATGCGTCCGTGGCCCCGATAGGGACTGGTGTGGCTTTTGTTCCGTGGCCCTCTTGGGGAATTGTGTGGGTTCTGTTCCGTATATATATTATATCTCAAATAGGTGTCGAGAAAATGATGTTGTATACTGAATGAGAGCAACGTTGCGTACACGTTTGGCGTTTATGACACCTTTTCGGTAAAATACCCTCGTCGATACAAAGTCATTATCGATTCGGCTAACAGAAACAAAACAAGAATGTCGCAGGACATTGTGACCAACCGCAAAAGCAAAAACATTACAAAGGTAAAAGGAAGAAGGACCAAATTTAATAAATTTGATGGTAGACTTCATGGGCAACACTGCTATCAAAAGTAATCGACTGGCTCTGCGTGACGAACAACATTATATGTCTTTCTCTTAAAGTTATTCCTTTATTTGGCCAGTTTTTGCCAAACTGATAACAAAAGTACCACAATACCACTGAAGATCTACTTGGGATCAAGAAAAGAAGGCAAGGAAAGAAAAAAGAAGAGGAAGAAAAAATGACGTAGTGTGGCTTTTATATACTTCTGTGAGAGGCAGAGCTATAGATATGACCTGTAAAACCTAACAAGGGAAAGAAAGAGAAAGTACGCCTAAAGCGATGCTTGAACCCACAACCTCTTGCTTCACCACAACGTTAACCACAAGACCAATCCGACCTCCAAACATGACGGCTGGTGAGGAAGCGTTAAGTAGGAGCACACTGTGATTTTTCTGCAATTTGACCTTTTTTTGGTTTTCAAGACCCAGAGCGAAATAGGTAACTCGTGAACAACTTTTCAAAGAATTGACAAGTTTTCTCTCACAGTCCTCATTTCTTGCAGCTACAATATATAATTTCAAATGCTCAAATCTGGATCGAATCCGTACAGATTTTAGCTCAAGATCGAACGCGAGATAGCTAAAATATCACAATACATTAGGCTGCACATCTCATAATATTTTCTTTTTATTTTCATTTTCATGGATCACAGTGGTGAAAATCGGATTGATACAGGATAAAGACGCTGTCGATCAAATGAAATCTCTCTCTTTTTTTAAATTTTCTTATCACTATTTTATACAGAAAAGCGCCTTACCTTATAAAATATTGTTTAAATAGCATCTGTTGCTTTTGATGCATTTCCCATTATGTGCACATAAGTTATCCATTATCCTGAATCGGACTATCAGTATTGTTTAATAATATCTCGGTATTGTATCAATGTTGTTTCAGTATTGTTTTAGTATTATTTCAGTATTCTATCAGTATTGTACCAGTATTGTATCAGTATTGCATCAAAATTGTATCAGTATTGCATCAGTATTATATCAGTAATGTGCCAGTATTTCACGGAAGCCTTCATCACTTTGTGTGAATCGGCGTTTCTCCTTCGTAGTTTTGTTAAGGTTTGACCAATCAATCAATTGATCATTCAGGTTCAATACAGCATTTCGAGAAATAAAATAGCCTTTGATGCAGCTTTAGGTGTGCTCCAAGTCACTCTTCAACACGTTATTTTCCGAAAATGGTAAAAACAACATAAAGTCGAAACCAAAGCTTTTAAAATTATAGTTTTTAAAATTTAAAACTCTTAAATTAATCAGTTTGTTGCGAATAAGTTGATGCCACCAACTTCCAAAAAGTTTTGACTAAAATACAGGAGCATACCTTGGGAATGCCCAGGACATAACGATTTATGATGCACTGATCATTTTAAGGAATATTTTTCTTACCTAAATTTTAAGCAGCTCAGTCCAACAAGAAGCGCAGGTTATTTACAATAAACCAAGTAAATGCTCACCATATGTTTGAAAAAAAGTATGGATTAAATTATTCTATGTTTTTATTTGAACGATGAGCTAGTTTGAGCTAGTCAACTTAAACACTGGACTATCAGTCTGAGCTATGTTTATAATCAGGGGAAAGGAAGTAATGTCTCTTAATTCAGGAGTCATTTAATGTCATGCTTCAAATTCATGAAGTAATTTATATAATTATATAAATTATTTTACAACTAAATTTCTACTTGAAACTTGGAAATAGATATTAAACACGTGCCCCAAAATCCCGGAAGTTGATAAATGGGACCGATATACATTATACTTCTTATTGGTACTTTCCTACTTACACTTTTTCAAGACAAAGTTAAAATTTTGAACAGAGAAGTGAAATCTGAAGTAAAGTGAGGAGAAAAAACGATAGACTTTAATATTCATTAGAGAACGCTCACGCGAGCACCAATCGGTTTATGTATAAAACTGGTGTGTGTGGTGTTCTTATTACTACTATATATATATCTATGAAAGTGGAATTTACCTCTTTGCTGCTTGCAAACATGTACTGCCTCAACTGAAAATAATTTTTAAAAATCCCCTCAAGATTACAGCACTGCAATAACCTGACGGTTCTTTTAGTTTGAAAAAAAGCCTAACAGTCTTCTGCTTAATTTCCTGTACGTGCTTATGTCAGGGTGAACGCTGAGTTTTTATGCCCATTTCTGCTCAAATGAAAACATGAATAAACATGTTAAATGAAAAGAAATGTTGACCACCATTTTGGGGACTGACTATTCGCTAGTAATCGAAAGAGGAGGGAGGGTTGTTTCAAGTATCGCTAAGTAAATTATTTCATTCAGGCGGTTTTTAAAGGAAGGGCGGTTGGCTTATACCATGATTTATCATCTGGAGTAAGCGCATTGTTTCAGCTTTCATTAGAGTTCTTTCCGAAAATAAGCAGAAGTGGAAGGCAAAGTCTAGAAACTCGAAAAGAGAACGAAACAGTATCAAAATATCAAATGGCTACTTACTACCCCCTCCCCTCCCATCCCCCCCCCCCCCACCCAAAACCAGTACTGCCCACTATGGATCTATAGTCTGTCAACGCTCATCAAAAGCTTTATTGTTCACGAGGCATAAAAGACTGGATAATGACAAATCGGTAACGTTTATAAGCCGTTCTCAGATCCCATTGTTTTGTTTATAAAAAGTATCACAGGATCTGGGATTATGTACTCACTGAGAAAAGCGATTTTGTGGCATGGACAAGTGAAACAAAACATTGCCCATTCTACATCTTCCAAACGACAGCATATTTCTCTAATCGAGTAGGATCGAGGCGGTGTGTGATAAAGAGTAAAACGTGCTCTTTTTATGTGACTCGTAAATACAGAGCGATTTCTAATAACAGGCCATTTAAATATCCACGTCATTTTGTAGCGAGTAGTGAGGTTAGAATGTGAACTTACCAGAGCTTGCCGCAAGCTGTGTGGAAGATTTCATTCCTTTTAAACCAGCCGAAGTGAGCAAATTCGTTTGTTTTTACCCCAGCTCATCTTTCATTTTTCATCCAACAATAATCTGATCAAGTTGAATACAGTTCAAAATATATGAAGCTGTTAAATTTTGCGATTTGGCCCTAAAAACCTTTCATTTGAAATAAGCATTTTTGAAGAATGTTTAAAATCTTAAACTACTTTAAATTCATTCCTGTAAAAAAGACACGAGCAAAAGATTTTTGGTACATTATGTTTGAGTTAGGCGACATACATGCCCATGTCCGGCGGGGTCTCTGCCTTTTTACATTGTGTATGTGTGTAGGTATGTGTGTATTTTACATAGGGTTTTAGGTAAGCGAAATGCATTGGCATGCCCGGCGGGGTCGCTACCTTATTCTGACGTTTTATTTTCGTAAAACGCTCTTTTAGGAGTAAAAGCGTGATTCGCGTTCTCCACTTTTATACGGGGTTTCTCGTAAAACTCAAAGAATCACGCAATTAGGAACTTAAATTTCTTCTAGTGCCTCGAATAGTCCCGTCCTTGTTCCCAGCTAACCAGCATCCTTGGTAATTTTTTACCAAGCCTCATTCCAGTATTGCTTTACTGCGCCAGCCACGCCCAGGTGGGTGGGCTGGATGGGTGGGACGTTACGATAAAAGTGGAGAACGCGAATTACGCTTTTACTCGTAAAAGAGCGTTTTACGAAAATAAAACGTCAGTTTTACTTCGTAAAAGCTCCGAATTCGCTTATCTTCACTTTTATACGGGGCTAACACCGGAGTCGGGGTGACCTGCGTTGCGAACCAAATCTAGAAAAAAATTTCTCAAGAATTAAGCTTTTACTCCAAAGAACGTGGCGTCTTCCGTGTGAGGGCGAAAGGCGTAAATAAAACACTGCTGAGAATGGTGTGTTTAATGTGCCTTGGACCAAAATATAATCGAGCTGTTGAACAACTCTAGCACACGGAAGGACGAACGAACCAAAGAAACCAAGAAGAGAAGAAGACGCACCGATGACCAAGCTCTTCTCCGTTCTCACCCTTGCTAACACCATCTTCCTCCATCATCCTACGAGATGATAGCCCAACCTAATCGCAAGGTCGATTTAAGAATACACATAGTAATCCCGTTTATTTGAACTCTTCACAAACATGATCGCGGAACCAAGTCCGGGTAGTTAACTACGTGACCAAGCAATTGCTTACCAATTAATTCATTATTATGGACGTAGATGAAAACAGTATGGTCCGACACAAATTGACACTTTAGCTTTTCAAATTTAACTAAGAACTAAGCAAAGACTAAACGCAGTGTTCTTGTTAAAGTATAGGAAGCAAGTGACACAAGGTATTCATATAATACAATACAAGGTCTTCATATAATACACTAAAATGCGCTCAGTCAAAACTCCTATCGGTGCGTCTATGACGGATGACGCAGTACCATGTGCCCACTCAATACATGTACATATCATTACCAAAACACAATGAACGCACTACAACGTGCCAATGTAAGACCTCGGTCAGTAGTTAAGCGACACCAGCTAGTCTAGGTACCTGATCTCTGTGAGACCGACTCTAGTGGCTATGACACCAGCTAGTCTAGGTACCTGATCTCTGTGAGAGCGACTCTAGTGGCTATGACAGACGCACCGAGAGGGATGCGTAGTGCGTTCAAGTGTACATCCCCACCCCCTTTTGCCAAGGGAAGATTGAATACCGGTCTCGCAGGGGCGAAGTACCGAGACCAGCGTTAACTAACTACAGGTGTGTAGGCTCCTGTAACACCGTCCTCGGAGCACTGAACCATAACTAGAGCGCAAAGTATTCCTGTTCGAACGACGCTGATGCGTGTCACGACGTGGTTTACGGCGGCCTTGATTCTGGATCTTCTTGTACTTGCCCGCGCCGTTTCTAGAGCGTTAGAACAAGGTCTCCTTGCGCTTGAACTTGCCTTTGCCCTTGCTTGACGGTTCACTGCAAAAACAAGAGTTAGTTAGAGACTGCTGACTCAGCAGCCACGAAGGGGCCTAAAGTGAACAAGCCCGATAGTTCGTACTAAGAGTAGCCCTTCAGGTAATATTTAATGAATGAGTTAGGACAAGACCAACAACCTGTCTTTAAAATGTCAGTTAGAGACACGCTACGTGATGGGCTTTAACTTTACACAGATCTCCAAACCCAGGTTCTGTCTTGGCCCTTTCGTAAGCCGAGTGGCAAGATCAGTGGTTAGAACAGGTAAAAAACCGCCCCTGGAAGCTAAGTCTGCTAACACGTTCAGCGACCCCGCTAAGTGCCGAGCTGAGAGATGCATCCTCTTCTCCCAGGCAAACTTCAGGATGTTGCCAATGAGCTTCGTGAGTTGCTGGGACCTGGTACCACCCTGCTAGTTTAAGTATGCCACTGCTGTGGAGTTGTCTAGATGGAACTCCACATATTTTCCTTCTAGAAAGTGGGTAAGGCTGTTTATGGCTATCCCCCACCTGCAACTCTAACCAATTTATGTGGCGGTTTTTTACCTGTTCTGACCACTGATCTTGCCACTCTGGAAGTGAATCCCCAGCCGGTTAGAGACGCATCGGTTTGCATCTCTAGCTCCGGGGTCGTGCCGCAAAGGAGACCCCTTCGCCCATCACCTGATCGTCGCACCACCAAGCCAACGCTTGGTGAGCCACTACTGAAACGGACATTACGGCTCTGGAGCGTCTGAACTGGCACAAAGCCCTCCGCTTGAAAGGGCCTGTAGTGGAGTTTCCCTAGGGGGACTGTCTTTTCTGTCGCTACCAGGCAGCCCAGAAAGGACTCCATTTTTGCCAAACTCATCCTCGAACCTGGTTTCACGGATCTGATGCTCGCTCAGATCCTTTCTCTCCGTTCGGGGGTGGGGTAAGCCCTTGCTAGGTTCAGATTCCATTTTCCCCAAAAACACCATTGCCTGTTTTGGAGTTAGCTCGGACTTGTCTAGGTTTACTAAGAGACCCACCTTCGTTGCTTTACTGACCAAGGCCCGCGTTTGCCGATCTACCGTGACTCGGTCACGATGAGCGACTAACCAATCGTCTAGGTATTTGAAGACCAACATACCTCGGGCCCACGCCCTCAATACTCTCATGATTTTTGTGAAGACGAAGGGAGCCGTAGAGAGGCCGAACTGGAGAGCCTGGAACCAGAATTGTTCTCCCTTATTTGGAAGCATAGGTATTTCCTGGCCGACGGGTGCAACGGCACGTGCAGTTACGCATCGGATAGGTCTATGGACGTGCCCACATGCCCCGCCCAGAGAGCTCTTTATAATCTTGGCTGTGTCCATCTGAATGGGCGTCACGTGGAGGAATTGATTCAGAGAGGATAAATCTATGACTAACCGCCACCCCGCCCTCCGATTTCTTAGGCACCAAAAAGAAATCCCCTAAAAACCCCTTTTCGGCTCTCTGGCATCTCCCGTATGGCCCCTTTGCTAACTAAGTCTTCGACCATCGACTGGAAGGGCTCGGTGCTTTGGCGAGTTGTGATCGTAGGGGGCGATCAGGCTGCATGGGGCTTGGTAGAACAGAGGTATGGGTGGAACGTGCCCTCGTCGCTCCCGTCTGAACGGGAGTGCGTAACCCTCTCTTAGCCAACGCACTACTTTTTTCGGAGCACCCATGTCTCGCAAAGCCTGCCAGAAACTGCCTAACCTGCCTCCTACGAGCAAACAGTCGTTGGAGGACTGGGAGCCCTCCTCGCCTTTTAACCTGATAAAAGTATCTCTTACAACCGAGGCGCTCCCCTCTGAGAGATACTTTGGTTGATTGTTACCTGCACTGCTGCGGCACGTGGGGGTGTCTTGCCGCTGTCCTGCTGCCTCGGCTTCTTCTTCGGAGAAGGTCTAGCCTTGATGTTCGACCTCGAGGGGGCCGTGAGTACTGGCGCTTCTGTGGGCGTGCGAACGGCATCGGTGCTCTGGCCATGAGCGCTGGGTCCTGCAAAAGGGATCTGCTCTCCCGGTGAACCCTCTCTATCTCCTCGGGGGGGGGGGAAACAGTTCCTTCTGTCCCAGAATCAGAGCATGGCGCAGGTCACGGAGGCCTCTAACATTCGGCCAGCAGTGCTGAAGGAAGGCGTCGGGTCGAAGGTACACTAGCGAGGAGGTCAGATAGGTAACCAGTTTGACCACATCCCTGGTAGCCAAGGCCAGGCACTCTAGCAGTTTGAATGCAACCGTGTCCGACAGACTCAGATCATCCAAACGTCTCTTCAGGGAACTCAGGGTGTGATCCTGGAAGGACATGATATTCAAAGTTTGGCGTGCTGAACCCTCTATGGCTTTAGCGTCCTTCTCTCCCAGAGGGATATCTGAGTCCTGTCGGACCGAGCGCATCCAAACTGTACGCTTGGTGGGCTGTTCCAAGGCTTCCAGGGGTATGAAGTCATCCGAGGAGCGGTATGGGCCTTGTTTCACCGTGCAGTGCCTGGAGGGGTGGAGCCGTGACACCACGCGTCCTTCGGCTGCGTCTAAGCGCTTGAACTCATGGCAGCGTACCGACAAGACGTTGGCCACTCCCTCGCTGGTCGTCAGAGACACAAACCCCTCAGATTGGGGGAGGGTTGCCTGCGACGTGATCTGGATGGGCGGGTCCTCTCTGTCTGGCACTGGGCGCCCGCACTCTATACCTGCAAGCCTGGCTATCTCCTGTATGGCATCCCGAAATGGTACATTCTCGGGGGCTATCGACTCTGCTAGTGGTGAGATAGGTGCCTCCGGCTCCAGGCAGAAATCCGGTGGAGACGGGGTACGAATTGGACGTCTCCCCGCCGCTGCTGGGTCCTTCCACATGCGTTGCCCATCGCCCGAGGAAAGAATGGGGTCTGTGGAGCGGAGAGACTGAACTGACGGGAAAAGGCTGCTTGGAGAGTCACCTTCGGCGTCGCCTTCCGCACCAGAGTCCTCCGAGCTCCCTTCCTCTGGACACGCTAACCCAGGTTCTTCCTTCATGTCTGCGCCTGAGATGGGGGTGTAAATAGCCCTCTCCCTATTCTTGGGGATCGTCTCCAGCGGTGACATATCCAGTGGGGCGAGATCCTCATCCTCCTCCAGTCGCTGTATAATTGAGATCTGGTCCGATGGGGGAGATCTCCGGACTCATTCTCGCCGAGGGTGATAGCTTCCGGGGGGATCCTTTGCGTCTAACTCCTGCTGTTGGTGAGTGGGAGCGGGGATAGACACTGACGGAGGTCTAGAAACTGACAGCACCGAGGGATCGTCTGATGGACGCTAGACAGTCGCAGTTGGTGTGTGTCTGCGTCTCGGTTTTGGCCTTGAGAGCAGAGCTTCTTGAAGGCCCTGGATTTACCGCTGAAGTTGGGACTGCACAGCCAGAAACGAAGAAATGTTCAGTATCTCCACCTGAGGTAATGGCGGGGTATCCAAACTCTGTGTCGGAGTCGAGTCAGGGGCGCAAAACTGTCCCACACGGCTGTTAAAACACTACCCTGACTTTGCGTGCGTGACAGTCACGCTCTCCCTCAAGGCGGGGACAGATGGGGGAGAGGTGAGGATAGAATCTTCTGAGATTGCTTTCTCCGTCTCCTTGTCAGAGACTAACCAGGCTTATCCAGAACAGCTCTCTCACCCGCCTCAGGTAAGTCTAGCTCCACCACTGTCCGAGAAGCTGCTGAAGATTTGACTTTCGTCCTCTTGCGGGGTTAGTCAAAGTCAAGACTCCACATTCCTGTCCGCACGTATAGGAGAAGACACCTGTCCAGCCACTAAGGAACCAGCTCTAGGCATATCCAGAGACAGGTACTGAACTTTACGACGCACTCTCCGCTTAATGTTCTTGGTGCGTATCTTCTCCTAAGCGTCCCAGTCCTGAGCAGATAGATGCGCACACTCCTTGCAAGTGTGCAAAGCGTCGCACAGCGGTATGTCTCTATCCCTCCTGCACCGATCGCAGAGCTGAAGCTGGGTGAACGCAGGAGATCTGCAACTTGCTGTAGACTTGCCTCCGTCATGTCTGGAACCGAGCAAAGACAAGAGTGTATAAGTAGCTTGATCGAAATCGATTACAACAGTCATTCCAGAAAGCGGAAACCTGTCCTGAACCAAGCTATTTACCTCCGAAACGAATAAATAGCACAACCGAATGCATACGAACGCATTGGTGATGCAGTGCGCAGCCAAGACGTACCAAGCTTGGTCATGCACCAAGAACCAAGAACCCTGATGGTGCTTGGACCTCGGTGTTCCGACCCAGATCAACCAAGCCTAGGTGCCTCGCTAAAGCTTGGTAGCCCGTTGGTATACCTGGAAGTTACCAAGCCCTTAGATGGGCCTTGGTAACCAATCCTTTGCTCAGAACCGAGTACCAACGGACCCGACGAACATAGACCGATAAGTGCATAACATAATTTGAAAAATGGGAAACATCCTGTGCATCTCTGGTAGACTGGGTAGTCTACCAGAGATACCTTCGAACAACTTATTGAAATTGTGTCCACACAAGTGTACTCTTGGTCGGACATACAATTATTTCAAGGAACGGAAACGACCAGTGAATGGTGATATGATCAAACATATGTGATTCCGTTTGCGCTTGCGTTTTGTCAATAAGAAAACGCCGAATCTAAAACATTATTACGTAAGTTTTAATGTTTTGGTATGTATTATTTTGTGGGGTTTGCATTTCGGACCAGTGCTCATGTTTATTTAACATGCGTCGATGCGCGGTTTGCATTTCGAACCAATATGCATATTTATTTAGCTTGCCGTTATGTTCTGTTCGCTTTTTCGACCAGTGCGCATGTTTATTTACCTTGCGTTGATGTGCGGTTTGCAACTCGAACCATTGCGCATGTTTTTGTAATATGCATTGTTACACGTTCCACATTTCGGACCAGTGCGCGTGCTATTTAACTTGCGTTGATGCATGGTTTTTATTTTGGACCAATGCGCATCTTTACTCAACTTGCGTCGATGCGCGGTTGGCATTTGGGACCAGTTTTCATGTTTGTTTAGTTTGTGCTGTTCACTTTTCGGACCACTGCGTATGCTTATTTAATCTGCGTTGATGCGCGGTTCTTATTTTAGACCAGTGCGCATATTTATTTAACTTAAGTCGATGCGCGTTCCCCGCCGCCGCGTAGCACGAAGCGGGGGACTATAGGATTCGGGTCCGTACGTCCATCGACACTTCTTTGTCGGCGCTGTATCTCCGTAATCACTAAGGCGATTCAATTGTTCTTTTGCACATGCAAAGGCTATATAGTGGACCTGTGCAATGAGGGGTTATTTTGAGATCTTCGCAAAAATTGGGAAAATGGAAAAACGTTGAAAATACAACACAATTGACCTATTCAATGGGTGTTTGTCGTATTGAAATCCTGTGATTGCACGCCTGTGGGGGACTTGTTTAGCTTGTTCTGATGCGCGGTTCACCTTTCGGACGACTGTTCATGCTTATTTAACTTGGGTTGATGTGCGGTTGGCATTTCGGGCCAGTGCGCATGTTTATTTAATTTGCGTTGATGCGTGATTATTATTTCGTACCATGGCGCAAGTTTATTTAACTTTCATTGATGCACGGTTTGCATTTTGGGCAAATACGCATATTTATTTAACTTTTGTTGATGCGCGGTTCGCATTTCGAAACAATGCGCATGTTTAACTTCCGTCGATGTGCGTTCCACATCTCGGACCAATGCGCATGTTTATTCAACTTCCAATTTTTGGAGGATCGCCAAAAAAGTAATTTTTCAAGAGAGGTCTATATAGAAAACATTCATGCAAAATTTAAAGAAAATCTGATCAAAATTGTGGGACAAAAAGCATTTTGAAAATTGACAACCGACAAATTTCAAATGCCCCCTTTTAAAAGAAGCATTTTGAAAATTGGCTACCAAAAAAATTATAAATGCCCCTATTTGGCCAATTTTTGGCGGATCGCCAAAAGAAGTAATTTTTCAAGAGAGGCTTCGTACCAAACTGGAATAGAATTCAATCAAAATTGTGAGAGAAGAAGCATTTTGAAAATTAAATGTCAATAAATTAACAAATGCCGCCCCCGCCCCCCAACCCCCCCCCCCCCTCCGATCGTCAAATAAAGTAATTTTTGAAGAGACGTCTACAACAGAACACTCTTTGAAGAAATTTGAAGAAAATCTGATCAAAATTCTTGGAGAAGAAGCGTTTTGAAAATTGGCATTGAAAACAAAAACACTTAAATGCCCCCTCCCCCATTCAGCCAATATTTGGCGGATCGCCAAAAGAAGTAAATTTTCAAGAGACGCCTATGTTAAGAATATTCAAACAAAATTAAAAGAAAATCTGATCAAAATTGTTTGAGAAGAATTTTGAAAATTTGCGACAAAAAATTGTAAATGACCCCCATTTAGCCCACTTTTCGTGGATCGCCAAAAGAAGCAAAGTAAAAGAGAGGCTTACCTAGAGAACATTGTACAAAATTGGCAAAGGAAAAAAAAGGTAAAAATAATGACTTATAAGAATACGAGGAGCGTTTTTTTTTTTTTACTCTAGGTTTCGAAAAGTGACCACCGGCGGGGGATGGTGTGGGGGGGGGGGGCGGTCGGGGTTACTTTAATGAACAAAATCGAGAATTTACCCTATAAAACATTTCCTGACGTCTATCCATCATCGACTGTCTGCTGTTACAGACTTTCATGTACAACCAAATCGTGACGTTCGACCGACGTCAAGTCGTGACGTCTATCCAACGTCATATCCAATGAGAAGCGGTTGTTCTAGAGCGTCGACGCAAATCGCCTGCATGAATACGTTATTGGCATGGTGGAATCCATATTTACCCATGTATACATGGTGTCCCCGTGAAATAAAACAAACAGTTTTAATTTTCTTCATTTATTCTACTGAAGATAACCTGCTCTACTATGGTCTTTGTGCTGGTAGAAATTTGTAAACATTCCTAAAGGACTAAGTCATGAAAGCACTGAAATAGTGTGAATATAATAAAACCTCCAAACGATCGACGTGTTAAAGAGCACTTTTTGAAAAATAACAATACCTCAAAACGCTCGACGTTTTCAAGGAGCAGTGCTCAGCGTTTGGCACATAAGCACGCCTCAACGCTGTCATAATTCTAACAAATTAACCTAGCAAACATGCCAAGTGAGACCCGTTTTATTTATATGTAATTTTTTTTTTTTTTGTAAGAAGTGGAAATATTACGTAAAACCAGTCAATATATAGATTATACCAAGAAACAGACATAAAAATGTTTATTTCAATTGCACACTTCGTAAATAAAACGGGCTCCACCACATTGTACACAAAAAAAACACCAGCAGATCATTCCCAATAAGAAGGCTTTAAAAAATACTGCATTAATCTACGCACAGAATGAACAGAGTAGCCGTGGACGAAGAAACAGAACACATACTACGCTCTCCCTACCCTAACCCCCCCCCCTCCCCCCCCCCCCCCACACCATCCCCCTCCCGGCTCCGTGCGTTGTCCAGGTTCTCGTGGCATTCCACGGGTAACCTCACGTGCTTGTCCCGCTGCTCGTGGCATTCCACGGATATCCTCACGTGCGTTGTGCCGCTACCCGTGGTATTCCACGGATATCCATCCTCACGTGCTGGTCCCGCTACTCGTGGCATTCCACGGAGAACCCGACATGCAGGATCTGTTCAAGGAATTACATCATACCAACATGGTGTCACCACAATTATAGCAAGAGGAAATGCCTTAACAACACGTCACCAAAATCCCCACATGATCTCCTTGGCTCACTGCCGATAGCACTTTCATTATCCGCAAATGCACAGTAGTTTCACACCAATATTTACAAAATCAACAGATTTGAACGGCATACGGTAACATGGGAGACAAAAGACATGAATTTGATATAACATAAACATCGAAGCGATTCGATGCGGCCAAGCTTTCTGCAAACCAGTGAAAATGTACCGCTATTACAGGAGTGATATACAAACGTCACTTCAGAGCTTGGCCAGTATGATGATAAAACAAACGGTCTTAGGTCAAGTCAACCCTCGAGCAACTCAACCCACCCTGAAAGTCAACTCAACCCAGTTTTTTCATACCAACTCAATCCACCCTGAAAGTGAACTCAACCCACCTTGTTTTATTCTTGGATTAGTATATTATTAATTACTCTTATTTTGGAGGGAAATGACAAGCAATGACGTTTATTTTCAACCCAAATTTATGTCTTTTTACGGCACTACCCCACCACCCCACCACGCAGCCTGTAGTACCGGTGGCACGCGCCTGGAAGGCAAGGATAAGGGAGGGTTTTCGGAACAGTCCAAATACGAGTGTGGTTTAATTTTTACTTCCTGGTTTTCAAATACAAATATATTCTCTTAGAAATTAGGTATTTTTGCACTCCTCTGTAATGTTTCTACCGCGCAGTGACGTTGTTATGGCGTCGTCAAGTACAGATTTTCAGTAGTGCGTGACGTTTTCGATACTGGAAAAGTGGTGAATCACGCTGTACATAATACTGTTTCCGTTATACGCGGGCTGGTAATCATGAAGTGTTAAGTGCAATTTGTGAAAGCCGCCATTTCGTAATAAAGCAAACCGAAAATTGCGAGCTTTTTTCCTGTATCACAATGGCAATTAAATTAATTATGTTCATATTTTTTTCATCTGAAAAGTTTTGAAAAACACTTTGTTAAAAAATAATTGCTGAGGCCTTTTTTGTTTTAATTTTTTACTGAGACCCTAATGTGTCTAGCCCTTAAAACCCAATACAGGCCAACATGTGAGAAAAAGAACATGTGAGAGAAAAACATGTGACATAAAAAAACATGAGAGAAAAAAACATGTGAGAAAAAACATGTGAGAGAAAAAAACATGTGAGAAGAAAACATGATAGAGAAAAAAAAAACGTGAGGAAAAAACATGAGAAAAAAACATGTGAAAAAAGACAATCCTGTTCACGAGACGCAAACCCTTTCATCATTTCCATACCGACCGCTGGCTAACACTGACAAGTGACCTTGCTATACAGCTGTCTCCTAGATACTCATATATGCTTCCAGTCCCTTCCTATACGGCTTCAGTCTTCACGACAGAATAACCTCACAGCCCCCGCTTGCCCTCGGCCCTCCCCGACAAACCCCCGCCCCCCTACCACACCCTTTCTACCCAGCTTAACCAGAATAGAGATTTTTTTTTTTTTTGGAGTTACATCTTTTGAATTCCCTGAACAGACCGCGCTCGACTTCCGCTGTAGGAGTTCCTACTTATACTACTTCTACGTCACAATAAGTGTCCCTTCCTACTGAATAAAAAAAAAACATACACACAAACACATACGGTTACAAAGTAGCTCAGCAAAAGCAAAAGAACTAACAGGAACAGAATATGCCGTGTTTCTCCAAGCGTTTATTTGATACCTATAACTCGCTGCCTAGTTCTTCCTGGCAGCAAACGCTCTTTTTGTTTTTTGGCCGAACCATGGCCTGCATCACAGCCGACCCTGTGCCCGCCATAATACGGCTCCCCCTTCCCGCGTGAACTAATACGGCTTCTCTAAGACTTCAGCACTTGAAAGACAAAAAAAAACCCCAGGCTAACCTTGGCCCACTTCTCATCCGTAACAGAATTGCAGCAAATATTCAGCATTAGATCTTAATCACACACACACTGTTACTCCTGTCACATGCCGCCTTCCCCCCTCCGCCCCCTCCCCCTCCCCCGCCCCCCTCCCCTCGAGGCGCGGCACGAATCTGAATCACAGATAACACGCTTTCTACCATCTCATGCTGAACGGTACAAAAAATCGTACTCCCATATAAACTAAAAGCATACTGAGTTACACTGTCTTCAAATTTTAACCTATAAACTAAACCTCAAAAAGAAAAAAAAAATAAAGTAAATAACGAAAGTGATAAATAAAACACCATTTAAAAGCTCAAAAAAAAAAAACTCATAAATAAATGTGTTTTAGTCTAGTTAAAAAATTCGACAATTATGCAGCTACATTCTTGACACATTTATTCATGTCTATTTTTGACGGTTTCTGTTGCAATAATTGAAAAGTTCACTCTAGTTTCTTTACAAATATTAATTCCGTGTTCTTTCTCTATTGTTCTTTTTTTTCTTGTACTGAGGCTATCGTTTCTTGCGTAGGAATTACGGCGTACATCTGAAAAAAAAAAAAACATATGAATGCATTATCGCAGTTTCTGGTTCTCCAGATCTCCGATGACGTACGTTCGGGCGTACCGGAGACGACCGATATAAAACTGACACATGCATGGCTTCTACTCAACATTCAACATCTTCTAAACTACGTTTGAAAGCAGCAAGTTCGGTGGATTCATTACTCCCAAGTCAACAACAAAAAATATATATTGTTATTGTTTGAACTTGCTCGTTATTTACGTGCGCCCAAAAAATTTGGACGCAGATTTACTGATGCAATGTTCTCTTTTCAATCCCAGCAATCACCCCGTATTTATCACTAAATGAATATATAAAATCAAAGACATCGGTAAACCAGTGCGTCAGAGAGACACCATCCCCGTGAAGCGCGGGCAGCGCGGGTGACCTATGAAATCGGTACTAATACAGAGAGATGTTCCCCCGTGCAGCGCGGATGACCCATGAAATCGGTGCTGAGGCAGAGGCACGATCTCGCGTGTAGCGCGGATGACCCGTGAAATCGGTGCTAAGGCAGAGATACGATCCCTCATGCAGCGCGGATGACCCGTGAAATCGGTGCTAGCGCGGAGACACGATCCCCCGTGCAGCACGGATGACCTATGATATCAGTGCTAAGGCAGAGACACGACCTCGCGTGTAGCGCGGATGACCCGTGAAATCGGTGCTAAGGCAGAGACACGATCCCCGGTGTAGCGCGAATAACCTGTGAAATCGGTGCTAAGGCAGAGATATTATCCCCGGTGTAGCGCGAATGACCTATGAAATCCCTGCTTAAGTCGGTGTGGACAGTACCATATTACTGCCGCTTTCACCGTGTTTTTTTTCCACAACGCGGACAAAATTATATATAAACACGAAGTTTTACCACATTTCAAAATACTGTCATTCTGACAACTTTTTCATGAATCCTAACTAAATTACGAACTTGCACACCCTCAACATGTGCTCTATGGATGAAATTTCAAAACAATCCCGCCCGTACTTCCGGAGAAAGAGCCCGGTCACGACGTTCTATTACGCAGACCAAAATTGCATAAACGCTAAGTTTTAGCAAATTTCAGAATACTGCCATTTTGACACATTTTTTTTTTACAAATCCGAATAAAAATGTGACATTATACACTTTCAATATGGGCTCTAACCACATGTGAAATCTCAAAAACAATCTGACTAATAAGTGTTGGAAATCTGACCTGCTAAGTTCCCATCATAGAAAAAAATACTGTTACTGTGACAATTTTTCGTAAATTTGAACAAAAATACAATGCTGCACACCATCAATATGTACTCTATCCGTGTATGAAATTTAAAAAGAATCCGACATGCCGGCAGACGGACAAGCTCATAACTATACCCCTCCGTTACACGGGGGATAGCAAGATTCTAGTGTCTCAAATTAAATGAACTAAATATATTTTTAACTATCTGAATATGTCTAATTATTATATTATTATATCATATATTTTATCCGTACTGATATTCCTGAGATGGTCCAATCAGAATACATGATTTGGACTTGCGGAAAATTCAATATTTCGCAATATTCAAAAAGATACTCACGTGTAAAAAAAATAATTTCACATATTCAAGGATTCTAAATAGTCTGCTATAGTTCCGACGGCTTTGTTGCTATTTCCTTGCTGACATCCTTCAGTTGTGTGTGCGATGACAATGGCTAGAAAACAAAGCAACGCTATACAATAAATTCATACTTCATACTTCATGTCATAGCTCAGATGTGTGTGCTATGAAAATGGCTAGAAAACAAAGCAACGCTATACAATATATTCATATTTCATACTTCATGTCATAGCTCAGATGTGTGTGCTATGAAAATGGCTAGAAAACAAAGCAACGCTATACAATATATTCATATTTCATACTTCATGTCATAGCTCAGATGTGTATGCTATGAAAATGGCTAGAAAACAAAGCAACGCTATACAATATATTCATATTTCATACTTCATGTCATAGCTCAGATGTGTGGGTGCGATGACAATGGCTAGAAAACAAAGCAACGCTATACAATAAATTCATACTTCATACTTCATGTCATAGCTCAGATGTGTGGGTGCGATGACAATTATAACATTGACTCGTGCACGTCTGTTAAAAAAGATGTCCATAGACATTGTGAACAGCCAAGATCTAATTAGGTAAGTATCAAAAAGCTTGCTGAATCGCCAAAATTTTTTCTTTTTATCTTTGGACAGCAATTCGATCAAATCGTGGTGGCTGCCTTTTAAAAATTTGTTACTGGAAATTTTTCAAATACCCGCATTTCAGAATTATCCTACAAGAGAATGTCCGAGGACATTTTGCCCAGCGAGGCTTCCAACTCACGACGTCCTGTTGCATCGAAGCCTAACGCGCTGCCGACTTCGTTATATGCCCCATACACATTACGGCTTGTGAAAAAAAGAGTGAAATAGCAACGCACTGTCATTTTTTTGGCAGTTTGACCGTTTTTTGGCTAATGTTTTTGCCAATTTAGCCAAATCGCCAAACAAGTTGAGCCTGATGCAGGAACCCGAGGGGGGGGGGAGATTTGTGGGCAGAGTAGCATTTTCTGTGTTTTCTAAAAATTTGGCCGATATCTTGGCTAGTTTGGTAAAATCGCCAAAAAAAAAAATACACAAGCTGCGTGTAAATTCCTGCCAAATTTCAAAACAATCGGCCGAGAAATGTAGCAAGAGTGGCATTCTGAAGAATTGTTTACACACAAAACCGACCACAAGTGATGAGTGCAGCCAACGACAGCAGAGCTGAGCAGCTGAGAAGAACACAAGCTGCCCAACAGAAATAAGTCAATCATGCGGCACTCCCCCAAGGCTCCAATCAACGCCATTGCGCACCTGTTTTTGATTTTTGCAGTGTCACTGCGCCTTCCCCTTTCTTCTTCCCAAGTACCGTCTTTCCATCCTCTTCACTGCACCTTCCCCTTTCTTCTTCCCAAGTACCGTCTTTCCATCCTCTTCCCGGAGAAAAAGGTATTTTACCCCTTCTACTTTTATTCCGCTGGCTTGGAAGCATGAAATATCATTGTGCTTCATGGCCGCGCAGATGGTTGATCTCTCCTCAGGTGCTAGATTTAGCCCCTAAAAATGGAACAAGAAAATAACATTGGTCCAATACATGTAACCAGAGAACTGCCACGCTCGGACACGAACCTTTTATTAAGTGTTTAAGTTAAACAACGACAATGAGTCATATTTGGAATTCCGCGACACGGAGGTCTAACACTGCTGCTCCGTTAGTCGGTGTTACAGCACAAAGGATTCCGCCATATAATTCCCCCATACACTCCCCCATACGTTCCCCCCTACCCCCCCCCCATAAATTCCCCCATACATTCTCTCATTCTCCTATACATCCCCCCCCCCCCCCACACACACACACGCGCGCAATAAAATATAACCCGATTTGGCCTTCAATATAACAACACTGAAATGGACACTGGGATTTCTCGCCAAACGCTGGGAAACCGTTAAAAGCTAGAACAATAGTACAGGTCCAAATGCATTCGAAGATATTATGCCCCCCACCCACCCACGCCCCCCCCCCCCCCAGGAAAACGTCACCTAAGCCCTTTACTGCACAGGCATATCAGTGCGTCATCGCGCCCTGCATCCTTTTATCTCTTGCAACCACCCATCCCCTACGCCGGGCCGATAGGCACATGGGTGCAACGAAAAAATTACAAATATGTGTCAATATATATCATATATAAACGCCGTTACAAAAGTTTTAACATGCCGCCAATTGGCCAGCGAACATTTGCACAAAATATGAAAGGAATCAAATCAAAATTTGATTGAAAAGAACCAGTTTGAAAACTGGCCAAAAATTTTTAAATAGTGCCGTTTGGTCCATGTTTTGCGAATCATCAAAACAAGTAGTTTTTCAAGACAGGACTACCTATGGAACATTCGTGAAAAATTTAAAAGTATTCCGATCAAAATTATGTGCAAAGAAGTATTTTGAAAACTGGCTAAAAAATTCAAAATGGCACCATTAGGCCAATTTTTAGCGCATTGCCAAAAGTAGCAAATTTTCAAGAGAACATTCGCACATCAGCTGAAAGAATTAGGAGAAGAAGTATTTTGAAACTTGGCTAACAAAAATTTCAAAATGGCGCCATTTGGCCAATTTTTAAAATAGCGCCACTTAGCCAATTTGAGGCGAATATAAAAAAAATTCCCACAGAAGAGGCATTTGAGAATTGGCTAACAAAAAATAACAAAATACGGTTATACGTACATGCAGACGATAAATGCAGATGATGGCGACACACCACTCCGACCAAGTCGGCTGGTCTAAAAACCAGGTTCTAAACGCTTTGAACTTCATTGCCATTTTTTTTTTTTTTTTAATGTGGTAGTTGGAGGGAAGCACTTACGTTCGGTCCAGGACTGGTCCAGGCGCTGCCGTCCACGCCGATGATGCAGCATTTGTCTACAGTGGCTGCCCCCTTGTTGTCCTTCGAGTGCGCGATCAGGTTGTCCTTATACGAATCCCAGCTCATCGTGGCGAAAAGGTTCACACTAATGCTGACCCAAGCAGGAGGCTCTACAACACAAATGAACACATCACTGATCTTCTGTGCCTTTTAACAGACAAATCAAAATGACTTCAGGTTCTTTTGTGTTCATGGTTTTAAATCTCATGGTAGTTGGTCCAGAAACTTCCAGACCAAGGGGGGGGGGGGGGGAGGGGAGGGGGCGGGGAGGGGGGATGTCTCAGTGTGCAGGACCAGTCAGATGCTTTGGATCGATGAGTTACTTGGGAGGGAGGTGGGGGGGGGGGGGGGTTTGGTAGGCGGGAGGGGGGGTAAGTGTTTGCTAAGCAGGCGTGGGCGTTGTGAACATGACGTAATGACACTGATGCAATTGAATGGCCTGTTTAGTTTCTACTGAAGTGCGTGGGCTTTTTCAGTCACTCGGTGCGTGTTAGACTTTTTACTACATTTTCAATTTCCAGGATTTCCAGGATTCTTCTACAAAATTCCAGAACTTTCCAGGACTCCCACAAAATTCCAGGACTTTCCGCGATTTTTCGAGATTTTCCAGGACACGGTGAGAACCGTGCTTTTAGTTCCGAGATCTAGGTGAGCTCGGACTGAGGGTAGAACCACTGTAGCTTGTGTTACAGTTTTTGTCGCTCCCAGAAAGTCTTTGAGCTCCCGGAAAGTGCAGCATCTGAACAGCTTCCTAGTTCGGACAAAATATTTCAGTCCTTTATAATTTTCTATTTGCTTTTTATAGAATATAAACCTGTGTGGAAACAACAATGTGGTCCGAGAATGAACACAGAAGGACAGCCTGTCTCGCTGTGTCCTCTTTTAATTGCTCCTGTAGGAAATAATGCGGCCTGGGAACGAATACAGGAGGACAGCCTGTCTCACTATGTCCTCTTCTAACTGCTCGTGGAGTTTCGAGCTTTTAAGATTTAATAGTACAGACGAAACCGGTTAATCGCATAGCCAATTTGCCAAGCCCTGTTATGCGTTTATCCGATATATGCGTTTATCCGGAATACTCTTGCCGTGCTTATTTTTTTCATTTGCGGTAGTTATTAGAGGTGCACCCCCGCCCCTCCTCATCCCCGCATTTAATTTTTCCAACAGAAAAGAAAAATAACGATTGCTTAGGTCTTTTCATTTCGATTTACTTTCTGCCATTTTGACGAATTAACCATTACCGACACAGTTTCGAACTATAAATGGTAAAATTTCTTTTTGGCTGCGTATTTAAATGATGACTTCGCGCTCACGGTTATCTGAGGCAGCGTGGGGATTCAGGGTTTCAGACCATTATTAGTGAGAGCTCAGGCAGCGCGGGTATTAGGAGTTGCAGGCCATTATCTAGCGTCAGCTAAGGCAGTGCGGGGATTAAGTTAAAGGTCATTATCTAGTGAGAGCTGAGAGAATGCAGTGATTAAGAGTTCGAGACTCACTTTTAACAACCGCGAGTGGGGTTGGTACACGTACACAATGGGTCAACAAACAGAAGACAACGCATTAGATAAATAAACGAGGAGCAGCTCATTCCCTTGGTTCGCTTTAAGTGTGGCACTGTTTGGATAGTCACCCAGAATTATGCAATTAACCGGTGTGCTTCCCATTTTAACGTGAAAAGCTATGCGTTTATCCAGTTTATGCGATTAAGCGGTATGCAATTATCCGGTTATATTTCCAATAGATAGCATTGGAAATGGTTTGGGATTTGCGAATAATATGCGGTTAACCGATTTATGCGTTTAACCGGTATGCGATTAAGTAATTTCATCTGTATTTGCATCCCCAGGCTTATTTTTCGCTTTCTTCCAAACTGTTCCAGTTGCGTTTTCTGCCGGTCCCGAGAATCACCGCCTGGGGCTAGACCAGGGTTGGCAAGTTTTGGACATGGTGGTTTAAACCATGGTTCTATACCGGTTCTTACCTGTCCGTCCAAAATAGGTTTTGGACAGTTTAAGACAGGTTTTGGACATCCAGTATTAAAGCCCATTGCTATTTTGTCCCCCAATACTTGAGACGTCTCTGTTTGACGAGGTAATGAAGAAGTAAGCCTTGTCTTCACCAATGTAAACAATGAGCAAGTGTCACTATACAAACAAATGTTGGGTCGAGGGTGGTTCTATGTACAAAACTGTGTTTTTCTCCAGACATTATGTCTCCGATTAGAGATATTATTTATACTTGTCTTCGAGTTATCTTGCGGCATAACCGTGTCAGTCTGATCAAGCATCAAAAGCGTATGCTTGTCACACATGGCTCGAGCTCTGAGAAAATGAACCCCTCGCGACTCACAAGCAGGCTATTAAAAAGCGATTCCGACAGGCCATCACCGCTGAACATATGGCCGCTTACAAGTTGCACCCAAAATAACGTGGTGAGAAGCTGAATCCGGAGCAGGTTGCTGAGGTGAATTCTTTTATTCAGCAACGGAACCCGTTTTGTCCCCGGCTTAATAGCGTTTGACGGCAAGTCACATCCATTTCCTCAAGTCTACTTCTCAGAATCTGCATCAGAAATGCGCCCTGATACATGGTGGAAGGGGCTCCTGAGCTCTACACTGGATCCTGATTTTATTGCCGTGGCCAAACAACTGTTGTCCACGCCGCCATCGTCTGCCTCTATAGAGCAAATTTTCTCAAACTTTGGATTTATTCACAAGGAACTCCCGAATCGTCTCGGAAATAAGAAAGCGGCTAAATTAGTGTTCTACTACGGAATACTCAGGGGCGATCGGGACTTGGATTACTGAGATTATTGACAAAAAATGTCGATGTTATTTGCAGACTTTTATTTTAAATGTGACACTTTTCACATTTTTAATAGCGTGTTGAGTTACAGAGATACACTTAAAACCTTCATTATATTTGTGTTCAATGTACTCGGTTTTGATCTACAGAAAAAAAATGCAATGATAAGCTTATCAGATGTTTTATGGCTTTGGACAGGTTTTGGGTGTTTTGGACAGTTTTAGACGTTTTAAGACGGTTAAGAACCAGTTTTAAACCATGTCTTGTCCAAAATATCTTTTGGACGGTCAAAAACCCCAACCCTGGGCTAGACACCTATAAAATACTTGAAATGTATTGAGCAACCGGGTAATGGCGAGGGGATTTGTAATATCCGTGGTAAACTGGGTAAAGAAAAGAAGAAATTGTTGTTGGCAATTTATTCGATTTTAAATTACACTACTTCTAGAAAAAAAAAAAACAAAAACAAAAGCATAAAAACCAAGACACATCTAATAGTAGTACAGGGAACCGCAAGCATCCTGGACACACGTCTCGATCTATTAAAGGGGTACTCGATGTGACATTACCGGGAAGAACACATACCGGGAAACCCCAATTTACGACACTCTGCGCCTTACACCCCCCAAAATTCCCGAAGCCTCGCTAATAGCCATGGAAACCATTTTCAGACCCACTGAAGTTATTACACGATTGTAACACAATGCAATACAATGAGTGAACACACAAAAAAAAAAAAAACACCAAAAAAACCAGCCACGCCACGCTTCCTAACTGTACCACACTTTGTTACATGTGCAGGAGCAATAGGACCGTAACCGGTATCCAGACAGAAGGGCCTTGGATAAAAGGGGCTTGGACATAAGGGCCTTTCCCAAAACGGCCTTTCCCAAAACGGCCCTAAATGAAAAGTTGGACAAAAGGGCCTTGAGAATTTTTGTTCTAGGGTTTTAAGTTTTAATTATTCAATAAAATATGTATTAAAATAACAAGTAAAAAAAAAACAAACTTCATTGTGTTTTAAAGATAACTGCCTTGATGGAATCCCGGTCATCTGCCCCCCCCCGGTCAACTGCCCCCCCCCCTTTTTTGCAACCCGGTCGACTGCCCCCCCCCTTCAAAGTGGAGGGGGGTTCGCTTGCCCCCTCCATATACTATTTTTTCTTGGGTTCTTGGCTTACAAAGACAAAATAAATAAAATTGTATCTATTTTATTGAATGTATTGCATTTCGGTACATTGCGATTCGCCAATAGGAAAGTAATTGCAATTAGAATTGCAATTAGTTTAAGGATCAGTCTCTCCTAAGATCAATATTGGTGAATAGATCAATCAAGATCAATTGTTTCAGAGACGAAGTAGACGGGGACATCACAATTGCCTAATTTTTTTTCCACTAAAAAAAAAGGAGGGCAGATGACGACCCCCGTCAAATTGCAGGAGGGGGGGGGGGGCAGTCGACCGGGTTGCAAAAAAGGAGGGGGGCACTTGACTGGGGGGGGGGGGCACTTGACCGGGGGGCAGATGACCGTTTACCGCCTTGCTGTTTTGTTTCCATTACTCCCCATCACTCTCTTGAGATTTCGGAAGCACTGTGCCACAGGTTAATCCCTGTTTGTACCAATCACTGCCTTGCTGTTTTACTCATTATCAAGGACTCTTTCAATTACTTCCCATCACTGTCTTTAGATGTCAGATTTCGGAGTCATTGTGCCACAAAAGATCTCTGTCCTTTGTTTCGTTCCTCTTCACTCTGCTGTTTAAACACACGCGCTAAGCCGGATGATGTTGGCGTGTCAGTGTCTTGCCGATATATGAGTTCTGAATTTGTGGTCTTTATTTGAACTGTGACCAACAGCGATGGATATGAGACAAGGTAATCAAAATTTGTCTTGATGAATCAGGCAATAAAATCAATAAACTTTTTTTTGGAGTTGTTATTTTATTACACAAAAAATAAAAATGATTTTGAGAACCATATCCAAAAAAAAATTCTCAAGGCCCTTTTGTCCAACTTTTCATTTAGGGCCGTTTTGGGAAAGGCACTTTTGGAAAAGGCCGTTTTGGGAAAGGCCCTTATGCCCAAGGCCCTTCTGTCCCAGATTCGACCGTAACCATGTGAACCATTCGCGGGCTAAGATGGCGTTACAGAGGCGTTCTTCACAGCCTTCCCTATTCTGACGAATGTCGCCGGACACCGGACCCCCCTCTGCAGCACAATGCGCTGAAAGTCACGGTTCGCTCTCGTAAACTGGTCGTTTTTTGTTTTTGTTTTGTTTTGTTTGTTTTTTTTTTTTTTGATCGAGAAAGTCAAAGTGAAGACAAAAAGGGCCTAGAACTTGCTAACAAATTAAAATCACTCTAAAAACGTTGGATATTCAATAAAACTACACCTTTTTACAGTAAAATGAATGTAAAAGGATGTATTTGACAGCAACTCATATTTTGTTACACTATCTGACTCTACATGTCGCTTTCCACTCACTTTTCTACTAAATATAAACTAGAGTGCCCCGAACCATGTTAGCAGTCAGTTGTGTGAATCACAGTATGCAACAGCCATATTTGCCTAACACCTCTCGACCAATCAGAAATGAGCGTTTTGTTTACAAATACTACAATCATTTTTAAATGATAAAACACAGAGGCTTCTTGCGTTAAACTGTATCTTTTTAATTTTTTTAATTTTTATTCATTTTATTTATTTTTTCTTTTTTGGCAAACGGCAGAACTATAACACACGCAATGCATATATAGAAAGACAAGACAAAATTCGAACAAGACTTTTCAAATTTAAATAAAAAACTACAATACAATGCTTTATTTCGGTTTAAATATTTCGTCTTTTTTTTTTCTTTCATCACTTCTAGCACAAAGTCACTTCTGTATCTCTTTCAGCACAAAATTATTTCTGCATGTAACAGAAGCAGCCAGGAACGTTTACTTATTCGGTATCCCACCACGCCAGATCTGTCCCCATCAAACACTACAAAAATAAACAAAAATGTGCACATTATTTTCACATTCTGATTCAAAATGAAACAAATCTACGAGGTTTGAACGAGATTGGCCTTTGTGACAGCCACAACTCCTAGTAAACATTGGGCTGGAATTACACCCAATGGGCATTGATAGCTGTATGTAAAACTTCAATATCTATTTCGATTTGACGCAAGATCTTATTATCGCTCTCCCTCTCTCATCTCTTTCTCTCCCCCTCACTACCTCCCCCATCCTCCCCGCCCTCCCTCCTTCCCTCCCTCTAACAACGAGAACCACGCACGTGATTGACCTCCTACCCTCCCCCACCCCCTACCCCGCCGCTCCCTCTCCCTCCCTCCTTCTCCCTCTCTTGCCCCCTCTCCCTGCATCCCTCTAACGAGAGCCACGCACCTGATCTGCCTACCCCGCCCCCCGCCGCTCTCTCCCTCCCTCTCTCGCCCCCTCTCCCTGCTTCCCTCTAATAACGACAGCCACGCACCTGATCTACATCCTTCCCCCCTCCCTTCCTCCTCTCCCCTTCCCTCTAATAACGAGAGCCACGCACCTGATCTACATCCTCCCCCCTCCCCTCCTCCTCTCCCCTTCCCTCTAATAACGAGAGCCACGCACCTGATCTACCTCCTCCCCCCTCCCCTCTAATCACATGAACCACGCACCTGATCTACCTCCTCCCCCCTCCCCTCCCCTCTAATCACGAGAGCCACGCACCTGATCTACCTCCTCCCCTCTCCCCCCCTTCCCTCTAATAACGAGAGCCGCGCACCTGATCTACCTCCCATCCTCCGTTACATGTTCTGTGACTTGAGATAATCGACCACGATGGACACGGCGTTGTTCGCATTGCCTTGCTGTCCGCCTTCTTTACAGTGCGCAATCACAATAGCTGCAACGAAACATCACAAGTGTATCACAAGTGTATCACACATATATCACAAGTGTATCGCAGATGTATCACAAGTGTATGTAACACATGACAGGAGCAGACAACAACATGAATGAAATACAGTTAATTTTCGCTTTAAAAAAATTTAAATTCTATATAAATAACAATATTCTCATGATTCTCGTTTAAAATTTTTTTTTTATAAAAATCGATTTTTCGATTTTTTTTTAAATGCACGAATGACTTTCAGTAGTATAAAGGCTTCACAAGAACAGTTCTTCTGTTATCCGGGCATAAATTACATACCTGAGTTTGATGCCTGTACCGTTATTCCCCCAAGTCCCTTTTTCTTGCCTAAAATCTGTCCGCCAACTTCGCCTCGTAGATACTGGTATTTCACGCCGCCCAGCAATATACCGTTTTGTTGGAAGTGTGTTAGATTATTTATTCCTGAACACAGTGACGTCATTTCCTCATTGCTGAATCTGAAAGACTGAAAGAAAAAAATAAAGCAATCAACGCCTCTGTTTTAGTGCTGCAATGTTCACTAACTGCAAGCCCTATATTGAACCATACTTGAGCGGGCTGGCGACTACACTCCTAATGGCGGACGCAATAAAACATCTGTCGGACAAGTTCTCGCTCTCACGTTTCTAGTGGACAAGTTCTCGCTCTCATGTTTCTAGCGGACACGTTCTCCCTCTCACGTTTCTAGTGGACAAGTTCTCGCTCACACGTTTCTAGCGGACACGTTCTCGCTCACACGTTTCTAGTGGACAAGTTCTCGCTCTCACGTTTCTAGAGGACAAGTTCTCGCTCTCACGTTACTAGAGGACAAGTTCTCGCTCTCACGTTTCTAGTGGACAAGTTCTCGCTCTCACGTTTCTAGTGGACAGGTTATCTCACGTTTCTAGTGGACAAGTTCTCGCTCACACGTTTCTAGCGGACACGTTCTCGCTCTCACGTTTCTAGTGGACAAGTTCTCGCTCTCACGTTTCTAGTGGACAAGTTCTCGTTCTCACGTTTCTAGCGGACAAGTTCTCGCTCTCATGTTTCTAGCGAACAAGTTCTCCCTCTCACGTTTCTAGTGGACAAGTTCTCGCTCACACGTTTCTAGCGGACACGTTCTCGCTCTCACGTTTCTAGTGGACAAGTTCTCGCTCTCACGTTTCTAGTGGACAAGCTATCTCACGTTTCTAGTGGACAAGTTCTCGCTCTCATGTTTCTAGCGAACAAGTTCTCCCTCTCACGTTTCTAGTGGACAAGTTCTCGCTCACACGTTTCTAGCGGACACGTTCTCGCTCTCACGTTTCTAGTGGACAAGTTCTCGCTCTCACGTTTCTAGTGGACAAGTTCTCGCTCTCACGTTTCTATCGGACAAGTTTTCGCTCTCACATTTCTAGAGGATCGGTTTTCGCTCTCGCGATTCTAGAGGACAAGTTCTCGCTCTCACGTTTCTAGCGAACAAGTTCTCGCTCCAACGTTATTGGCCAATTCTTAAGTCAGAGTGCGCTGCACACATTCCAGTTTCAACTTACAGTTTTTATAAAAATAAGAAAACCCTATACTGGGCTAAAATGAGGAGCAGTGACGACAAAAATCGAAGAATGTAACATTTTATTCATTCAGTGCTTTACAATTCCTCACTGAAACCTGCGTTCCGAAACAACAAGACGTTGCATATGTACATATGTAAATAAGGCGATATGTACCTATGTAAATAAGGCGATATGTACCTATGTAAATAAGGCGATATGTACATATATAAATAAGGCGATATGTACATATGTCAATAAGGCGATATGTACATATATAAATAAGGCGATATGTACCTATGTAAATAAGGCGATATGTACCTATGTAAATAAGGCGATATGTACATATATAAATAAGGCGATATGTACCTATGTAAATAAGGCGATATGTACCTATGTAAATAAGGCGATATGTACATATATAAATAAGGCGATATGTACCTATGTAAATAAGGCGATATGTACATATATAAATAAGGCGATATGTACCTATGTCAATAAGGCGATCTGTACGTATGTAAATATGGTGACATGGTTGGCTTGTTTCGTGTTTAACGTCGCGTTTAGCAACTATGATGGCCATATTGGGGATGCACTTACTGAAGGAACAAGTAAGCAAAGAAAGAAGGCAGGGAGAAAATGTTAAAAAAAGGGCTAAAAAGAAATTTTGATTCGTGGCATCCTACGATAAAGCAGAAATCAGTGGGTCTATTCTTAAGACTCCCCCAACCCACATGAAGGTGACATTAAACTTTTGCCCGGAAAAACCCTCCTGTTGGACGCTCTTCATATGTAAAACATTCTGCACTCGGCTCCATTCAGTGTGAAGACTATGGCATGGCAAGTTGGAAGTACACACTACTCAACCATCAATCCTCCATAAATAGACAGTTTTACAGAAACAAATAACCACAAAATAAGTATGGGGGAAAGCCCGGAGCTTACATTAGGGTGGTTATCGGATGTCCACTTGCCGCCGGCTACACCGACAATTGCAGCCTGGTCCACGTGATACTGCGATTGCGCGCACAGATTGTCAATATACGAATCCCAACTCATGGTGCTAGCCTAGGCGCGTGCTTGACGCGGATTCCGCTTTTCAATTCCTAACGCGTGCTTGACGCGGATTCCGCCTTTCAATTCCTAAAAAATAACAACTTTTGTAATAAGTTTAAGTTCAATAACATTTCTAAAACTAATACCAAGCTCTGTGCGATTACATTGTAATCAGATTTTCAAACAAGCAACTTTAAGGGGGAACCCCGCATCTATTATTCCCCAAACTGTCGATGACTACGTATCTGTGTAATCTTTAACAATAAATAAGCTTCACATCTCTCAAGAAATAAACGAACTTTTTTCTTTGCAAAGTATCAATTTTACAATAAAGTGTAATGTATTTCCAAATTTGTTTACAATACGGACTTTGTTGTAATATTTCAAATGGGGGTCCACAAAACTACATGCAAGCAGAAATCAACAAATCATCCATTACCTGAGGCATGCACAAACAGGACAGACACTCCCATGCTGGCTTATATACGCGGATCCAAATATGCCAAAAATATCACCAGGTAAAACAAACTTGCATCAATAGCTTCCAGGTATTTGTAAACGCATGCATGGTTAATTTCTAAAATCAAAGGATCAAGTTAGAAAGGAAATCGGGAGCAACAAAAGGAAATCGTTTACAGAGCCGTGCTGCTTCAACTGCTCAGTCTCCTACTGCTCAACCAATAACAACACTTTCTTTGTGCAGAACTGAAGCACATTACTACTGTGGCGTGTGTGGCGCCAGTGATCCTCTGGTGACCCGCCACATAATACTTGGCACATATTTGTGAGTATTCCGTACAATCTTAGAAGCCCATGATCACACGCACTCTGTGTACTTGCAAAGACCCGTCACGTGACGACGATCAACCAATTACAATCACAGCAGTTAAACACGGTTGGGTATGACAGCAACAGTTGGAAATGGTTTTTAGGTATAGCATGGTTTTCAAAATAGGAAAACTCCATGATGGCGTTTGTAATGTTTAGTTTGAAGTCAAAATCTTAGCTGTGCCGAGATGATTATTACTGATCAGAGGGACAAAAAGTTCATCCAAAGTGAAAGTTTGTACTTAATGTGCCTTCTTCTGCTCAAAAGACACTAATCTTTAAGCAGAATCCTTTTATTTTCCTTTCTGAATTTGAAAAAATACTATTATGAAAAGCTCAGCTGTCAACTGTCACCTTTGTTTGGTGTTTAACGTCCCGGCTTGGGCTCGGGCCATCTGTACTTCAATCCAGAAGCAATCATTTAATTCATTTATCTACTTCATAAATTAATATTTCAGTAATTTATAATTTATTGATTGCCAGTTCAGTTTACTACCATACGACCAAACCGAAGGTTTCCCGTTAGTCTGATGTTCTCTACATGATGTTACAGGTAATTTCCCGGAAAATGCAGCGCTGGCAATTTTCGGTTCTTATGCCACGATCTGACTACCTTGCGAAGGCCTAGTGTTTCTGATTTACCCCGCCCCCCAATATTCAACCCAATTTTGGATTCTTAAATAAATGGTAAAAAAACAAAAAAGAACAAGAGACAAGCAGGGAAAACTGCCATGGACTATGACGTGTAAATTACCAAACACTGCTTCCTTCGTGTTTGAGACAACAAACAAAACAAATTGAACACTGCCTGTCACCCCCAAACTTTGGAAACCAGTTTTGAAAAATACAGTCGGACCCACTTAATATGAACACGGTTAATATGAAGTTTGCGTAATATGAAGGTCCCATAGTCCACATTTACTGCATAATCTGTTCGCGTAATATGAACTACATAAAAGGCCAAGAACAACAAGTAAGTATTTGTGAAACATAAGCAGGACCCAACCGCCCCCAAATTCAAAGGGGTATAAAGTCAATTTCTGACCACTTCGGATGACTAAATCTGACTAAAAGTACCAAAAGGCACATATACGTTTACAAGCTTAATTTCCCCCAAAAAAACTCCAATTATCACGCATTTTGGTCAATTTGTCCACTTCCGGATGACCGAATCTGACCAAAAGGCACACCTACAGGTCGAGACCTTTCATTTGAGTCTATTCTGAATTTTCTACGACTAATAGAACCGAACATATAGCGTGTACAAGCTTATTTCCCTAGCACCCCAATTATGGCCCATTTTGATCAATGTGACCACTTCCCCATCACCCAATCTGACCAAAAATACCAAAAGGCACATCTACAGGTCCAGACCTTTCATTTAAGCTAACTATCAATGTAACAATTTACGCTTTAAACAAAAAAAAAAAAAAACGACGTGACAAATGAGCAGAACATGTACATAAAGGGAACAAGTATGAAAATCCCCAAAAAGGCACATACTCTTTGTTGCGTAACACGTGTGAAATGTTGTCTACACAAAAAAGTTTATACTGGTTACGAGGTGCACATAAGGATTTTTTTACCTTCGCCGATTCGGCGAAGGACGTTCAGCTCACCCACGCCAAATCGAACACACCTTCGCCAAATTAACCCTCTTACTAAAACTGTAACTTAATTTGTTGATTGCATATAAACTACATCTTCTTAACTATATTGTCCAGTTTATGTCTTTACAGAGCTACATCGGTAGTTACTCAGTCCTGACCGATTTGTAGCTTTCATCTAAAGCGTTCAACTTTTCATCAAGCTTGATTGTGGAAACATTCACCTTCGCCAAATTGGCGAAGGTGAATCTGTTCCAACTGGATTTCACCTTAGCCATGGCGAAATGCGAAGGTCTTATGTGCACCCCTGCTGGTTGATACTTAGAATTCGAAACATTCGGGATTTAGACTTGCTGGTAAACAAGCACGAAGTGAATTGCATATAAATCATAATGCAGGGAACTGCATAATACTTAAAAAATATGACACCTATTTAAAACCATCTGTATTTGTAAGTACTGCAAAATCTATCTGTTGAGAAGCCTTTACAAGTGACAAGTCAACGACATGATAAATCTATGCCGATGCTGCACTTTTTTTTAAAATCCCTAAACTTATGGTTCATTGAAACTCCAAAGGGGGTAGAAGAACGAATGATTCCAGTCAATCCAATTTCGTGAAACTGAAAAGAAGTTAAAAGAACATCTTTCGAACTGAATTTTTTTCCGTCAAGTATCACAAAATGAGGAATATTTGAGTCGAAAGGTTCTTTACTAAACTCCACTGAGACAAGTAAGTATTTGTGAAACACAAGCAGGCCCCAACCGCCCCCCCCCCCCCCCTCAAATTCATAAAGGTATAAAGCGATGACGGACAGACGGACACCCCAAACCTATAGGCCCCAATCCGAAGGGTTGGGGCCTAAAAATTGCATTATTGGAAAAGGGGTTAATCAAAATGCAACGCAGGTGAAACAAAACTCAAAACTTATTACAAACAAATCAGTCCCAGATGACTCCTGCTCTTCTCATGACAGCAAGAGTTTTCGGTGTAATGGAGTTCCCCTTTAGAATGTCGAAAGTGTAGAATTTTAGACATGTTTCCAGAGAATTGCAGAGCAAACTGTAGTGTTTGTGTTGAGTTATAGAGAAATTAAATATTTCCCGGCAAAACATTTTTCGACAACTTTAATCCGCCATATTATTTCACCATCCCAAAATCTAAGAATTTGGCGCATTAATTTATTAGATACAAGCAGTGAAACATCAAATTGAACAGCACACCGTAATTGTCAAAACTGAAAATATGTTCTTTTTATGCGAAAGCAGCATTTTCACCGATTATTCCAGCCTTATTTACAAACTAGGCGTCCCGCATCTCACCATGTGATTCTTATTATAGGTCATGATAATCTTCTGTAGCCAAAAGACCAATTTTTAATTAACCAATTACTATGTGCTGTTCAATTCGAATGTTCTTTGCCTCGTAACCACATAAACAACTAATATAAGAGGGAAAAGTATACCAAAATTCCGAACATGAACTGGTTTAGGTAGTCCCATCATTTAAAGTGGCGAGACAAAAAAGACATTTTCGGGATAAATGTTGTTTTTCGGGATGGCGAACTTGCATGAGTACTGGCGAAAGACCTAGGTTACTGGCAGGAACAAAGGGCCCGCTGGGATTACAAGTCTATGTGCAAACGTTTAGGAAAACACCTGAACGACAGGCCCACTATTCGAGATTTCTACTGCCGGACACCGACGGGTGACCGTGGGCCTCTAGTGTGTCTAACTGGAACGAGTTTTGCGAAATAGTGTATTCGAAACCGGAAGTAATTTGCATGATTCACAGCATTTTCATCTTGAACTTCAAAATTCACAATAACAGTTTCATATTTACATTATTTGTGTGCATTCGCACCCTTAGCACAGCCACAAATGTGTAATAAAGGCTGGCATTTACTGGGACAAAACGTTTTTCACACACATAAACTTAAGTTTAACAAAACTCCCTACCTTAAACCGACCGGATTTAGCGTGCGCAGACTCGAGAAATGCTTCCGGTGATTATTTTCGGTACATATGTACCGCGAATTAACTTCGATCTACCCGTATTTCTTGTTCTTTTTGGAAGAATTGTTGTCCAGCAGCAAACCTGTACGGCGGTTTAATGTTTTTTGTGTCCTTGTTATTAAACACCTGACCTCTGAGGAGATCTCTCTCCCGTATAAACACAGAGAGGGTGGATATCCAGTCGGTCTTCGGACTAAAAAGGTGTTACACATAACAGAATGAAGCACGTAGTGGTTGGTTGTTGGACAACAACGTTTTTTGCGGTGTGTGACACGAACTTATTCCAGAGACCCACTGGGATTCGGCAAAAGTAGTATTCATAAAGAGATGAACTGCTTTATAAAATATCTGTGTTTATACACAACATATAGATCTCATCAAAGGTCATGTGATTCATAACACGCAGTAGTTGTATAATGGGTGCTCTAAAAGTAGGGTGAAAACGAGAGAATCCCCCTATTTGTGACGTCATACTGTCTGACCCCCCCCCCTGGTAGAGAATCAAATACCATGGGACCCCCCCCCTCCTGGTCAAGAATCATATAGCATGGGGACCCCCCCCCCTGGTCAAGAATCATATAGCATGGGGACCCCCCCCGGGACATACTATGGACCGACCCCCCCCCCCTAGGCGGCAGTCGGGACTGACCCCCCCCCCCCCTCGGGACATACTATGGACCGACCCCCCCCCCCCCAAATTTTTTTTTTTTTTTTTTTTTTTTTTGTTTTTTTTTTTTTTTTTTTATTATTATTATTATGATAACATTTAATTAGTCATATTTCAATGGTTTCCCATTACAGTAACCACACACACACACACAGCATAAGTACATGTGTACAGAGTGTGGGGGGAAAACCGACTGAGAAATTTAAGAGTGCACTCGTACAGAGTGTGGGGGGAAAACCGATCGATAATTTCAGAGTGTGGGAACGATCAATAAATTTGAGAAGGAATTGGATTTTCCCTACGTTAAGTCTTAATGCTTTCAGGTATCGTCAGAACACATCGCTCTCCGCTTTCACCTGATTATTAACAATGTCAACATTACTTCTTCACCGATGTGTAGAGACCATGGATGACGTCTTCAAAGTGAACTATGTTGACTATGTGTTTTCAAAGCTTCCTGCTTTTGAATCTAATTGGATTTTACAAGTGAAGAATTTGCATAAGCATTGGGAAGCTGTTGGAAAGATAATTCCAAGACATGAATTCATCCACTCATTTCTACAGGAATGTGAAGAACTACTTTTACCATCAACTTACGACATTGATTCAGCATTTATCCGCGCGAATACAACTTGGGCAGCTGAACTCATGCTAGCTGTAGCTGCTAGAATTATTTTACATTATGATGATGGCGTTCCATTGACGACGAATGCATCAGAACTTGTTCGATTCAACAATGAACGAGTTGAAGTGAATTCAAAGCTTTGTAAAATGTTTGAAGAACTATAAAAAAAAGCTGACTCTGCAATTTCTAATGGCATAAAAGGAGAAGGGTGAAGTGAAGTCATCATTCAACGCGCAGCCATGGAGAAGACAAGCAGCTTTAAAATTAGTGCAAACTTAACCATTACTGTGGAGCATGGAGAATTTGGGCTATTTCTTCGAATCAAACGTGGAGAGAGATGGCTTGCTTTATCACCATCCTTGTGGAAGATTGTGTGTCAGAACTTGACAAGATTACGCAACATTGGCTTCAAACTGTACTTAACGCAAACGAAGTGGCTTGAAGTCATTTCATACTTGGATATGCGCTATGTGAGTTTTGTGCAAACATCACTGTTTGAAGGGAAAGAATATACGCGTTACATCAACATGAATGATGGTGAATGGGGGACATTGCTTCAGGAAATCCATAGCATAACCTCAACCTTACTGCCATGTACGGAATGTCATGGGAAGAAAACTCCTGTTAAGCTGCAAAAGGACAATCGAATGAAAGTGTCAAAGCTATCCAAGAAAAGACTGGCTGAAGTTCAATTGGAGAATATGGATGTGCAAAATCCACTTGGACTTACCTGTGAATATTGTGGTGCTTACGGATATGCTGAGGATTATGATTGTCACTGCCACAAGTACAATTGCAAGTTGTGTGAACCTGGCAACTTCTGCAACAAGTGCGGCTCACTAACAGTATCTGCCGAGTAAGACTGAGAGTCATTTGCTTGCCAGTCGTCAAAGTGTGTAGACGTGTCATATGGATATGTGAAAGATGGATGTAGAAACGTTTTTCAAGGAGACGTATGTGGACTACATGATAAGTGAACTAGCGCGTTTTGGATCTATTCAACAACAACTGGAAAACTTTGACATCTATTGGGAACTTGCTCATTCCACGCTGAACGTACCGAAATTACGTGAGGATTTCATCAAAGAGTGTGTGCTTTCAAACATTGACGGAGCTGAGGAGTTTGATGTGGAAGCAGCATATCACTTCGCTCGATTTGATCCAAGACTGTTTTATGAAGTGAGAGAGTGGTTAATCTACATTGCAGTATAATGACAGACATTACATTGAGACAATATATTGTGCTAAAGACATATTGTGAAGAAATGTTATTAGCTGTAAAAAAGTTTGCATGTTTAGTATGTCCTGCTTGTCAAAATGAAGAGTGTTCAGAACATACTTGTCATTCTGCATGTGTCTATACATATTGGAATGAAGCTAAATATTACATTCATTTAGATAAAGTGTTAGATAATGCAAATCAACGTTGTGAAAAATATGGTGTAGATGCTATCACATTTGATGAATTAAGTAGTTGGTTAATGTTCATTGAAGATCAATGGACTCCAATTATTCACACCATTGTATCAATACTTGATTTGTAAGATATGTTGATAAAATGCAAGATGTGTTGATAAAATAAAATGTAAGATATGTTAACAAGTGTTAATCATTTAGTGTTAACATGTCGACGTGGAAAGACTACCTAACCAATATTTATTTTAAACCTGGTCAACCCGGGGCATTTGCTGGTCCATACAAACTTTATCACATATTAAGAAAACATGATCAACCAGTCACTCATTCGCAAGTGAAGAAATGGTTACAGGATCAAGATGCCTTCAGTTTACTACAACCTGTAAAATACAGGTTTAAAAGGCAACGTGTCATTACACGTGGAATTGATGACATGTGGGATATTGATTTAGCTGACATGGGAAACATAGCTTCCTATAATGATGACACCCGTTTTTTGTTGGTTGTCATTGATGTGTTTTCCAAATATTTATGGGTGCAGCCAATACCTAACAAATCACATACCAGCGTCATAGAAGCATTTCAAAAGATTTTTCATGAAACACAACGAAGACCACGAACTCTAAGGTCGGATAAGGGAACTGAATTTAAAAACAGATGGGTAAAAGCTTTTATGAAGAAGGAGGGAATACATGCCTATACGACAAAGAATGAAACCAAAGCCAACTATGCTGAGAGAGTCATTCGTACTCTAAAGGGAATGATGTATCGATATTTCCTACATAATCAAACGTACCGATATATGGACATTCTTCCAGACTTAGTGTATAATTACAACCATAGACCACATGGCTCCCTCCCTAATAAGTATGCTCCTGCAGACATTCGTAAAGACATAGAATCGAAAGTGTGGAAATATATGTATGTAGACAAATTGAAATTAAAACCGAAGAAGAAAAAACCCTACAAATTTAAAATTGGTGATCAGGTTCGCATTTCTCACATAAAATATGTATTTCAACGAGATTATCATATAAAGTGGACGCAAGAAGTCTTCATTATCACACATCGTTGTAAGAAGCAAGGAGTACACTTGTATCGTGTGAAAGACTTTTTGGATGAAGATATTGATGGACATTTCTATGAAGAAGAACTACAGAAAGTGACAAAAGATATTGAATCAGTCTACAGAATTGAAAAGGTTTTGAAAACACGAAAAAGACGAGGTGTTAAAGAATTATTTGTGAAGTGGTTAGGTTGGCCAAAGAAGTTTAACAGTTGGGTGAAAGAAACAGATATTCGAAAATGAAGCATCCATTCACATGTTTGGTCTCTGGACCTACAGGCAGTGGTAAAACTTCTCTAGTTAGAGAAATTCTAGAACAAAAGTTAATTAAACCCTCTCCAAAAACCATTTTATGGCTCTATGCAGCAGATCAGCCTTTGTACAAGGGAATGAAAGGTGTGGAATTTTACCAAGGCATTCCAGATGACATTGAAGAGCGCTTTAACCCGAAAAAGCCAAACTTACTCATCATTGATGACTTAATGACTAAATGTCATAGTGATGAGCGTATGACACGTCTCTTTAGTGTTGGTAGCAGTCATCAAAATCTTAGCATTATTTTTATTGTACATAATTTGTTTCATCATGGTAGAGAAATGCGAAAGATTAGTTTGAATACGCATTACATCATTCTGTTTAAAAATACTAGAGACAGTCAACAAATAAGTACATTAGCGCGACAAATGTATCCTGGAAAATCTCAATTTCTCATAGAAGCCTTTCAAGATGCTACGAGCAAACCTCATGGCTATTTATTCATTGATTTGAAGCCGAAGACAAATGATCAACTACGTATTCGTACAGGCATTTTACCAAAAGATACACATTACGTATATGTTGATAAGGTGGCGTATGAACAAGAACCAAGTCACTTGACCATTCGCAGCCAAGATATCTAAACGTATTCAAGCGAATCAACCATTTCTTCACTTGCTCGCACGCAGCGGGCCTAAACGACGTAAATCCTTGCTACAACAAGCTACTAAGGAAGAATTAGCTAGCTTGTTTGAAATTTGTTTGAATATATTGCGAGGACATTTACCCTTAAGCTCAAAAAGGTATAAGGTATTCAAGCGTGAACGTCATACCCTACGCACACTGGCAGATAAGAAGATATCACTTCAAAGAAAAAAGAAGTTGGTTAATCTGAAAGGAGGATTCATTGGAGCTATTGCTAAATTTGCATTACCATTGTTAGCTCAGTTGCTGTTAAAATGAAACATACTATGAAAATGGTCCTCATTCCTGAATATGAATATAAAATGTTGTTAGAAAAGAAGGGAAAAAATAGTGAAATCAAAACGAAAGTGAATAAACTTTTACGTGGGAAACGAACTCGTGAAAAGGCAATAGAAATGTCTCAAGTTCTTGGCCGTCATTTACGAACAATTCAGTCGCAACAACAGCGACAAAAGTCTGTTACATCATCCAAAGCAGAAAAATCAGAAAAGTCCCAACAGTTTCTAAGCCATTTTCAACCTATTTATCATGTAAAACTAACACAACTTCTAGCAGAACTTAAGAAGTATGGTACGAGATGGACAGATAAAAATGAACTTGTTTTAAAAACGGGTACTGTCATTACAAATTCCAACATTATTGATTTGTTGAAAGAAGCATTGGTTGCTACAAGAAGAAAAGAACGACGAGAACCACCGCATGGTTGGAAGCAGTTAATTGAGGAAATTGTAGATGCTAATATTCCAAAAACTGTTTTTGGTAAAAAGACAACTCGTGAAGATATTACAAAAGAGATACAACAACGTCAACAAAGGTTGTTTCCAGAAGGATGGGAAACTTTTTAACATGGATTAAAGAGTTATGGTGTTGTTGTTGTAAAGAAAATGGAAATAAAAATACTATTCCTGTAAAAATTAGGTGTGTTAGTGCTTGTTGTCAGGGAGAAGTAGTAGATACCAATGTAGATCATGTAGATAGCAATTTAGACGACAATGTAGACAACAATGTAGACAACAATGTAGAAAGTGAAGATGAAGAGTGTCAAACATGAAGTAATGTATATACACATCTAGTCTATCTACATCACATAAACGATTTAGCTGTCATGGAGTCAACAAGTTTTTACATTACTTTACCCAGCAATGCTAGTATGAACTATTATCCCAACAACAAGACTTCGAATTATCAAATTCGTATGCCTCGAACCATCTATCTGAACGGAAAATATGAAGTGGCTTTAGCTGAAATTCAATATCCACATACATGGACAACCATGAGACATGGAATGGACTATTCTATTCAGTATCGACAACAACCACTGAATGATATTGTTCTTGACACAATCAATATTCCTTATGGTTACTACAGATCCATACAAGAGATATGTCAGGCAGTCAATAAAGAAGCAACTAATTCTATGAAAGATGACCTTAAAGAAGCTATTCAGATAAAGTATGATAAAATTAGACGACGTGTTTTTCTATTTCTAAATTACGGCTTTGAAGTGTCATTCTCCACTGGATTAGCTGAAATTTTAGGATTTATCCCAGATCAATGGTATACTGAAACGTGCACAGCTGAACATAAAGCCGATGTGAAACAGGGATTTTATACACTTTATGTGTACTGTAGTATTTGTGAGCCACAAGTTGTTGGTGATTATTATGTTCCTTTGCTACGTTCTGTTGGAATACAAGGACATGATGGAGACATTCTCATGAAAACTTATGGAGAACCGCATTATGTTCCTGTAAACACATCCAAATTTGACGTGATAGAAATGAATATTAAGGACGACACAGGCCATAATGTTCCATTTCAAACTGGAAAGGTGATCTGTAAACTTCATTTTCGACCAAAAGCATTATGAAAGCATACACACACAATCCATCTATTTATCGCAACCATTTTCTTCGTCAAGTGGGTGGAGAATTACCAGGATTTAAAGGAGCGCGAATACAATATGGAGATGGTATTGGTTCAATACTGGGATCATTGGCTCGAAAAGCTATTCCACTGCTTAAGGCAGGGGCTAAAATCGTTGCACCACATCTTAAAAAGGCTGCAAAAGATGTCGCGAAAGATGTTACAGGTCGAGTAGCACAACGTATGTTTGGTGATGAGTTAGGAGGACAAAAGAGAGCGAAACCAGCAAAACCTGTCAGAAGGCGAAAGGCGGCTAAACGGATAACATCAACAAAATATAAGAAAGATATTTTTTAATCATGTCTTTAATTCATAATCATTCTTGTGAATGTAGTCTTTCTCCATTAGAATGGTTTCACATACCACCAACGCAAACTGCTGTAGAAAAAAGTTATAATGTAGACTATCAACCAATGACTACCATTAGAGAGGGTGCTCCAATAGAATTCTACATTCCTGCGAGTACCGAAGAATATCTAGATTTAAAGAACAGTAAACTCCATATTATATGTCGCATTGTAAAGGCTGATGGTACACCGTGTGGTGTAGATGATAACGTGTCATGTATCAATGATTTGTTTAATGGGTTATGGTCCAATATTGAATTATTTCTAAATGATCGATTGGTATCACATAGTAACAATACCCATGGTTATACCAGCATCATATCTCATCTCATTCATGACTCGGAAGAAAGTCTCCATTCTGAGCGCTCTATGCGTCTCATCTATAAAGATACTGCCGGGTCAATGAATACTCATGAGGTGAAAAGACCTAATCATGAAAGATATGTATCAGGTTTTCATGTAAATATTGAAGGTGGTGATATAGCTGAAACAGGAAATAATGGTTTACATAATCGCTATTTGTATACACGTCTAAGCCGTGAGTTTATGCTTACAGGTGGTTTAAGGGTAGATTTGTTTGAGCAGGATCGTTATCTTCCCAATGGTGTTAGTATGAAATTACGTTTACATAGACAAAAAGATGAATATGTATTAATGGCTGCAAATAATGGTTTTAAAGTAGAAGTGAGAGAAGCGTTTTTAACCATTCGCAAAGTGAGGGTTAGTCCAGGTATTCAATTGGGACATGCAGATGCATTGATGAAAAGTCCTGCTAAGTTTATTGTTAATAGAAAAGAATGTAAAGTTTTAGCTATTCCAACTGGATTTCAATCTTTTGTGAAAGATAGCATCTTTTTAGGCCAATTACCAAAACGTATTGTCATTGGAATGGTTCATAATGAATCCTTTGCTGGAACAGTATTGAGAAATCCATACAATTTTGAACATTTTAATCTTAACTTTATGCAGCTTTACTCTGATGGTGAACCAGTCCTATCCAAACCTCTCAAGCTTAATATAAATCAAGGCAAATATCTTGATGCTTTTGAAACTCTTTACAAATCTTTTGATAGATTGGATGGCGAGAAAAGTTCCATTATAAAACGGGAAGATTGGCCTAGAGGTTATTCTTTGTTTTCTTTTGACTTAACACCTGATTATGATGGTGCTGATCATTATGCCCTTATCAAACATGGGAATTTGAGACTAGAAATGAATTTTGCTGGTGCCTTGCAAAATACAGTCAATGTTATAGTGTATGCTGAATTTGATAACATTGTTGAAATAAGTGCAAATCGTAGCATTCAATTCGACTACCAGTCATGAACACGAAGCAGATAGAAGCCATCCTATCCCATGATGCCACGACAAAAGACTTGTTTCAAGGTGTGTTTGCCATGGACCAGTTACCATCTTTACAACGCGGTGCCTATGTCATCAACACAGACGATCATGATGAGCCAGGAGAGCATTGGGTGGCAGTATATTATGACGAAGACCCTGCAGAATATTTTGACTCTTATGGACTTTTACCTATAGACAGTCGTTTGAATAAGTTTTTAAAGTTTAATTTCATTTATAATTCAGTTCCATTACAAACACCAATATCCTCTACATGTGGATTTTATTGTATATATTATATAATTCAAAGAGCTCGAGGACATAGTCCTTTTGAAATCATTGATGTATTACGAAGAAGTGATGGTGATTTTGTTGTAAAGGATTTTGTATATAGACAGTATAAACCATTATTTTATTGATGTTGTATTAGTTAAGTTGTATTAGTTAAGTTGTTGGTAATTGTGAATTGTATTATGAATATTGTAAATAAACAAGACAGTTTTATACAACATTCTTTTTTATTGTGTTATACAGTCTTTAACAATTATTTCACATTAAGCTTTATTTTTACAAATACATTCAATACATCGATAAACACATGCCATTCATACCAATCTAAATTAATATATGTATCATAGACATTACATCCACGTTTGTAAATGCTATGAAAACTAGCATAACACTGTTCATTACCAAACTTTATTATTTTAACATCTTTGTGTTCAGACAGTTTCAGTTCATATCCATGATCATTCATGTCAATGTCCATCACCATAACACACATGGGATGCGTCAGTTCAATGGACTTGGTGCCTCGCATGAGTTGCACTCCTTCCTCTTTGAATTCAAGCGTCAGGTTCTTTCCAATCCAATGCTTGTAACAGAGCGTGCCATTCCACTGTGTTGAGGGTGATGTAGTCGTAGCATTTTGTAAGCTCGTCATATTGGCGAAATCGTACAAACACGTCTAAATAGTTCTCAGTGACACGCACTTCTAAATCCTCTGAGAGTTTCAGGAGAAAGCCAGGTATCCTCAGCTTCTCTAGATGGTCTTTCAACACAGATTGTTCGTCAGTTGATAGAATGATATACTTTCCAAAATGTTTTAGCACGATGTCATCATATACGTTTCTCAGATATGAGAATCCATGTGAAATAGGTTCATATTCCGATAAAAAGTCTTCCATCTCGTTCAACAGTCAGATGAACTATGAGCTGTCTCCTTGTCTGCAAAGACGTTTTTATGCTCGCAAGATGGCGAAGAGTGGATGTTGTATAGCTTCTAGGAATCGTAAGACTGCGCGCCAGTTCTTGATATCAAAGATGATCAAATGTGTATACGGTGTATCTGGCACAACTCCCTTATAATCCTCTGGATAATCCTGTAAAAGATTTCTACAGATTTCTACACGTATGTTAGAATCATATTCAGCCACCGTCACTTCCACTTTATTTTCAAGTCTACGTTTAAACCCATGTTCAAGTGGTATGTTTTTTAAGTCTTTTGCACACTTCAGGTTTAAACCGATGATAACTTGTCTGAGAACCTAGTATCACTTCATTCCTATCATTTACAGTAAGGTAAGCACCACGGTTCAGCATGAGTGCATTCATGTTTTTACCTTGTTATGAGCCGTCTTCTTGTCTGCGAAGCCTTTTATCCACTTCTTTCACCTGCTTCTTCAGCATTTTCCATTCAGGTATTGTCAGCAAAATTCCCTTTTTCGTTGGACGGTTTTTTCCAGTCCCCTCATCTCTCAGGTACTTGCGAATGTTTACCACTCCTTCATTGCTTTGTTTCATAATCTTGATATACTTTCCATTTCCTAGAGAAAGCATTCCATCCCACGACTGTGGTGTTGGTGCTGTCTCCACTTTCAATTTCTTGATGGTAGTGGTAGGATTTTTCATTTTTAAGTCTTTAACTGCATCTGCAAGAGTATCCATATCAGTTGTAGATCTCTTACGACTTTCACGTTCCATGTTAACACTTCAATGTTCACACCTCAAATAACTCTTCCGTTGGAGGACCTCCCCCTTTTATACCACAGCCTTGTAATGTCCATGCGCTAAAGTGGAATAGGCATCATTCAGCACATATCGCTTGTCGTCATATGGGGAGAGGGCTACTTTCCTCAACTTCTCCGAGAAAAGCTGGTGACTATGACTTCGAATAATGTGTCCTGTAGCCATCGTTTGAGTTTTCTTAAACAAACTGTCTCTATACTGCACATGTTTAATGCGTCTTTGACAAGCTCGAGTGATGCCTTTAGCTGTATGTTTTTCTTTCCCACCGCACAATAAACTGTACATTTTCGGTCTGAGTCCAACAAACTCTTCAATAGGGACGCCTGCCGTCTCATCCTTCATTTTCCCAAGCACTTTTTTGTTCACGTTGGAATGTAGGAAGTGATCTGGCGGATAGTCACTTGTGTCGAACAAGTCAGCATCTTGCTGCATATCCTTGTAGATATCTTCCGTTTCTATGTTGTAACATAGACTGTCGGTGTCGCTGAACAACAACTTGGCATTGGGATACTTGACCATGATGTAGTTGTAATGAAAGTTGAACATAAGCACTTTGCTGAGGTCGAGAATGGTAAAACCAACTTGAATGGGTTTCTCCAGAAGCAAATCCACTTTGCGTAAATGTACTGCGGTCAAATCTTCGTTGAAAATTTTGAATTTGTGGAAAGAAGGTTTGGCCACAAGTTTCTTGAACCGCTTTTCCTTGTGAACAAGTTCAACATTGATTCGCTTTCTCACATTTTCCATGGTTTTGCCAAACACCGAGTTGTTCATCAGTTTGAAGAAGTCTTTCTCAAATGGGTTCTTGGCCAATTTTCTCTTTTCCGTGTTCAAGGTAATGTATTTTGCCAACCATTTGCTCTTTTCAAACATGATGGCGCGATGAACTTTAGTGACTTTCAACCCCAGTGAGACGTACTGTTGTAAATTCCTGTAATGAAGTACATATTTCTTCTTGTCAGACAAGTTAGGAATGAGCTTTTCACTGGATTTCTCTTTCATGTTTAGATCTTTCCGCAGCTTCTGACTGTACTCTGACAATTCTTCAACTTTGACACATTTCCGTTCTGGAGCCACTGGGTAGTGATTATGATGATCATGGATTGAATTTGGATATTCTAAATCCACTTCCAAAATGAATCCAATGTCATCATCTTCATCCACATCCATGAAGTCAATGGATTCTGGCTCGCTCACCCACATAAATCCTCTTTGTGGCATGCTTTGTGACATGGCCCAGCCATACAAGTTGTTCGCGTCGAGGTACATCAGGTAGTTGTTTGGTATCTCAGAATTGTATTCTGCTACGTAGGGATTATTTGCTTTCGCATACTTGTGTGTGATCACGGATATTCCTCCACGTATGCCTTGCTCAACCATTTGGTACATGTCAATGTCATTGATCAATTCCAACTTCACCTTTGTCGCTTTTAACATTGCATCCCACGACAGTCCTGGTGCTGTATAGTAATGAGCAGGATCCAATTCATACGTGTTGAGGCATACTTGACGAAAGTTTTCAAACACGTCAGCTAGTAATAACACATCTGATTTCAGGTACAGGTCGTGGTATTCACCAAATGTTGTACAGTTGAATGTATCCCACACCTTCTGCGCATGTGCATAATCCTCATCGCTAATGTCTTCTTCACTGAGCAGACTATAAAACTTGTCCTTTGATGGTAGCTGTGTTTCAGCAAACTTGGATGGTTCGTCCACGTAATCATAGGGGTACACTCCCTTTCTCAGCAGCAAATCTTGTTGATCACTATCGTGAATGTGTGACGTCATGTTGTAGAAGTTATCTTTCCCTTCTGCTGCAAGGTTGGATACCAACTTCTGTAGAGAGGTACTCATGAACTGAAAGCTGTCTGTAAATTTCAGATTGCCCATGGTGAATGCAATATATTTTTCAATGGTGTTGGGAATGACTGTAATCGTTTCACCTTTGAATTTCCCAATTTCCTCCATGATAAGGTGACTGTCATAGCCTCGCAAATTGTGGAAAAATACGGGAATGATAAAAGAATCTTTATCCCCTTGCCGATCTTTTCTAAGTCGGAATTGTAAGTTGCATTCATTGTGCGCTGCTCCACGATATTTGCCATTGATGTGGTCATGATCTCTCACACGATCTGCTCCTAGAGGTTCATGACAAATGTAGCAATCAACAGCGTTCTTGAAATTCTCTTTGTCTTCGGAAGTCATCACCATTTCCTTTGGCTGCTCTAAACCACGTACAATACGATCGCGTTTATTCACCATATGGTCTAAAAAGACCTTTACGGCATTGTCTCCTCGATACACAACTGGTGCACGTGTGTTGTACTGGCTCACAACCACATAGGCAAAGCTGTTTGGACGATGATGTTGATACTTGTCTCCTTCTTCATGCTTTTGCGTGAAACATTCAAAGTCTACATAAATCACAAACGGTGCTCGCTGTTGTTTAGCCACATTCTTGAACTTGATGAATGGTTCCTTGTGGAATGATAAACGTTGTTCGCCATTCTTGTCACACACTTCACGATGCTTGTCTAACAGATCTTGTCGCATAAACCCGTGAAGACAGTTGAAACAATAAAAAGCAGCTCCATTATGCTTTGATCGATAAGACATCAGTCTGCTAAAATTCTTGATGAGGCAGTAATGCCTTTTCTTGTCATTGCTAATCAGAAGTAAGTTGATTTCTCTGGCGCTGTTGGCGCTGGTGTTTCGACTAAGTTGTATTGGAACAACGACATCATGTTCATATCCAAACACGTTAATGGACACATCATTCTCCTTTTCAAACTTTGGAATGTCTGTAATCGGTGTTGGAAATGTCATGCCTTCCACCTTCAATTCGTTCTCAAATAGCTTGTATTGATGCACACGCTGTGGGTCATTGCTTGTTGAAGGGTGAAGGTGAGCCAGTACAGACCATAAGAAACATTTGTTGTCTTTATTCTGAGTGTTTAACACACCTAATGTATTCTTCACTTTCTTCGGCAGTGGAATAAAACTGCTTGCTTCCAGAGGCGCTGACGTAGCTGTATGTACTTCAATGTACAGTATGTTATCCAATACCCAGCCAGAACCTTGTCGCTCATGTTCATCAAACCTAGTAAACAATTCTTTATAGGCTTCTGGTAAGTCCTTCTCAATATCTGTTGGATTGTATGCTGCATATGTCGGACTACTGATGAAGGCATTATCCACCTGTTCTACCATCACGCCTTCAGCATTCGCTGTCATTTTCTTGAAGCGTGCATGTACCACAATGTACCATTTCATGCCACGGTTTAACGTTTCTAGCAAATGTCTCTTGATTCTATTCTCTTGTTGTCGCATTTCAAGTAGCAAATCCGATCCATCTTCAGGCTCAAACCGTTTTTCCTGTGCGTTTTCACCAAGACTCACTCTTCTGCCTCTGCCTACTTGTCCTGTCTCTTTCTTTCTTTGTTCTTCATGAGACACATTTTCCATCTCAGCTGCTATGCATGCATGTGCCTCATAAGTATCCATAGATGGAAATATTTTAATGCATTCACAGCAGAGGAACGGATCAGGTCTGATAACACCATCTTGTACCGTCTTTCGTCTCTTGGCTTCAATCATCTCAACAAGCTCTTCATTAGCACGTTTCATCTTAGCTTGTTTGCATGTATGTGCTACGAACAATTCCAGAGATGGAAATGTCAAATTACAATCATGACAGACGACTGATGTGTCTGAATTAGATGCCATTGTTGTTGTCACGTCAATTGCTTAAACTGATATGATGAAATGTAGGTCTCACTCATCCTATTTATACCGCCTAGGCATGTATTGCAGAGACATCTAGCGGAGAGCGATGTGTTCTGACGATACCTGAAAGCATTAAGAAAAGAAAAGCATAATATGTTTTCCAAAAAAAAATTAAATTTTGGATTAGAACCCTAATTTTTACCCTACTACACCATGGTAAAATGTTCAAACTTATTTTATACATCATATTTTGTCAAAAAACAAAATTTGTTAAAGTTGGTCTAGAACCCTCATTTTTACTCTACTACACTATTGTATAATGTTTAAACTTATTTTATACATCATATTTTGTCAAAAAACAAAATTTGTTAAAATTGGTCTAGAACCACCATTTTTCCACTACTATGACTTTAGAATATTCAAATAAGTAGCGTGCTTAAAATGTTCAAACTTATTTTATATATCATATGGTGTTAAAAACTAAATTTGTTAAAGTTGGTCTAGAACCACCATTTTCCCACTACTATAACTTTAGGACATTCAAATAAGTAGCATGCTAAAATGTTCAAATTTATTTTATATATTATATGGTGTTAAAAACTACATTTGTTAAATGTGTATTAGAAGTGTCATTTTCCAACTACTATAACTTAAAACATAACATTAGACTTAACGTAGGGAAAATCCCATTCCTTCTCAAATTTATTGATCGTTCCCACACTCTGTACGAGCGCACTCTGTACACATGTACTTATGCTGTGTGTGTGTGTGGTTACTGTAGTGGGAAACCATTGAAATATGACTAATTAAATATTATCATAATAATAATAAAAAAAAAAAAAAAAAAAAAGTCACTTACCACGACTGTTTTGCCAATTCGTCTCCTATGTGTATTCCAGTCAATCCTTCACTTGTTCTTCAACAGCACAACACAATAGGTAAGAGCAACTGTTTTCACTTTTTTTCCCCTGTGTATCTAACGGCAGTCAGAGCATGAATGATGCATATGTGCACAGACAATGTGCTCTTATAGGAGTGTTGAATCACATACTAGGGGGGGGGTCAGTCCCGACTGCCGCCTGGGGGGGGGGGGGTCGGTCCATAGTATCTCCCGAGGGGGGGGGGTCCCCATGCTATATGATTCTTGACCAGGGGGGTCCCCATGCTATATGATTCTTGACCAGGAGGGGGGGGTCCCATGGTATTTGATTCTCTACCAGGGGGGGGGGGGGTCAGACAGTATGACGTCACAAAGTGCGGTGATTCTCTCGTTTTCACCCTACTTCTAAAACAGTGACGTCATATTGTTTTATAACACCAATGGGTATAGTAAAACAGTGATGTTATATTAACGTCATAATGACGACAAAAGGATAGTATGCAGCCGGGCAGACGGTTAAACGGGCAGCCAGGTAAAAGGGCAGCCGGACAAACGGAGAGCCGGACAAATGGGCAGCAAGACAAATGGGCCGCCGGAAAAAACGGAAAACCGGAGGCCGGCCTCCGGCTCAGAAAAATGTCACTACGTCTTGCACTGGTCGGGCACATTCAGTCATCTGTTGACCGTTGAACATGTAGAGTTTTGTTCTTCGGCCACATGTAAAGCATCTAACGGTGTAGTTATGGCGAAGCGCGGTGTGGTACACCCAGATGGCAGCGCAGTAAAGACATAGTTGATGACCGCAGCCTGCCACAATCACACGGTCTGGACTCAGCATACACCCACAACCAATGCAGATATCCAAATCTTGTTGTAAGAAGTATCTGCTCCAGGCCGGATATTCCTCCTCTTCTAACCTGGAGGGAATCGCCTCTGCCAGCACGACTGATCTGAAATATGCATGTTGGTAGCGACCGTCTTCTATGTCTCTTAACCTTTCTCCAGTTATAACCATCCTGTTAAGGAAAACTGGAATACACAAGACGGTAGCGTGAGCTGGGTCGGCAGCAGGTGAAGCAAGAAAGTGCGTTCAGGCTCGTTTACTGGCGGCGTCACAGGCAGATTAACTTCAGCAATGTCGCTCAGCGTCAGCGCGTAGTTGATGGGTGTGTAGTACTCCATGCTGTCGCAAGCGGTTTTGAAGCAGTTGTGATGCTCAACTGAAATGACAAGCCAATATATACCGACCCCCCCCCCCCCTGCCAGTGAGCCACAAGCGTGTGAGGACCTCCCCCCGGTGCCCACACATGTACCGTGTAAGGACCTCCCCCCGGGTGCCCACACATGTACCGTGTGAGGACCTCCCCCCTCCCCCCCCCCCCCCCACCGTTGTCTGCATATACTGTGAGGATGGCCGCTTAAAAGTAGTATATAAATGGGGGTTAAAGGCCACATTTCCCAAAACAAGCGACAAGATGTCTACAACTCGCACATACACAGTGATGCGGAACAGCAGCGCAGTGACGCTGACAACAGAATGTTTCAAGTGTTGGGTGTGGTCAGAATATCCAGGACAACCACACAACTGCCCGGTACACAATGCACCGCGTCGATACTGTTGCAAAACCTGGTATAAGTTTACGGCAAAATTACCTGGACCAGAATCGCCGTGTACGGACTGCTGGTGGTGCGGTGCGACTCTGAGAAACATCAAGTATTATAATTTTCACCCTTTTAAGTGCTCAAGAAGACCTTTCACGATGGAGCAGTTTTGTAGATATCAGTGCAGTTGCGGAAACCCGACTTGTTGGTGAAGAGCCAACTTGCTAAAATCTTTCGGTCCTTCTAAGGACCATCCTCTGTTGTGAAATGAAACGCAAATTCAGTCTATGTATGAGTGTGTATAAAAGGGGAAGTCTGAGATTACATTTCAGCATTTCAGTTTCAGCAATTGACGTAACAACAACCAGCTAAGATGAAATGTGAAGAGCATTGGAAAAGAGTAAAGAGACGAAAGATGGAGCAAGATGGCATTTGGCCATACGGTCCAGTCCTCTGTATGGAATGCAATGTGGAATTTCCATCTATGGATACCTTTGAGGCACATACATGCAGTAAAGCTGAGATGAAAACTATAGCGAAAGATGCTCGTGAAGAGCATGGGAAAGGAGTAAAGAGACGAAAGATGGAACAAGATGACATTTGGCCATACGGTCCAGTCCTCTGTATGGAATGCAATGTGGAATTTCTATCTATGGATGGGTTTGAAGCACATGCATGCATACCAGCTGAGATGGAAAATGTGCCTCATAAAGAACATGTTTCAAAGAAACAAAAGACAGGACAAGTAGGAAGAGGTAGAAGGGCTAGTCTTGGTGAAAACTCGCAGGAAAAACGGTTTGAGTCTGAGGATGGATCGGATTTACTGCTTGAAATGCGACAGCAAGAGAACCGTATCAAGACACATTTGTTGGAGACCTTAAACCATGAAATGAAATGGTACATTGTGGTGCATGCACGCTTAAAGAAATTGACAGCGAAAGCAGAAGGTGTTATGACCGAACAAGTGGATAATACATTTATCAGCAGTCCAACATTTACAGCATAGAATCCAGCAGATATTGAGCAGGACTTGCAAGAAGCCTATAAAGAATTATTTACTAGGTTTGACGAACATGAGAAACAAGGCTCTGGCTGGGTATTGGATAACATACCGTACACTGAGGTACATACAGCTACGTCAGCACCACTGGAAGCGAGTAGTTTTATTCCACTGCCGAAGAAAGTGAAGAAAACAAAGGGTGTGATAAACATTAAGAATGATGACAACAAGTGTTCCTTATGGTCAGTATTGGCGTACCTTCACCCTTCAACGAGCAACAAGCAACCCAAATCGTGAAACTATGCAAACCATTTGAGAAGGAATTAAAGGTAGAGGGTATGACATTTTCGATACCAATTACTGACATTCCAAAGTTTGAAAAGGAGAACGATGCAGCCATCAACGTGTTTGGATATGAACAAGCCGCAGTTGTTCCAATGCAACTTAGTCGAAACGTCAGTGCGAGAGAAATCAACTTACTTCTGATTAGCAATGACAAGACGAGGCATTACTGCCTCATCGAGAATTTTAGCAGACTTATGTCTTATCGATCAAAGCATAAGGGTACAGCTTTTTATTGTTTCAACTCTCTTCACGGGTTTATACGACAAGATCTTTTAGATAAACATCGTGAAGCAGGGAGCACAACGTTTATCATTTCCCAAGCAACGCTTTTTCAAGTTCAAGAATGTAGCCAAACAGCAGCGAGCACCTTTTGTGATTTATGCTGGCTTTGAATGTTTCACGCAAAAGCATGAAGAAGGAGACAAGTATCAACATCACCGCCCAAGCAGCTTTGCCTATGTGGTTGTGAGTCAGTATGACAGACGTGAACCAGTTGTGTATCGAGGAGACAACGCCGTAAAAGTCTTTTTAGACCATATGGTGAATGAACGCGATGGTATTGTGCGCGGCTTACAGAAGCCAAAGGAAATGGTGATGGCTCGTGAAGACAAAGAGAATTTCAAGAAAGCTGTCGATTGCTACATTTGTCATGAACCTCTAGGAGCAGATCGTGTGAGAGATTATGACCACATCAATGGCAAATATCGCGGAGCAGCGCATAGTGAATGCAACTTGCAATTTTGCCTTAAAAAGATCAGCAGGGTGATAAAGATTCTTTTATCGTTCCTGTGTTTTTTCCACAAGTTGCGAGGTTATGACAGCCACCTGATCATGGAGAAAATTGGGAAAATACAAAGATGAAACGATTACAGTAATTCCCAACACCATTAAGAAATATATTGCATTCACCATGAGCAATCTAAAATTTACAGACAGCTTTCAGTTCATTAGTACCTACAGAAGTTGGTATCCAACCTTGCAGCAGAAGGGAAAGATAACTTCTACAACATGACCTCTCACATTCACGATAGTGACCAACAAAATTAGCTGTTGAGAAAGGGAGGGTACCCCTACGATTACGTGGACGAACCATCCAAGTTTGCTGAAACGCAGCTACCATTAAAGGACAAGTTTTATAGTCAGCTTAGCGAAAAGGACATTAGCGATGAGGATTATGCTCATGCGCAGAAGGTGTGGGATACATTCAACTGTACTACATTTGGTGAATACCACGACCTATACCTGAAATCAGATGTGTTATTGCTAGCTGATGTGTTTGAAAATTTTCGTCAAGTGTGTCTCAACACGTATGAATTGGATCCTGCTCGTTACTATACATCGCCAGGACTGTCGTGGGATGCTATGTTAAAAGCGACAAAGGTAAAGTTGGAATTGATCAATGACATTGACATGTACCAAATGGTTGAGCAAGGCATACGTGGAGGAATATCTGTGATCACACACAAGTATGCGAAAGCAAATAACCCCTACGTAGCAGATTACAATTCTGAGATACTAAACAACTACCTGATGCACCTCGACACAAACAACTTGTATGGCTGGGCAATGTCACAAAGCATGCCACAAAGAGGATTTATGTGGGTGAGCGAGCCAGAATCCCCCAACTTCATGGACTTAGCTGAAGATGACGACATTGGATTCATTTTGGAAGTGGATTTACGATACCCAAATTCAATCCATGATCGTCATAATCGCTACCCAGTGGCTCCAGAACGGAAATGTATCAAAGTTGGAGAGTACAGTCAAAAGCTACGGGAAGATCTGAACATGAAAGACAAACCCAGTAAAAAGCTCATTCCTAACTTGTGTGATAAGAAGAAATATGAACTTCATTACAGGAATTTACAACAATACGTCTTACTGGGGTTGAAAGTCACCAAAGTACATCGCGCCATCATGTCTGAACAGAGCAAATGGTTGGCAAAATACATTACCTTGAACACTGAAAAGAGAAAATTGGCTAAGAACCCGTTTGAGAAAGACTTCTTCAAACTGATGAACAACTCTGTGTTTGGCAAAACCATGGAAAATGTGAGAAAGCGAATCAATGTTGAACTTGTTCACAAGGAAAAGCGGTTCAAGAAACTCGTGGCCAAACTTTCTTTCCACAAATTCAAATTTTCCACAAAAGGTTAAGGCAGCAGTCGCCTGCGAAGTTTCGGGATCCGTTGCCCTGCAAGAAAGCGACTCCTGTGAAAGCGACTTCAGTGACAGCAAGCCCGAGAAACCCTGACGTTACTATTCGGAGGATGCAGAGGCACGTGCCTAGTGCCACTGTCACGAGGCCAGACAGTCTGCAACCTCCTCCGATGGATGAGCTGACGGCCGCTGTCTCCAGCATTACAGATATGCCAACAACCGACGACGCCAGCCAGATATAGTCGCCTTCCGACAATGGTCACACCTCTGAACTGGTTGAGTTGAAACTGGATGACGGCTCTAGCAAAGAGTCAACACTCCAGGACGTTGTGCACTTCTTGGACACGATGGAAAATGTGCAATACTGTGACTTCTGCAGTTTCATGATTCCGGCATACGTTACAAAGAGAGTGCACGAACAGGAATGCTCAGAGACTATGAAGTCCGAACGCAATACCTGTAGTGTTCTGGGCATGACTTTCAAATCAAACAGGGCTGGGGTAGCGGCACATAGGAGGAAGGTTGGCTGCAAGAAAGACAGCAGCGGCGGCGGCGGCGGCGGCGGCAGCGGCAGACAGAAGTGACTAAAAGAGAAGAGCTAAAAAGAAAAAACCTCAACAGCTCCTTTTAGAGCCCTTCACTAATACGAAATGAAGCGCTATTCGTGTCATGGTGTTGGTATGTGTGTGTGTGTGTGTGTATGAGAATGTGGAAAATGCTAAAAAATAATAAAAAGGGTCTATAAATCATTGATTTATACCCCTTTGAATTTTAAGGGGGCTCAAAGGTGAGCTCGAACCATGTGGCTATGAGTTCTCTGTTTAAAAAATGGAGAACTTGTACGTTTGGGGAGGTGCGCCATCTGTCCGTCTGCCCGTCTGCTCACGTCTGCCATGGTGTTGGTGTGTGCGTGGAGAGAGAGAGTGAAAGAGAGACTGGAAAAAAAGTTGCTGTCTGCTCGCCTGTGTATGCCGTGGTGATTATATATGCGTGTGGAGAAAGAGAGAGAGAGTTAAAAAGCCGCTGTCTGGGTTAAAAATACCTTGGCTTGAGAAATGAAACGCTAATTGTGTCGTGGGTGTTGGTATATGCGTGTGAAAAGAGACAAAAAATTAAAAAAAAAATGATTGCCCGTTTGCCCGTCTGCCGTAGGTGTTATGTGTGCAGAGAGAGAGAGAGACAGAGCGAAAAAGAAAGTGAGGGAAAAAAAGACTGCCCGTTTGCCCGGCTGTCGTGGGTGTTATGTGTGTAGAGAGAGTGACAGAGCGAATGAGAGACTGGGCAAAAAAGAGTGGCTACCTGATTGCGTTTGCCATGGTGTGTGTTTGTGGAGAGAGAAAGCAAAAAAAGAGTTGCTGCCTGCCCGCCTGTGTATGCCGTGGTGTTGTGTATGTGGAGAGAGAGTGAGCAAAAAGTTGCTGTCTGGGAGGGGGTCGGTCGATTAGATGCTTGCTATCAGGCTTAAGTCAATTTGTATGACGTCATTGCTAGGTTAAAATACCTAATAGGTGAGCTCTAACCATGTCTCTGTGAGTCCTCTGCTTAAAAAAACAGTTGGAGAGTTTGTAGGGAGCTGTCTGCCCGCGTCTTCCGTAGGTGTTATGTGTGTAGAGAGAGTGACAGAGTGAAAGAGAAAGTGAAAGAAAAAAGACTGCCCGTTTGCTCGGCTGTCGTGGGTGTTATGTGTGTAGAGAGTTAGACAGAGCGAAAGAGAAAGTGAGGAAAAAAAGACTGCCCGTTTGCCCGGCTGTCGTGGGTGTTATGTGTGTAGAGAGAGAGAGAGAGAGAGAGAGAGAGAGAGAGAGAGAGAGACAGAGCGAAAGAGAAAGTGAGGGGAAAAAGAGTGGATGCCTGCTTGCGTTTGCCGTGGTGTGTGTGTGTGAAGAGAGAGAAAGTAAAAAAAAAGGTTGTTGCCTGCCCGCTTGCTTGTCTTTGTGTGCCGTGATGCGTGGAGAGAGAGAAAGCTGTCTGGGTTAAAAATAGCTTGGCTTAATGGAACTCTGTCATTGGTGATGGTGTGTGTGTGTGGAGAGAGAAAAAATGATTGATCATTGTTACGGTGGCACATTTAGTCCGTGTTACGGTGACACATATAGTCCGGCTGCCCATTTGTCCGGCTGCCCATTTGCCCGGCTGCCCATTTGTCCGGCTGCCCTTTTACCCGTCTGCCCTTTTACCCACTATCCATTTGACGTCATTATGACGTTAATATAACGTCACCATTTTACTATACCCATGGGTGTTCTAAAAAATATGACGTCACTGTTTTAGAACACCCATTATATATTGTTTTAGAACACCCATTTATATACTACTATACGCGCTTGGGCTAGCTAAGCGTTTTCTTCAACAACTTGTAGTGAGGAGAAGGGGAGGCATTAGTGAGCAACCAACCAGAACAAACAGCGTCGATGCAGTTTCTGTCACCTGACCCAACCACATCCAACTTATCGACTACCACGATCCCAATTGAATATCGTCTTGTAGACTACGAAACCATCACTTTGAGTTTTCCAATGTGTTTTACAAATGTCGACACACTCTTGACTCGCGCACGTCACGGGTCTCTTGCAGTGTCAATATTGCAAGCGTGGCCGTGTTGCAGCGACTTGACACAGTGCTGACTAGTGGATTGGCTGGCCACGCGTAGTACTGCCATTGAGTTGTCCACCTGGTTGTCGCAGCGGCAACGCATCTGTAGCGGTACATCATCTCGACACACTCTGTCGGGTCGTTGCATCACTGATAGTATGTATGCAACTCTCTGTATCACTGTACGGGGTTTCCCCTATGCTTGCTAAGAGAATATAACTTCAATAGGGGCTTCGTGTATCAGTTTATCAATGTATCAGTGGTCGGTAGCTATGCGCCTGTTTGTAGTGTTTGTCACGTCCAGTGGAGATGAAGGATTGATCTTGCAATCTTTGCCTCTATTACGCAGTCAGTAGCGCATGAGCTGTGACGTGACTGTCACGACCCCTGGTTCTGACGTGTTGTGTGTGTGATTTGTCATGGCTGTCACGACTCGTACATGCAACGTGTCATCACTTTCATGACCCGTGGCAATGACAGGCAGATCATGCGGCGGGTTGCTGCTGCATCGGTCGTAGATGCAGCGGGTTGTCAGTGTCACGACCTGCGCCGGTGACGGGTCGATCTTGCGACTGGTCGTTGCTTACAAGCGCGTGTCGTACACCTGGCGTGTCGTGACTGTGGCGACTCGTCGCTGTTACTGGCCAACGCTGCCAAGGGTTATCCACGTGACAGTTTTTGGCTCTGTTACGACCCGGGATTCTGACAGGTCGTCAGTTCGGCGGGTCGGGTGCGCAGCAACTCGATCACGTGTCATCTGATGCGGTGACGGGTATCAACGCAGTGTCGAGTTCAGCATGTCAAGGGTCACCCTTGACACGACTGTGTATCGCACTTTTGAGTGTTTTATGCAATTTAAAGTGATTAGATTGTGTTATATTTTATTGACTTTTTATGGCAACAACAGTTGTTAGTGTTTAGTTATGTCGCTTTCTTTCGTTTGTACACCTACATTCGCTCCTGGAATCCTGAGCTTACAGCAAGCAGGCCGGTGATCCGCATAGGAGCTCCACAGTATGTCTACCTCTCTGAGGGTTCGAAGAGTGATAGGCCGTCTGAGCACACTTTCGTTTCAAGATGCAGCCTTCGAAACTATGACCAAATTTGTGGAAACAGAGACAATTTACTGTTTCATCAAGTTTTCAATGGTGGCTGTGTCTTCCGATCAGCATGCTTACCTGCTAGCTTCTTTGGTGGTGACCCGGTGTGACCAAGCGCTGCCACATTCAAATATCAGTGCAGAAGACGCTCGTAGGCGTCGATTTGCACCAATAGATTGTCAGTCATAACTTTTTCCGCCCCAACTTGTTGAAGTAGACAATCGAGGCAGTTACAGTACACATACAAGACACTCTAATTTGTAGTCTTTTATCCGACAGCACAACAGGCCAAGGCAGTGTAGTCTTCCTTACCGTCCACACCAGCGACCAAGAAGCGAGGAGTCTTCAGCGGCATCTTACTTCCCAGGCCGAGAAGCCAAGGTGGACAGATACTTTAAGTTCTTACGAAGAATTCATTTCTCCATCAATTGGGCCGAGTGCAAAGGTACTTGTAGAAGCGAGGCCAAGGCATGTTTGGCAAGCTTGACAGTCACTAGGCCTTCCCAAACACATAGTCCGTTGGTTGCTTTGGAGATGCCCCTTTACCGTTTGTAAGGGACGGGTCGGGTCACTAGATCTTTCCTCCATTGGCCAAACTTCTCAATCTTTCCTTAGTCATGTCGTACTAACTCCAACCACACAAGCAGCTGGCGTTAGATACGATGATTCTGGAACTGTTAGACAAAAGAGCCATAGAAGAGATGAATGAGAGCACCCAAGGGTTTTTTCAGTCGAGTCTTTCTTCTACCAAAAACTTAGACAGTTGGTTCCTACGCATAGATTTGTCACAATTCAACCAGTTCTCAAATCGTGCAAGAGGGACACTCCACATCTTATAAAATCTACTAAGTCAGGGCGTTGGGCAATCTCCCCCCATTGCTCAAACAGTCGGTCCGCTGGTCAATGCCAAGAAGTCAGTTTTGGTTCTGGTTCAACGGATAGAGTTTTCGGGCGATTTTGACAGGGTCAGATCGATTCCAGTTCAAAATTGGATTGCATAATTGTCAACTCTAATTGCTAACATCGTGTCAACTCCCAAGCCTCGGGTTTCTCTGTTGGAGTCACGTTTGTTGCTATCCACAGAGAAGATGGAGTTAGGCAGGTGCCATTTTCGCCACTTTTACCGTGTGGTTTTGGGGCCGCTGTGTCGTGACTGGTCGCCACATCATTGACTACGGATCTCCTTCCTAGCACTGAGGGATCTCGACTGGCGGTTGCGTCAGATCAATCTCCTGAAAGGTGTGAGTTTCCCCTTTTCAACCCCTTTCACGACAGGTTCAGAACGATGCGTCTTGGAACGACTGGGGTTTCTTTTTCCAAGAGAACACTTGGAAAGGGCAAGACCGCGCTCACGACCGCGCATTGCGTATCACTGTGTTGGAAAGGAAGGTAGTATTGGTTGTTTGTCGGCAATTCTCTACGTTTCTCAAGGATCACGTGTTTAGTTTCCAGTGGACAATAAGACAGTGGTCTCAAGCAAACAAACAGGGCGGCACGCGTTCACGTTGTTGTCACAATTCACTAAACAAGTCTTCTTCCGTGCTCAGGACAATGGTTTTATCATTCAAGCATTACTCACGTTCCTCGGGTTATGAGTTGTCTGCCGGTGATGTATTGTCGGATTTGCTCAGGTTCTTTCAACTGAAGAATCCTCTCTCCGACTGGTCAGTGGTGCCCGGGGATTTGTTCCTGGTTTTGAAATATATCACGTCTCCACTTTTCCATTACTCTAATTATTTCAGACAAGTTACTTATCTTCGAATGTGTTTTTTCTCGTGGCCTTGGCGTCGGACAAACGTCGCGGGGAAGTACACGTCTTTCAAAACTCTGTTAGTCAAGTTAATGGATCATGGAAGACGTTGTCTTAAAACCAATACCCTTTTTTCTGACCAAGACGCACATTGCGACCAAGGGCTTAGGTACGTTTAAGCAAATTATGTATGCCAGTTTTGCCGGCTGTGAGGTCAGGTGGCATTGTCGATATCGCGTGGTAATGCCTGTAGCGCGCGTATAGTAAACGATCCAGTGCTTACCGTAGCACGTTACAGCGTCCTCTATTTTTATCTTTCATGCGTAGTATCACGGTGGATCTTTCCAAAGCGTCTATATCTAATTCTATCCAAAAAAAGCCATATTATTAGCATATGATGGTATAATTAAAGAACCTGAAGATGTAATTCAAAAGTGATTGTCAATTAAAGCTCGTTTATTAAACATCATTTGCCAGAATATGCAACTGATGCTTGAATAATGTGCATAGTCTTGGTTCGTTTGCCGTTGTTGAATTGGTGATTCTGAATAACCCTTCTTCTCAGGCAGGACTTACCAGCTGTCTGGCAGAAAGAAAGCTTACAAGAAGAACGCCGCTAAGTATACTCTGTGGTAGAGGTACCGATCGACTCTAAACCAATGACAGGTAACTCTACCCGCACGTGACTGATGCTGTGGAGGCTCGGCACAGTGCCATCTTGTACCATGTGCCTTTTTGCACATGGTATAACACACCACTATGACCGAACGGCACATGTGGTGATGCCGAAGTCGGCTACTTGGTTATGTGTACCTGTCTTTTGAAAAAAGAGGGGCGAGGACATTAGCTCGTATCAGACTAAGTATGTCTGTCCAAGCTTTCAAGGTTTTACTAGTTGAATAGGAGGAAGCGTCGACAGTTGATTCTTCGTTTGCCTCGATCACAACGTCAAAATCACAGGTTAGTCGGCCATCTTTTTTGCTTGCGGCCCAGTCACCACCGCAACCGTGTGAGGGCTCCCTGTATTTTAAACGTCGGGAAAGCTAGGATGGACGAGTTACAGCTGTTACAGGATGCTCGACCACGCCACAGACATCGCTTACTCTCGTCAAAGGTTTTACATATTAAGACTGCAGCTTATCAATCGAATGACGGAGTTTTGTCAATCCAGCCACTTGTGTATCCTCTCGACATGGGGCCGTGGCTTCCTAACGTAAACCCGGATTACAGATATTTAGAGGAGGTCGTCAAGAAAAGCTCACGTACACTTTTCTTTCAAGATGCCGTATTTCAAGCATTTAGAAAGTTTAACGATCCAGGTGCCAACTCTTTCTTGGATCGCGTTTGTAACCCCTTTGCCATGGCTTCATCGGACTTACTAAAGCTAAACGCATATATGCTTGCACATCGCTTGTAGTTCTTAGGCGAGATCAAGTATTATCGTATTCGAACGTCAGTACAGAGGATGCACGAAAGCTGCGTTTGCTCATATTTATGGACAACCAGAAATGTTTCCACCGGAAATATTGAAGAATGTGATTGAGGCTGCCCGAATCAAATCGCAAGATGCATTGATGCGCAAAGCACTTACATCACACGCCAGTAAGAAGAGACCGGGTGCAGTGCCGATGTCGACGCCACAACTCAAAAAACACAAGATAGACTCGAAAAAGCAGACTACCACTCCTAAGCAGAGGTAACAGCCAGTCAAAGCATCCGGCATAGATCGCACGACGGTCTGCCAGATACCAATTTTTTGCCAGGTTTCTGCGAAAAATTGGTTTATCCATTCCGCAAATCAAACGTAAAAGTGCCCGTAGGGGGAAGGCTAAAGAGTTTATGGTAAGCTTGGCAGGCGGTGGGAGCTCCAAAAACATAGTCCGCTGGTTGCGTTCGGGGTACCCGTTACCATTTGCAAGAGACAGGTCGGGTAATCAAATCCTTCCAAATCGCTAGCCAAGCTTCCTAATCCTTTTTGGTCACGTCATACGAACACCAACCAGTGAAACAACTGGCTTTGCAAACAATGATTCAAGATCTGATCAAAAAGTAAGCGATTAGAAAAGATACCTGCAGGCAGTCAAAGGTTTTTAAGTCGGGTCTTTTTCGTTCCAGAAAACTCGGAAAATCGGCGTCTCGTCATCGACTTGTCGCATCTTAATCAATTCGTTCGATATGGACACTCCACAGGTGATCAAATTCAATCTGAATTAGACCATGGTGGCTATTTCAGTGGACCTGTACGATGCGTGCTTACATATTCCGACGCATGAAGGCCTTCAGGATACGGGATCAGAGCTATTGGTTTCTTGTCCTGCTGTTCGGTTTGCCGATAGCACAGTTTGTGTTTACCCAGGCCATGAAAGTAGTCAAACGCTGGGATTGCTAATTTTCCAACTATTGTTTGTTGGTCAGCGAGGACATGAAAATTCTCTTAATTCAGTTAGACACACTACTGAAACAGTGCGATATCCTGGGTCTGTTGGTCAATCGCGGCAAGTCAGGGTTGATTCCAGCTCAGAGGATAGAATTTTTGGGAGAACAGTTAGATTTTGTAGGGATCAGGGCATTTTCCACTCAAAATCAGATAAAAACATAATGTCTCTCATCGCACAGATCGTATCTTCCCCCATGCATCGCGTTTCTCAATTGGTTTATTGGTAGCAACGGAGAAGACGGTCGAGCTAGGCAGGTGTTTCAATGATTTTTGTTGAAGGAATTTCGTCGAGGCAGGTTACCGGATCATCGTATACGACTTTTCTTGTTAGCTCTCAGGAATCTAGACTGGTGTTCGTGTCAACACAGTTTGTCGCACGGTGTTCCCTTCTCTGCACCGGTCTGTTCTTCGAAGCAAGAACAGACCGGTGCATCTTGCTACGTTGGGGTTTCTTTTTCCAGGGAAGCATGTGCAGGGACAAAGGTCAAGTCACGAACCAGGTTTGCATATCAATGTATTGGAGATGAAGACGGTCTTGACTGCTTGTCAAACTCTAGCCAAATTTCTCACCAATCACGTGGTTCAGCTTTGGATAGACAATTAGACAGTGGTGTCTTATTTGTCCAAGCAGGGCGGCACTCGTTCACTTGCTGATAGTCTGCAGTTCCATAGCAAGTAAGTTTAGCAATCATAAAGTCAACATAAGCTTTTTTTTAAACATCAGTCCATTCTTGGGACGCCTGAACAGCAAATGTCCTATTTTGCTTTGCAAACTTGAAGTACTTCACATTTGCTAAAGGAGTTGTCAGGTTCACACATCTTGCAATTGTACTTGTGGCAGTGACAATCATAATCACCGACATATCCGTAAGCGCCACAATATTCACAGGTAAGTCCAAGTTGATTTTGCACGTTCATATTCTCCAATTGAACTTCAGCCAGTCTTTTCTTGGATAGTTTTGACACCCTCATCCGATTGTCCTTTTGCAGTTTGATGACAGTTCTCTTGCCATGATAAGGTTTGGCGAATAAGACTGAGTTGATTTCATCTATCTCCTGAAGCATTGCCTCCCATTCATCATCATTCATGTTGATGTAATATTCGTATACTGTCCCTTTAAACAGTGATGTGCACACAAAGCTCACATAGCGCATGTCTAGGTATAAGATGACTTCAAGCCATTTCGTTTGCGTTAAGCACAGCTTGAAGCCAATGTTGCTTAAATTTTTCAAGTTCTGACATACAATCTTCCACAAAAATGGTGCCAAACCAAGCCATTTCTCTCCATGCTTGATTCGAAGGATTTTTTGGTCGAAATTTTCCATGCTTCACAGTAATGTTTAAGTTCACACTAAAGCTACTTGTATTCTCCATGGCTGCATATTGAATGCTGACTTGGTCCTCTTCATAAGCTCTTTTCACACGGCATCACATGTATGTTTTCACGAGATGGTTGTAAAATGGAGTCAGCTCCTTGAAAGCATCAAGAAAGGCTGTTGGCAGACTTTCTGTTAGAGATTGTCTAATGATGATTACTAAAAAGTCTCCTCGTCATTAGCCATTGAAAGATCATTGCCATGGTTAGATGTCCTTTTTCATAGAGGCAGGCTATCATATCATCCGGCTTAATACGTTCTTCAAGGTATTTGAAACCATGTAGCATGACCTTTGCACATTTCAAATCGTGATCCTCAACAACGCGCTTTGACGTTGACATGTCTTAAAATGCTCCTCATAAAGGCTTCTAAAAAGTTGAACGAATTGTCATGGTTCGCGGAAATGCGACTCTGTCCCGCGATTATGATGTCCTTCTAGCATGCGGATGAGTCGAATGGTGTCACTCATTTCTTCAGTCAGGTATGTGTATGTATCTTGGTTGAAAAAGCCTTCTTCGCATAAACACCATAAATTGTCACTATAGGTTAGAGGAAGCATTGCTTGAAAGTTCCGTTTCAACAGCGTGATACCTTCCTCGCTAACAGGTATGGTCTTGCTAGATTCAAATTTAGATTTGAGATGCTCGTCTCCCTCGTCGTCGTCGCTTGACATGACCACTTCTTCCTCAAGATGCTTCAGATGTGCTTTTAACTTTGTGCTGAGTTGCGTGTGCTGCCATTTACAAGTGCATTTGCAACCCAGAACGGGTAGTCGGGTCCCTCAACATCATCTGACGGAGCGCCTGACGCTTCCTCCAAGGCTTTTCCCTCAGGATCTGGCATTCTTTGCTGCACTGCAGGGACGTCTAACGGAGCGCCTAACGCTTCCCCCAAGGCTTTTTCAGCATCTCTCATTGCAGCCAGAAACGCATCATTCTCTCCCACAGGTAACAATGTGTCATCAAAAGCAATTGTTTCGTTAGCACAGAAGCGAAACAGGTAATCAATGTCTGTGTTGATAGCTGGAAATGTATTCAGCGGCGTTTCCATGATGTTTTCACGACGTAATTGCCGTTTCCGGGATGAAACGGCACTTTCATATAAATTTTCAGGGTTTTTTGTTAATTTGACTAAATTTTCTTGTCCTGGGTGGGGGGGGGGGGGTCGACATACCCGACATACTATCAAGTAATATGTATACAGAGGTAAATTTGCCTCCCCTGGGGGAATGGGGGGTCCGCTGCTGATGAGAAGTTTAATTGCCTCCCTCGCGGTGAGGCTTTGATCTCTGGCCGCACATATATATACGTCTTCTCACAGTTTTGAAAACATGTTTAAAGATGGGTTCTTTAGAAGAAATATCTCCTTTGTTCTACGAAATCTTCAAGTTGGAAAAGCTGAGGGAGAAAAAAAAAACAAAAACGGCCACGATGTAACTGATTCGGGAGGACGGCATTTGAGCGGGTAAGAAAGACGGAGGCGGATCCTCTCATTAAGCTGTCGTTAGCCTGTCGCAGCCAGTTCCTGTCAGCCAGCCACAGCCAGCCACCGTCAGCTGTTCCGAGCTAGCCGTTGCTGTGGCAAACATACAGGAGCCACTCACTGCTGCCAGCCAGCAGCAGCCAGCTTCCGCCGCTCGCCAATCACAGTCCTCTGTTCCAAAATACCCGTGGGTGTTCTCGAACACTGTTCCAAAACATCAATTTCTCTACTACTCATTTTGAAAAATGGCGCCAAAAAATTTTCTTAATGCTCCCATTAACCAATTTCTTTTGGATTGCGAAAAGGAGCGTTTCATTAAATAAAGTCTGGTATATATTTATGCAAAATTGGAAGATAAAAAATTGGCTATCAAATAATTATAAATGCCACCCAATCCGACATTTTGCCAATTTTTGGCCGATGCTTAAAAGCACCTTCTTAGGAACAATCGTACAAAATTTGAAGGAGATTCCATCCAAACTATGGGAAAAGAAATATTATCAAAATTGGCTACCAATGAATTAAGAAATACCACTTAATTTCTCAGTTTTTAGTGGATCACCAAAAAAGTAATTTTTCTAGAGAGACCTTCCTAGTAAACATTTATGCAAAATTTAAAAACAATCTGACCAAAATTGTGGAAGAAGGAACATTTTGAAATTGGCAACTAAAAATTTTCAAATGACCCCCCACTGGCCCAACTTTTCGTGGATTGCACCTCCCCCCCCCCCCAAAAAAACAGTAATTTTTCAACAGAGGTCAACCTTATTAACATTCGTCCAAATTTGAAAGTAAGGAGAAGAAGCACATTGCCCCCTCAATTGATTTGAAAAAAATGACTCCTTTCAGCTGAGCAATGGAAGGCTTTGAAGAAGATAGATACGGAGTAAAAGTAAGGAGGAGCCAGCTCGAAACCAAATCCACGGGTGTTAAATGATTATATCAGCCGTCATTTTCCAAGTATCGGCCTTAAAACCGGTGAAATGGTAGATTATAAACTCAGTAAGTAAAAAACCTATTGATATAGTTATCAATATTGAAAAAGTTCATAAACTCGCATTTTAAAACTGCGAGTTTGTATCGTAGGGTTTTTTTTTAATGTGGGCGATAATACAGCATTTGAGTAATATTCCAGTATTATGAGAATGTGATTACTTTTTAAATACAAGACAGGCAATTTAACCCGAGGCCTGTTTTTGACGACGCTTGTCGGTCTACAGTGGTTGTCGATGTTATAAAACTGCTGACATCTGATGAGATCTATCCGTCATGTATAAACACAGAGCTGATGGACATTTTAAAAAGTAGTTCCGTAGTATTTTCTCGGAGTCCCCAGTGGATCTGCTGAGTAAAGGTATTATATACAACAGACCAAACCGCCGTAGAAATTGGTTTGTGGAACCTATTTTTAAAAGTGGTTCCTACGTTGTGAGCACTATTTTGGTGGAATCCGTAGTGGGTCGGAGTGGAAAGGTGTTATACACAACGCACCTAACCGCCGAAGAGGTTGGGTGTTGAACAACAATGCAGTGGCTGTGGATGCATAAACACAGGGTGGAGAGACAGTTTAAGAAGTACTTCCTCTCTATATGAGTACTATTTTCACGGAATTCGCAGTGACTAAAAACGCTTATACACAACAGACTGAACCGCCACAGAGGTTCGCTGTTGGACAACAACGGGTACCAATTTCAACGAAGATTTTCTGCATATTCCTTTATCTTTGTTTTGATGCAGAAATGCCATCTGTTGGGTTGCGAAGTTATCCACGTCATTTTTGATTTCATTTTTTGACATATGATCAGCAAAAACAGTTATCGTCATAAAAGAGTAATGTCTTGTTTATGAGGGTATCCACCGAAATTCAACTGATTTACAGATAACTCGTGAGTAGCTGTTCCGCAGGTGTGCCTACGCAGGCACCACTGTCGTTAGCTCCAAGTCAGCTCTAGCTCCGAGTAGCTCTGACTTGTATAACATCGTATATCTCTCTGTCAGAGCTACGAAGCCTTCCATTGTTCCACTAATAGGGGTCAACTTCACATGTTCTGAGGCACGAATCCTACATACCAGTCCGTATTATTCAAACATTTACAGAAAGTTCATGCTCAATACGCCCTTTTTGTAAAACAGGCACAGTTTTAGTGAGCTGTATATCTTTTATTTGTTCATAAAAGTGCAGACTTTGGGAGTTTCGCTGAGGTCGAAAATAATGCACCAGGGTGCTTCTTAGTGTGCCTTTAAAGAAAAAGCCTGCCAGTTCGAGCCTTGGTGTCCTTGAACGTGTGCCGAAAGATCCAGAGCTTCGAAAATTGAGATCAATGGCCATTTCTATTGCAGGAACTGTGACACTTTCTGACCTAGGAAGATAGAAAGGACTCGCTGGGACTAGAGTAAAGCGTGGTTATGCAACTGTGGATTCACTGTTGTTGTTAGTCCTAGATGACTCTTGTGGTCTTCCTATGACAGCAAGAGTCAAAGTGCCTACAATAGGAAATGCCATTGATGTCAATTTTCAAATCTCGGCGCACGGCTGGGGCCAACGGCGTTATTTTAGAAAGGGTGCATCACATAAATGGCCCAATTATAAATTATGGCGCACAAGTTTTATGGTCAGATAACAATTTTTTACTGAGAAAAATATGTGTTTTCTTGAGATCAGGATATCAAATCCCTTAATATCGCCCACAACAACAGTGAATCCACAGTTGCAAAACCACGCTTTACTCTAGTTTGGGAGCTTCGCTGAGGTCAAAAATAATGCGCCAGGGTACTTCTCAGTGTGCTTTTAAAGAAAAAGCCTGCCATTTGGAGCCTCGGTGTCCTTGAACGTGCGCCGAAAGATCCAAAGCCTCGAAAATTGAGATCAATGGCAATTTCTATTGAAGGAACTGTGACCCTTTCAGTCCTAGGAAGATAGAAAGGGTCCGCTGGGTCTATGTTGTTGTGGGCTATAATGAGGGATTTGATATCCTGATCTCAAGAAAACACATATTTTTCTCAGTAAAAATTGTTATCTGTCCATAAAACTTGTGCACCGTAATTAGGCCCCAACCCTACAGGGTTGGGGGCCTATAGACTTGGGGTGTCTGTCTGTCCGTCATCGCTTTTTTGTACAAGCGATATCTCGAGAACGCAGAGGCCTAGAGAATTGATGTTGGGCTCATTTGAAAGGTCTCGACTTGTAGATGTGCCTTTTGGCCATTTTGGCCAAATTCGATCACGTGATCTTGGCCAAATTGGCCAAAAACGCAAAAAATCGACTTGTGTTTGTACAGGCGATATCTCGAGAACGCAGAGGCCTAGAGACTTGATGTTGGGCTCATTTGAAAGGTCTCGACTTGTAGATGTGCCTTTTGGCTATTTTGGCCAAATTCGATCACGTGATCTTGACCAAATTGGCCAAAAATGCAAAAAATCGACTTGTGTTTGTACAGGCGATATCTCGTAAACGCAGATGCCTAGAGACTTGATGTTGGGCTCATTTGAAAGGTCTCGACTTGTAGATGTGCCTTTTGGCCATTTTGGCCAAATTCGGTCACGTGATCTGCTAAATTTTGGGGGTAAAAAAGATTTTCCGCCAGCCAGTATCATTGTTTTTCAAAGTTTTGAGCAGAAGTAGGACATTTATTTTTCTTGGCCTAAACTGGCCAACAGGTTCAAAACCATAGACGACCCCTTACAATTTTGGGGGCGTTGGGGCCTGTTAGTGTTCACTGAATACTTGTTTATAATTGGGCCATTTATGCGATGCACCCTTTCTAAAATAACGCCGTTGATCCCAGTCGTGCGCCGAGATTTGAAAATTGACATCAATAACATTTCCTATTGCAGGAACTATGACTCTTGCTGTCATAGGCAGACCGCAAGAGCCATCGAGGACTACATGTATACAAACAAATGTCAATTATTGCGGGAGATTGGGGTTATTTCCGTATTATTTTCTTTTAAAGAAAGCGTAACACGGAGGTTGTAATTCATTACCGTTGTACTTTGAGGGCCTTTAGCAAATGCCAATAAAAACCTATTGGTCGTTGAATCTCGCAAAGCAGCCACAGGGGTGCCTCAAAGCGAGCGCAGTTGACTTGCTTATCGTTATATAGCGAGGCTTTGAAGCGGTGCCTGGAAACTTTTTAGCGCACCGCTTCTTGGAGCTAAGTCAGCTCTAGTCCTAGATGACTCTTGCTTCCTTCACAGCAAGTCATGTCATTGATCCCAGTTTTGACAATCTCGGCGCACAACTATATAATGCCATTGTTATGGTCAAATAGCAATTTTGAACTGAGAGAAACATATGTTTTCTTTGGATTAGGATATAAAATCTCCCATTATCGCCCACAACAATAATGAATCTACAGTTGCAAAACCACTCTTTACTTAAGTTTGGTAGGTTCGCCGAGGACGAAAATAATGCGCTAGGATACTCAGTTTGTGACCTAGCAAGACAGAAAGGGTCCACTGGGATTAAGTCTAATTAAACTCTGACTTAAATAACTTCGTGTATTTCTCTGTCAGAGCTACGAAGCCTTACATTGTTCTACTACTAGAGGTCAACTTCAGATGGTCTGAAGCATGAATCCTGGATACCGGTCCCTGTTATTCAAACATTAATTGCAAGTTCATGCACAAAACACCTTCTTGCAAAACACACATTTTTCGTAGGCTGCATGTCTTTTATTTCTCCATAAGCGGATTCGTACTTAGACTTTTGCCGGAAACTTTGGCGTTTCGACTGAATTTAGTTGGTATATGCAGGAGTGTACATAAGGATTTTTTTACCTTTTTACGTTCAGCTCACCTTCGCTAAATCGAATTCGCCTTCACCAACTTAACCCTCTTACTAAAACTGTAACTTAATTTGTTGATTGCATATAAACTATACATCTTCTTAACTATATTGTCCAGATTGTGTCTTGACTGAGGTGCATCGGTAGTTACTCAGTCCTGACCGATTTGTAGCTTTCATCTAAAGCGTTCAACTTTTCATCAAGCTTGATTGTGGAAACATTCACCTTCGCCAAATTGGCGAAGGTGAATCTGTTCCAACTGGATTTCACCTTAGCCATGGCGAAATGCGAACGTCTTATGTGCACCCCTTTATATGGATATAAAGAAATTAGTGAAAAATCCACTTTAAACAGAAAGATATTCACATGTTGGCTGTTAAAGGGACTGAATAATATGTAAAATAGTTTTTAAAAGATGATTTGATGGCTTTATTAATTCGAAAGTGAGCATGTTGAAAGAAACTTAGAATTCTGATGTTTTTCCCGTATCATTTCTTTATAATTTATTCCAAAATTATTTGCAATGGAAACGACACCTCCATCGGAAAGATCTGAAAGTACGAATTGGCTTATTATCAGTTATGGGTACAACTAACTTGGAGCCATCAAAAGTGTAGCTCTGAGAAGCGGCCCGCTACCGGGGTTCGGCGTACCCGCTTCAAATCCTCGCTATATAATCATCTACGCTCACTTTGAGGTATCTGCGTGGCGATGTTGTGCAAAATTCAACGACCTATAAGTCTTTATAGGCTTTTGCTCAAGGCCCTCAAAATGCGAAAGCATGTATTTAAACCCTGTTAACTTAGGATAAATGTATGAAGAAATGTTAGAAATATCCATGAAAAATGTGTAAAATTGTATTCTACTGGAAAACGTTTACAATTAAGCTAAAAGGAGAGAAACTTGAAACGGGACAGCACATTAAAATGGGCTAAACCGAAAATCTGTTCTTTTAAAAACGTTGAAAACAGCGTAGGCTCGGGTTATTCCAGGTTTATTTTTAAAGTAGACGCCAAGCAATTAACTTTGAAATCTTATTTATAGGTCACGGTAACCTTCATTATGTAATTTAACCAATTACGATGAGCTGTGCAATTTGAGTGTTCCTTTCTTTGTTAAATGGAGGCAGCTTATTGAAAGAAAAATGAGATTTCTTTGTTTCTTCCTTATTATCAGGGCTCGAAATTAGTGGGAGCCCGGGAGCCCGAGGCTCTCAGATTTCGCGCCGGGCTCCGAGATTTTTGGATCTCGGAGCCCGGCTGGCTCCCGGAAAATCCGGTATTTTTTGTTACAATGCTGAAATCGGATTTTATTTATTGTGACGTCAGAAAATTAACAATGAACTTCATTATTTTTAATTATTTTATGAGAAATCCATGCTTTGAGAACTGCACGCTAGAGCACATCAGGTTTCTCCACAATGAATTTGTTCATAATTGATAAGAAATCAGCTTTGAAACATTTCAGGACTACACTGTGGAACTAGAGCAGTGTGCATAGCCCAGATATTCCCCACAGGCCCCGATCAGTTAAACACGGCCATCAATAGTTAATCAAGAGCTGAAATTTTCCAAGTCCAGTTGGTGCATTTTCCATGGACGAACCTGGCCCATTTAAAACCCGATCTGTGTTTGTTCCCAAAGAAGCTACATACCAAGTTTCATTAAAATCCTTGCAGTTGTTCTTGAGATATCGTGTTAACAAACTCATTCCGATGCTGAATAATTTCCAGGATTTGGTAAATTTCAAAGTGCATTTGGATCATTTTCCTTGGGCCAACCTAACCCATTTACCAGACAGACCCACTACTTCAGTGACCATCTACACTATAGGGTTTTCTTCCTGCTAGATTTGATCAAAATCAAATTCGGTATCTCTGAGATACCGTGTGCACATAGTCAAAAAGCTAAAAATACATCTAAGTGAAATTTTAAAAAAAATCGTTCAAAATACAATTTTTAATCAGAATCAACCTTCGTGATGACGTGCACTATCTGGTCTTTCTAATTCCAGGGTATGGAGAAGATCCGATGAAATGTTTTAGAGATATCGCGTGAACAAAGTCCAAAACAGCTAAAAACAAACCAAAGTGCCAAAATACCAAAAGTTCGTAAAAAATTCAATTTTTGACAAAAATAAAAAATAACCCTTTAGTGATGATCGTCACAGTATGGTCTTTCTTTCTAAAAGGTTTGATGGAGATCTGATTAAATGTTTTAGAGATATCGCGTAAACAAAGTCCAAAACAGTTAAAAAAACACCTAAGTGAAAATTTCAAAAATTCGTCAAAAATTCAATTTTTGAAAAAAAAATCAAAACAATTCCTCAGTGCAAATCTGCACTATATTGTCTTTCTTTCTGCAAGGTATGGTGAAGAACTGATGGGCTATTTTTGAGATATCGCACAAACAAAGTTTAAAAACAGTATTGAAAACACTAAAGTTAAAAAAAAATTATCGGACCGCCAAAAAAATTGGTGTGCATCAAGCTACGAGAATGGGGTGAGTCCTGTAAACTTTAAGACCAAATGGCCTACACATCTGAGACGAATGAGTGGTAACGGACGGACGGACAGATAGACAGACGGACAGAGCGCAATCCATAAGCCCCTTCCGGGGCACAAGGCTCCGGATGGGGGCTGAAAAACGAAAAGTGATTGACGGTCCTGCCTAAGTGATGATCACGTTAGTAACTTCATGATGGTTCAACTGGAATCAGAAGAAATATCTAGCTTTGACCCTAGCCATGCTATTGATCTTTGGGCCACTTCAGGTGTTTGAATAAGGTGTCCCGATATGATGGACAAAAAAGAGGAAAATAATGAAAAAGGCAAACAAGACGTAAATGAAGAAAAAGAAGCTTGGCAGAACTTAGATTTCATGTTATGACAAGTGTGACATAAATAAAAATTCGAATACACAGTTTTTTTGTTTTTTTTTTTGGTTTTTTTTTTTGTTGTTGTTGTTGTTTTTTTTTTTTTTCATTTAATCAAACATGTATACTCCGGGCTCCCAGATTTTATGTCGGGCTCCCAGATTTTCAGACCCGGGAGCCCGGTGGCTCCGAGTCAAAAATAGTTAAGTTCGAGCCCTGCTTATTAAGTCTTTACAATTTATCCCAATAAATTTGCAGTCAGGGCGAAACTTCCGAAATACGAAGTGGCATATACGTGCAAAAAAAAACGTAAGGCTTAAATGTTGATTGAGAAAATAAGCAAGAACTTTTGAAGAAACCAAAAAAAGGGTGCTATAGGGATGCCAAAATGCAATACAAATGAATAAAAAATTCAGTTAAATTCTTACTGACCAGTAGAGAAATGTTTAAGAAGACAAGTCTGGACCATAAACTTGTTAATGAGAATTTTTGTTACAACGTGTTCCAAAGTTTTTCCAGCTGATACAGAGGGTCAATATATCAAAAAGTGTATTCTTGTATGAGGAACATTTAACTAATTGGTAGTTTTGATATCACCGCAAACATTGTAAACTTTACCTCAGCTATCAGTTACTTAAGTTCCGCGTTTTAAATGTCACATAACCAGGTTCATAACCTTGTTGTAGGTAAAACATGTACCGAATTAACTGCCAGACCCAAAAATATGTGTAAACTTATTCTGCATAACAGTAAAATCCAAGTTATAATTTGTTCCATGCTTTTTAATATCAAAAGATATTGGGGTAAAATGACAAAAAATCCTCCTATTTTTAGACCAACGTACTGGGTCAGGCTGTACTTATCACATATCGGAGGAGGGGGTGGGAAGGGGGGCTCAGCCGACTTTCGTTGGTGGCCATGCCCATCGCTTGTGGGGTATCCGTCGTCCGTTATGCGAGTGTGTTTATATTTATTACTGTTCTTGCATTTCTGGTTCGATAGTTTTGAAATTTACCAGGAATTCACCATTGCCTGTGACGTATACATATATACATATAGTCCTGTACTACATCCAATTCATTAGTGATTCAAGCTGTAAGGGCTATACGCTAAATTGTTATCATCCAGGATGTAAAATAAATATCGATATATATGGCTTGAGCAGAGTTATCTGAAAAAATTTCTGTGTAATATTTCTGTATTTTTAGTTAAGAAATGGGGTCTAGTGAAAATTGCGCCTGTGCAGAGAAAAGCAGAAAATTCAGCAGTTGCTCGAGTAAATAATATTTGTGTACTTTATGCAAAAATCGAACTTTAGAACAAAAAAAGTTAATTCCTATGGTCTGGACAATGGGAAGCGTTGTAGCTGTGAGAGGGGAATAAATCTAGAGAAGAGTTGAAATGTATCAAGTGTATGTCATGTAGGCTCCTCCTTGGACGTCGTTGGAATTACGAGGTGTATGTTAAAGCTCCTCCTTGGACGTAGTTGGCATTGGGAGGTGTATGTCATGTAGGCTGCTCATTGGACGTCGTTGGAATTATCAATATATGTCCTGTAAGCGCGTCCTTGGGCGTCCTTTTTTATTTCACGTTAGGAATTATTGATCGTTGCAGCACAGCCATGGCGAGGCGGCCAGAAAATGGAATCTACATCGTCATGGGCGAAATTAACCTGGTGGTGACGGCCATGAAAAGAAGCTCAAGATGGTCAAGTCACAGCCACCACGTAAGCTCATATTGTTGGTTTTCCTGCAGACTTGCTCATCGTGACATAACATTATAGTCACAATTATTGGCAGAGTGAGGGATGTGTTTTTTAGCAAAGTAAAGAAAACTATGTTTAAAAAAAAAACTAGTTTAAAAAAATAAAATAAAAAATAAAAGAAAGGAAGAGCTGTAAATACAGTGTTGATGATTACACGAAGTGGTAGCAGTCAGTCTTGTGTAAATATTTCGTCGTACTGGTTCATGTTGGAGGAGAATACATGATTATAGTATCCAGTTTACGAGTCTTTGGTGTTTCATCTGCAGGACGAAGAAAGCGATCCACTCGTGAACAGCTTTGCACAGCTGAAAGACGTTCTCAACACCATCGCAGGTGAGGAGGGACACGTTCTTGACGTGTCTGGGACGCTTTTCTAGCCATATACGACACAGAACGTCAGGGTAATGAATCCCAGGGATGTTCTGGCCTCGCCCGTTTTTTTCAGCATTGCGAACTTTCACTGCGAGATGAGTTTTTTTTTTTCAGATGTGTGTGTGTGGGGGGGGGGGGGGGGGGGGGGTGGGTGTCAAGTCGAAACTTGGCGGTGATGCATTTAAAGTTTTCGTCAGATTGGGTCATGACCCCTACCCCCACTCCCACCGGTGCCACCCCCCCCCCCCCTCCCCTCAGCCAAAATAATAGTACAAATAGAAAATAGAAACACTTCCAGTTGTAGAGGACAGTAAAAACACGGTTTAACCCTATGCCATTAAATATTATAATATGAGAAGCCCGCCAAGGATGATTGCACTGGGTGTGTCCGTTGTAAAAGTGTAGAAATATGGTGCAGCCCGGGGGGGGGGGGGAGGGGCACTTGGTGTGAAGTGCGTGTGAAGCAAAACTTGGAGAAAGGGTGGTAATTTTGAGGCCAGACGCGGTCCGCGCGGAGTGCCAGTTTCGTTAAAAAAGGGGGTGAGTACTCCGCGTTTCTCACGAAAAAGGGGTTGTTTCGGAAATAATTTCCGCGTTTGGTTAAAAAAGGGGAAGTTGTCTCAAAATCAGCACTCCGCGTTTAGGGGTCGTTTTAAAATCATAGACACGTATGGTAACCAGTTGAAGTTGGTTCCTGAGTGCTCGTCACCACCCCCAGAGGGTAAACTAATCAACGCAGGTGATGCACTTTTGCTGCCATATTTAAGGGGGATAATCCATTTTTTTCGGGGGGGGGTGGTTATATTTCAGTCAAATGAATCATGATGTTGATTTCATTTAACGAACGCACAGGTTTGGAAGAGATGGCCCCTAATGAGTTCCTGGGACCATTTCTAGAAGTGATCAGGTCAGAAGACACGACGGGACCAATCACAGGCCTGGCTCTCACGTCAATCAATAAATTCCTTAACTATGGATTGATAGGTGAGTTAAATGTATCACAAAACGTATCAATAAATACGAATTCACAATACGCAGGTCTCAGTGTGGGGTTGCCAATTATTCCGCCGATCTATAAATAGAAGCGAAATTTGGAACTAAAGAAAAACAAACATGTAAAGCCTCCCTTTAAAAAACTTACGAACTTAATTTTCTAAAGTGGGCCTTTGCATTGTGTAGCTCTACTTTTCCGAGTTCTTTTTTTTTAACGGATTAATCTGTGTTCATAACCGCGGTACAGTGGATGGCGATAGACTGACCCACTGCCGATGATTGACATTTCAGACGAGAAGTGCGACACGGCTGCGGCTGCCATAGAAAATATCGCGGATGCCGTGACTCACGCGAGATTTGTGGGCACGGACCCGTCGTCAGACGAGGTGGTACTCATGAAAATTCTCCACGTAAGTCACTAAACCAAGTGTCAAAGCGGTGAGTTGATGGGCGCAGATAGGGTTGGGTATCGCGGCGCAATCTGTATCGCGATACGTATCGCGATATTGGCTGTGTATCGCGATACATATCGCGATATTTTGAATTCTTTAAAAGTGCAAAAATGCAGCTGTTTTATGGCTTTATTTCCAGGAATTGTAACACTTACCTACAGCATTGATCACTTATAGATAATGGCGTTATAACAAATACAAAAAGTATGTTGGCAATGGTGGTTTCGGATGCCATCAGTGACATTAATCCCATTACACAAACAGCAAATGTAACTAAATTTTAAGAATGTCTGTTTGATTGAGTGTCTAAACTTAAATGTCTGATTGGTATATTTTTAACTCGAAACATCAACAGTTCTGTATTTAAAACTGAAACAACAACACAGCGTCTACTCTGACATTGAATCGCAAAATGTCACATGTTCTTTTTATCAAGTTGCCATTCAATTATCCAGTCAGTTCATATCCAATATAGCAAAAAATTATCCATGTTCTATCACACTATAATTGGCCAACTTACATGAAAAAATATCGTGAAAATATATCTGAAACGAAAAGCAGCCGAATATAGTGTGTAAAACGATGAACAGCAGCATTGCAAATATCAGTCGTTAGCATATCACCAAAAAATATTGAATTAAGCATGCAGCGGAAAATATCGAAAAATATCGATATTTCAAAATTCGTATCGCGATACGTATCGTGAGAAAACATATCGCGATATATCGCTGTATCGATAAATATCGCCACCCCTAGGCGCAGAGGATGGAGTGTTGTTTTCAAACACGAGGATGTGAAACTACGTAATAATTAGTGATGTGACGGTTTACCGTTTGGGACGGTTAACCGTGAAGGTGGCGGTTCGGTTAAACCGAACCGTGCTCTGTGGAAAACCGCGGTTCATTTTCGGTTTTTAATTAACATTATTTTTGCTTTTTCTCAGGAGCATTTTTAACTGCTATGAATGTTTCAGCGCACTATTTTAGCGCAGCATTATTTTACACTTCCAGATGAGTTCCTTTTTTAGTTAAGCAATGTATTTACTTATCACGTTCTAGAATAAAAACAGAAAATTACTTGGGATATCTTTACTTTATATATATTTGCAAAGTCTGAAAAAAAAACCGAACCGAAAAAAAACTGCGGATTTTTCTTTAAAAACCGAAATCCAACCGAACCGCACCCATCAGTGACGGATCACATCACTAGTAATATTGGCCTTTTCTGACCCTTGCCTGGGGTGCCGTCGGGCACCATGTTTACATTGTAACGCCATTCGGTAGCATTCTTTGACTGGAGACATTCGTAATGTTTTTTTTTGTGCCTTGGGGATAAAAATAATTGAAGCATTTCAGAGACTGACAGGTGTAGATTTGTAGTACTTTAAGGGGGTACTTAGATATAATGTCGTGGCTGCAGGTACTGCGGACGCTCATGCTGACACCTGGCAGTATGCCGACCAATGAGTGTATGCGAGATCATGCAGTCGTGTAGTACTTTAAGTGGGTACTTGGTATACAAAGGGGGTACTTAGATATAATGTCGTTGCTGCAGGTACTGCGGACGCTCATGCTGACACCTGCCGGCAGTATGCTGACTAATGAGTCTGTGTGTGAGATCATGCAGTCTTGTTTTAGAATATGCTTTGAAATGAGACTTAGTGGTACGTTCTTCTTTTTATATCAACTTTCACTTTTATTTATTTTTAGCTATTTAAAGTACATTTTAAAATGTTTCGAAGTGCTTATGTTTTGGCTTTAAGAAAGATCAGGTGAAAATGAAACCGTGTACACACTTGTTAAAACTCACAGTGAATTGTGAGAAACTGATGTCGAGTCATAAAACAGCGAGTTGTGAGAAACTGATGCCGAGTCATAAATCAGCGAGTTGTGAGAAACTGATGTCGAGTCATAAAACAGTGAGTTCTGAGAAACTGATGCCGAGTCATAAAACAGCGAGTTCAGTGACATTTCGTTGATGTTTTTTTATTTGTTTCAGAACTTTTAAGGAAGTCAGCAGAAAATATTTTAATGGACATGGTGCAGTTACTGTTTTCAAGACTACCTCTCTTCAAGGAGGATCCCAAGTGGGCATCGACATTAAAAAGGGTATGTACGAGCGCAGAACCGCTCCGGGCCGCTGTTGGTTTTCTGGTGTGTATGGGTACGACAGAAAATATTGAGCGTTAGTAACTGAGTCCTGTTCTTGGGTTTCTTAGACTGACTGTTTCACCAGATTTCAGATTTTTTTAATTAATGACAGACAGAGATGCAGGAGTCGTATTCTGCTTTGTCCTTGTTTTTAAGGATGTGCCTAAAATATAGATAATGGCAGAATGAGCACATTCTTAAAAATGTGCAGAGATGCGTTATTTTATCGAGAGAAAGAAATGACGCCTAGCTGTTACGCTGTGTGAATTATTTTAACAAAAACATAGGCTTCAAGCAAAGTTAAGGCCTGTAATTTTTACGCTGGAATTTTCAAGCGTTGCTAAAATTTTTAATTTCAAGTTGAAAATGAAAGCCAGTGGCATGGAATCGTCAAGAAAAGTCAGAAAGAAATCACCGAAAACAAAACATAAAAAAGTGACGCCAACAAGTCAACAGCCACAGAACGCCACGGAACCCGTTACTACGGCCGTGTCAGCCAAGCAAATGGGTGGGTGTAATATCTGGTGAAACGTGGTGGAGAAACAGAGTCGCTTTTTGTTCAAAAACCTGATATGTCAAACTTGTTAAATGAACAAAAAAATCTTTATTAAAATTTTCATTAAGTTGTTATTCTTTCCACTGTCAATGTGTGATGTTACCTTGACTTTTTTTGTCATTGAAATATCAGTAGTATGTGAAGTAAACATGGTGTAAATGGTCTGTAAAATAAAGCAAAATACTTGCGCAATTCACACAGGCACTGAGAGAGTTCCGCCGACGGAGACTGTAGAGGCTCCCGATGGCCAGCAAGCCGAGACATGGGACGCTGCTGAGCAGGGACAGACCGACACGCCAGCGGCTTTGGTGAAGGAGATGTCGAGGGAGGGGGAGGAAGCGAATGCGCTGCGAGAAATGTCTCTGGCCGAGGAGGAGGTGCTGAATGCGTCAGAAACCATAGCAACGACGCCTGTGGCGGGCAATAAAACTGTGGTCGATATTCAAAACGATTTCCAGGTTCGTTCTTCTTCCTAGATTGCGTGTGTTCTCTTTATGCGTGTGTCCTCTCCCGCTAAAAAAATTAATAAGCAAATAAATAATACCAAAAAATCGACTGGCGTCTTATTAAATAAAAAAAGAAGACTGTCGCAAAATCTCCTGTTCTTGAAATGTGAGATTAAAAGTCGAGAAGTCGAAAAAGAACAGATACAGTTAAATATATATATATATATATATATATATATATATATATATATATATATATATATATATATATATATATATATGTTTGCAGGATGCGACAGAACTTGAACAACAAGAAGCCAGCAATGGCGAAGCTATTTCCCAAGCAGCCCCGCCGAGTGAGCAAGTGCAGCCGGATTCGGACACGTCTCAGGCGCTGCAAATAAAGTCGGACGATCCGTCGGAAGGAAAGATAGATGAAAGCAAAAAGACTCATCAGCGAACTATATCTTTATCTGACGCGACTCATTTTCTTGGCGCGGATGAAGAAGGTGGTGCGGTTAAAATCTCATTGAAAGTAGAGCGCGCGGAAGGATTGCCAGATGCGAGTGAAAAGAGAGGAGAGTTAGCTACAAGTGAAGCAAGCTGTGATAAGGTAAACAGTTGAACGTAAGATAACTTCTCTGTTTAACCTTCAAAACAGTTGGAAGGGTAAATAATGTACTAGATTGTGATAAAAAATACCTATAATCTGTATTATAGATATTGTACTTGAAAACAGTGGTGAGCGTTTAAGTAAGTTAGGCTCGCCTGTTAACGATGTAGTCACCCGTGTTAACGATCACGCCAACCCCGTTAACGGAAGCTTTCGGAATGCAAACATGGGCAACACACAAACACGTGTGCCTTTTATCACCTCATACAACACGTGTGTCTTATCACCTCATACAACACGTTTGCCTTATCACCTCATACAACACGTGTGCCTTAACATCTCATACAACACGTGTGCCTTATCACCTCATACAACACGTGTGCCTTAACATCTCATACAACACGTGTACCTGAGCATCTCATACTACACGTGTCCCTCATCAGCTTATCTGCCATTTTGAATCTGTCTCTCCGTCTCTCTCTACCTGTATATCTATCTATGTATCTATCTGTCTGTCTCTGTCTGTCTCTCTATCTGTCTATCTCGTTATTTGTCTATCTATATATCCATCTATGTATCTGTCTGTCTACCTATCTATCTGTCTGTCTGTCTGTCTGTATTTCTCTTTCTTAATTTATATAATAATTTTTATCATACTGTTGTTACTGCGATTGCAGCCATATTTTAGTCAAAGACGTGACACAAAAATCACCAATAAATCACCAATAAATGTTCCATCTCGTATTAAGTGTGAAGGGGGAGAAGATCCGGATAAGTCAAGTTCTATAAGCGAACCAGACCTGGAGCACTCACATTCAGAGTACGTCAATCCAAGAGGCGTCCGCTTCACCCCACAACACGGACAGCAGGGTACGTGGGTAGTGTGCGTCTCAAAAAAAAAAAAAAAAAAACACACACACACAGAGCAGGGTACGCGAGTAGTGTGCGTCTTTAAAAAAACTGTCGCTGTCGCTGATTTGACATCCACTGTAACATATATACATCGGGCCCCCCCGCCCCCCCCCCCCCCACTTTTGGCTCAGGCCAGACCTGGATTTACCTTCCTGGGCTAGGAGTGGCCACAGCAAAGAAAGCCATTTATAGGCCCTGCTTGTGTATTCCAGGTCCTGCGTTTGTATTCCAGGGCCTGCTTGTGTATTCCGGGGCCTGCTTGTGTATTCCGGGTCCTGCGTTTGTATTCCGGGGCCTGTTTGTGTATTCCGGGTCCTGCTTGTGTATTCCGGGGCTTGCTTGTATATTCCAGGTTCTGCTTGTGTATTGCAGGTCCGCTGATTCCGTACGGTCTGCCCTGCGTACGCGAGCTCTTCCGCTTCCTGGTGTCCTTGACCAACCCCCTCGACCGCCATAACACTGACGTCATGATCCACATGGGCCTGAGCCTGCTGACCGTGGCGCTGGAGAGTGGAGCGGACCACATTCCGGGATATAGTTCCCTCATGTGTCTCGTCAAAGACGATATGTGCAAGAATCTGATATTTGTAAGTAGTTCCGGAGAGACTGCGGTCATTGCTCGAGCGACCTTTTGTTCCGAGCCTACAGTATTGTAGACAAATTGTAGACCAACAATTTTGTGGACAAATTTGCTTTGAAAAGTTTATATTGTTTTTTTTTTCTTTGTCGCAAAAGTTAAGTAACTTTTCATAATTTAATTGACACCTTGAACAATATTAAGGCGTAGGGGTAGATCATTATGAAATAAATTTTCTGCCCCCCCCCCCCCCAAAAGAAAAAAACACCACTGCCAGGCTAGTGGTGTTTTGGTCAATTCCACAAATTCTACGGGCATGCGTTTGCAGTATATGACAAACCGTATCCCTGCTTGAGATGTGAGTCGCATCCTTGGCCAGGTATTTCTCCTCGGCACACCGCTTCATGTGATTTCCTTGTAGTTGCTGCAGTCGGAACGTCTCACTCTTTTCGCTGCCGCTATACGGGTTTGCTTCCTGCTGTTCGAATCCATGAGGAGTTATGTCAAGTTCCAACTGGAGGTGAGTAGACCAAGTATAGGAAAGGTAGTATATGGCGTGGAGTGGCACGCGGGTTCTTGGTGTGTGGGCGTGGGGGTGGGAAGGGGGTGAGTATATGTCAGATGAAAGAAAGTCAGGTGTGTGTCGAGGGGGGGGGGGGGGGGGGGGGGGGTTAGTCGGGGCGTCGGATTCAAGTCGTTATATGAGAGGGAGGATTCAGGGGTGGGGCGGGGGATGGGAGTATGTAGTTAATGAACGGTTCATTCCAGACGTACATCACGAAGCTAATGGAGATCGTGGTGTTGGAGGGTGGAGGGATCGGGTGGGGTGGGGGGATGCAGTAAGATAACGGTTGATTGCAGGCGTACATCACGAAGCTGATGGACATCGTGGTGTCGGAGTCCGGTCGCATTTCTGACGAGAAGCGAGAGATGTCCCTGGAATCCATCGTGCAGTTGCTGCGTATCCCGGGGCTCGTCACGGAGCTGTATCTCAACTATTGACTGTGATCTCTACTCATTCAACTTGTTTGAGGAGCTGATGAAACTCTTGTCAAAGGTACGAGTCACTTAAATACTTGTTAGTATTCAAGTACTGAGCAGTGACGTATTCTTCATGTAGCCTGGCTGCAGTGTATTTAATTCTTGACTTTTACATGATGATAAAAATAAGTCGCAGAATTATGTCGTATTTTATTTTGTAAACCCCTGTGAACAAAAAATATGCCTTGAGTATTGCCTTGAGTGTTTAGTGGGGCATTGCCTTGAGTATTTTTTTTAGTATTGCCTTGAGTATTTAACGGAGTATTTAGTTGAGTATTGCCTTGGGTATTTTCTACAATGATGAGTAGTCTGGAGTCTGCGTTAACCGAGTTGTAAGGTACAACCTGAGCGTTGTGAAACAAGTGTGACTACATTAAGGCTGTGTAACAGGGAGTCTGCAGCGGGAACATATCGCGTGTTCTCTTACCTTTGACCATGTAATTTCCGGTTCCAGAATGCATTCCCCGTATCGGGTCTGGTGAACTCGGTGCACTTATTATCGCTCGATGCACTCCTGGCTGTGATCGACTCGATAGAAGGCCACTGCCATCACAGGATACTGCACACAGCCTCGCAAGCGGCAGCCGCGGCCGCCCAGGTGAAGCAAGGTAAATGGTGGCTGTTAGGCAAGTGTTGACACAAGGAAAGTGATGACACAAACAAGTGTTGACACGAGGAAAGTGTTGACACGAGGAAAGTGCTGTTATGATTCAAGTGTTGACGCGAGGCAAGTGTTGACACGAAGCAAGTGCTTATTTACGGTCTTTGTTCTTCCGTACACAGTTGTTGTTCCATGGGTGTCGTGCGCAACCAAGGACGAGACGCAAGTATTATAATGATGAGTAGCGAGTGCAAAGGCCTTTGACAATCTAAGAAGATCGGGAGTTATTAATAAATGCCAGAGCAGTGCTATCAAAATGCGGCCTGGATCCAAGTCCTGGAGTAGGTCCCGATCTAAGTCCCGGTGTAGGTCCCAATCTAAGGAGATCGGAAATTCTTCTTGGTAGGCGCCAGAGTCGTGTTGTCAAAATGCAACCTTGAGAAATCCACCCGGGCCTACTGTGGTTACATTTAGTCGCTGCTGGAGAGCCAGCAGCGTAATTGCAATGCCGGGTTGTTGAGGTTAGGGTGTCAGCATGTGTGGTGGATTTCATCCATTTTTAACTTCTTGTTGTGCAAAACTGGTAAAATGGAAAACATTTGGTAAGTTCTAAATTACTGAGTACAGGAGAGTATTGGATACAGGAGATACTTATGCCAACATTTATGACCATTGGATTAACGCGCTGTGTGTTCACGTGCAGGCACGGGCGAGGAGACAGACGGGAGGAGTAGCCGTGACAAGTCTCCTGCAGCGGTACGGGGCGGCGGCTTGCCCGACAGGCCTGCTAAGCCTCGCGGCGCTGGCAGCAGCAGCGGCAGTCGTGGGGCCAGCATGGCACCGCGTATCCGGCCCAACCGCATGAAAGTTGCTGATGAGGTTCCCACTGACGAGCAGCTAGTCGCCACCAAGGTCAAGAAAAAGGTGCCCCATTTTCTGCTTATTCCAGACTCGCTTGCTTAGTTTAAGCTTCTACATTTCGCTTGATGTATAATAAATTTAAAAAGTATTAAATAAATATATTTCGTGAAATAAGAACGAGTTTGATATGCGCATTAAGGTAACTTTTTGCCTGCGTGTTACTTTCAGTTATATCAGACAGGCACGGAGCAGTTCAACAACAAGCCATCCAAGGGAATCGCGTTCCTGCAGGAGCATGGACTCCTCGGGACGCCGCTGGATCCGCATGAGGTCGCACAGTTACTGCGGGAAAACCCACGGCTCGATAAGAAACAGATCGGGGAGTACATCAGCAGCAAAAAGAACCCCAAAGTCCTCGACGCTTTTTTCAAGTAAGGAAAAAACACTGCTGTTTTCGTTGTGCAGTTGTTCACGCTGTGTCACTGGCGTCAGTCCGGGACATAACGCATGTATGGTTTGTTAGTTCTCTTATTTTGTAGTTATACAGTAAAACCTTCGTTAGTGAGCACTGTTTTCATCGATTTTTGCAGGTCGTTTACATTCGAGGATCGGAGGGTTGACGAGAGTCTGCGCATGTTTCTGGAGACATTCCGCCTGCCCGGTGAAGCGCCCGTCATCTCCTACATCCTGGAAGGCTTCGCCGAACACTACCAGGTTGTACAGCAGTATTACAGCCAAAACGAGACGGGTTAAGGGAGGGATGGGGCAGCTGGAAGTAAGACGGGAGGGGTTCAGGAGGGGGCGGGGGTGGGGGAAATGAGACGGGAGGGGTTCAGGAGGGGGGCGGGGGTGGGGAAGTGAAACGGGAGGGGTTCAGGAGGGGGCAGGGGTGGAAGCAGTGAGACGGGAGGGGTCAGGAGGGGGTGGGGTTGGGACAAGTGAGACGGGAGGGGTTCAGGAGGTGGTGGGGGAGCTGAGACGGGAGGAGTTCAGGAGGGGGCTGGGCTGGGGGAAGTGAGACGGGAGGGCTTCAGGAGGGGGCCGGGGGGGTGAGACGGGAGGGGTTGAGGAGGGGGCGGGGTGGGGGGAGTGAGATAGAATTAGACGGGTGTACATGGAAATGCGTGGGAGGGCGAGCTATTAACACGTAACCGCAATAATCATTTCACACATTTTGTGGCTCAAGTTGCCAGAAGAACTTTTTGAAATGTGTAAAACAATCTGAATAGCCACACATTTGGGTGCACAATGGGCCATCCATTGGTTTAAGCTGTGCAGGTTTTGTAAAAAAATGATAATCTTGAGTTGCTTTCTTTCTTTCAGAAATGTAACGGTGACCCGTTTGCTAATGCAGACGCTTGTTTCACGCTGGCCTATGCGGTCATCATGCTGAACGTCGACCAGCACAACACGAACGCCAAGAAGCAGAACGTGCCCATGACGATACAGGTCAGCCCCCCCTCCCCCCTCTCCCTCCCCCCTCCCTGCTCCACCCTGTACTCGTCAGCACAACACGAACGCCACGAA
>OX457028.1:8135983-8281129 GCA_949752745.1 Protula sp. h YS-2021 | reverse complement strand
TACAGAGCCCGACTCCTGCCGGATGTCCTAATTAAGGTAATGCTCGACTGTATGGTGCAGCTCTACAGAGCCCGACTCCTGCCGGATGTCCTAATTAAGGTAATGCTCGACTGTATGGTTCAGCTGTACAGAGCCCGACTCCTGCCGGATGTCCTAATTAAGGTAATGCTCGACTGTATGGTGCAGCTGTACAGAGCCCGACTCCTGCCGGATGTCCTAATTAAGGTAATGCTCGACTGTATGGTTCAGCTGTACAGAGCCCGACTCCTGCCGGATGTCCTAATTAAGGTAATGCTCGACTGTATGGTGCAGCTGTACAGAGCCCGACTCCTGCCGGATGTCCTAATTAAGGTAATGCTAGACTGTATGGTTCAGCTGTACAGAGCCCGACTCCTGCCGGATGTCCTAATTAAGGTAATGCTCGACTGTATGGTTCAGCTGTACAGAGCCCGACTCCTGCCGGATGTCCTAATTAAGGTAATGCTCGACTGTATGGTGCAGCTGTACAGAGCCCGACTCCTGCCGGATGTCCTAATTAAGGTAATGCTCGACTGTATGGTGCAGCTGTACAGAGCCAGACTCCTGCCTGATGTCCTAATTAAGGTAATGCTCGACTGTATGGTGCAGCTCTACAGAGCCCGACTCCTGCCGGATGTCCTAATTAAGGTAATGCTCGACTGTATGGTGCAGCTGTACAGAGCCCGACTCCTGCCGGATGTCCTAATTAAGGTAATGCTCGACTGTATGGTGCAGCTCTACAGAGCCCGACTCGTGCCTGATGTCCTAATTAAGGTAATGCTCGACTGTATGGTGCAGCTGTACAGAGCCCGACTCCTGCCTGATGTCCTAATTAAGGTAATGCTCGACTGTATGGTGCAGCTCTACAGAGCCCGACTCCTGCCGGATGTCCTAATTAAGGTAATGCTCGACTGTATGGTGCAGCTCTACAGAGCCCGACTGCTGCCGGATATCCTAATTAAGGTAATGCTCGACTGTATGGTGCAGCTCTATAGAGCCCGACTCCTGCCGGATGTCCTAATTAAGGTAATGCTCGACTGTATGGTGCAGCTCTACAGAGCCCGACTCCTGCCGGATGTCCTAATTAAGGTAATGCTCGACTGTATGGTGTAGCTGTACAGAGCCAGACTCCTGCCGGATGTCCTAATTAAGGTAATGATCGGATGATTGATTTATGCCAATATTCGTTCAAACGCCCCTCAACGGTCTGCAATTGTCTTTAGATTAATATGCTGTGAGGTGAAAGTATGGCCGCCTTACTCCACGTTGAGCCGTTAAACTTTCGGTGAATTCTAACATACATATTATGGCATTGATACTAAGATTTCCCAGTGGCACTGGTATGTTCTGGTGACAGCAACATAAACATCGTACAGTGAAACTGGCTTATGATTGAACATTTATTGCAGGTTGAAGATTTTATCGACCCAACCGGAAGTGTAAGCTTGGTAAAAGCTGAGACGCCCAATATTCCGAGGTATGTGACCTTTTGGGCCAATTTCTCAACCAAGGTTAGGCCTCGTTTTCATGGGCATAAATATGGGAAACAGGGTACAGATAGGCTGAGAAATGTTAGGTTTTTTTGTGGTTTTTGTTCAGTTCAACTGGAATGTGTCAGTGTTTGGCGACGACTGATTTGGAGGGGGGAGGGGGATTTACTGTGCCTGTGCTCTAGACCGAAGATTGATTGATGTAAGAAAGATAAGACGAGGAAATGTTGTTGCTAAGAAACCGTGTATTATAAAACTACGTATTTCTGGAGAGCATTCGCAGCACACCCGACGAACAGGAGGCTCTCACCCTCCCAAATCTCCCTCCCTGTCCCTCCCTCCCTCCCTCCCCCCCACCCGCGTCAGCTTTGCCGTGCCTGACATGCCGCGTGTGTTACAGGATCAACTCGGGAGTGTTCAGTGGTTTCTATTCCTACGTCGCGCTGTTAGCCCCCATCCCCACCTCCTCCCCCTCCCCCCACCCCCACCCCCAGCTATGCCGCGCCTGACATGCCGCGTTTGTTACAGGTGCGACTCGGGAGTGTTCAGTAGTTTCTACTCGTACTTCACGCTGTCGGAGACGGCCCCCCCCCCCCCTCCCCCCCCCTCCCCGTCCCAGCCATGCCGCGCCTGACATGCCATATGTGTTACAGGAACGACTCGGGAGTGTTCAGTAGTTTCTACTCGTACTTCACGCTATCGGAGACGGCCCCCCAGCGCGGCCCCAGCCCCGAGGAGCAGGATGCCATCAAGCAAGCCCAGGCCTGCATCGAGGAGTGCCATGTCGATCAGCTCGTCCAGGAGAGTAAATTCCTCAGGATGGATTCCCTTCAAGAACTGCTTAAGGTAAACAAAAAAGCGTTTGGTAGAGAACGGTTCGCAAGGTGGCGCTTCCTGTGCAGATCCCTGAAATGGCGAATTCTGGGGAGGGGGAGGAGACTGGTTCGGTGGAGATTGTTAACATGAAGTTCTTTGGAAGAGTCAGTGCGAATTATATAAATAATGTCCTTAATCATCATTTAATGTACTGTTATTTTGCCCACCCCCCCCCCCCCCCCCAACGTAATTGGTTTTGAGCTACTGCAGGTGTGAAATGTAACTATTTGACTTTGTCAGGACCTTTGGACAGGTAATTGACGGTCTTGTTTTGCAGGCATTGATATTTGCGTCGCGTAACCCGGAGGACCAGGAAAACTCGAACGGTTCTCTCTGTGACGAGGATGCTGCTATATTCTTCTTTGAGCTGCTAGTCAAAGTGGTCTTACAGAACAGGTAACATGACCTATAGAGCCCCTCGACCAATCAGAACAAAGTGTATGGGTCACTGGTCAAAGTGGTCTTACAGAACAGGTAACATGGCCTATAGAGCCCCTCGACCAATCAGAACAATGTACTTCCTGTATTGGGGATAGAGGGGGGGGGGGCATCGTGTGATTGTGGACCAGTGCACGCAGTATAAAGTCAGCTTCACAGTTGTTTTATCGTACAGAACCTCAACATTATCGATTTGTCCTAAAATGTACCAAAACCGCACTTTGTGTAGAGAAAAGTGACTTCTTGCGACTATATCGGAAATACTGAAATATAAAGTGGGAGTTTAAATTTGTACATTTTAGCCACGCCCCGCACGATAACCGCAACAGCTCGTTGACGGCCTTCAACAGACCTTAAACCTTCTTGTCTTTACTTCAGTTTTCTCTTTCACATTTGTGAATATGCTGCAGAGAATCTGTGTAAATCAGGGAATCTGTGTAATCATCGATTTCAGAAAATTTCATGAATTTCAGTCCTATAATGATTAATGGTTTGGATGCCTTTTATGGAATTGTTAAGAGAGATGAAAGCACTCGTAAACTTCAGATGAAAGTACTTGTAAACGTTCAGACACAAAGTTCCAACTGATTATCAATCAACGTTTGAAGTACCAATGTCAGATTCTAAATTTGCCTGGGCAGTGAAAACATTTTTTTCCCATCAGTTGCCGCGTCTAGGACAATTCCTCCCCGACAATTCCCCCCCCCCCCCGTAGGACAAATCCCCCCGAGGACTATTGCCCTCCCCTTCCCCACTTAATTTTTATTAGCCCAGCTTACGTTACACGTAAGCTGGGATATTCCTATCGGTTTGCGGGCGGTGTCCGTTAGTTAGTTAGTTAGTTAGTTAGTTAGTTAGTTAGTTAGTTGTTTATTTAGTAAACTTTGGTTCAAAATGCATCTCCTCCTACAATTTTGAACCGATGTCATTTATTTTTGGTGTGAGGCATCCCTAAGGGGTCGTGCATACGGCTTGTGCTTTTCTAGTCGATCGGGTGATTTTTGAATTTTTGGCGAATTTTTAAAGAAAAAATTTTAAAATGTATCTCCTCCTACATTTTTGACCCCATGTCATTTATTTTTGGTATGAGGCACCCCTAAAGGGTCGTGCATACGGCTTGTGCTTTTTTAGTCGATCGCGCAATTTTTGTATTTTTGGGGAATTTTTAAAGCAAAAATTTCGAAAATAATTCAAAATGCATCTACTCCTACAATTTTGATTCCAAGTCATTTATTTTTGGTGTGAGGCATCCCTAAGGAGTCGTGCATACGGCTTGTGCTTTTTTAGTCGATTGGGTAATTTTTGAATTTTAGGGGAATTTTTAAAGAAAAAAATTTAAAATGTGTCTCCTCCTACATTTTTGACCCGATGTGATTTATTTTTGGTATGAGGCACCCCTAAAGTGTCGTGCATACGGCTTGTGCTTTTCTAGTCGATCGGGTGATTTTTTAATTTTTGGGGAATTTTTGAAGAAAAAAATTTAAAATGTATCTCGTCCTACATTTTTGATCCGATGTCTTTTTTTTTAGCCCAGTTGGCTTTTTAGCCAACAGGGCTACACAGATGGGGGCAAGTGTTTTTAACCTTCTACTGCATTAGGAAATTTTTTTATTTTTTGGTTTAAACCATTTTTGGCGATTTTATTGCCAATTTGGGCAAAATACGAAAAAACCTATCTAGTCCCTCATTTTTCATCGGAAGATTCCGAAATTTTTTATGAAGAAACTAGAACTAAGGGGTGAAAAAAGTACTTTTTTCGATTTTTGAATTTCGCCTTTTTTTTTAATCTACTGAGCTTCAAAGTTTGCAACTTCTAAAAATTGGCAAATTTCCATTTTTTTTTCTTAACAAAGTAGTTCAAGTGGAATATCTTTTTTATTTTTCATCCGATTCGTACCAAATTTTAAACGCGAGTTTTTAACCTTCTACTGCATTAGGAATTTTTTTTTATTTTTTGGTTTAAACCATTTTTGGCGATTTTATTGCCAATTTGGGCAAAATACGAAAAAATCTATCTAGTCCCTCATTTTTCATCGGAAGATTCCGAAATTTGTTATGAAGAAACTAGAACTAAGGGGTGAAAAAAGTACATTTTTCGATTTTTGAATTTCGCCTTATTTTTGAATCTACTGAGCTTCGAAGTTTGCAGCTTTTAAAAAATTGGAAATTTCCATTTTTCTTCTTAAAAAAGCAAAGTTTCAATTTGCAGAGGGGCACAATATGTTACATGCAAGTACTTCTGGTTGGACTTTTCAGTAATTTTGTTGTCAGTGGGTCATTTCTATGATATTTTCAAGTGGGCGATAATAGGGAACATTGGGCGATAAAGCAAGAAAGTTGTAATTTTCGGTTTAAAAGTGCAGGAATAAATTCTATGTCCCAAAAATATGATAAATATGATATTTTTCGGATGGGCGATAATAAGGAATATTGGTCGATACTGCAAGAAAGTTGTAATTTTCGCTTTAAATGTGCAGGGAACCATTCTAGGACCCGAAAATATGATAAATATAATATTTTTCGGGTGGGCGATAATAGGGAACATTTTGCGAAAAAATAAGAAAGTTGTAATTTTCGCTATAAAAGTGCAGGGATCAGTTCTATGACCCGAAAATATGATAAATGTGATATTTTTCGGGTAGGCGATAATAGGGAATATTGGGCGATAATGTAAGAAGATTGTAATTTTCGCTTTAAAAGTGCAAGAATATATTCTGTGACCCGAAAATATGATAAATATGATATTTTTCGGATGGGCGATAATAGGGAATATTGGGCGATACTGCAAGAAAGTTGTAATTTTCACTTTAAAAGTGCAGGAAACAATTCTAGGACGCGAAAATATGATAAATATAATATTTTTCGGGTGGGCGATAATAGGGAACATTGGGCGATAATGTAAGAAAGCTGTAGTTTTCGCTTTAAAATTGCAGGAATCAATTCTATGACCCGAAAATATGATAAATGTGCTATTTTTCGTGTGGGCGATAATAGGGAACATTGGGCGATAATGCAAGAAAGTTGTAATTTTCGCTTTAAAAGTGCAGGAATCAATTCTGTCACCCAAAAATATGATCAATGTGATATTTTACGGGGGGGCGATAACAGGGAAAATTGGGCGATAAAGCAAGAAAGTTGTAATTTTCGCTTCAAAAGTGCAGGAAACAATTCTAGGACCCGAAAATATGATAAATATAATATTTTTCGGGTGGGCGATAATAGGGAACATTGGGCGATAATGCAAGAAAGTTGTAATTTTCGCTTTAAAAGAGCAGGAATCAATTCTATAACACGAAAATATGATAAATATGATATTTTTCGGATAGCCGATAATAGGGAATATTGGGCAATAATGCAAGAAAGTTGTAATTTTCGCTTTTCAAGTGCAGGGATCAATTCTATGTCCCGAAAATATGATAAATATGATATTTTTTGGATGGGCGATAATAGGGAACATTCTGCGATAATGCAAGAAAGTTGTTATTTTCGCTTTAAAAGTGCAGGAATCAATTCTATGACCCGAAAATATGATAAATGTGATATTTTTCGGGTGGGCTATAATAGGGAATATTGGGCGATAATGTAAGAAAATTGTAATTTTCGCTTTAAAGTGCAGGAATCAATTCTATGACCCTAAAATATGATAAATATGATATTTTTCGGGTGGGCGATAATAGGGAACATTGGGCGATAATGTAAGAAAGTTGTAATTTTCGCTTTAAAAGTGCAATAATCAATTCTATGACCCGAAAATATGATAAATATGATATTTTTCGTGTCGGCGATAATAGGGAACATTGGGCGATAATGCAAGAAAGTTGTAATTTTCGCTTGAAAAGTACAAGGATCAATTCTATGACCCGAAAATATGATAAATGTGATATTTTTCGTGTAGGCGATAATAGGGAATATTGGGCGATAATGTAAGAAAGTTGTAATTTTCGCTTTAAAAGTGCAGGAATCAATTCTATGACCCGAAAATATGATAAATGTGATATTTTTCGGATGGGCGATAATAGGGAAAATTGGGCAATAATGTAAGAAAGTTGTAATTTTCGCTTTAAAAGTACAGGAATCAATTCTGTGACCCGAAAATATGATAAATATGATATTTTTCGGATGGGCGATAATGGGGAATATTGGTCGATACTGCAAGAAAATTGTAATTTTCGCTTTAAATGTGCAGAAACAATTCTAGGACCCGAAAATATGATAAATATAATATTTTTCGGGTGGGCGATAATAGGGAACATTTTGCGATAATGTAAGAAAGTTGTAATTTTCACTTTAAAAGTGCAGGAAACAATTCTATGACCGGAAAATATGATAAATGTGATATTTTTCGGATGGGCGATAATAGGGAACATTGGGCGATAATGTAAGAAAGCTGTAATTTTCGCTTTAAAATTGCAGGAATCAATTCTATGACCCGAAAATATGATAAATGTGATATTTTTCGTGTGGGCGATAATAGGGAACATTGGGCGATAATGCAAGAAAGTTGTAATTTTCGCTTTAAAAGTGCAGGAATCAATTCTGTGACCCGAAAATATGATCAATGTGATATTTTACGGGTGGGCGATAACAGGGAATATTGGGCGATAAAGCAAGAAAGTTGTAATTTTCGCTTTAAAAGTGCAGGAAACAATTCAAGGACCCGAAAATATGATAAATATAATATTTTTCGGGTGGGCGATAATAAGGAACATTGGGCGATAATGTAAGAAAGTTTTAATTTTCGCTTTAAAAGAGCAGGAATCAATTCTATAACCCTAAAATATGATATTTTTCGGATGGGCGATAATAGGGAATGTTGGGCGATAAAGCAAGAAAGTTGTAATTTTCGCTTTAAAAGTGCAGGGATCAATTCTATGTTCCGAAAAACTGATAAATATGATATTTTTTGGATGGGCGATAATAGGGAACATTGGGCGATAATGTAAGAAAATTGTAATTTTCGCTTTAAAAGTGCAGGAATCAATTCTGTGACCCTAAAATATGATAAATATGATATTTTTTCGGATGGTCGACAATAGGGAACATTGGGCGATAGTGCAAGAAAGTTGTAATTTTCGCTTTAAAAGTGCAGAAAACAATTCTATGACTACAAAACATGATAAATGTGATATTTTTCGGGTGGGCGATAATAGGGAACATTGGGCGATACTGCAAGAAAGTTGTAATTTTCACTTTAAAAGTGCAGGAAACAATTCTAGGACGCGAAAATATGATAAATATAATATTTTTCGGGTGGGCGATAATAGGGAACATTGGGCGATAATGTAAGAAAGCTGTAGTTTTCGCTTTAAAATTGCAGGAATCATTTCTATGACCCGAAAATATGATAAATGTGCTATTTTTCGTGTGGGCGATAATAGGGAACATTGGGCGATAATGCAAGAAAGTTGTAATTTTCGCTTTAAAAGTGCAGGAATCAATTCTGTCACCCAAAAATATGATCAATGTGATATTTTACGGGGGGGCGATAACAGGGAAAATTGGGCGATAAAGCAAGAAAGTTGTAATTTTCGCTTCAAAAGTGCAGGAAACAATTCTAGGACCCGAAAATATGATAAATATAATATTTTTCGGGTGGGCGATAATAGGGAACATTGGGCGATAATGCAAGAAAGTTGTAATTTTCGCTTTAAAAGAGCAGGAATCAATTCTATAACACGAAAATATGATAAATATGATATTTTTCGGATAGCCGATAATAGGGAATATTGGGCAATAATGCAAGAAAGTTGTAATTTTCGCTTTTCAAGTGCAGGGATCAATTCTATGTCCCGAAAATATGATAAATATGATATTTTTTGGATGGGCGATAATAGGGAACATTCTGCGATAATGCAAGAAAGTTGTTATTTTCGCTTTAAAAGTGCAGGAATCAATTCTATGACCCGAAAATATGATAAATGTGATATTTTTCGGGTGGGCTATAATAGGGAATATTGGGCGATAATGTAAGAAAATTGTAATTTTCGCTTTAAAGTGCAGGAATCAATTCTATGACCCTAAAATATGATAAATATGATATTTTTTCGGATGGTCGATAATAGGGATAATTGGGCGATAGTGCAAGAAAGTTGTAATTTTCGCTTTAAAAGTGCAGGAAACAATTCTATGACCCGAAAATATGATAAATATGATATTTTTCGGGTGGGCGATAATAGGGAACATTGGGCGATAATGTAAGAAAGTTGTAATTTTCGCTTTAAAAGTGCAATAATCAATTCTATGACCCGAAAATATGATAAATATGATATTTTTCGTGTCGGCGATAATAGGGAACATTGGGCGATAATGCAAGAAAGTTGTAATTTTCGCTTGAAAAGTACAAGGATCAATTCTATGACCCGAAAATATGATAAATGTGATATTTTTCGTGTAGGCGATAATAGGGAATATTGGGCGATAATGTAAGAAAGTTGTAATTTTCGCTTTAAAAGTGCAGGAATCAATTCTATGACCCTAAAATATGATAAATATGATATTTTTTCGGATGGTCGATAATAGGGATAATTGGGCGATAGTGCAAGAAAGTTGTAATTTTCGCTTTAAAAGTGCAGGAAACAATTCTATGACCCGAAAATATGATAAATATGATATTTTTCGGGTGGGCGATAATAGGGAACATTGGGCGATAATGTAAGAAAGTTGTAATTTTCGCTTTAAAAGTGCAATAATCAATTCTATGACCCGAAAATATGATAAATATGATATTTTTCGTGTCGGCGATAATAGGGAACATTGGGCGATAATGCAAGAAAGTTGTAATTTTCGCTTGAAAAGTACAAGGATCAATTCTATGACCCGAAAATATGATAAATGTGATATTTTTCGTGTAGGCGATAATAGGGAATATTGGGCGATAATGCAAGAAAGTTGTAATTTTCGGTTTAAAAGTGCAGGAATAAATTCTATGTCCCAAAAATATGATAAATATGATATTTTTCGGATGGGCGATAATAAGGAATATTGGTCGATACTGCAAGAAAGTTGTAATTTTCGCTTTAAATGTGCAGGGAACCATTCTAGGACCCGAAAATATGATAAATATAATATTTTTCGGGTGGGCGATAATAGGGAACATTTTGCGAAAATGTAAGAAAGTTGTAATTTTCGCTATAAAAGTGCAGGGATCAGTTCTATGACCCGAAAATATGATAAATGTGATATTTTTCGGGTAGGCGATAATAGGGAATATTGGGCGATAATGTAAGAAGATTGTAATTTTCGCTTTAAAAGTGCAAGAATATATTCTGTGACCCGAAAATATGATAAATATGATATTTTTCGGATGGGCGATAATAGGGAATATTGGGCGATACTGCAAGAAAGTTGTAATTTTCACTTTAAAAGTGCAGGAAACAATTCTAGGACGCGAAAATATGATAAATATAATATTTTTCGGGTGGGCGATAATAGGGAACATTGGGCGATAATGTAAGAAAGCTGTAGTTTTCGCTTTAAAATTGCAGGAATCATTTCTATGACCCGAAAATATGATAAATGTGCTATTTTTCGTGTGGGCGATAATAGGGAACATTGGGCGATAATGCAAGAAAGTTGTAATTTTCGCTTTAAAAGTGCAGGAATCAATTCTGTCACCCAAAAATATGATCAATGTGATATTTTACGGGGGGGCGATAACAGGGAAAATTGGGCGATAAAGCAAGAAAGTTGTAATTTTCGCTTCAAAAGTGCAGGAAACAATTCTAGGACCCGAAAATATGATAAATATAATATTTTTCGGGTGGGCGATAATAGGGAACATTGGGCGATAATGCAAGAAAGTTGTAATTTTCGCTTTAAAAGAGCAGGAATCAATTCTATAACACGAAAATATGATAAATATGATATTTTTCGGATAGCCGATAATAGGGAATATTGGGCAATAATGCAAGAAAGTTGTAATTTTCGCTTTTCAAGTGCAGGGATCAATTCTATGTCCCGAAAATATGATAAATATGATATTTTTTGGATGGGCGATAATAGGGAACATTCTGCGATAATGCAAGAAAGTTGTTATTTTCGCTTTAAAAGTGCAGGAATCAATTCTATGACCCGAAAATATGATAAATGTGATATTTTTCGGGTGGGCTATAATAGGGAATATTGGGCGATAATGTAAGAAAATTGTAATTTTCGCTTTAAAGTGCAGGAATCAATTCTATGACCCTAAAATATGATAAATATGATATTTTTTCGGATGGTCGATAATAGGGATAATTGGGCGATAGTGCAAGAAAGTTGTAATTTTCGCTTTAAAAGTGCAGGAAACAATTCTATGACCCGAAAATATGATAAATATGATATTTTTCGGGTGGGCGATAATAGGGAACATTGGGCGATAATGTAAGAAAGTTGTAATTTTCGCTTTAAAAGTGCAATAATCAATTCTATGACCCGAAAATATGATAAATATGATATTTTTCGTGTCGGCGATAATAGGGAACATTGGGCGATAATGCAAGAAAGTTGTAATTTTCGCTTGAAAAGTACAAGGATCAATTCTATGACCCGAAAATATGATAAATGTGATATTTTTCGTGTAGGCGATAATAGGGAATATTGGGCGATAATGTAAGAAAGTTGTAATTTTCGCTTTAAAAGTGCAGGAATCAATTCTATGACCCGAAAATATGATAAATGTGATATTTTTCGGATGGGCGATAATAGGGAAAATTGGGCAATAATGTAAGAAAGTTGTAATTTTCGCTTTAAAAGTACAGGAATCAATTCTGTGACCCGAAAATATGATAAATATGATATTTTTCGGATGGGCGATAATGGGGAATATTGGTCGATACTGCAAGAAAATTGTAATTTTCGCTTTAAATGTGCAGAAACAATTCTAGGACCCGAAAATATGATAAATATAATATTTTTCGGGTGGGCGATAATAGGGAACATTTTGCGATAATGTAAGAAAGTTGTAATTTTCACTTTAAAAGTGCAGGAAACAATTCTATGACCGGAAAATATGATAAATGTGATATTTTTCGGATGGGCGATAATAGGGAACATTGGGCGATAATGTAAGAAAGCTGTAATTTTCGCTTTAAAATTGCAGGAATCAATTCTATGACCCGAAAATATGATAAATGTGATATTTTTCGTGTGGGCGATAATAGGGAACATTGGGCGATAATGCAAGAAAGTTGTAATTTTCGCTTTAAAAGTGCAGGAATCAATTCTGTGACCCGAAAATATGATCAATGTGATATTTTACGGGTGGGCGATAACAGGGAATATTGGGCGATAAAGCAAGAAAGTTGTAATTTTCGCTTTAAAAGTGCAGGAAACAATTCAAGGACCCGAAAATATGATAAATATAATATTTTTCGGGTGGGCGATAATAAGGAACATTGGGCGATAATGTAAGAAAGTTTTAATTTTCGCTTTAAAAGAGCAGGAATCAATTCTATAACCCTAAAATATGATATTTTTCGGATGGGCGATAACAGGGAATGTTGGGCGATAATGCAAGAAAGTTGTAATTTTCAATTTAAAAGTGCAGGAAACAATTCTATGACCCGAAAATATGATAAATGTGATATTTTTCGGGTGGGCGATAATAGGGAACATTGGGCGATAATGTAAGAAAGCTGTAATTTTCGCTTTAAAATTGCAGGAATCAATTCTTTGACCCGAAAATATGATAAATGTGATATTTTTCGTGTGGGCGATAATAGGGAACATTGGGCGATAATGCAAGAAAGTTGTAATTTTCGCTTTAAAAGTGCAGGAATCAATTCTGTGACCCGAAAATATGATCAATGTGATATTTTACGGGTGGGCGATAACAGGGAATATTGGGCGATAAAGCAAGAAAGTTGTAATTTTCGCTTTAAAAGTGCAGGAAACAATTCAAGGACCCGAAAATATGATAAATATAATATTTTTCGGGTGGGCGATAATAAGGAACATTGGGCGATAATGTAAGAAAGTTTTAATTTTCGCTTTAAAAGAGCAGGAATCAATTCTATAACCCGAAAATATGATATTTTTCGGATGGGCGATAATAGGGAATGTTGGGCGATAATGCAAGAAAGTTGTAATTTTCGCTTTAAAAGTGCAGGGATCAATTCTATGTTCCGAAAAACTGATAAATATGATATTTTTTGGATGGGCGATAATAGGGAACATTGGGCGATAATGTAAGAAAATTGTAATTTTCGCTTTAAAAGTGCAGGAATCAATTCTGTGACCCTAAAATATGATAAATATGATATTTTTTCGGATGGTCGACAATAGGGAACATTGGGCGATAGTGCAAGAAAGTTGTAATTTTCGCTTTAAAAGTGCAGAAAACAATTCTATGACTACAAAACATGATAAATGTGATATTTTTAGGGTGGGCGATAATAGGGAACGTTGGGCGATAATGTAAGAAAGTTGTAATTTTCGCTTTAAAAGTGCAATTATCAATTCTATGACCCGAAAATATGATAAATATGATATTTTTCGTGTCGGCGATAATAGGGAACATTGGGCGATAATGCAAGAAAGTTGTAATTTTCGCTTTAAAAGTGCAGGAATCAATTCTATGACCCGAAAATATGATAAATGTGATAGTTTTCGGGTGGGCGATAATAGGGAATATTGGGCGATAATGCAAGAAAGTTGTAATTTTCGCTTTAAAAGTGCAGGGATCAATTCTATGTCCCGAAAATATGATAAATATGATATTTTTTGGATGGGCGATAATATGGAACATTGGGCGATAATGCAAGAAAGTTGTAATTTTCGCTTTAAAAGTGCAGGAATGAATTCTATGACCCGAAAATATGATAAATGTGATATTTTTCGGGTGGGCGATAATAGGTAACATTGGGCGATAATGTAAGAAAGTTGTAATTTTCGCTTTAAAAGTGCAAGGATCAATTCTATGACCCGAAAATATGATAAATGTGATATTTTTCGGGTGGGCGATAATAGGGAATATTGGGCGATAATGTAAGAAAGTTGTAATTTTCGCTTTAAAAGTGCAGGAATCAATTCTATGACCTGAAAATATGATAAATGTGATATTTTTCGGATGGGCGATAATAGGGAATATTGGTCGATACTGCAAGAAAGTTGTAATTTTCGCTTTAAATGTGCAGGAAACAATTCTAGGACCCGAAAATATGATAAATATAATATTTTTCGGGTGGGCGATATTAAGGTACATTTTGCGAAAATGTAAGAAAGTTGTAATTTTCGCTTTAAAAGTGTAGGAATCAATTCTATGACCCGAAAATATGATAAATATGATATTTTTCGTGTGGGCGATAATAGGGAACATTGGGCGATAATGCAAGAAAGTTGTAATTTTCGCTTTAAAAGTGCAGGGATCAATTCTATGACCCGAAAATATGATAAATGTGATATTTTTCGGGTATTCGATAATAGGGAATATTGGGCGATAATGTAAGAAAATTGTAATTTTCGCTTTAAAAGTACAGGAATCGATTCTATGTCCCGAAAATATGATAAATATAATATTTTTCGGGTGGGCGATAATAGGGAACATTGGGCGATAATGCAAAATAGTTGTAATTTTCGCTTTAAAAGTGCAGGAATAAATTCTATGACCCGAAAATATGATAAATATGATATTTTTCGTGTGGGCGATAATAGGGAACATTGGGCGATAATGCATTAAAGTTGTAATTTTCGCGTTAAAAGTGCAGAGATCAATTCTGTGACCCGAAAATATGATCAATGTGATATATTTCGGGTGGGCGATATCAGGGAATATTGGGCGAAAAAGCAAGAAAGTTGTAATTTCGCTTTAAAAGTGCAGGAAACAATTCTAGGACCCGAAAATATGATAAACATAATATTTTTTCGGGTGGGCGATAATAGGGAACATTGGGCGATAATGTAAGAAAGTTGTAATTTTCGCTTTAAAAGTGCAGGAAGCAATTATATGACCCGACAATATGATAAATGTGATATTTTTCGGGTGGTCGATAGCCTCTTTCATTTTTCCCACGCAAATTAAAATTAATTAGGGTCCACATATTTTTGAGAACCCCCCGCTTTGAAGTTTACCAGGGCATTTGAAATACGCCTGTCAGGGTAGACTATCCACGGTCTGGATATACCTCACCCGATCATTTATCGATTTTTAATTAAACGCTGGCCTAGTACCACCCTGGATAGGAATCCACGTTTAAGTAATCGTATGCAACAAAAGGCTCGAGATAAGTGCATATAAGAAAGGACGTTATTTAAATTTTGGAGTTCTACTTTTCTGTGATATCAAATTAAATTGGAGAAAAATTCCTGTTTTTACATATATATTTTTTATTTGACAAATATCGTACCGTGTTCTGGATAGGATGTTCCAAAACTGTATGCACATTTTTATACTCAACACAACACAAGTAAATAAACATGCGCATTGATCCGAAATAAGAACCGCACATCAACACAAGGTATTCCAAAACTGTATGCACATTTTTATACTCAACACAACACAAGTAAATAAACATGCGCATTGATCCGAAATAAGAACCGCACATCAACACAAGGTAAATAAACATGCGCACTGATCCGAAATGCAAACCGCACATCAACGCAAGTTAAATAAACATGCGCACTGGTCCGAAAAAAGAACCGCACATCAACACAATGTAAATAACCATGCGCACTGATCCGAAATAAGAACCGCACATCAACACAAGTAAATAAACATGCACACTGATCCGAAATGCCAACCGCACATCAACGCAAGTTAAATAAACATGCGCACTGGTCCGAAATTCGAACCGCGCATCAACGCCACTTAAATAAACGTGTGGAGTGGTTCGAAATGTGAACCACGCGCCAACGCAAGTTAAACAAACATTTTTACTGGTCCAGAATAAGAACCGCGCATCAATGCAAGTTCAATAAACGTGCGCACTGGTCCGATATTCGAACCGCGCGTCAACGCAAGTTAAATAAATATGCGCAATGGCCCGAAATTCGAACTGCTCATCAACGCAAGTTGAATAAACATGCGCACTGGTCCAAAATGCAAACCGCGCACCAACGCAAGTTAAATAAACATATACACACGTCCAAAATAAGCACCGTGCAAGTTAGATAAACATGCAAACTCTTCCGAAATGCGAACCGCGCATCAAGACAACCTAAGGAAACTTGTGCACTTGTCCAAAATAAGAACGAAAGTAATATAAACATGCGCATTGGTCTGGAATAAGAACCGCGCATTAATCTTTATTAAGTTAAATAAACATGTGCACTGTTCCAAAATGAGAGCCGCGCATCAACGCAAATTAAATAAACATGCGCACTTGTCTGAATTAGAACCGCGCATTGAGGCAAGTTACATAAATATGCGCACTGGTCCGAAATGCGAGCGTTGTTTGAAGGTATCTATGGCAAACTATCCAGTCTACCAGATATACAAAAAATCTGTTCCCCATTTTTCTGGGAAAGAAATCTTTGTATGCATTTATCGGTCTATGTTCTGGTCCGGTGCTAAATTAATTATTGAGCTAGCTCTTTGCCGTCTAATCTTTTGAAGCTTGATATTTCAGGGAAATTCCTTCGCTCATGCACGCTGGAATGGGTCTTATTGGGTTTCGTAAGCTGGGACTTTGTCCTTGGACAAACTTGTTTGTATTTTACTTTGAATGCCAATAAAACAATCATTTATCTGTCATTTCTTTATTTGTAAAACGCCCTTGAGGTGGCCAATTTAAAGTTCATCTGTTTGGATAAATACGCCCAAATACCAGCGACTCTGGAATCTACTCTCGTTGGTCTTAATAATATCACCTTCGGAATTGGCTGTGTAATTGCAATTGAGTACATGAAAGGGAAAGCAACATATTTGAAAAGTGCAATTGCAAGGTAATAGGACAAATTCCTGCATTCAGTTGGAATCATAGAAGGCATGTAAATTGCAATTGCGACAATGTTGAAATGACAGTTATACGGCCTCCAATTAGAAGGTAAAAGGGCAATAATTTGTGAAAAAAGAGAGAAAAAAATACAAAGAAAAGAAAAAAATGAGAAAAATAAAAAGGAAAATGGGGGCGGGGGTTGTTCGGAGGTAATTGTCGGGTGGAGTTGACTGGGGGAATTGTCCTGTTCCCCAGTTGCCTGCTTGATGATTTGGAGTCTGACAACACATCCCTCACTGAGTGTCACTATGGTAACAGCTTACCGACACTCGATTATAAAGAATGTCTGCCCTTCAGAATGCTCAAGATCTCCAGGAAGAGGTTCATACAAATAACCCTGGAGATTTCATGAAATCCTTGATAACGCAGATATCCTCAACAGAGAGCAACCACGTTATCGTGTCCAGAGCGCCCGTGGAAGCAATCTGCCCCATTTTTGCAAAGGAGGGACAAAGCGCCTCTCTTCCCTGCCAAAAGTGCCCTCGCAACAAATAACATTAATCAGAATTGTCAGTCAGATCAATTAAAATGGTCAGTTAATCTGAGCTAGAACAGAGACGAATGGCCTTGCGCAGTTTTCTTAAAGCTTAGAATGGTTATGTACGTCGCGTTGCACACTTCACACAGGGACAGAGTCGCGCCGTTTTGGCAGTCGATCCGCGAGCACATCTACGACCTGGTGGTGAACGCCAGCGAGCACCGGAAGCTGGTGGAGCGTGCCGTCGTCGGTTTGCTGCGCATCGCTATCCGACTGCTGCGCAGGGAGGAGATAGCGCCGCAGGTCTGTAAACAACGGCGTGCATGCATTGCTCCTCAGTGGCCCATACAGATGTTGGTCAAGGATTAGGGGTGGGAGCGGGGGGGGGGGGGGTTAAACTTAAAGAATCATCCGACGCAGCCAATTTGCCTGTCATTTTTTTGTGAAAACACAAAGTTTTAAGTCTTATTTTTTGGGATTTTTTTTTATGGGGGGATGAGGGGGGGGGGGGGGGGGGAGTTCAACCCCCGGATCCTAATTTCTGCTTACGAGACAAATAATCTGGAGTTCTAGAAATTTCCAACTGCAGAACCCTTTAAAAACGCAAATCCGATATTATTGATAGCTGAATATAGGATAAAATTACATCCTCAGTTTTCGTTATGACTATTCCACTGCTTAAGTATTTTGAATGAGACGGTGAGAGCGTGAGAGTTGTTGTCTGCTGCGTTAGAGCGTGAGAGTTGTTGTCTGCTCCCAGTTAGAGCGTGAGAGTTGTTGTCTGCTGCCAGGTGCTCGCGTCACTGCGCATCCTGCTCATGATGAAGCCGGCGGTGATCCATGCCGAGAGCCACCAGATCTCCTTCGGCCTGCACGACTTGCTCAAAACCAACGCCGCCAACATCCACTCGAGTCACGACTGGTACACGCTGTTCACGCTGTTAGAAGTGACCGGGGCGGGGAGTCTGCCACCGCCCATCATGCAAGCGGGCAGCGGGGTCAACGTCCCAGAGTGTCTCTCCGATGCAGGTAATGTCAGATGCCAGACCGTCAACTTACGACAGTGAGATAAAAGTTGGGTGACGCATTCAACTCTAGGCCAATAAATGATGGGTTTCTGTAATGTCGGAATGGGACGGAATGAGGATTATTTTGGATTTTTTGGAATATTCTCAATTCGTCCCATGTACGGATTATGATGCTTATCTGGGAAATTCGACCTTGAACAAACTGCACCCAATGCGAGGTGGGAGACCTTAACCTGAAAAACTTTCGCGCCGTTTTCGGGCCGTTTTCGTGCCGATTTCAGCGGAAGAACGTTATCGTTTATTTGGTTTCTAGTTGGAGAACCCGGACTCGAGAGATGTCGACGACATTTCATGCATAACTTTGTGCACATTTTTATGCACGTTTTAACTACTTTTCATGCATAAATGTATATAGTTACTTTCTATTTTTTCCCTTCACAGGAGCACAGAGCGACAGTGAAATAGCCTCGCCGCAAACAGCGACAGATGTGGACTCGCGCGGCTATACATCGGACAGCGAGTTGTACGACTCGAAAGCCCGGGCTATGGGCACGGCAGGCATGCCAGCTGACACCTTGCGCAGCGCGGAGAGTTGGCAGATGGTAAGTCCTGTGAGTACACCACCTTTTTATTTCATTTTCATTTCGTTTCTTGTTTACACCGGTTTTTGTTTTTTTTTTGTTTATGGGCAACTTTGGACGTCACAGCACTCTGTTACGTAGCTCGGCACCCGCAGCTCTGTAAGTGTTCGGACCGACCGGAAAGATTTGACGTCATTTGATTGTCTACCAACATTCTGTTCATATGTGACGTACCAAAACTATTTCCAGAACTATTTCGCCTCCCAATAGTGAATGTTTTTATATGTCGAATCCCCGTTAAATTTAACAGTTCGACGTGCAGCAAACTGAGTCTTGATGTTTGCGTCATAGAAAGAAAATTCTGTGTTACTGAACCTTCAGGATAACGTGATTGACGTCATGCAGGATGTTTCTCGAGAACTGCAGCAAGAACGACGCCTCTTTTTGTGATCAGATTGTCGGCCCAGACACATGAGATTTTCAGCAACAACAAAAAGTGCTAAAAGAATACACTGGAAATCAATCTGTTATACTGCAGCAAGGCGTTTGATCGGATATTTACTTTTGCCAATATTTGAATAAAGCTGGCTTGAATGTCTCGAATTTGAAACAGTTTATTTTTCGTTTTACACACCACAAAGTTTGCAACTAAATGCTGTGATAACGCGTCCCCCCCACCCCTGCCCCATACCCAAGACCACAGGACCTTCTGCGAACGACGACAAATTTATACCTGGATATGACCAAGGCGCTGACGCTCAGCTGTTAAAAATAGGCTATTTTTAGACTCTGCTCTACAAGAGTGTGCACTGCCTTTAAAAATATAATGTTGCTCAAATAAAATCATATTGTAGAATTATTTTTTAATGTATTTATTTATTTTATTTTTTTCTTTTTTATTTAGTTATTTATTTATTTATTATTTTTTTTCGCATACGGCAAAAAGTTAAGTCCATCGTCAACATTTAGTGATAAAATTTATCTCCGCCATGGTTTCACAAAACACACTCACAAACACACACACACATGGCATATTGTGAGTGTTCTGTTGGCAGGTTAACAAGGAGGACGTACTGCCCGAGAACAAAAACAGCTCCAGGAAGACCCCGCCACAGATCAACCAGTACAACATAGCGCTGAGCGAGGAGCTGGTGCACTACGACAGTAAGGCGCTCATGAAGTCGTGCGAGACGCTCGCTTTCCTCGTACGTGACGCCGCGCACGTCACGCCACATAATTTTGAGAGCTGTGTTCACTGCCTGCGCACGTTCGTTGAGGCCAGTATCAACGGCGGTAAGTTCCTTGATTTTTTTTTATATTTTTACATATATTTTTTATTTATTTATTCATGATTTATTTATTTTCTTTTCTATTTTTATTTATTTATGACTTATTTATTTATTTTGTGATTTATTTATTTATTTTGTTTTTTTTTTGGGGGGGGGGGGGGGGCTGGGGGTTGCATTTGCATGTGATTGTCTTTGATATTTCAAAAAAGGCTTGTGGTTGACACTTTTCACGAAAACTTAACGTGTAATCACGTGCTTTCATTCTATTTTATTTGGAAGCGTTCCTCGTAAACTACGCATTACAAACAATGTACCGGGTTGCTTGGGAAACGCTCCAAGTATCGTGGGCTAGGCATTACATGTCATGTACGGGTTGCTTGGTTACCGTTGTTAGCATCGTAAGCTAGGCATTACATGTCATGTACGGGTTGGTTGGAGGTATTGCTTATTTTTAGAAGCTGATGTGTAGGTTTCTCAGTACACTTAACACCTCGATAAAATATATCAACAAGATATCTGACAGTATGTTTTTCGAGGGTTTTGAATGTTGTACCGCATTGGTGACGTCACGAACTTTTCTAACAGGTGGAAGCTGTGAGGGGATTAGGTCTGAAAAATAATAAAAGCAGGAAAACAAAATGCGCTCGTGCTTTTGTATGTGGCCCCTCTTTGCTCACTGACAGGACTCCAAGCGAGACAACAGAAACAGCAGCACCAGCACCAGCACCAGCACCACCACGGCAAGGGCAAAAAGATGAAGAAGAGGGTGCAGATAAGCAAGTCGCGCTCCTCCCCCAGTCACCTACAGCACTTCACCGACTCCGAGGACGAGAAAGAACTCGACAGCTTCCATTCCCTCTCAATACAGGTCAGTGCACTCTTGCCCTCCACTGTGACGTCACACCGGGACGCCCTCCTACCCTACACTGTGACGTCACACCGAGACGCCCTTATACCCGCCACTGTGACGTCACACCGAGACGCCATCATACCCTCCACTGTGACGTCACACCGAGACGCCCTCATACCCTCCACTGTGACGTCACACCGAGACGCCATCATACCCTCCACTGTGACGTCACACCGAGACGCCCTCATACCTCCACTGTGACGTCACACCGAGACGCCCTCATACCTCCACTGTGACGTCACACCGAGACGCCCTCATACCCGCCACTGTGACGTCACACCGAGACGCCCTCATACCCGCCACTGTGACGTCACACCCAGACGCCCTCATATCTCCACTGTGACGTCACACCGAGACGCCCTCCTACCCTCCACTGTGACGTCACACCGAGACGCCCTCCTACCCTACACTGTGACGTCACACCGAGACGCTCTCATACCCTCCACTGTGACGTCACACCGAGACGCCCTCCTATCTCCACTGTGACGTCACACCGAGATGCCCTCATACCCTCCACTGTGACGTCACACCTAGACGCCATCATACCCTCCACTGTGACGTCACACCGAGACGCCCTCATACCTCCACTGTGACGTCACACCGAGACGCCCTCATACCTCCACTGTGACGTCACACCGAGACGCCATCATACCTCCACTGTGACGTCACACCGAGATGCCCTCCTACCCTCCACTGTGACGTCACACCGAGACGCCATCATACCTTCCACTGTGACGTCACACCGAGACGCCCTCATACCTCCACTGTGACGTCACACCGAGATGCCCTCATACCCTCCACTGTGACGTCACACCGAGACGCCATCATACCCTCCACTGTGACGTCACACCGAGACGCCCTCATACCTCCACTGTGACGTCACACCGAGACGCCCTCATACCTCCACTGTGACGTCACACCGAGATGCCCTCATACCCTCCACTGTGACGTCACACCGAGACGCACTCATACCCTCCACTGTGACGTCACACCGAGACGCCCTCATACCTCCACTGTGACGTCACACCGAGACGCCCTCATATCCTCCACTGTGACGTCACACCGAGACGCCCTCATATCCTCCACTGTGACGTCACACCGAGACGCCCTCATACCTCCACTGTGACGTCACACCGAGACGCCCTCATATCCTCCACTGTGACGTCACACCGAGACGCCCTCATATCCTCCACTGTGACGTCACACCGAGACGCCCTCATACCCTCCACTGCTGACCTTATACTGAGAGACTCAGGTGGAAATAGATAATTTTGCTTGGTAAAAAAATCCTAAAATACTTAAAAGGATAAATTCTATTTGACCACGGAAAGACACATCCCATGTCAGAAAAAAAACAATTTGAGTTGTGTCTGAAGCCTGCTTTTAGAAGCTTCGGCTCTACATTAGATGGTTTCCAAACGAAAAAAAGCAAGATTCTGTTGCGTAAGAATTTCCTACACTGAGCATATTACTGTTTGTTGTGTTTCAATTTTGCTGCGTCACGTTGTGTGTCCATAGCTGCTGGATCTGATGCACACGCTGCACACGCGGGCAGCCAAGATATTCAGTTCTTGGGCGGAGGAGGAGAAGCAGAGATTCGCGGAGCAGGCCCAGAGTAGAGAGCCCTACCTGGAGGGGTTAAGTGAGCCCAGCATCGATGCCAAGTCGTCGTCGCTCTGGCTCAAGTGCTGGTGTCCCTTGCTGCAAGGTGGGCTTACTTTTCAGTAGCGGATACAGGTTTTGATCAATAGGGGGGGGGGGGGGGAGAGAGAGGGGGGGCGGAGAGGGAAAAACTGAACAAAATCATCCAAAGTAGCGAGATTAATAGTCAAATACTTTTGTGAACAGTCTATTTTTTCCGAATTTATAGTGGGGGAAGGGGGGATTTGCAACAACATAATCCCCGCGACCTCACCCCCCCCCCCCCTCCCCCTCCCCGTCTTGCATTCGGCATTGGATTTATAGCGTTGCCGGGGCGATCGTTGACCCACTCCTGGTGTTGCCGTGAAAATTTTATTCTTATTTTGACACATTTTGGTGGACACGTATGAAGATGAGCTATTTTGACGTCACCAGTCGTTGTTGTTGACGTGCAGGGATTGCGCGACTATGTTGTGATACCCGACGACACGTGAGGAGCCAGGCGCTGACCTATTTACAGAGGGCGCTACTAGTCCATGACCTACAAACGCTGTCGCCTGCAGAGTGGGAAAATTGCTTCAACAAGGTAACGAGACTTCCGCTCCCCAACGAGACTTCCGCTCCCCAACGAAACTTCCGCTCCCCAACGAAACTTCCGCTCCCCAACGAGACTTCCGCTCCCCAACGAAACTTCCGCTCCCCAACGAAACTTCCGCTCTCCAACGAGACTTCCGCTCCCAACGAAACTTCCGCTCCCCAACGAAACTTCCGCTCCCCAACGAGACTTCCGCTCCCCAACGAGACTTCCGCTCCCCAATGTTCAATAGTCTTTGGTCATTTCGGCACTTTATCAACTCGGCGCCAAACAAACTCGGCACTTTTTGATCAACTCGGCACTTTTTTGTTATGGTCAACTCGGCATCAGGCCTAGTCAACTTGGCACCTAAAATTTAAAAAATATTCTTGACAAAATACAAGATAGCTTAGGAAAAGTAGGCAAAATAGTTTTATATTGAGATACTGAGAGTTGTTTTAAATGCGACAAAGAACGACCGTAGACAAGCCGTCACATAGAGTATGCTGTGTAACACACCTCCCTCCCCCTCCCCCATGATGGGGGGAGGGGGGTGATTTTGGTGCCGCTTCCTGAGACGTCTCTATTGTTGTGTAGGTCCTCTTCCCGCTGCTCCACCTACTTCTGGAAACTATAAACGCCAGTGATCCGGCCGGGATCGAGGAAACGCGAATGCGAGCTTCTACACTTCTTTGCAAAGTAAATTTTTCCACGTTATTTAAGATTTATTTCAAGGAGATAAATCTCAGGGAGATTTAACAGGGGTGGTGTTCGAATTCTATAAATAATACCGAAAGTTTGTTTACAGAAAATTATAATTATAATCATGGTAGAAATAGAATTTAAAGCCTTTCAACTGTTGAGGAATTCCGGAACGAAATGTCTTTTTAACAAAAAAAAATAAATAAAAAGAATAAAAAAGCATAAAACACCATGTTTTAAAAAACCACCATGAACGAGTTTTGCGTCTGGCCGCCGAGTAACCGTAACGTGTTGTATGATAAAAACGTATTTCATTACGTATATATTTATTATTGTAAACACAAATTGTGAAATAGCTCGTTACAGAGTTGTTGTGAAATTATTTTAGTGTTGTGCCGTTTCATTGACCTGGCACGTATTTTTTTTTTTTTTGACAGGTATTTTTGCAACACCTCACCCCTTTACTGTCGCTGTCTACTTTCACGGCATTGTGGTTGACTATCCTGGACTTCATGGATAAATACATGCATGCAGATAAGAGTGACCTTCTGGTACGTGAAAGAGGCGTGGCCAACGTCAGAGAGGCGTGGCCAACGTCAAAGAGGCGTGGTCAACGTCAAGAGGCGTGGCCAACGTCAAGAGGCGTGGCATAGCTGGAAGAAGCGTGATTTATGTTAAAGAGACATGCCGACGCAAAAGGGGCGTGGCGTAGCTTTTGTAAAAGATGCATGATCTATATGATGATGGAATTAAAAAGTCATTATCAAGTAAGAATGTGACATACTAGGCTGAAAACATATAACTGGAATATTCCCCCAGAGCTTTTGCTGAAGAATTTCAGGGTATCCTGAAACATTGTAAAAACAATAAAGCGAGGCAAAAAAATAACATTGTTTCCCAACCCTCCGCCGGGTCAGTGAAATTGCAAAGTTAAAAAATTCAAAATTTGTAAAACTGACGCAATAACAAAAAAATTTTTTTCTACCTGGCCTAAGGGGGGCTGTTTTTTTTTATTTATTTATTTTTTGTTTTGACACAGCTGTGGCTGCAGTGCGAGACGGTCCGGTGATAGGGGGGAGGAGGAGGGGGGGGCGGGGGAGATGTGATATCTACGATTACGTGTTTGACCCCGTTGTTTCTGCAGTGCGAGGCGATCCCCGAGTCGCTGAAGAACATGCTGCTGGTGATGCACACGGCCGGCATACTGAGCACCGACGTGGAGGAGTCCCAGCTGTGGAAGATGACGTGGGAGAGAATCGACATCTTCTTGCCAAATCTACGAGACGATCTCTTCAAACCCCACGAAACAGGTCAGTTCTTCAGCAGTAACGTTCTGACAAAACCATGACACTAATTTCAAATGTGACCCCTAAAACTTACCGTATCTCATACTAACATGGACGCGCAAATACTTAAAATTGAAGCATATTCACTGTCTGATTTGGCTACAAAATGAAGACGATCCCCTAAACTACACCTTTAGCGAGTTTTGTTTCTCTTTAGATCACGTGATGTGTTTTGTGTACAGAGCCGCAGCGAAATGTGATTGACCGGGAGCCAACACCAGTCGACTGCCCGCCGTCGCAGGCCGCGCCAGCTAGTCCCCCAAAAGACATCATCCAACAGTCGCCTGCCCAGCAGTCCGCCGGTCGTAGCCCCCCGCCGCACAGTCACGTGGTCTCGCAGACTCAGCCAATCAGCATACAGCAGCCGAGATTGGCAAACCCAGCAGGCGTGGGCCCAGCTCAAGGTCAGCGCTTGCCAGAGAACTGTGTTTAATGAGCAAGAGATCAGCGATTTTAAGCATCATTTGTGTTAATTCGATATTAATGAGCAAGAAAGCGTATTAATATTACAGCAAATCAGCTGAGCATTACAATACAAGGGTCACTTTTGGTATTTTATTGAAGTGCAAACAATCTGGGTTACATTTCAGATGCGTCTCCGGTGCGTTCGGAGAGTCCTCTAGCCCAGGCTGTGGCTCCAGCCCCTGCAGCTTCCTTGCCCTACATCCTGCACCCGCCCCTCCCTAGCGTGGCCGCCTCCCCTGCCCCAGGCGGTCACGTGACCGTGCCGCTGATACTCAACCCAGACCTCATGCAGGGGACCCCGATACCGATCATACACTCGCAGGTGAGTTACACTTTGACCTGTGCTCTCTCTCTCTCTCTCTCTCTCTCTCTCTCTCTCTCTCTCTCTCTCTCTCTCTCTCGCTCGCTCGCTCTCTCTCTCTCTCTATCTCCCGATCTCTCGATCGAGATCGATATCGATCGATCGATCGATCGATCTTTCTTTCCCCGCAAAGAGTAACACTTTGATGGAATTGACGTGTCTTTCCATGGAATTCCATCAAATGTCGTTTGCAACACACACTACTGCCCGGAAGGTAATTCCTTGAGACAGCCATTTTTAAACAGGAGTTTGATTTTTAGGCACTGCATTTTTTCTCAGTTGTATATTATGTTATTGATACCGCCCCCTTCCCCCCCCCCCCCCCCCCCCTCTGTCGTTTAAAAATTCCATGACATTTTTTTATGCTGCGAAAACAACTTTTGTTAGACCAGAGCGTTGATTTTCTATGTGTGTATTTGCACACACACAAGCATGCCCCAACACCAGGGAACAGAATACGAAGGTACTGAGAAGACACTGAACCCAACTCGCAAGACTCTTACTGTTACAAAGTGGGAGACTAAAAGACTGCGACATTGACACAATGCCGTGTTTGTAACTTCAAAAACTTTTTGTTAGAAAAAAAATGACTGAAACACGAAATTAACGTCTGGACAGTATTTTAACTCCAGCGTTATACCTGAAATCACGGGAGTCAACACCAGGGCCCATATTTTCGAAATCTTAGATAACACAATTTCCTTGGGATTTGGAGAATACGGGCCCAGGCGCAGGAGACTATTCTCCAAGAAGTGAAGAGTCTTTTTCTCTCCCAAATTTATCAAAATAAAATCCAAGAAACCTGTGAAAACAATTTACTACCTGTTTTGTAAAAATAAGAAAAAGAAAATATTATTTCACCGGTTTACTTTCTGTGCATTTCTTTATTTTTTTCAGGCGACATCGGATAAAGGCACTGCCCCCGCTCCCACCCAGCAATCCGTGGTCAAGGACTATTGAACAAGTTGTAGTGATTAAACTGGAGTTATTTATTACCAAAGCGAACATTAAAACTTTGCCATGATAGGTTCAGCATTTGGTCATTTTTAGAATTACGAGGGGGTTCTCTCAAATAATCCTCAGCTAGAACATTGTATAACGTGTGCCGTCGTTGTGGGAATTACGAGGGGGGATTCTCTCAGAAAATCCTTAGCGTTGATAGATCATTGTATGACGTGTGCCGTCGTTGTGGAAATTACGAGGGGGGATTCTCTCATAAAATCCTTAGCGTTGATGCATCATTGTATGACGTCTGCCCTTGGTGTGGGAATTACGAGGGGGATTCTCTCATAAAATCCTTAGCGTTGATACATCATTGTATGACGTGTTCCCTTGGTGTGGGAATTACGAGGGGGATTCTCTCAGAAAATCCTTAGCGTTGATACATCATTGTATGGCCACGATTGGTTTCGTTTTGTAAAATAGAAATTAACGAGGGCACACGACAACAGGGGTTTTCTGTTTTACCATGAAAAGGTTTGACATGAAATTTGATGCCCAAAATAACTTTTGTAGCGATCGCAGAGGCAGTGACTACTGCCATATGGGCCATGTTGTCTACATGCTGAGTGGGCCATGTTGTCTACATGCTAAGTGGGTCATGTTGTCTACCTGCCATGTTGTCTACATGCTGAGTGGGCCATGCAGTCTACCTGTGTACTCAAGTTTTCATAAGAAATAGAAAAAGCCATTTTCCATTCCGAGACAGGGATGTAACGTGAGGGAGTTGGGGTAGGGGAACATACCCCCCTGTGTATTATTCATTGTTTTTAAAGTATAAAACATTATGATAACGCTATGGAGACGAGCCGTTTTGTCTAGTGGAGTGACGTGTTGTTGTGTGTAGCGGTTGTTAATTTATGGTGACGTAACTGTTGATCAGTGTTTTCGTTTTTATTCTTGTTGCTCTTTTAGGGGGTTTTCGCAGCGATTTCATAGACACATTACATAATATTTGTTGTTACATGACGTAAGTTAATGCTGTCATCTGATTGGTCCATAACCAAATCAGTATTTTTTTTTCATTGTTGACCGGAATGCAGAAGTTAAGAGATATTGCAATTATTTATAATCAAAACGCCCGACCATTTAGGCAACAAAGTATATGTTGACTTACATCTGGTCAACATGAAGACGTCATTGACCTCTTGCCTTTATGTTGACGTCTGCATATTGTATCTCCCAGTCACTGGCCTATATAAGTTAATGGGGAGGTGTAATCAGTCGTTAGGCGTAATAGCTAAACTTCGGGATATTACGTGTAATGCCTGAAAAAAATGGTTGTGCTTGTTGATTGTAACGTATATCAGCTATGACGCGTGATGATTGGTTGAGCTTGTTGACTGTAAAGTATACAGTTTTGCCGCAGAATAAGTTGAACGTGTAACTTCACTGGAGAATAAGTGAAAAAAAGTTATTTTTTACCCTGATTTGAGCCTACTGACGTTAAACAGGAAAATGGAATGGCTGGCTAATAAAGGTGTTGACATGTTTGGGTGCACTGATGGTGTTGTGCACTGGCCGCTCTAGTTTTTTTCCTGATTTTATCCCACGCCGTGAAACAGGAATATTCTCGATATGAGAACATTTTAGCGACACATTCATTGTGCGTAATGATATTGTAGAGATAAGAAAGCCGGGGGTTATATCCACGTCTAGGCTGCGTTGTGATTTGCCTGCAATATTTTCGATCCCAACCCCCCCCCCCCCCCCCCCCCACATCTGTATTATAGTTAGCGCCACCTCCCCCCTTCAACTGATGAATGCGGACTAAAGGAAGTTTATATTACAATCCGGTTGCTAACTCCCCATTCGAGTTTCTAAAACCTGATCTTAGCAGTGAAAAAAAATAGTCCGCCTGGTCCCATGGAATGTTAAGTAATTGTGATCCGTATGTGAAAAAAGTGCCGAAATGATCCAAGCTGAGGATCACCGATGCTGTGTTTAAAAATTCCTTGTTCCAGAAAACCTCTTTACACTATTTAAGTTTGTGCAGTGGGTGTAGGTTTCAGTGCCCCGGCCGTTTTCCAGAACACGCCAAATAGTCCTTTTTCATTCCACGTGTTCCGACGTTTTATGGAAATATATTTTGAGGAATAACTACAATTCTAACAATTTAATTCAATAATTCTAATTTTCTGGAATGCATATATAAGAGTCCAGTGGCTTTAACGTTAAAAAAAAAAAAACACAGAGAAATTCGTGGAACACAGGTCATTTCGGGATTTTTTTAAAATGGGTTTTGTTTTCTGGAGGAGATATTTTCCCAGACTATTTGCTGGCTCGGTCGGCCACTTCAAAACTTGTGGGTAAGAAACAAAGTTGAGTATTTTATCTTCATACAAATGTATTTATGTATACTGTGATGGGTAAATGTTAAATTTATTGTTGAAAGAACAATTATATAGAACGCACGCACTGGCCAAGTACATTGTCCGGCTGTCTGTGTAGTTCCAAAAATAGATGTATGAATGATATTGGAAAGCGCGTGTGAGCGTAAAAGTGACAGTGCAACATTCGAAAACTAAAAATATTCCAGAAAAAAAAAGTATTTTTCCGATGATTTTTACTGTCTCTGTCCCGCACGTGTGCTGTTGCCTATGAAGCAACTATTGGCGTCAAGGGTATTCACAACTTCCGGTTTTGTTATGACGAGATTGATCACTGGACAACGTTTTGCGTTGGATCTTTTGGAGAATGCTTCTTGCAGAGGCGAGACCCTGTTTTAATTGCTGTAATTATTGAGAATGTATCGTGCGCATTTGTGCTGTGACAGGTGATAAGTTTGTTGTCATGGAAACAGCGTTAATGGAATGTCATGTTTATGTGAGTCAATAAAGTGATAACGTTATATTGTGTTTCTGTTGTTCACATGCAAGACCAAGTCTTCAATTAGGCACTAAAATAGTGCCCCCACCCCCCCCCCCCCCAAAAAAAAAAAAAAAAAAAAAAACAAGTGAACAGAAAACAAGAATGTCCAGGGACATTGTGACCAGCCGAGATCTAGTATATCTATGAATAAACTTGTATGGTTGCCAAAAAGTGGTAGTCACATTGTATAAGTTTGTCCAAGGACAAAGTCCCAGCTTATGAAAAGCGGTAAGACCAAATCCAGCGTGCATGAGCAAGGGAATTTTCCTGAAAAATTGAGCTTCAAAAGACGAGATGGCAAAGAGCTGGCTAAATAATTAATTTAGGAACGGACCCCAATATAGACCGATAAATACATATAAAGATTTGTTTCCCAGAGAAATGGGAAACAGATCTTGTGTCTCTGGTAGACTGGGTAGCCTACCAGAGATACGTATCGAAATTGTATCCACACACGTGTACTGTTGGTCGGTTTGCATTTCGGACCAGTGCGCATGTTTATTTAACTTGCCGTTCTGCTCTGTTCGCATTTCGGACCAGTGCGCATGTTTATTTAACTTGCGTTGATGTGCGGTTCGCAAAGCGAACCAGTGCGCACGTTTATTATCCTCCGCCGCCCTAGCCGGGGGCGGGGGGACATAGAAATGCTTTGTGTCCGTCCGTCCGTCTGCAATCCTCTTTGTCCAGGCTGTATCTTTGTTGCTATTCCTCATCGATTAATAAAACCATACCGCAAGAAAGTATATAACGTGTAGTTGTGCAATGTCAGGTTATTTTACGATTTTTTCGAAACATAATTTTGGCGATTTTTTTGAAAATTTGGACTCTGTCGATTTTCAGAACAAGATTGTTCAGGCTGTATCTTTGTTACTATTCATTGTAGACCTATAAAAGCCTACAGGTAGAAAGTATATAAAGTGTAGTTGTGCGATGTCAGGTTATTTTTCGATTTTTTCAAGAAATGTAATTTTGGCGATTTTTCACAATGTAGACTTTTTTGTTTTTCAGACAAGTTTGTCCAGGCTGTATCTTTGTTACTATCCACTGTAAACCAATAAAACTCTACTGGTAGGAAGTATATAACGTGTACTTGTGCAATATCAGGTTATTTTTCGATTTCTTCAAAAATGTACTTTTGGCGATTTTTTGGAAAATTTTGACTGTCGTTTTTCAGAATAAGTTTGTCCAGGCTGTATCTTTTTCACTATTCATCGTAGACAAATAAACTGCTACAGGTAGAAAGTATATAAAGTGTTGTTGTGCAATGTCAGGTTATTTTTCGATTTCTTCAAAACGTGTAATTTTGGCGTTTTTTTTTTTTTTTTTTTTTTTTGCAATTTAGACAGATGAGCGCGGCGGGGGATGTGCAATCTACGATTGGCTTGTTTAACATGCATTGCTGCGCGGTTCGCATTTCGGACCAATGCACATGTTTATTATCCCCGTGAAACTGAGGGATATAGGTTTGAGCTTGTCCGTCTGTCCCACTTGATGGTAAGTACCTTGTTGAGTCCACTTCTAAAGTCGTTAGAGCTTTTTATCATTCATATAGCTAACTAATAACGAGGGAATCTAGGTGTGCAACGTCAAGGTTTCAGTTTGATCGATCCGAAATTGTCAAAATTACAGCCCTCTGAAAATTGCCTACATTGACGCTTTCGAGGGTACCTTGTGGAGTCCACTTCTCTATTAAGGAATCATGTAAGAGCTTTTTATTCTTTCATAGTTACTAATTTATTGTGACAATGAGTTTCAAATGAGATCCTGCTGCTCTCTGACAGCATCTAGTTTAACTTGCGTTGATGCCCGGTTTTTATGTTGGACCAATGTGTATGTTTACTTAACTTGCGTTGATGTACGACTCGAATTTCAGACCAGTGCGCATGTTTGTTTAGCTTGTGTTGATGCGCGTTTTACTTTTCGGACGCATTGTGTTAATGCCCATGTTTAATTTGTGTTAATGCGCGGTTCTTATTCAGATAAGCGCGCATGTTTACTTAACTGGCGTCGATCCGCGGTTCGCATTTCAGACCAATGCGCATGTTTATTCAAATTTATGATCGTTGATGAATGGTTCGCAATTCGGACCAGTGCGCATATTTATTTAGCATTTTGAAAATTGGCAACCATAAAATTATAAATGCCTCCCCCCCCCCCCCCCCCCCATTTGGCCAGTTTTTGGCGGATCGCCAAAAAGAGTAATTTTTCAAGAGAGGCCTATCTAAAGAATAATTCACAAAATTGGAAATGAATCCGATCAAAATTGGGGGAGAAGAAGCATTTTGAAAATTTGCAACCGTAAATTTTTAGATGCTCCCCATTTGGCAAATTTTTGGCGGATCGCAAAAAAATTTAGAGAAGGCCTACCTAGAGAAAATTCATATAAACTTTGGGAGGAATCTGAAGGAGAAGAAGCATTTTAAGTAAAAGCTTACACACGTACATACGTACATACAGACGACGGATACCCCTCTATTGATGGGATAAGACCAGCCCGACGTAGTCGGCTGGTCTAAAAAACACACAAAAATGTCTGCTGATGCTTTCTGGATTGTTTTATTTAATGCAAGTATGTCTAACACCACTTATATGACGGACACTGTCCGATGCCCTGATAACAGCAATGAAAGCGTGAAGGGTAAGGGAAGTCTTTAGAAAAGTATAAAAAGTTGTTCGTTACAATATTGAGAAAATATTTTACAAGAACGCAAAATAACTTAATTCAGTGTTACTGTACGTATTGCTCGAAGCAAGTTCCGATTTATCGTTTTGGGCGAAATCGATTCTTCTTCTGCACGATCTGTTTAATCGAAATTCTGAACTTATTGCAATTTGAAACAATTCTAACGAAAGTTTGAGGACGCAAGTGTTAACAGAGATCGAGTGCATACTTTTGGCGTACATGTACATACGGTTACTTCTGACTTCGTACGTCAAATATCGGACTGACGGGTGGTAGAATCGGGTACTCACGGCGATTACGGCGTCGCAAGGCAAAAAGAACATTTGAAAACTGGCAAACAGGGTAGTACGCATGCCCAGCTATTTTCACAAAATTATTGGGAATCCACCTTAGCCAAACAAATTCAGGAATCATCGATTAAAAGATCGACTGTGGTTCACTTTTATTTTGATTAACCGACTGCCGCTGTGTAATCGGTGTCCGAAAAAAATGGCACAGGAAAAAATGGCACCGAAAAAAATGGCACTGGAAAATATGGCACCGGAAATGTCTAGAGTTAAGGGGAAAGGAACCTTGTGGATACGTCCGGGAAACGTTCAGGGTCAGGCTAAAGGACCATAAAGGAACCCCAGTGAATTATACTATTCCACATTTCCATGGATAAAACGTTACGTAAAAATTCATCACGTGCTAACGTAAATGTGTATCGAGTTGTTTGTATAACTTTTAAAAATTGGTTCTTGATATATGAAATGATTCTTTTTTTAACTGAAATTCTTTTTTTTTTTGTTCAGGGTTTAATATACATGTGATAGAAAATGAAAGTGCCATTTTTTCCGTATTTTCAACAGTGCCAATTCTTTCCGGTGCCATTTTTTCCGGTGCCATTTTTTCCGGTGCCATTTTTTCCTACACCGGTGTAATCAATTCCGACCACTGGATCTAGGCATTTGTCTTGGAGGAGCGGGGAGTTTTCTGTACCCGACTTCTATGTAACTAGAAATAAGCCTCGGTTAGCCTTCCTTTAAAGCTACAGACATCAGCAAGGCTTCTCCACGAACAGACCTGGCAGCAGCACTCTTCAATATTTGCCCCTCACAGGGACCGCACAATTTACTACTCGCCAGATCTTGTCCATGAATCTTACTATTTCTCGACCCTAATAACTAAATATTTTTTTTTCACCCATAACCTCTTATCCATGGGTACCATACAGGCCACTGGTCTTATTATTATTATTATTATTATTATTATTATTATTATTATTATTATTATTATTATTATTATTAATAATTTTTGAAAATTACACTTTTACATACAGTTTTATAATAATACAGAATAATTCAATGGTGCTCCATAGCAGAAACTAGAATGCATTGTGTTTGGCACAAAAAAAGCTGGGACGCCTGATGTTATAGACGCCAGTTCATAGCCAGAGAGCACCAAGTATGAAGCATACTACTGACATGTAGCTCTAATGCTCACAAAGTAGGCCGGAAACAGAAACAGGCTTATATCCCATATCAGTTTTTAGACAATTTGACCCCGCAGATCGGCGATGTTTGCTCCCCGCCCCCCCCCCCCCCACCCCCAAAACAAAAAAAAAGTTAGACTGTCACTCAGCCAGGGCCTAACTTTAAGGCTGAAACCGACTAGCAAAATCACTAGTCGACTAGTCGGACCTAATAGTCGCGACTAGTCGACTAGTCGAAGGTATATATATATATATATATATATATATATATATATATATATATATATATATATATATATATATATATATACACGAGAGCTAGGAGTGGTGAATATTTCCCAATTCTCTGCAGCGTATCATCTTATCGAGAGAAAGAAGACGAAACGTCTGCGATAAAGAGAGCGAAGAAGGTGGTTCGAGAAGCACGTTTCCCTGTTGACCATGAGTCGGACCTGATCCTGGTTGCGGGAACACTAAACCCGAATATCAAAACAAGAGTTTTCACTGCGAATCAAAAACAAAAAGTGAAAGAATACCTCATTTCAAAATTTGACAGTACTGAAAATTCATCAGCTGACAATGCAAAGCGAGTTGGATCACGATTTAAACGAACTGGGGTACTTGCTCGGTGATCTTGACTCGTTTGAAGAAGAAGATTTACTAGAGTCCGAAGTCAATATGAATATACAAGAACCGTCTTTCTCTTTGAAACCTCTTGAATCCTTTTATGCGGGACGCCTTGTATGCGGGGTGTCTTGTATGCCTGATAGTCGGGACTAGTCGACTAGTCGAAGGTTTATATATAAACTTTTATATATAATCTTTTTCGCACTTGAAAAACATATACGTGGACATGAATTAATTTAGGTGTTTTATAGCTGAAAGACTGTTGAAATACATTTGTTCATTTTATACTAAAGTTTTATTTTGTTTACCGTACATTTACTATTAAATTTTCTTGGGTATCTTCTATCGACTAGTCGACTACCGATTTTACTAGTCGACTATTAAAAAATAGTCGACTAGTCGACAAGTTATTTTCAGCCTTACCTAACTTGTGTTATTTTAATACCATTCATGCACAAAATGATGTGTTCTTGTTCTTGTAAAACAAAACCCGGGTCCTGGTCCATTTCTAACCCACACATACATCAACCGTTGATCGTCTTTGATTATACATATGAACACCCTTACACATCAACCTGCGTGGGTGAACTACTGGGTAATACGTCACATCACAGATCCTTTACTTATCCGCCCCAAACGTGATACTCGTATTCGAAAGTGAAATACTTCTTAGCAGCTGTACTGAATTAACCCTGTTGATACACTATTATGAACACATGAAAGCTGTATGAAATAAATATTAAAAGACAAAAAGATAAATAAATAAAATTACTGGTGCTGTAGATAATCATTTTAGATTATATATATATATATAAAATGGTATATATATATACCAGGGCTGGTATAAAATATTTCAAGCGAAATAAATATGTCTAGATAAAAATGTCAAAATGTCAAGTTTCTGAAAGTTGTTATTTCATTTTACTGCGAATCTATATTTCGCCAAAATGTAAACGCATACATTTTCGGTAGCGTTTAGATTTCCCAAGTCCTGACGACCTACCGTCAGCTCACCAAAACACCTTACATGGCTAGTGTGTCGGGGTCGCTATTGGCAGTTTGTTTAATCTTAGCCTAGCTCAATCCTATCGTGAATAGACACCACTTTCTGGTGGGAGTTTTTAATTGTTTGAATAAAGAAGCTGTCTAACAACAGGCTGACTCAAAATCTGTGCAGTATTTTTAAGTTAAGTGACAAAGTCTTCAAAATAAACAGTCGGCTACTGACAAACCGTACGCACGGACTGTAGCAAGATGGCGACTCACCTGTTTGGGCACAGTGAAATATGTGTTATCCACAAACAAAGGGACAGACAAACTTTGTTGCCATGGCGTTCTTGAAAAAGCTGATTGACTTTTGACTTGCATAAAATTTTAAGTTTGTTTTCTTTCATTTTTAATAACAGGACCGAAAGTTTTATGGTTGGCATGTCGTCTGTTGTCAGAATGACGTCACTTGAAATAATTGCCAAAGTTTAAATCTTATGAAATCTTTCAAAAATTTCAAATTTCATGCATTTTTTTTACCAGCCCTGACATGCACTATCATTTCATGATAAATGCCAATAGATAAATACAGAGAAGCATAAAACCAATTCTTTACTCTAAAATCCCTCGTTATTCAACTTTCCAAGTGCCACTTTAAAGAATAATCAGGATTTGAGACAGAGGCTGAGATGACCTGCAGCAGTACCCTGCCCAAAGCTCACATATCCTTTCTCCTATCCTCCTCTACTTCACGAGTTTTCTGGGGTAAAAAAAAAGTCAAATGTTATACCCAAAATGCAAATCAGCAACACTCGAGCCACACACACACACACCGCTTTTTTCTACACATGACTCAAGTGCTATAACCATTCACATCACCAACAATTAGTTTTCGGTTAATAAATTATTTAGGTCGAAATAAAAAACAGTATTTGTGAACCTTGATAAAGATATGTATCTTTTAGCTATTGTGTCGAGCGGTTGTTTAAATTCTAACCCTGTGCGAAATCGAGCAGGAAAGTTAAGTACCTTTCTGCTCTGCATGCCAATGACCGACGTTTTATACTTTAAAACGATGGCAAGATCTACATAAGCAAAAAGGTTCAGGCGATAAGTTTTTCACAGATACTGCTTGCATGATCACAGGAGTGGAGCTCATACAACATATGCAATGATCACATCTAACATATCCTTCCCAAGTCACGACTGGAGGGCAAATAGCATCATGGAAAATACCGGACACTTCTGTTTAAAACGAATGCTCTTTCGTTGAAATATTCGACAAACTCGAACACTTTTATTACAGGCAGAGAATCTCTCCTTACTAAATATCCAAATTTGAGTACGTCCTCGAGATGGCACTGCGAGTCTACATTTTATGCACACCTTCTACAGACAACAACTTGACTTAGAATATGTCACAGACCAGATCAATGGCACGGAAATTGCCGAAGCCATTCCGAACCAACTTCCACTCCTAATATCATTGTGAACGAAAACAAGAGACAATTATTTGATGTACCATTCATAAAACTTCCAAGAGAAATACGCGGCCGTTGCCAAGGAAACCGAGTTGTGTAAGACCTTTCTGATACGGTCATCCTTTCGCTCCAACACCAACGCAGAAGTCGAGTTCAAATCTCTTATCGCGCGTACACTTAATTTCTTTTTATCCCTCAACACCTGATATTTACTGCACGGATCAAACTGCCAGGCGAGATCATACACTGACGTCGAAATCCAGCCTAGGACAGCCAATGGAAGGGCGATTTTGTGGGCGTACATTGCAGGAGCAAACTGGATTGCGACCAGACTTCCAAATCCCGATAATACTGCTGTTTTATGGAACATGTTGCCGACGACTATGAACCTCTTCGTCTCCTTGCCCAGCTGTATAGGCTCGATGAGTATTAAGCTCTCTTCAGTGTGAAGTGCTTCGTCAAGTTTGGCTTCGAAGCGTTGAGGCGTTCTTTCGTCTTCATAAATATCCCGTATAATTACATGTCCAAGACTCCGCTTCGCCCTGTTGAAAATAAGAAACACATGTCGAAGTTCAAGCTTACTATATCAGCGCCATTCTATTCTATTGTGTTCTATTCTGGTTCTTATAACGCGCTTATGCCTTAGCGCAACAATCGAGCACGATTAACACTAAAACTCTGCTTTACTAAAAAGATTGAGTCTTAAGCATTCGCTGAAACATATTAAACTACCGTCAAGTAAGTTTTAACGGTTCACACATTCAAATATTCGTTTCGAAGACTGCACTGTTACCTTTGTATATATAAAGTACTTCCGTTTTGCATAATTAAATCTGTGTTGCCCACTTATAATGCCTGTCCAAGTGGAATCTCAGGCTTGCCGGAGGTTGTTTTAAAAAAAAAGAACGCAAACTGCTAAAAAAAAAGAACGCTTGATGGCAAAAAAAAGTACAAAAAAAAGAACGCTTTAGAAAAAAAGTACAAAAAAAGTACGCCAAAAATGTTGAAAATAAAAAATATAAAGAAAAAAGTGTCCTAAAAAAGCCTCAGAAATAGTTTGTACGCGTTTTTCTTGAATAAACAAGAACAGCTGTCAACGGCAATAATAATAATAGATGTACGTATTTCAAGAGGCGATAAAATCACCAAAACAAGCATGTCCAAGGACATGACCCAGCCGAGTTACCGAATAAGGAAAGAGAGAAAAACTCTGAAACGAATACTTTTAGGCCAAACAATGAAGTACTTTGTTTCTGAACGTAACTTTTTCATAATTTTAATACAGAAAAACGTGTTTCCCCGGGTGGAAGCTGCCCGAAAAGGGATGTTGGAGAGGTTAGGTTTTGAAGATTCATGTATTTACCGACATTTACACAATTTTAGAGAAAAATTATTAAAATTCCCCCATTTCGGCATTTTTTTGGTCATTTGCGAAAAAAAGCAAAGACCAGTTGGAGAAGCACCTAAGAAACTTCTGATTAAAATTTTATAACTATTTGAAAAAGACTGAGAGAAATGAATAGTTTGACAATTCAGTTATTTACTACCATTTATTCCAGCTTTTGCCAAACTTCAAAGTTCCGCCATTTCGGCAGTTTTTGGGGAACCGCAAAAAAAATAATAGCCTGGAAGGCGAACCCCTGGGGAATATCCCTTCGTAACATCTAAACGATTGGAGTAAAACTGTAGGAGCAGGAATATTTTAAAACTGGGTCAAAACGGGCACAAAAAGTGCCGCCATTTTGTCCGTTTTTCGTCACTCGTCAAAAAAAGCAATAGCCAGGTGGGGGACCACCCAGGGAACATTCCTGCATAATATGAAAACGATTGAAGTAAAACTGTAGGAGGAGTAGCATTTTAAAGAAAAAGTTTAACATACGCCCATACATTCAAGCCGCCTATAGGGATACGACTAACCCAGTCCGACAAAGTCGGCTGGGTTAAAAAACCACATAAGTACTAATTTCCGCTCCCATAATTCAAAATTTTAAGAAGGTAACATTATATTCCTAGCGCTAGTAACGATTTTAATAAGAATTGGTTTTTCACCAATATTTCCACCATTTTTCCGAATAACGCAAAAACAATAACTAGGCAAGTACCAATGACCACTATCTTTAACAAAATTTCAAGACAGTACCAAAGACTTTATACTAGCAGTTTAGTCTTTAACAGCATCGCCATTCCTATGGTATGAGTTTCATTTTTCGCCAATATTTGCGCCAATTTTTCCAAATTACGAAAAAAGTAATAGCCAGGTAAGTACCAATGATGGCTATCTTTATCTAAAATTGGAAGACAGCAACAGCGAGTTAGGCAGTAGTTTACGCTTCTTTTACTTAAAATTACAATGCAATGAGGCTATTTTCCCGGAGTTCGTAAAGAATTTACTGAGATTTTTTTTTTGGTTGTTCGCCAAAATTTTCGCCGATTTTTTGGCCAATCACCAAAAAAAAAAGTAATAGCCAGTAAGCCAGTAATATGGTCTGCTACTTTTCCATGAAATTTCAAAAGGGTAAGACTATTTTCCTGGAGATCAGATTTTACTGGAATCTTCTTAGTTTTTCGCCAAACTATTCGCCAATTGTTGGCCCATCACCAAATATTGTAATAGCCAGCTAAACAGTAAGGCTTGCTGCCTTTACTTGAAATCTAAAGACAGTCAGACTATTTTTATGGAGTTCGTCAAGATTTTATGGGTTTTTTTTTTTTTTTTTTTTTGGTTTTTCGCCAAAGTTTTTGGGAATTTTTTAGCCAATCACCAAAAACGTAACAGTAGATATTAAGGCTTGTTACCGTCAGTTACAATTTCAAGACATTAATACTATTTTCTAGGAGTTAGTTAAGGTTTAACAATTTTCAAAAAAAAAAAAATAATAATAAACAATTACGTTTTTTCTCGAATATTTCTGCTAATTTTTTGGTGAACAACAACCTTAAGCAACTAATAGATAGGTGGAAATCGATGCACCCTACCTCCCACCAAAATTGTAGAATGTTTCAATGAAAACCCCAGGAGATACTGTTTACAGAAAATTGGTTTTTGGCCAATATTTCTCCCAAGTTTTGGCAAATTCCTAAAAACGTAACAACCACTTAAGTAGTAATGTGTGGTACTGCTATTTAAATCACAAAGCGAGGAGACTATTTTCCTGGAGTTCTCCAAGATTTTACTGAAATTTCTTTGGTTTTTCGCCAAAAAATCGCCGCTTTTTGCCAAACACTAAAAAGTCATAGCCAGTTAAGCAATATGGATTACTGCCGATATTTAAAATTTCAAGGCAGCAACGTTACTTTCCTTGAAATGGTCAAGATTTTACGAAAAAAAGGTTTTAGCCAATATTTTCGCTAATATTTGTTTTGCTTTGCGCCACAAGCTTAGCCAATGTTTGGCCTATCACTCAAAAAATAATAGCCAGGTAGGTAATACCCCCAGCTACCTCCACTTTAAATGTCAACACAGTACGACTATTTTCCAGCAGTTAGTAAAGTTTTTGCTGTATTTTTTTTTGTTTTTCGCCAAAATCTGCATCAGTTTTTGACCACTCACCAAAACAATAATGTACAGAGACATTGTGACCAGCCGAGATCTAGTGAATCTATGAATGAGCTTGTCTGGTTGCCGAAAGTGGTAGTCATATTGTACAAGTTTGTCCAAGGACAAAGCCCCAGATAACGAAAAGCGATAACACCAAATCCGGCGTGCTTGAACAAGGCAATTTCCCTGAAAAATTTGGCTTCAAAGGACGAGATGGCAATGAGCTAGCTATATAATTAATTTAGCAACGGACCCGAACATAGACCGATAAATACATACAAAGATTTTTTTCCCAGAAAAATAACTTCGAACAACGTATCGAAATTGTATCAACACATGTGTACTGTTGACATGTACTGTCGGACATACACAATTAGTTCAAGCAGCAGAAACGATCAAAAACGACCAAACACATGTGCCTTTTGAAAAGAAGAAAACGCCGCGTCTAAAACATCATTACTTAAGTTTAATGTTTTGGTATATATTATTTTGCTGGGTTTGCATTTCCGACCAGTGCGCATGTTTATTTAACTTGCGTTGATAAGCGGTTCGCATTTCATACAACTGCGCAAGTTTATTTAACTTGCGTTGATGCGCGGTTATAATTTCGGACCACTACGCATGTTTTATTTAACTTGTGTTGATAAGCGGTTCCCATTTCGGACCACTACGCATGTTTATTTAACTTGCATTGACGCGCGGTTTGAATTTTCGACCAGTGCGCACATTTATTTAACTTGCGCCGATGCTCGGTTCGATTTCGTACCAATGCGCATGTTTATTCAAGTTTTGGCGGATCGCCTAAAAAATTCATTTTTCAAGGGGGACCTAACTGGAGAAGAATCGTACAAAATTGGAAAGGAATTCAATAAAAATTGTGGGAGAGGAAGCATTTTCCAAATTAAACGCCAATAAATTAAAAAAATACCCCTCATATCGCCAATTTTTGGCGGATCGCCAAAATGAGGAATTTTTCAAAAGAGGAATACCTGGAGAATAATCACACAAAATTTGAAGAAAATTTGATCAAAATTTTGTGAAAAAAAGCATTTTGAAAATTGGTGACCATAAAATCACAAATGTCCCCTATTTTAGCCAGTTTTTGGCAGATCGCCAAAAAGAGTAAATTTTCACGACAGGCCTAGCTAGAGAACAATCGTACAAAATTGGAAAGGAATCCGATGAAAATTATTGGAGAAGAATCAATTTCAAAATGAGATACCAAAAAAATTAAAAAATGTCCCCCATTTGGCCAATTTTTGGCGGATAGCCAAAATGAGTAATTTTTTAAAAGAGGCCTACCTAAGGAATATTTGTGCAAAATATAAACAAAATCTGATCAAAATTGTGGGAGAAGAGGCATTTTGAAAATTGGCAACCGAAAAATTTCAAATGTCCCCCATTTAGCCAATTTTTGGCGGATCGCCAAAAAGAGTAATTTTTCAAGAGAGATATAATTAGGGAAAAACTATCCAATATTGGAAAGGAATCCAATCAAAAGTGTGGGAGAAGAAGCAATTTGAAAATTAGACACCAAACATTTAAAAAATGTCCCCCATTTGGCCAATTTTTGGCAGATCGCCAAAATGAGTAATTTTTCAAAAGAGGCAAAATTTGAAGAAAATTTGATCAAAATTGTGGGAGAAGAAGCATTTTGAAAATTGGCAACCACGAAATTACAAATGTCCCCTATTTGACCAATTTTTGGCGGATCGCCAAAAACAGTAATTTTTCAAGAGAGGTCTAACTAGAGAACATTCGTGTAAAATTTGAGAGGAATCCAATCAAAACTGGAGAAAAGGCATTTTAAGTAAAAGTTTACACACGTACATACGTACATACAGACGACGGATACCCCTCTATTGATAGGATAAGAACAGCCCGACATAGTCGGCTGGTCTAAAAAGTAATAGCCAGGTAGGCAGTAACGCCTGGTACCTTCACTTAAAATTTCAAGACATATTGCTTTCCTGGAAATGGTTAAGACGTTACGAAAAAAAGGTTTTTCACCTATATTTTCGACAATTTTTGGCGAATCGCCAAAAAAGTTACAGCCAGGTAGGTGGTAACTCTTGCTACCTTCACTTTAAATTCAAACACGGCAAGACTATTTTTCAGCAGTCAGTTAAGATTTTACTGAAAATTTTAGCCAGCTGGCCAATCAGCAAAATTAAGATTTTAATGAAAATTTTAGCCCGTTGGTCAATCACCAAAAAAAGTAATAGCTAGGTAGTAGTAAAGCCTGCTGACATCACTTAAAATTTCAAAACAGTAACATTAATTTCCCACAAGGAAAAGATCTGGTTTTTTGCTAATATATACTTTCGCCAATTTTTGGCGAATTGCCAAGAAAGCAATAGCCAGGTGGAAACTTATATGCGCCCTACCTTCCACCAAAATTTCAAGACATTAAGGCTAAAATCCTGGGAGAATATACGATTTTTCAACTTAAAAGCGTTTATTCGCACATACTTTCAACAACTGTTATATTCCTGCTTCTGAAAAAAAAGCTGGAGCTAAAAAAAAAGAACAATAAAGTACGCTTGTGGAAAAAAGGTACGTTTTGAGGCAAAAAAAAGAACGATGCGAAAATAAAGACTAAATCTTTAAAAAAAGTACGATCCGGCAAGCCTGGAATCTTCTCGATGAATTCATAACCGGCCCTACGTTCCTTAACTTCTAAGTCATCCCGAATTTTACATTTTTACTGCTTGATTGACACTTAGAGAAAAAGGGTTTAATTGCACGAAACACTTATTATTATGATTTTTTTAACAGTTGTCCGTCAATTCGTCATTGCATCTTTCACGTCATCTCTCACACCTGAACCTATCGGTTCGATTGCCATCAAACTGTGCATTGCGGGAAGCCTTAAGCAACTGAACAGTGGATTGAGATGGGTTCAAATTTTTACTGGGACTCCGAAACCGGAGTTCAAAGAGGCATTTCAACTGAATGACTTGTCTTTCCCAACACCCCAACAACAAACTAAAAAAGAACGATCGTCCTCATGCAGTTGATGAATAAATTTTAACCAGTTTAGATGTGACATTCATCTGCATCCGGCTCCCCTTGTATTAAGCACACTGCGTTTGATACAAAATTTTTACAAAACAAAATTAATATTTTTCACTCTTTTCATTTTCATTGTCAAATTAAGACGCAAAATAAAAGGTTTAATGTTGACTACTACACTTCAGCACTGGTTTATGCATTATAAAAACCTGAAAAAACTGGAACAGAAACCAGTATGAGACCAGGATTAATTTAATGACTTAAAGCTAACAGAAGCGATAGAAATCATAACTGCAATTCATGTTAGATGGATTTTCTAAAACTTATGTAACTCTGTAGAGGGGGGTTGAAAATTTATCCAAAATATACAGACGAAACCGGTTAATCGCATAGCCAATTTGCCAAGCTCTGTTATGCGTATATCCGATATATGCGTTTATCCGGAATACTCTCGCCGTGCCTAATTTTTTTCATTTGCGGTAGTTATTAGAGGTGCACCCCCGCCCCTCCTCCTCCCCGCATTTCATTTTTCCAACTGAAAAGAAATATAACGATTGCTTAGGTCTTTTCATTTCGATTTACTTTCTGCCATTTTGACGAATTAACCATAACCGACACAGTTTCGAACCAAAATGGTAAAATTTCTTTTTGGCTGCGTATTTAAATTATTACTTCGCGCTCACGGTTATCTGAGGCAAACTGGGGATTAAAGGTTTCAGGCCATAATTTAGTAAGACCTCAGGCAGTGCGGGGATTAGGAGTTGCAGGCCATTATCTAGCGTCAGCTAAGGCAGTGCGGGGATTGAGGATAAAGGTCATTATCTAGTGAGAACTGAGAGAGTGCGTTGATTAAGAGTTCGAGACTCACTGTTAACAACCGCGAGTGGGGTTGGTACATGTACACAATGGGTCAACAAACAGAAGACAGTGCATTGGATAAATAAACGAGGGGCAGCTCACTCCCTTAGTTCGCTTTAAGTGTGGCACTGTTTGGATAGTCACCCAGAATTATGCAATTAACCGGTGTGCTTCCCATTTTAACGTGAAAAAGCGATGCGTTTATCCAGTTTATGCGATTAAGCGGTATGCAATTATCCGGTTATATTTCCAATAGATAGCATTGGAAATGGTTTTGGATTTGCGAATAACATGCGGTTAACCGGTTTATACGTTTAACCGGTATGCGATTAAGTGATTTCATCTGCAGTCAAAATCGTTAATGGCTTCCGAGAAAACTTTTTTTTATATACGTTACCTTGACCTATGGTCGAGGTCAAACTTGTTTCTAGATTAAAGGTACACCGAAAAATGTCATCGCCGATGGAATGGCGTCCAAAAAAGGTCACAATTGGTCCCGTGACTTTTGACCTAGAAAATGCAGGTTAAAATTCAGATCACGAAGTTACCCCAATGTAACTTAGCAGAGTATGGAGTCCCAAATTGAGGTCAAAATATCTAACAGTTACCCAGATAACACAATTCCCGTGATCGGTGACCTGAAAAAATGTAGGTCAAAGTTCAGATTACGAAGTAATTTAACATAAAAACAATGAAGTCAAAATCAATATATCTTTATCGGTTTCCAATACAACACAGGAAGTTACCTCTAATGTAATGTAATGAGTCCAAAAGGGGGGGGGGCAAATCTCTAACGGATACTGGGATAACACAGGTCACGTGACCTGTTACCTTGAAAATGTAGGTGAAAGTTCAAATCACGAAGTTAGCTCTATTGTCATTCCTTATACGGGGTGGAGCCCAAAAAATCGCCTACTGACGAGTTCCAAGATAACACATGTCACGTGACCTTTTAACTTGAAAATGTAGGTCAAAGTTCAGATCTCAAAGTTACCAGTTACATAATTCCATGCACAGGTTGAGTATGAAAGTGAGGTAAAAACCGCTCTACCTACATCGGCAATATAGGTCAAGTGGCCTTTGACCTTGAAAATGTAGGTCAAAGTTCTGGTGCAGTCTGAAAATTGGGGTCAAAATCGCTGTTTTTCTAACGGTGCCCGAAACGATACGGGAATGAATTTCACAAATATAAAATCCTGAATACCTGTCTGCATCCTGACAGAAAAAAAAAGAAAATATGTTTAAGCTGCACAAAATGAAATAAATCGGTTAAAGTGATCTTATCCAGAGAATCAGAAGATGGGATGGGCCTGCAGCATCAGATTCGCCTTCCCCAGAAAGTTTTGAGGCTTATCTGTTTTTTTACTCGACTCGTTATGTGGCTGACAGTTCTCCTTGTTCACTGCCTCGAGGTTTTCCTTAGAAACAGACACTTTTTGAAAAAAAAAACACCTTGAAAACCAACAAAAAAAAAACAACAAATATCTCTGTGACGTTGATCATGCAACCACGAGGTTCATCCATGACGTATTTGGAGTCCCAAGAAGTGTTTGGAGTTCCCCTGGAATTGGCATCTTTTTGTTTCTGTATCAAATAACCACAAGACGTGGTTATCTCATCAAACCACCGGATGTTGGACTATTATATTTAAGATACGATAATAGGCAAAATGATTCCCGCCGCCATATTGAAAAGAAGGTGGTCCATCCGGGGAAAACAGACTATTTATTTTCAAGTACACACCTCAAACAATGATGAAAGACATTTGATGCAACGAGGCTTAAATAAACATCTATTTAATTTTAGATTACTACTGGCAGATGGCATGAGGACAGTTTAAAAGAACTATGCATTTGTTTTTTTGTTTTTTTTTGCAAAAGAACGGTTAACATAAAACCACGAGCTATCACGAGATCTATCCCATTCATACCAATGGATTTCAGCTAATTTTCAAGATGGAAGTGAAAGTGAGATTAGGTTTAAAATATAATTTCTTTAGGAGTTTTCCGATCACTGCGCCTTTTCGACTGCATTTCATAAATGTAAACAAAAAAGAGATGTGGGAAAAATATCAAAATTCTAAATGCCTTTCAACGAGCACACTTTTAAAATTAAAAAAAGCAATCATATGTTCTTAAACCAACTAGTGTACATACTCTCCCTTTTATAGCCAACTTAAGAATATTTCTACCAAAATTGAGTTGATTATTGAATTTCTTTATCGTTTCTTCAGACCTAATCCCAACCTAATTAATTCGGTCGAAATACAAAAACGTCCGGGAAAATACTACAAATAAGAGAGTAAGTGAGAGAAAATCATGTTTTTTGTGATTTTAGGCATATGTCTCGAAGTACTCGTGCCAAAAATATGCCAGCAACATTACTAATGCAAAATATAGCCAATTCCTGGTATATATAGACAATAAAGAATATTAAAGTATAAATTGTGTAGAATAAAGAATACACAAGTTGAGAAATAAAATGGCGGTCTGCACGTGAACCAATCACCAACAGCCATACACGCAATGCCGCAGAAACAGACAGCGACGTCACAAAAAAAAAAAAGAAAACTGATCCGTCTGACCTGTCATGCTAACTTTTTTCTTGGACAACATAACATTTTCTATTTTATGTTACAATATTATGAAATATATTGTGCCGAGGATATACAACAGAAACATGAGTAAAGTAGATTTCAGTCTAGTTATGTCAAATTTCCCGGTATGCCATGCTTTCTCGTTTCCAGCCCCGAACTTGTAAGTACAGATCAATAAGCCAATTCGTAATTTCGCAATTTTCCGATGGAGGTGTCGGTTCGACTGCAATTTTTGCGTTAAATTATAAAGAAATGATAAAGAAAAACATTGGAATTCTAATTTTCTTTCAACATATACACTTTCGAATTTAAAAAGCCATCATGTGATCTTTTCGAAACTATTTTACATATTAATTAGTCCCTCTAATAGCTAGCTCCAGGAAGCGGCATGCTACTGATGTTCGCCCTTCAAAGCCTCGCTATATAACGACATGCAAGTCAACTACGCTCGCTTTGAGGCACCTCTGACGCGATTCTGTGCAAAATTCAACGACCCTCAAGCCTTTATTCGCATTCGCTAAAAGTCCTCAAAGTACAATGGAAATGATACGTAAACTCCGGGTTATGCTTTGTTTAAAAGGAACAAAATATGAAAAAAAAACCACATATCTCCCGCAATAGTTGACATTTGTTTACATCCAGGAGGCATAGTTTATTACGTGAATAAGTGACAGCAAATTTTGTAATTATTCACCATAAACTTCTGAACTGGTATTTAAAAAAGCATGGAAAGCTAAAAGTGAAATATCGTCAGTGCAGAGAATATATTTATATCTATCAACTTTTTGAGTACATATTTTACAGAAAATTAATCCCTTTATTTAAATTTTTGGTCGCTTGACTTAGTCACATGACATTTCAAGCCCGGACGTAAACAAACACTTGACAGGTAAGTGAGGAAGCTGACTTTTCTACACTTTAACAAAGAAATAAGAGATGCATCCTACAGGCTTGCCGGAGGTTGTTTTTAAAAAAAAGTACGCAAACTGCTAAAAAAAAAGAACGCTTGATGGCAAAAAAAGTACAAAAAAAAGAACGCTTTAGAAAAAAAGTACAAAAAAAGTACGCCAAAAATGTTGAAAATAAAAAATATAAAGATAAAAAGTGTCCTAAAAAAGCCTCAGAAATAGTTTGTATGCGTTTTTCTTGAATAAACAAGAACAGCTGTCAACGGCAATAATACTAGATGTACGTATTTCAAGAGGCGATAAAATCACCAAAACAAGCATGTCCAAGGACATGCCCATGCCGAGTTACCGAATAAGGAAAGAGAGAAAAACTCTGAAACGAATACTGTTAGGCCAAACAATGAAGTACTTTGTTTCTGAACGTACCTTTTTCATAATTTTAATACACAAAAACGTGTTTCCCCGGGTGGAAGCTGCCCGAAAAGGGATGTTGGAGAGGTTGGGTTTTGAAGATTCATGTATTTACCGACATTTACACAATTTTAGAAAAAAAGTATTAAAATTCCCCCATTCCGGCATTTTTTTGGTCATTTGCGAAAAAAGCAAGACCAGGTGGAGAAGCACCTAAGAAACTTCTGATTAAAATTTTATAACTATTTGAAAAAGACTGAGAGAAATGAATAGTTTGACAATCCATTATTTACTACCATTTATTCCAGCTTTTGCCAAACTTCAAAGTTCCGCCATTTCGGCAGTTTTTGGCCAACCGCGAAAAAAAATACTAGCCTGGTAGGCGAACCCCTGGGGAACATCCCTTCGTAACATCTAAACGATTGGAGTAAAACTGTAGGAGGGTAGCATTTTAAAACTGGGTCAAAACGGGCACAAAAAGTGCCGCCATTTTGTCCGTTTTTCGTCACTCGTCAAAAAAAAGTAATAGCCAGGGTGGGGGGGGGGGGGCACCCAGGGAACATTCCTGCATAATATCAAAACGATTGAAGTAAACTGTATGAGGAATGGCATTTTAAAGAAAAAGTTTAACATACGCCCATACATTCAAGCCCCCTATAGGGATACGACTAACCCTGTCCGACAAAGTCGGTTGGGTTATAAACCCACATAAGTATTAATTTCCGCTCCCATAGTTCAAAATTTTAAGAAGTTAAAACTATATTCCTGGCGCTAGTAACGATTTTAGTAAGAATTGGTTTTTCACCAATATTTCCACCATTTTTCCGAATAACGCAAAAACAATAACTAGGCAAGTGCCAATGACCACTATCTTTAACAAAATTTCAAGACAGAACCAAAGACTGTTTATACTAGTAGCTTAGTCTTTGACAGCATCGCCATTCCTGTGGTATGAGTTTCATTTTTCCTCAATATTTGCGCCAATTTTTCCAAATTACGAAAAAAAGTAATGGCCAGGTAAGTACCAATGATGGCTATCTTTATCCAACATTGGAAGACAGCAATAGCCAGTTAGGCAGTAGTTTACGCTACTTTTATTTAAAATTACAATGCAATGAGGCTATTTTCCCAGAGTTCGTAAAGAATTTACTGAGTTTTTTTTTGTTGTTCGCCAAAATTTTCGCCGATTTTTTGGCCAATCACCAAAAAAAAAGTAATAGCAAGTAAGCCAGTAATATTGCCTGCTACCTTTCCATGAAATTTCAAAAGAGTAAGACTATTTTCCTGGAGATCAGATTTTACTGGAACCTTCTTAGTTTTTCGCCAAACTATTCGCCAATTTTTGGCGCATCACCAAATATTGTAATAGCCAGCTAAACAGTCAGGCTTGCTGCCTTTACTTGAAATCTAAAGACAGTCAGACTATTTTTATGGAGTTCGTCAAGATTTTATGGGTTTTTTTTTTTTTTTTTTTTTTTGGTTTTTCGCCAAAAATTTTTGAGAATTTTTTAGCCAATCACCAAAAACGTAACAGTACATATTAAGGCTTGCTACCGTCAGTTACAATTTCAAGACATTAATACTATTTTCTAGGAGTTAGTTAAGGTTTAACAATTTTCAAAAAAAAATAATAAATAAACAATTACGTTTTTTCTCCAATATTTCTGCTAATTTTTTGGTGAATCCCTTAAACAACTAATAGATAGGTGGACATCGATGCACCCTACCTCCCACCAAAATTGTAGAATGTTTCCATGAAAACCCTAGGAGATACTGTTTACAGAAAATTGGTTTTTGGCCAATATTTCTGCCAAGTTTTGGCAAATTCCTAAAAAGGTAACAACCACTTAGTTAGTAATGTGTGGTACTGCTATTTAAAATCACAAAGCAAGGAGACTATTTTCCTGGAGTTCTGCAAGATTTTACTGAAATTTCTTTGGTTTTTCGCCAAAAAATCGCCGCTATTTGCCAACCACTAAAAATTCATAGCCAGTTAGGTAATATTGATTACTGTCGATATTTAAAATTTCAAGGCAGTAACGTTACTTTCCTTGAAATGGTCAAGATTTTACGAAAAAAGGTTTTTAGGCAATATTTTCGCTAATAATTTTTTGCTTTGCGCCACAAGCTTAGCCAATGTTTGGCCAATCACCCAAAAAGTAATAGCCAGGTAGGTAGTACCTCCGGCTACCTTCACTTTAAATGTCAACACAGTACGACTATTTTCCAGCAGTTAGTAAAGTTTTTGCTGTATTTTTTTTTGTTTTTCGCCAAAATCTGCATCAGTTTTTGACCACTCACCAAAACAAGAATGTCCAGGGACATTGTGACCAGCCGAGATCTAGTGAATCTATGAATAAGCTTGTCTGGTTGCCGAAAGTCACATTGTACAAGTTTGTCCCAGGACAAAGCCCCAGCTAACGAAAAGCGATAAAACCAAATCCGGCGTGCTTGAAAAAGGCAATTTCCCTGAAAAATTGAGCTTCAAAGGACGAGATGGCAATGAGCTAGCTAAATAATTAATTTAGCAACGGACCCGAACATAGACCGATAAATACATGCAAAGACTTTTTTCCCAGAAAATAACTTCGAACAACGTATCGAAATTGTAACTACACATGTCTACTGTTGACATGTACTGTCGGACATACACAATTAGTTCAAGCAGCAGAAACGATCAAAACGACCAAACACATGTGCCTTTTGAAAAGAAGAAAACGCCGGGTCTAAAAATCACTACTTAAGTTTAATGTTTTGGTATGTATTATTTTGCTGGGTTTGCATTTCCGACCAGTGCGCATGTTTATTTAACTTGCGTTGATACGCGGTTATTATTTCGGACCACTACGCATGTTTATTTAACTTGCATTGACGCGCGGTTTCAATTTTGGACCAGTGCGCACATTTATTTGACTTGCGCCGATGCTCGGTTCGATTTCGTACCAGTGCGCATGTTTACCAAACTTGCGTCGATGCGAGGTCCGTATTTCGGACCAATGCGCATGTTTATTCAAGTTTTGGCGGATCGCCTAAAAACTTACTTTTTCATGGGGGGACTAACTGGAGAAGAATCGTACAAAATTGGAAAGGAATTCAATAAAAATTGTCGGAGAAGAAGCGTTTTCCAAATTAAACGCCAATAAATTAAAAAATACCCCTCATATCGCCAATTTTTGCCGGATCGCCAAAATGAGGAATTTTTCAAAAGAGGCCTACCTAGGGAATATTCGTGCAAAATTTGAAGAAAATTTGATCAAAATTGTGGGAGAAGAAGTATTTTGAAAATTGGCAACCACGAAATTACAAATGTCCCCTATTTGACCAATTTTTGGCGGATCGCCAAAAACACTAATTTTTCAAAAGAGGTCTAACTAGAGAACAACTATCCAAAATTGGAAAAGAATCCGATCAAAATTGTGGGAGAAGAAGCAATTATAAAAGTAGATACCAAAAAATTAAAAAAATGTCCCCCATTTGGCCAATTTTTGGCGGATCGCCAAAAGGAGTAATTTTTGAAAAGAGGCCTTCCCAGGGAATATTTGTGCAAAATATGAAAAAAATCTGATCAAAATTGTGGGAGAAGAGGCATTTTGAAAACTGGCAACCGAAAACTTTCAAATGTCCCTCATTTGGCCAATTTTTGGCGGATCGCCAAAAAAATAATTTTTAAAGAGAGGCCTACCTAGAGAACATTCGTGTAAAATTTGAGAGGAATCCAATCAAAACTGAAGGAGAAAAAGCATTTAAATAAAGGTTTACACACGTACATACGTACATACAGACGACGGATACCCCTCTATTGATAGGATAAGAACAGCCCGACATAGTCGGCTGGTCTAAAAAGTAATAGCCAGGTAGGCAGTAACGCCTGGTACCTTCACGTAAAATTTCAAGACAGATTGTCTTCCTGGAAATGCTTAAGACGCTACGAAAAAAAAGGTTTTTCGCCAATATTTTCGACAATTTTTGGCGAATCGCCAAAAAAGTTACAGCCAGGTAGGTTGTAACTCTTGCTACCTTCACTTTAAATTCAAACACGGGAAGATTATTTTTCAGCAGTTAGTTAAGATTTTACTGAAAATTTTCGCCAGCTGGCCACTCACCAAGATTAAGATTTTACTGGAAAATTTAGCCCGTTGGTCAATCACCAAAAAAAGTAATAGCTAGGTAGTAGTAAAGCCTGCTAACTTCACTTAAAATTTCAAAACAGTAAGACTAATTTCCCACAAGGAAAAGATCTGGTTTTTCGCTAATATATATTTTCGCCAATTTTTGGCAAAATTGCCAAGAAAGCAATAGCCAGGTGGAAACTTATATGCCCCTACCTTCCACCAAAATTTCAAGACATTAAGGCTAAAATCCTGGGAGAATATACGATTTTTCAACTTAAAAGCGTTTATTCGCACATACTTTCAACAACTGTTATATTCCTGCTTCTGAAAAAAAACGCTGGGGCTAAAAAAAAGAACAATAAAGTACGCTTGTGGAAAAAAGGTACGTTTTGAGGCAAAAAAAAGAACGATGCGAAAATAAAGACTAAATCTTTAAAAAAAGTACGATCCGGCAAGCCTGATCCTATTAAAATTGTGCCTGTTTTGCAAAAAGGGTATTTAGTGCATGAACTTACACTAAATATTTGAATAGTAGGAATTATTGTGCAGGATTCTCAGTGTTGCCAGTCAAGATTTTGCAATAAAAGTACGGAGAATTGGTTAAAAAAAAGTACGCCAGGGTTACAAAAAAGTAGCAAAAAAAGTAGGCTTTAATATGCATTTTTATATCAGTTAATGCTGTGTAACAGAAAGATGCATATAAAATTCTTTAAAAATATAGATATGGAGATACAGCGCGTACAAAGTAACTTAATATAATATATATAAATATGTGGGTGTGTGTGGCTATTACAAATAATCAAAGTTTTGTCATGTGCGAAGTTTTCGCTCAAAGGCAAAAATAACTTTTGTTGCATACTTCATCTATTGGCTCTCTTTCGGTGCACAATTTGAAAGGATTAAAAGATACAGCGCGTACAGACTTAGCGTGATGGACAAACGGACTGACACGACGGACGGACAGGGGCTAATCCTATAGACCCACGGATTCTCCCAGATGCGGTCGAATAAAAAACAAGAAGGTATTTGCAGAGATGAGCAAATTTCTCCATTTGTTGCCGGTCAGTTCTGTACGCTGAGCAGGTGCAAAAAATACAAAATAGCTATCTACGTTTATGTTGCTTAAAACACAACACGACTCTGTTGAAACACGGTTATTACAACCGGGGTAGTCTGTGAAAATGCTACATTTCCAAGCTGTACTTTCTGATCAAGTAGTTGTTCACTTTTTCATTTTGTTCATTATCAAAATCTGATTCATAGCCTGCATCAAAATCATCAGAATCCGAGTCCGATGCATGGCAGTAACACATACAGAATCCCTAGTATCTGCAGATGTTCCTGGAGTAGCGGCGTTATCTTCGGTTACAGTGTCGGAGGTAGTAGCCTGTTCAAGTTGTGTCTGACTGTCAACTGTTCGATGTTTTCCGCTGCAGGTTCTTTTTCAACAGTACCAGTTATCTTTCTGCTGTACTGTGCAACTGACTTATAACACATGCGTGTAGGGCGGCGGAAGTTGTTGCTTCTGGCTCCTCAATGCATACAAATCGAGTGTCTATTTTCCCCTTTTGACAGGTGCGTAACAACAAAGTTTCTTGTTCGACAGATCCTTCGTCCGCAGTCCCATCCATAGTGAATGAGAAAAAGTTTGCATTCGTCACAGCATTCTCCAGAGTGTCACGCCCAATTGCGGCAGTGCTGTTCAGAAACATTGGTACAGCAGATCGGGTGTTGTAAGTGTCCCCAAGGTCGAGGCCTTTCGCTTGATCCTGCTGAGTAAGCCAATCGTAGTCAGACAGTGGTCGGTTATTTTTGACAATTGCATGAACATTCCTGAATTTGAATTCCATTTGTTTCCGATTACGTTCATGCATTGCAAGAAGACCTTGAGCGGCAGGTGTTTCAGCAGGATTTCAAAGGCTGCCCTTCTTATAACAGCTTCCTGGTGGCTACTGGTTTTTTCGTGATCATTGAGTGTCACATATTTAAAGTTTGTTTTTCCAGTAACAAATTGAAATTTTGTTTCTTTCAAATTGTCCACGCTCTTTTTATTTGTCCTGTTAGCGTCGAAATATGAGCACTTCATAACAGCCTTGTCATAGACTAACCATAGACTAACCACGGTTTCTGCTTTAACCACTCAGGACTGAATGCTCGAACTGGTCTTTTTTCCTCTTCATATTAATCTTTCTTTAACTTTTTGCCCTTTTCAGCTTTCACCTTTTTGCCTTAGAAGGCTACGGACCAGATTTGTACTTTATAGGCCAACTTGACATTTCTGTTAGAATGTCTTACTTCGTTTTCATTAGGCAAAGAGGAACCTGCTGAAAAATCCCAAACACCAGAAAAATGGTGTGTAAAATACAGTTTGCTCATGTATGTGAACAAGTAATAAAGTTTTTTCAATGGCTATTATGACAAACATTACCAAAAAATACAAAAAGGGGACACTTTTTTGCCTACCAGTCGGGCCGACAAGGGTAAATATTTTGCCGGCCCGGCCGATTTTTTGCCGGCCACGGGCCGAGGGGCCGGCGAATTTGCTCATTTCTGTATTTGTGTATCACTAAAAACACTTAAAGGCCCCAACTGCCCCAAATGTACTACTTCCGGTTGATTAAATTTGGTCGAAACCACCAAAAGGCACATCTACAGATTAATAGCTTTCATTCGACACCAAAATCAATTTTGTAAGCCTCTGAGTTGCCAAATATATCGCCCGTACAAAAAAGCAATGACGACCAGACAGACGGACGGACAGACGGAAAGCCCAATTTTAATGGCTTGATGAGTGACCCAATATGGCAAGTCTCGATTATAAAACGTGTTTAGATTGAGCAAACAGTTAGTAAATATCAAGTGAAAACATATTTGTAAGATCTGTTTAATTGCTCATTAAAGATACAAGAATGTCCAGGGACACTGTGACCAGCCGAGATCTAGTGAATCACGTATGAAAAAGCTTGTATGGTTGCCAAAAAGTGGAAGTCACTTTGTACAAGTCTGTCCCAGGCCAAAGTCCAAGCTTACGAAAAGCGATAAGACCAATTCCAGCGTGCATGAGCAAGGGAATTTCCCTGGAAAATTGAGCTTCACAGGGTTCGCGCCGGGTTCTCAGGAAAGTGAGTCAAAAAAGGAAAGCGTGACTCAGTTTGGTCCAGAAAACTCGGTGGGTTCCGAAAAAGTGAGTCATTTCGTAAAAAATGCCCAAAAAGTGGACAAAAACCCCGCCAACGCGAACCCTGCTTCAAAAGACGAGATGGCAAAGAGCTAGCTAAATAATTAATTTAGCAATGGACCCAAACATAGACCGATAAGTACATATAAATATTTGTTTTCCAGAAAAATGGGAAACAGATCTTGTGTCTCTGGTAGACTGGGTAGCCTACCAGAGATACCTTCGAACGACGTATCGAAATTGTATCCACACACGTGTACTGATGGTCGGACATACACAATTATTTCCAGGAGCAGAAACGACCAGAAAATGGTGATATGACCAAACGCATGTTATTACCTTTGTGCTTGCGTTTTGACAAGAAGAAAACGCAGCTTCTAAAACAGTATTACTTAAGTTTTAACGTTTTGGTATGTATTATTTTGTAGTGTTTGCATTTCGGTCCAGTGCGCATGCTTATTTAGCTTGCGTTGATTTGCGGTTAGCAATTCGAACCAGTGCGCATGTTTATTTACCATGCATTGCTGCGGGGTTCGCATTTCGGACCAGTGCGCATGTGTAACTTCCGCTAATGAGCGGTTTTTATTTTGGACCAATGCAATGCTTACTTAATTTGCGTCGATGCGCGGTCCGTATTTCGGACCATTCCGCCTGTTTATTCAACATCCAATTTTTGGCGAATCGCCAAAAAAGTAATTTTTTAAAGACAGATCTATAAAGAAAACATTCGTACAAAAGTTAAATATAGTCTGATCAAAATTCTGGGAGAAGAAACATTTTGAAAACTGGGTACCAAAAATTATAAATGTCCCATTTCGCCATTTGGCACATCGCCAAATAAAGTAATTTTTCAATAGAGGCTTACCTAGGGAACATTCGTACGTAATTGGAAAGGATTCAATCAAAATTTTGGAAGAAGCATTTTAAAAATTCAACGACAACACGTTAAAAAAAAATGCCCCCCATTCGGCACATTTTAGGTGTATCGCCAAAAACAGTATTTTTTCAAAAGAGCTATCTAGAGAATATTTCAACAAAATTTTAAGAAATTGATTCAAATTCTGATAAAAATTGTGGTTGAAGAAGCATTTTGAAAATTGGCAACCGAAAATTTTCAAATGCCCCCCTTTTGGCAATTTTTTGGCGGATCGCAAAAAATAGTAATTTTTCAAGAGAGGCCTACCTAGAGAAAATTTGAAAGAATTCCGATCAAAACTGAAGAAGCCTTTTAAATTAAAGTTTACACACGTTCATACGTACATACAGACGACATCTACCCCTCTACTGATGTGATAAGGCTAGCCCGACGAAGTTGGACGGTCTAAAAAAAAATGAAAATGATAGATATTTCGCCTGTCAAATTTCTCTTGCACCAAAGAGCTATCGTGTTTTTAACAAACCACATGCTGTTTTTTTTAAATTCATGAAGTGTTAACAAATAACGTTTAAAGTTTCAATTTCTTTCATGTTCCGAGTATGAGCTGTTTTTCTGTATTTCTTCTACATTTCTTCCATCATTTCTTTCACTTTTACCCGGCTCCCTCGCAGTCGAAATTCAAAACTCTTGTGCATTTTGTTAAAAACACCAAAGGTGTGATTTGGCTGATGACTGAATTTTTTTCAATCTATGAAATCTAATATCGCTCAAAAGGTTAACCGGCATTCCCAAACAGCTGTGTATCTAAGACATAAATCAATACAAAATATTAATGTGTTAACAAGGAAATGTCTAAATAACATAATATGCAAGATGTAAATTTGTTTCATTGAATAAGTTCTATCAAATAATGAAATACTGCAATTTACCCTTCGTTCGGTGCCATTTTCAAAATAAGAGCAATTCTCAGTTAAAATCAGAAAGTAATCACCACAACACATGGCGCCAACACGACATACACTTGTGACCAACATACACGCCGACATGCACACAGAGGATGGATGTAATTTTGTGGATGCTATGTTGCCCGGTAAAAGTGCCATCTTGGCTTTAAAAAAGGCAATTTTCAATTCAATTCTCTTCTTTTGAAATACAAATTTCGGTTGTTTTGTTTTAGCTGCAAATGTATGCTCATGCAGCCAATTACATATATATTTGCATATATGCATTTTTCTTTTAACTCGGCCTTTCTCAGATGCTTTTTTAATGATACAAAGGCATGGTAAACAATCTATAAGTGAATGTCCATCTCCCACAAACCCGAAGCTTCTAGTCAAAATAATACATATATTTTGTCGCATCCCTTTGCAATGCAACAAAGTGACTTGAAAAATCAGATAATTTATAAATGCTGGATCGAAGAAAATAACGTCTCACCTTAAAACCTCGCAACATCAGAATTTGAAATCTAGAAAACAGATTTTCCAGTCCAAATGAGAACCTATTTCTCAAAGGCGAAATATTAAATACTTTGTTCAAATCATTTTCTCAGTTCGATTAGACGTTTGTAAACTCTTCAGTCTGATTTTGATTTAAGTTTCCTTTGCAGACAAGTCAAAGTTTTTTCCAGATTACAAGAAACGTTGGCTAAAATAACGATTATGACAGTACCAAGACTAATGTACATTCCTAGGACATTAGGCATCGGTGGCCTATCTTTTCTCGGGATGTAGATGTCAACGAAGAATTTCTGCATTTGCAAACAAATAATGGCATCATATACTCAATAACAAAAGAAACACTATGTGTGTGTGCGTGTGTGTGTTGTTTGTTTGTTTCTTTTTTTTTTTTTTTTTTTTTTTTTTTTGCAGCGCACTTTTCAATGTTTTTATATTTTAGGGCATCTTTTATATCTTTTATGATTTTCATTGACATCACTATGCTTCTTCGGTAACAGAATAAATGCAAAAACGATCATTCGCCGCATCGGAGAGCAATGGCAGTCAGTCTCGTTCGCTAGAGCAGAGTGAATAGAAAGGGTTCATTTTTCTGACGATTCACGTTTTTGTCTCATTTTCAGTGATGACTGCTTACAAGATCGCAATGGAAATGGATGCCAAAGCGTCATAGTCTTGGGCGGAAGGACTGAACTCCGTTTCATCAACGGAAATCTGATAGCCCTGTAACATCGAGAACAAATTCTGAAATCATCAGTTTTCCCCACATTTCGTCAAATCACCTCATTTTTCAGCGAGATAACCAATAACTGTGCATGGATTACACACAGAAAAGTGAAATGAATAATTTGCCATGGTCTACTCTTTCACCCAATCTGTCATCCATGAACACGTTTAGGATTCTTTGGGTTGAACGGTTCGTCTTAAACCTACTCCCGCGTCTACGTCACTGAAACCACGCCAAAACTTCGCTGGAGTGGCACATGGAATTTTGAGGCGCAGATGCGTGGCACTTACCAACGCAAACGGCGGACACACGCGTTATTGACACATCTAACTCGATATTTGATTGACAGTTTTTCAGTGTGAAGTGAACCTTGGTGTGGTGAATAATTCTTTTTTTTCAATGCATAAATGTATCCTAGCTAAACCTTTTCAAGTGTATGTAACAAAACTTCTGATTAGAAAGCCATATAGGAAATATTGCGATTTCTATCAATTTGCGTTTCTTTTGTTATTGAATACATATACAAAAGTACACAAACACGAAAAAATCTTGCAAAATCCTTTCCCCAACCTTTAGTTTACATTTCCCTGTTAAAAAGGCAAACCAGGCAGTGGCTTGGTAGAAGCAGACAGACCAATCCTTTGACTCCTTTTTTGGGCAGAATTGAGACTTGAAGCGCATTTGTAGATATATGCTGTAATTCATGAAGAGAAAGGAAGTATAGCAAAATATTTTGTTTATATATATATTTTGTTCCTCTTTAACGAGAATGTTGGCAACCGATTCATCTATACTATAAATAACAAAAGATATAAAAAACAGAAATAACAAAATGGCGGGTTATGGACAAAACAGTGGTATAATAAAGGCATGTGATTTGTCATTCCTCGTTCCCTGTGTTGACATTTATTGTTTCCTTGATAAAACTGGTTGACTCAGGTAACTACTCATGCTCTTGAAATAAAAATGATATGTGGTACGTTATCGATGTTTTTTTTTTTTTTTTTTTTTTGTAAAGCGTAACTACTACTATTCATTTTTATTGATAATATCTTGAGTTCCTCCTAATGCATGACTAATGTCTACACCATGCAATTTTCTAAGAAAATCATAGCTCACCAAAATACTATTGGATCAAATGCCCAATTCTGTAAACAAAGGGAACAGCAAAAATGAAAAGACAGTTTTGTTACAAAACATGACATTAATCTCTATGAGTACCATTTTGTGTAATCCCCTGTGGGCATCTGGGATAAAAAGGTGTTATATTCAACAGATCGAACCGCCGTAGAGGTTGGCTGTTGGACAACAACAATCATGTGACACATCAACATTCCTCTAGAGACCCACTTAGCTGTGTAATTGTATCAGAGATGGCTGAGGAACAGATGGATAACGAAGCTTCCAGTTCAAAGGAATCATTTACAGTAGAAAGTATGTTACCTTTTCGACCGGTTTCTCTTGTAAAGGTTCCATGCCCGCTTCAGTAAAACTCGGTAATTTTGTTAAATGGCAACAATATAAAATGACACACTCCTGCGGCTCGTGTAGCTCCGAGTAGCTCTGACTTGTATAACATCGTATATATCTCTGTAAACTTTTTAGTGCACCGCTTCTTGGAGCTACGGCTCGTGACTCCTGGCTTGTCCTTCCTTATCTTTACTCCATATATTTCTCTGCCAGAGCTACGAAGCGTTCTTTATATGTTCTGATGCTCGCAATCTGAATACTTTTTTTATTGATTTTTTTACTTAATTCAGCCCCCCCCCCGATTTCTCAACGGAACCACATGGTCCCGCCTTATCTTCGAGTCAGCTCTGACTTAAATAACATGGTAACATCGCATATCTTTCTGTCAGAGCTACGAAACCTTACACTGTCCCGCTAATAGGGGTCAGTTTCATATGTTCTGAGGCACGAATCTTGCATACCAAGCCCTACTATTCAAACATTCAAAATATCCTCCCTGCAAAACAGGCACAGTTTTTAATAGGATGCATATCTTTTAATTCTTAAAGTGTAGAAAATTCAGCATCCTCACTCAACTGTTAAATTTGTGTGTACGTTCTGGGCTTTAAATGTCATGTGGCCAAAGTCAAGTGACCAAAAATTTAAATAAAGGTTATATAGCGAGGTGGTGAAGCGGTACGTCGAACTTCAGTAGTGGGCTGCTTGTTGGAGCTAGTGCTGCCTGCCTCGGAGTCGGACAACCTGTAAATTTAGAGCCCCCGCCCCCAAACCTCCAAAACGCGGTGTGTTTAATGTAAAAATACCCCTTTTCGCCCGACTGTATATTTGTGATTAGAGGCGGAGACAGAAGGTACACTACTGCAAACATAGGGCGAAACCCAGAAAACTTTTGGCATTGAGAAGTGTGTGTACTATTTGGAGCCTCTTTCTGCTGGGCGCGAAGAGCAGTTTCGAAAGAACCCCCCCCCCCCCTCACTTCTTGTGGAAAAGGCGGAGTACTGGATGAGAAATACCCCCCTTTTAATGGAATTGGTACTCGGCGCAGACCGTTGCTTCGCTCAAATTGCCCCTTTCTCCGGGTTTACTCCCACTCCCTTCCCCTGTTCCTGCGGGATTTCCATATCCAGGCTACTAACTCCTCTCTGCTATAATATAAATAGATACAAGCAGTGTAAAACAAGATAATTATTTGATTGATTGATTGATTGATTGATTGATTAGTTGGAGTGAACAAATATTACAAAAGTCAGCAACGATTACAAAGTCAACAAAGATGACAACACCTATACAAAAATACTTTCCATGCGAATTGTCAGGAAAAAAAAAGAAAGAAAAAAAACATGGGAAAAAATTAGAGAAAAATCATCTACCATTCATCTTCTATTTCCATATCCGGTGACCGATAATATAAGTTTTCAGACAATTTCGGCATTTAGTTAAGATACAACTTTTCCTTAATTACTCGATATATCTCTGCATTAGAGCTGTGACGCCTTTTACTGTTTAGCTGATAGATACAACTTATATGCTCTGAGGCTCGAATCCTGCGTACCAGTCCCTAGTCCTAGACGACTTTTGCGGTCTTCCTATTTCTATCCTAGGAAGATAGAGAGGATCCGCTTAGACTAAGCCGACCTATTATATGTACATTTACTGAAATCTTGTATAGTATACTTGTTCCCTTTTTGCAGAATAGCACAATTTTTAATGAACTGCAATATTTACAAGTGTAAAGGCAGGTAAAACTTTTGTTATTCGTTATTCATAGGTCTTTCAGCCGAAATTTATTGATACCCACTTTAAAATGTTCAATGAAGAATGAGACAATTCAGGCATATTGACGCACCATGCAAACGTTAAACCAATTTTCGCCAATGGGATTAACGCCGGATATATTGTCGGGGCACGATTTATTGAACATAGTAAGGCAGTCCTTAACGCTTGCGTGTATTGTTTACAGTTCTACGTTTAGTGAAAGATGCTCAGCAGAAATTTGGATTGCGGCATGGAGACTATCAGCGATACAGGTTCGAATGGTTATAAATTCGAATTATCCTTTAATGGTCAGTGATATCTATGATTAACGTACCTGACCTTTAGTTTAATGCAATTCTTTTTTGAAATGTGGGGAGAAAATCACAACCTGTCCCCTCCCGGGTAAAAATTCCTCACCCCATTTTGTCAAGGGCATAAAACGTACCCCCAACTTTGGTTGTTTCTGCACGTCCCCCCCCCCCCCCCCCGGTTATCACTATAACAAATATGCTTCTGACATGTAAATTAAGGATATTATACAGGGGTGTGACAAAAATCCAAGCAGGAAGAGGAGATTTATCGCCTGTTGCCAAAAATTTCTAGGGGTGGTTTTCCGGGATTGCTGTACTGACGAATGTGTTGGTCAGTGTCAGGTTCAAGAGTATTTCATTCTCATTATACGTCCTTGTGTGATATAAGGCTGAAACAGTAAGGGTTGCGTGCAATCATCCAGTAACATTTAAAGGTTACATGTGTGCAATTTTTATGGATGAATTACCTGGCAATGATGTCGTAGATAGTGTTATCTAGTTTTCTTCCACAGGCAATACTGCGCCAGGCGTTTGAGTAGGATAAGGAAGTCACTGAACTTCCCACAAGGCGACAATCATAAAGTGGCACCAAAGAAGATAACAGAGGAACGATTGAAAGATGTCAGGTCTGTAAGTGCACGGGAACAAGCAGATTCGTTAGATAAACGAGTTAGCGAAAATAAACATGCCAGCGAAAATAAACATTTCAGCGAAAATAAATATGTCGGCGAAAATACACGTTCCAACGAAAATAGACGTGTCAACGAAAATAAACGTGACAACAAAAAATAAACGTGCCAACGAAATGAACATGACAACGAAAATAAACGTGTCATTGAAGATAAACTGTCAGCAAAAAAAAAAAAAAAACACGTGCCAACGAAAATAAACGTGTCAGTAGAAATAAACGTGATAACAATAATAAACGTGTTATTGAAAATAAACGTGTCAGCGAAAATAAACGTGTCAGTAAAAATAAACGTGTCAACGAAAATAAACGTGCCAACGTAAGTAAACGTATCAGTGAAAATGAACGTGTCAACGAAAATAAACGTTCCAACGAAAATAAACGTGTCCTTGAAAACCTGTCAGCGAAGTACTTAAAGAATCCAAGATAAAACAGAGTCTAGCTAATTTTTCAATAAGTGACTTTCCTGTAAAATGTGAGAAGCAGTGTGGAATGGAGCAGACCATACTTTGCATTGGGCATTGTCAGGTACCTCCACCTGCCCGTGTTTGAGGCGGAGAGGTGCTGGGCGTACGCCATGCAGCTCAAGGACCAGGCGAACACGGAGCCACGCAAGCAACACCACATGATGAAGAAGCTGAAGAAGGCGGTGGCGCACGCCGAGCTGCTGCTCGTGCTCTGTAACAGCCACAAGTGCGACGCCATGACCAAGCTAGAAGCCCAGGTATGGCCTCTCGCGTCTCTCTGTGTTACACCGAGATGCAAGCTAGAAGCCTAGGTATGGCCTCGTACGCCTCTCTGTGTTACACCGAGATGCAAGCTAGAAGCCTAGGTATGGCCTCGTACGCCTGTCTGTGTCACACCGAGATACAAGCTAGAAGCCCAGGTATGGCCTCTCGCGCCTCTCTGTGTTACACCTAGATACAGGCTAGAAGCCCAGGTATGGCCTCTCGCGCCTCTCTGTGTTACACCTACATACAAGCTAGAAGCCCAGGTATGGCCTCTCGCGCCTCTCTGTGTTACACCTAGATACAGACTAGAAGCCCAGGTATGGCCTCTCGCGCCTCTCTGTGTTACACCTAGATACAAGCTAGAAGCCCAGGTATGGCCTCTCGCGCCTCTCTGTGTTACACCTAGATACAGACTAGAAGCCCAGGTATGGCCTCTCGCGCCTCTCTGTGTTACACCTAGATACAGGCTAGAAGCCCAGGTATGGCCTCTCGCGCCTCTCTGTGTTACACCGAGATACAAGCTAAAAGCCCATGTATGGCCTCGTACGCCTCTCTGTGTTACACCGAGATACAAGCTAGAAGCCTAGGTATGGCCTCTCGCGCCTCTCTGTGTTACACCGAGATACAAGCTAAAAGCCCATGTATGGCCTCGTACGCCTCTCTGTGTTACACCGAGATACAAGCTAAAAGCCCAGGTATGGCCTCTCGGGCCTCTCTGTGTTACACCGAGATACAAGCTAAAAGCCCATGTATGGCCTCGTACGCCTCTCTGTGTTACACCGAGATACAAGCTAGAAGCCCAGGTATGGCCTCGTACGCCTGTCTGTGTTACACCGAGATACAAGCTAGAAGCCCAGGTATAGCCTCTCGCGCCTCTCTGTGTTACACCGAGATACAAGCTAGAAGCCTAGGTATGGCCTCTCGCGCCTCTCTGTGTTACACCGAGATACAAGCTAGAAGCCCAGGTATGGCCTCGTACGCCTCTCTGTGTTACACCGAGATACAAGCTAAAAGCCCAGGTATGGCCTCTCGCGCCTCTCTGTGTTACACCGAGATACAAGCTAGAAGCCCAGGTATGGCCTCGTACGCCTCTCTGTGTTACACCTAGATACAAGCTAGAAGCCCAGGTATGGCCTCTCGCGCCTCTCTGTGTTACACAGAGATACAAGCTAGAAGCCCAGGTATGGCCTCTCGCGCCTGCCTGTGTTACACCGAGATACAAGCTAGAAGCCCAGGTATAGCCTCGTACGCCTGTCTGTGTTACACCGAGATACAGGCTAGAAGCCCAGGTATGGCCTCGTACGCCTGTCTGTGTTACACCGAGATACAAGCTAAAAGCCCAGGTATGGCCTCATACGTCTCTCTGTGTTGCACCGAGATACAAGCTAAAAGCCCAGGTATGGCCTCTCGCGCCTCTCTGTGTTACACAGAGATACAAGCTAAAAGCCCAGGTATGGCCTCTCGCGCCTCTCTGTGTTACACCCAGATTCAGGCTAGAAGCCCAGGTATGGCCTCTCGCGCCTCTCTGTGTTACACAGAGATACAAGCTAGAAGCCCAGGTATGGCGTCTCGCGCCTCTCTGTGTTACACCGAGATGCAAGCTAGAAGCCTAGGTATGGCCTCGTACGCCTCTCTGTGTTACACAGAGATACAAGCTAGAAGCCCAGGTATGGCCTCTCGCGCCTCTCTGTGTTACACCGAGATGCAAGCTAGAAGCCTAGGTATGGCCTCGTACGCCTCTCTGTGTTACACCGAGATGCAAGCTAGAAGCCTAGGTATGGCCTCGTACGCCTCTCTGTGTTACACCGAGATACAAGCTAGAAGCCCAGGTATGGCCTCGTACGCCTCTCTGTGTTACACCGAGATACAAGCTAGAAGCCCAGGTATGGCCTCTCGCGCCTCTCTGTGTTACACAGAGATACAAGCTAGAAGCCTAGGTATGGCCTCGTACGCCTCTCTGTGTTACACCGAGAAACTGAACACTTGCAAAATTGAAGTAACTGTGGTAAATTAATATACTGTGTAGCATTATGAGGACACAGAAGCTGTTGTTGTTTCGTATAACTGGTGTGTGTGTATGGCTTCACAGGCTTACTGCGCGTGGGTGAAAGGCACGCTGCTGTTTGAGCAGGAGAAGTGGCACGCGGCCATAGAGCACTTCACGAATTCCAAGTAGGTAGTCACAGCCATAGAACACCTCACGAATTCCAAATAGGTAGTCACAGCCGCAGAGCACCTCACGAATTCCAAATAGGAAGTCATAGAGCCCAACACGAATTCCAAGCAGATAGTCACGACCATAGAGTACTTCTCGAATTCAGAGTAGGTAGTCACAGCCATAGAGCACTTCACGAATTCCAAGTAGTTAGTCACAGGCATAGAGCACTTCACGAATCCTAAGTAGGTAGTCACAGCCATGGAGCACTTCACTAATTCCAAGTAGGTAATCACAGCCATAGAGGACTTCACTAATTCCAAATACATAGGCACAATCATAGAGCTCTTCGCTAATTCCAAGTTTGTAGTCACAGCCATGGAGCACTTCACGAACTCCAGTAGATAACCACAGCCATAGTGCATTCATGAATTCCAAGAAAGTGGCCACTTTCCGAATTCGAAGTACAAAGCCACTGCCACAAAGCATTTCACGAATTCCATGAGCGCGGCGATAAAATACCTCGCGAATTCCAAGTAGGTAGGCATTGCCATAGAGCACTCACTAATTCGATGTGGGTAGTCATTTCCGTGGAACATTTCACGAATTCCAAGTAGGTACGCATTGGCATAAGACCGCGGTGCTACCTGTGGTTCATGGTCCGGTTCTCTCCCTTCACTCTGTAACTAGGCCCATAAACAACCACCGTGATATCTGCAGTAGTTAAGAGATGTTGAGTAAGGTGTTAAGTATGCTTCGTGCAGATGGAGTGTTAGCTGATAGAGATGTTGGCTGATGAATGTTGTCGGGCCAATAATGTATGTGATCTTTCTTCTCAGTTTTCGCCCCCCCCCCCTTCCCCTAAATCCCCCACCTACACACACATACACAAAAGGCTTTCACACAAGTGTTTCTGCGCAGAACCATCTACGAGAAGATGTCGAGCGCGTTCGTGGATGACATGAAGGAGACGTACCTGGGACGGGTGGAGGAAATCTCACCCAGTATCCGGTACTGCGCCTACAACATCGGCGACGAGAGCGCCATCAACGACCTCATGCAGATGCGGCTCAAGGGCGCCACGGGCGGTGACGTCTTTACGTCAAGCCTTGACGTAAGTGCCCCATGAGGGGGGGGGGGGGGGTGGGAGGGCGGGGGGGGAGGGGTGGAACGGCATCAACGACCTCGTGCAAATGCGGCTCAAGGGCGCCACGGGCGGTGACATCTTTACGCCAAGCCTTAACCGCGTGTGGAACGGGGGTGCGCTTGGTGTGGGGGGGGGGGGATGCAATATGGATCGTCAGTGAATATGAGTGCTGTCAAAGTGTGTGGTGGTATACTGTTGTGTTTGTCAAATCTGTCCAAGAAGTGGTTCAAAGATGATTTTTATTAAGCTGTTTAATTGCTGCGTTTGTTTTTGATGTCTGTACAAAAGTCGCTCATCTGAGTAAGCGGTGTGTGTTGGAGCAGGCATTGATTGAGAAAACCCGCGAGAAGCAGTCGTCGACATTCTCCGAGGTGACGTGGCGCGGCCGCACGTTCCCCGTGAAGAACGAGCGCGTGCGCGTCTCGCTGCTGTCGCTGCAGGAGACGGAGAAGCAGCTGGCCGCGTCGCCACACAGTGCCGACAAGCTGTCAATGTACGAAAGTCTCATGAAGGAGCTGATAGACGCCCAGCAGGCGCTCAGGGACGAGCTCAAGGACGATCAGGTCAGTGCCAGGCGGGGGGGGGGGGGGGGGGGGAGGGCAGGAGGCGCTCAGCGACGAGCTCAAGGACGACCAGGCCAGTTCCGGGCTGGGGAGGGGGAGGGCAGCAGGCGCTCAGGGACGGGCTTAAAGACGATCAGGTCAGTGCCGGGGGGAGGGCAGGGGGCAGCAGACGCACAACACACATTCAAGGACAAGCTGAAACAGGGCCGGGATGGGGGGGGGGGAGGTCGGGCACCCAGGTCAATCCCATCAGCTCAATCAGTTTCGCTGCCATATTGAAAGTCAGCTGAAATCCAGTCGTTAGAACGGGTTTGTGCGAGATGGGTAAAACAACTGTGTACTTCTTGTGTTGTCCTGTCGCAGTCAGTCTTCTTGTTTCACAGGTGTCAAAATTTCAAATAAATTGACTTTAATTTAATCTCAGTAAATCCCCCGTAAGCGTCCCTATTCATGTGCTGATGTTTTTCTCTCGCGCAGACGAGAAACTGGATAAAGAAGCACACTCCACGACAGGAGAAGTAAAAGTAGTAGGTGTGTGAGACAGAGTGACGTACGTCAGGTCCGTGTGCCGTCCGTCAACACGTGTTGATAATTTATTCCCCCAGGGAATATATGCGATCGGCCGCGTGTCGGTCTGTCCGTCGGTCTGTTGGTCTGTCATCAAGAGCTTGTTAACACGATAACTTAAAAACTCCTTCGAGGATTTTAATGAAACTTTGTATGTAGCTTCTATGGGAACAAACACAGATCGGTATTGTAAATGGGCCAGGTTCGTCCAAGGAAAATGGACCAACTGGACTTGGAAAATTTCAGCTCTTGATTGACTATTGATGGCCGTGTTTAACTGATGGGGGCCTGTTGGGGAGTATGTGGGGTATGTACACTGCTCTAGTTTGTAACCGTTGAATTAAACTTCAAAAGAAAATTAGGAAATTATGGCAGCTGATTGTTTATATTTGGGGCATTTTCCTCGTATTTTTTTAGACATATAAAGCAATGATAAGAGGGCAGGAAATCGAGGGACGCGTGCCTAACTCTATATTCCTGCACACCTACCTGGCCTACTTACGCCAGACCAAAACCATAGAGCGCAATCTACTCATGATAGAGTCACTGAAGGAAAATCTCCCGGGAAGTCGGCAAGACGAGCGACAGAAGATGACCAAGCCGCAGGACTTGGTGCGCCTCTATGACGTCGTTATCCAGGTGACTTGTTCCCTTTATTTATTATTGTTATTATTATTTTTATTTATTTTTTTTTGGGGGGGGGGGATTCTTGGGGGGGAAATTCTAGTCCCTTAGATGAGTGCGCCGGGTATTGAAAATGCCATAAATGGTTTTAGTTTAATTGGAAAAAAGATCTAGTAGTTGCGGATTTTACTGTTGTGGTACAACTGGGGTTTATTTCAAGAAGATAAATGCTGACAGTTTTGTACACCATTACTTTGTACACCATTACTTTGTACACCATTACTTTGTACACCATTACTTTGTACACCATTACTTTGTACGCCATTACTTTGTACACCATTACTTTGTACACCATTACTTTGTACACCATTACTTTGTACACCATTACTTTGTACGCCATTACTTTGTACGCCATTACTTTGTACACCATTACTTTGTACACCATTACTTTGTACACCATTACTTTGTACACCATTACTTTGTACGCCATTACTTTGTACACCATTACTTTGTACACCATTACTTTGTACACCATTACGTTCAGACACTCCAACGCACAGATCGGTAGTAATCACTGAACATATTTGTGTACCGAACATTTGGAAAGAAGTACAAACCTTGGTATTTAGCTTATTGAGCAGAAATTAAGATATGGGGGATATTGCACGCAAATTTTGTGTTAAATATTTTAGAAATAAAATGGTTATAATTAATTTATTATGGTGGTGTTGTTTCCCAGAATTTCTCTGAGATCACGAGCCTGCCTGGTCTGGAGGAGGACGACGCATTGAGAGAAGACATAGCGGCAAAGTCTGGTGGTTATAAGGCATTTAGGTACTTATATGGTGGTTGTAAATCCGTAGAACAGGGCCGTATACGCAGTCCATAAACGTGTGTTTTTTTTCCTGTTACGTGGGCCACCATGTACAACCTCGCCATATGTGACCTCCTCTGTGCTGTAATGAAAAAACTGGAAAGAATATTTCAAAAAGATTAACTAAGACACAAACACAGTGACTTTTTTTACATTTTAGTGAGCACGTTTGCCTTCAGCGTTTTGAGTACGATGGTCCTGTGAATCGCGTGCATCTGTTGTGACGCATGGGTTCTCAATTTTGTACCGAACACGAACACTTGACCAGTTTTGGAATCGAATATAAATTGTTTGAAAAAAAAAAAACGTAACGGTAAACTTAATTGTAGGTCTGTTATTCCTGATAACAGAACGTTCCATGTTTATGTTTTGTACAGATGTTACTACGCGGCACAAGCGTGTGTTGTGGCCAAGAAGTGGCCCGATGCTATAGCTCTCCTCAAGCGTACACAGGAACACGCTAACGCCGCCTTGCTGGCCTACAAACCCGTCAAGATCAAGGCGAAGGTAGAACTCCTGCTTTCTTTAACAAGCTTTTGGTGTATTAAATTTCAGATTGGGAAGACTGTTTTTACAAATAAGTGAACTTCACGATCGATTCAGTGTAACAATTCTTTTGATATAGACACGGTAGAGGTAAAAAAAATGTGAAAGTGTACGTTATCAGCAAGTTTACTGTGGCGCCATTCGTAGAGTACGCACGCATGAAAGGGGAGGGAGGGGGAGGCTTGTAGTCAATTAGTGACGCCACATACTTTATGTACAGGAGTTGCAGAGAGGGGGGGTTAAAAAGTCCAAACTGTAGTTAGCCATTTTCCGAATTACGTGCTTGCAGTAATTTTTGTATTGTGCCATCGGGGAAGTTAATGAATGGTTATATGTAGTTCTCCTGATGCCTTAAATACGAGCATTTGGTATCTCAGGAGACGGAGGCGTTAGAGAAGCTGATCACGGACGTGGAGGGGCAGACGTATTCCTGCTACGCGTCACATATCCTGGAGAAAGAGGATCCGCACAGCGCCAAGACGACGCTGTCCTCGCAGGATAAGAAAAAGGTGCGCCCCCTCCCCCCTCCCCCCCCCCCCCCACAATCCTCACAGCGCCAAGAATGTGCTCCCCGAGCTGGCCAGTTATGCCCCATATAGTTATATACTTTTCTGTCTCTCTTCCACAAATCCCAAGCCCCAAATGTCAAGAGTATAATTGTGTCATGATGCGGTGAATAGATATGTTGCATAATAATGTTGCGGGATATTTTGAAACAAATCTTCTTTATTGACATGACTTTGGTTGTAGCCACTGTCGGAGAGAGCCGACATCTACTTCGAGGACCCGAGCGTGGCCGGGAAGAAAGCAAACATTGTGCCGTTCCCGCCGGACTTCGAGTCGGTGCCATGCAAGCCGCTCTTCTTTGACGTGGCCGGGTCCATGGTGCAGCTGCCGGATCTTAGCGACAAGCTCCAGACACGGAAGGAAGCTGCCGGTGGTCTGGGCGGCATGGTCAAGGGCTGGCTTTGGGGCAAGAAATAGCCCTGCGTTTACTATCACTGTGTAGGAATTTATGATTATTGTTTATGATAGTATAAGTAAATAATTGCCTTATGTTGGTTAAGGAGAGGGACGATCTGCGAGGGATAGGTCATTCATATTCGTCTAAAATTGCTCTTTTCATCTAAATTTTTGTGCAAAATATTTTCCATTTGTTCATGTAGTGGGCTTCGAGTAAGGGCAAAGTTAAAATTGGCATTTAAAACGACAAAACTTTCTGAGCATTTTCAAATAAATCCTGATTATTGTGTCAAGCGACAGCTGGCCAGTAAGCAGCAGCTGTTACTCAATGGTATGCAGGCTGGTGTTTTTTTTTTTTTGTTTTTTTTTTTTTTTTTTGTGTACCCTGATGGTTGGGTGCACCGGCTGCTGTAGTTCTCTGTTAATGGAAATGTAAATGGAAACCAGTGCACAGCCAGTCGACTTTTTGTGTCTTATGTTGAGTAGCAGTCTTAGCCCTAGTGCCTGCCTGTTCAGATTATACAATAATTTTATTTAAGATTTTCAACAAATGTATTGATTAACGTCTCGAAATGCAAACGTCATTTAAGCGCCAGTTTTGTGTGATTTAGAGTTTAGGGTAGTTGGGTTACTGTGGTCATGGTTATTTGCTTTTGTTTGTTCTTGCCTTTTAAGAGATTTAATTAATTCCCCACCCCCCCCCCCCCCCCCTTCCTCGGCCTCTGTTTCACATTGAAGTGCACTACATTTTATATACCAGTCATTGTGAACGTTTTCATGAAGAAGGCAGAGACATTCGACGCTAATGATGTTGTGTATAAAATCCCCGCCAGTTTGGACAGTTTAATGACGATTTTATTTTCAGTTAGTGATACAAACTTTAACATTTCTATTTTCAGTTAGTGATACAAAGTTCAATATTTCTATTTATTTTATGACTAGCCAGGACGCGTATAAGGGGAACAGGACTATTTCTGCAGAGCGTATGACGGACAAGAACAGCCAGCCGTATTCCTCGCTCTCCCAGTAGCGATTACGTCACGCTACGCGCCACTAAAAGGGTTTACGTGACACCGCCATAACAACATAACCTGGCGACGGAAAAATCGCAGAGATGTGGAGGAAAAATGATTAATTAATAAGAGATAATAGTTAAACAGGCAGTCATCAATAAAAATACGACTACACTTGCGTGCGGACTCATCCGAAACCCTCCATAGCTTTCAGACTGGTCTTTCAGACCAGCGCTACCAGTGCTACAGGCTGCTCTCCCTTACCCTTGCGCACTGTTCACCCACACCTTTCAGACGCGCGCTACCAGTGCTACAGGCTGCAGGATGGTTTTTCTGATCAGTCCACTCGATCGTGTGGTTTTATCACTCCCATCTCTTGTTTTTGGTTTTGTATCTGGAGAAAAGCGAGCAAGAGTATGCACATGGCAATACGAGGATTAGTTGTTTATTTTGAGTGTTATTATGTACTGGCAGTATACGTAAGTACATGGCCTTGTATAGAGACACATACGGAATTATACGAACACATGTTCGGGCATACTCGGAAGAAAAGTGACATGTACACGGTCATGGACGTAAATATAATTACATGTACACGGACGTAGACAGAAGTATACTGACATGTACACAGACACAGACAATAATGTACTGACGTGTGCACGGACATTAGGGGAAGTATACTGACATGGACACATACACACACTGGAGTACACTGACATGTACACGGACATACACGGATATATACTGACATTTACGCGGACATACAGGGGAATGTACTGATATGTACACGGTCATATACGGATATTTACTGACATCTTAAGATATATAGATACATTTATGGAGCTCAGATAGTATACCTCACTGTGTCTTTTGTGTTCACGCATGCGCGTATAGTCTTACCGAGTAATCTATGCCTTGTTATAACATACCATTGTCGAATGTTTTATATAGCTTTAAACTGCCGTTTTTTAACCTTTCAAGTGGCCTTGAAAGGTTTTTTCTCACCAAGAAACGATATGCTATTTTGTCAGTAGTTTGCAATAACAAGGTTTCCTTTTATGGAGTAACTGAAAAGATTGGTTGCTGATTTCGACAAATAAGATCAGCCGAAGGTATTCGAAACAACAATGCGATTACATTGTAAAGAATCCATCCAACAGTTATAAGTAACAGCTGGTGTGTTCAATTCGAAATTCACTGCATTTTAGACAAGAAGAGTAAAATAAAACATAAAAACTTGGCTTAGATTTCCTTTCATTTGGTACTTCCGGCCAGATTGGTTGGACTTGGCTTATTAGTCCCCCCCCCCCCCCCCCGCGCAGCGGGGAGCGGAGGACTCCTGAAATGGGCCGCGTCCGTCTGTCCTTTGTCTGTCCCCATCTATAGTGGTAAGTTTGTACGCGCCACATGTCAGTAACTGATATAGTGATTTCATTTCTTTCTTGCATCGGGATAAAGCATATATTGCAGATGCGCAACGCGAAGTTATGCGGAGTTGTTTTTTTTCTCAATTTAGGAAAGAACTGTTCATTTCAAAGACGGGGATGCGACGGGGGTGTGACGGGGGACTTGACCAGTTCACTGGTATCCTTGTTCCTTTCTCATTATGTAACGCAGCAAAAGAAATTAACATAGATGTTGCCATCTACCAAGCATTCGATTTCATTTATTTATAAAACAAGAGCGTTAAGTGACGGTACCCAGGTGACAGCAGAGTGACAAAACGAACTGGCACTGCGATTCTGTTAAAATACGGCGGACAGTTGGTGAACATCTTAATTCTGTCGTTAAATATTTCACATATCCTTAACATTAATTATGTTCTGGGCTGCAAATTCTACCTTGTGTTCATTCCGCCATTGGCATCATAGTTGAATGAGATGCTGAGGTGTCTGATGACGACGTGAAGGCGCACTGTCCTAACTACGACGGTGTGGAAAAGCAGACTAAAACGCACAACCGAATTTTTTTTTTAACTATGAATATTGATGTCAACGCGCATAATCAGTCTGGCGTGTATTGACTGTGGCGCCAGTGTGAAATTTACAGAGATGACATATTTAATTTACATATATTAAGCGAAAGAAAATTAGGTTTCTAAATACTGGGCTTATAGAGTATGCAACGAAAATGTCTCGAGTAACCGGATATTCGAGTTCTCGAATAATCAAAATGTGAGATGTCAATAAAGAAGACATACACTTTTGAGATACTTATTGACTCAAAGATAGCTAATACATGTACTAATGGTATGATATGGTATGCATGAAAAACACTTTCAGATGAAGAGTCAAATTATGTAAGTGGATGTAAACAGTCTTGTATCCACTAGTTTTACAATCTGTAGTCTGTTTCATTAAGTGCGATTGAAGTTCACTGTTTTGGTACTGGGGTGAAAAGTTCGTCATGCTTTTTTGAGTCGCACAAGCGCTTCGGCGGTTTTCAAACCAATTGATTAGACAATTAATCTTATCAAATGCGTCACCAGCGTTACTAAAAGTGGACGCGTCATAAGACAGCTGTTCATGACTATCCAGGATAGATACAGTTGGACGTCTTGCTCTTGGTTCTGGCTCACGCATTTTCGCTTAGCACCGATTCAATGAAAGATTCCTCGGTCACTACTTTTGTGCAAACCACATCAGCATTGCAGTACTCCTTAAAACTAGCACTTGGCATTACATCATCGATTTCGCGTACATCATACATAACCGATTGCGTAGGGGGGGGGGGGGGGGACATTGTCAACTACAAAATTAAAATTAAAAAACAATTAAAAAATAATGATTGGCAATGGTCTCTTGTGAGACTTGGTCCCATGCCTACCGCAAAAAGCGGATGCTTCGAGCAGGTTCACGGTAAACTCTTCTTGATTGTCATTAAAACTGACAGTTGTGTTACCAAATTTCGTTTGACCTGAGCTTTCAGGTTGTGGAAAATGCCTTGGCCCATGCTAGTGGTATTCGGTGGCGAGAAAAATAACTCCGTTGCCTTGAGTCCAGGGATATCAGGGTGTGTTGTACAGTTATCCAACATCAGAGCTACCTTACGCTTCTGGCTGTCCCTATTGGAATCGAATTTCCTGAGCCACTGTGTGAAGAGCTCTCTGGTCATCCAGGCCTTTTTGTTAGCCTGATAATCCGTGGGTAAGGTGCTAGAGGTTGGGACAAGTCAACCCACGACCGACTCTACCCACTTTGGTCAAGTCAACCGACCTTGTCGCGGTCAACTCAACCCACCAGACATACCGACTCAACCCACCCTGAAAGTCAACTCAACCCGTCCCAAAACCAACTCAACCCACCTGTATTAAATCGTTTAATATGAAAAAATAAACAAAAATTAATATAAATCTTAATTTGAAATCAGTTTAGTTGAAATACGAGATATAAATGAAAAAAATTTCCCAAGCATTTGATCTTCTTTGTGATCCATTGTCAACTTAAAATCACAGGGAGCATCTGAAGTGAAGAGGGGTCTTTTATCGTGTGCACTTAGGAATAACACGCAGAGTAGGGATTTAGTATGATGTCGGGATAGGGGGATTAGCATTACGGGTTGATTCTAAATCACAAGTAGGAGTAAGGCGAGTTCTGGTATTTTGAATTGCGAATAAACGCAAGGTTTCACTGTGGGGGGAGGTAATTGCAATATACTCCGTAATATACTCTGGTGTAAAGTTTAACAGACGTTTCGTCATTTTTTTCTGCCTAGTGACTCAGAAGCTTTTTTCGCTTAATTACAGAAGTCTTTTTTCACATTTTACTTCAATTTGTTAAATAATCTTTTCGTAGACAATTTTCGTAATTACCAGGTACCAGTCAGTTTTATTTAAAATAATTCCGGATGCACCATTAAGTAGAAAAGTGTACATACACACTAAATATATTTTATTTATTTGTAATTGCTACCAAATTTTATCTGTGGTTAAAAATACGTACATAATGTAAATGGCTAAACGTTAAAATTCCTAAGCGGCTGAAATACTACAAGGGAAATGTTGCGCAGTCCACATTTTACACACCATGAAAAACATCCTTTTCATAGACGATCTTTTTCACCACAATTTGACTTTTGGTTGGTTTCCACACATTTGGTGCATACACTTTCGGTTGCTTTATACACTTTTGGTGCATACACCCTACCAGCCGCGTTTAATAAATAGCCTGGATGCTGACCTATACTCATCCCAATACTTACTGATTTTGGAGAGAGACGCTGCGATATTTGTGTTTCTTTTATTTAGTCCTTAGGGACAAGAGGTGAACACGGAAGTAATAAAATTCAACAAAAAATGGTTGGGTTGAGTTGACCTTCACGGCGGGATGAGTTGGTATGAAAAAGTGGGTTGACTTGACTTTCAGGGTGGGATGAGTTTGCTAGGGTTGACTTGGCCGTGGGTTGATTTGACCCAAGACCATGGGCTAACGTATTTGAACGGTAACTAGTCAACTGGGCGTCAGGTCAACTGGGCGACAAAAAGTCAACTGGGCGACAAAAAAAATAACTTACTTGAAATATTTTAGTGCTTAACCATTTACCATCATGTAGAGAAATATTGATTGCAATACCAATCTAATGAATTGGACATCAGTAGAAACGTTTGAAAACATCACAGACGGCACTCCGACACTCCGATTCCTCTCGTTGATTACAATTTATGTGAACTCCTTTTAATTGCAATGGAAGTTAAGTCGATTCACCGTGGCTAAGCACCCTTTTTTCTTTTATAGATGGATGTATTGATTCCAATATTAAAGCAATAAATTGCACATAAGGACTACATTTGAAAACATCAGAGACCGCACTCTGTCACTCCGCTTGCTCTTGCTAATTGCAGTTCATGTGCACTCCTTTACTCAGGGTGATAGCAGTTATTGGGTGTGCTTTTAATTGCAACTAAGAAACGAACCAATGAAAATGATTGGGGCACACTATTGGTTTTACCAATATACTCTGGTAGGTGATTTTTCAGTATAAATATGTGCTCACACAGCGAAGAAGTTAGCAAAGCTGTGGAATGAGTACAGGGCAGGTGAACTGGGCGCCTCACAGCTCCTCAAGAAGATCGGCAACATCTACGCCCCACGAATGTAAATTCATGTTGACTGTTTACAATTAGGAATTGTGAGAATTCATTGCAATTGCACTTACTTGTAAAAGCTTCATTTGTGGGTATTGTGATTTGAATTGCAATCAGGTTTCGAGTCTTGTATTTCAGAGAATTGCAATTATCGAACCGCTGTTTAGATGTCGGATTTTTTATTAGTAATTGTGATGTTTATGTAAACACTTTTTCAGTTGGAATTATGATAAGTGATTTTTGTCGGAACATGTGTGATTCCGCAATTTGACCAACCTCTTAATGAAAAACCGGACTTTTGACCAACCTCATAATTTATTGTTTTTCGTAACACTTATCAGTAAAACATTAGCAATCACAAATGTTCCGACAAAAGCAACATTTAAACAGTTATAACACCACAAGTAAAAGAACTGTCCAAATGTACCGGGATGGTAGTAATCTCATATCTTCCCAAAACTTCACATAAAACACGTACCCGAGATGACACTAAAGCTTCCATCAGGTCTGGGTTTGTTTGTATAACATCTTGTATAACGCCGGATTACGGAGATTAACGGGGCACGTAGAACTCAACCTTATGACACTCATTGACAGAGAGGGGATTAGCACATCTCTTTGATGCGAATGAGCACTTCTTTGAAATTACTTTTTTCTTACGAAACTTCGAACTCCTGGATTTATAAGGTTATGCATATCTAAAACTGAAAGTTGGTCAAATGTCAGTTAGTCCATTAAGCGGTTAGTCAAATTGCAGTTGGTCAAATTTCTGTTGGTCAAATTGTGGTTGGTCAAATTGCGGTTGGTCAAATTTCGGTTGGTCAAATGTCCTACACCTGCAGGGTTTGTATAACAACGCTAAATATTATCAAATGGGGATGTATATATATATCACACACTTTTTGCGCAAAGGCGATAATCGGATCGCTGAACTGGCGAAAATTGGCGAACTGTGAAAGTAACATAATGGGCATTTGTCCCCGTAATTGGGCTATATTTCCACAAAATTTTACTGCGATCCATTGAAAAGAGAAAGAAAGCACAAAAATAGTTTACAGACGGACAACAGAAGCCCGACAAAATAGGTATAGCACATGCGGGCAATGGCCACCTACACAAATGAGAACTCGCATGGTCAAAGCTGGAAAAGATTCACTTTTTGGCGCTCATCGATGATACAGAAGTTTATGTCACTTGTCGCAGAAGTCTGAGAATTGTTCCGCCCCTTTTTGTGCCATAATAATGACATTGTTATTGCTGTTGTTTTTTAACGTAATCGCCAAAGAAGTTCATAACGATTTCATAAAAAATAAAATAAATTCTTTCAGCGTATCGTGAAAGTGCAACAGTTTTTGATAGAATTTTTTAAATTATATGGCATACATCTGGACATCGATATTCGCGAGCTGTGGCATTGTCCATGGACATTTTTTTAATGCTGTACAATCACGGATAAAATGACTTTAGAAACAGAAAGAAGAGACAAAGTTCTTTATAAATCATTATGTCTGCCATTTATTGTCTGTAACTTGAATATACCGAGATTATAGCTCTGTGTTATAGAAGTAACACACCTTAACATTTAAAGATACGAAAAAAAAATCAACAACTAAATTAAACATACGGCGTCAATAAAATGAAAGCTATCCAAGAACAATATCACAATTACGCTCTATAGATAAACGAGTCCCCAATTTTGCAAAATGTCTTCCTCCACTGTTTGTCTAACCGTCAGCTTCTTACAGCCGACGTAATCAGAGAGTGGGAGGGAGGGAGGTGAGATGCAGGGGGGTGGGGGTGGAGGGGGCGTTATATTAAAATAGTGCGTTCAAAAAAGAGTCAGAAAGTTTACTTTTTTTTAACTAATAACAAAGTACCACACAGTGATTACTCTGGGGGTAGGGGAAGGGAGGCTAACAAAGGCGGAGCAGGAAGGCTAACACATGGGGGGAGGCTAACAGACGTGGTATGGAGGCTAACACATGTGGCTTACAAAGGCCTTGGGAGGCAGACGACCACATGCGGGAAGGCTAACATTGGCGAGTTAGGAAGGCTAATACATGCCTGGGAGGCTAACACTGGCGGGTTAGGAAGGCTAACACACGCAGGGGAGGCTATCAAAGGCGGGTAAGTGTAACTGACACTTTTTCCCTGCATGTAGCCATGCCGTTTTTGGACTGCACCAATGCGTACATACGGGACACTGCGAGGCGGAAAATACCTCATCAGATAAACACATGGAATCGAAAACCTGCGATAATCCAGCAAAACAATTTTTACAAATCCTGTTAATTTTAAACGAGGACGGTTTTATTACTGGGTAGTCAATGAAAGCGATGAGGTTAACATTTTAGCGCAGGGTGAGGGCGGAGGTGTTTTTTTTTCTTATGGGGTGGGGGGAGGAGGGGGGTGATTTTGATGAAAATTTATTATAATGAATTACATGCAAAATGCCAATAACGACGAGCGTTTAGAAAGCTGTGAACTATTCTCACTAGACTATTTTTTTCCCAAGAACAACTATACCGTTATACTGCCTGCACAGTTACAAATTTTCACGTTATGTTATGCATTAATAAAGAATAAAACCCGCTTACACAGCAGAATATAGCGGTCCTGTTGGCTAAAACATAAGCCAGGAGTAACCACAGCACAAAATCTCAATACAAATAAAATACATATCAATTCCAGCTATTCTCTCCGGCCAAATAGTTTATCGAAACATAAGACTGTGACGTCAGAAAAACGTAAATTTTGCAGAATATTCAAGTGTGTGCTTTTGGGGATAGTTCAATGCTTGCTTAAAACTTACATAAAAGGTCTGTCAGTTAACAAAGCCATACTGCTTACAAGTGTAGCCGAAGTCACCCTCCCCTGTGCGACAGATGCACTGTGCGATCAGAACAGTAAAAGTAATAGTTATAGTAGAAGTAAACTGTTAACTGACACTTCAGTTTAAAAGCCATGCGAGCGTTGGTGTCGATTTCAAAAAAAAAAAAATAAATAAATAAAAAAAAAAAAAAGCCTGCACTGCCTGGCACCTCTGCCCCCGCCCTCTCAAACAAGACTCCAACGACATTACTGTGATTCACAACGAACTCTGTAACTCAAAGATGAACTCCAACAACCGCGAACTGACCAGACGCAACCTGCCCAATCCCAGGCACAGCTGTTCCCCAAGCCGTCGATGCGTCGGCTTCCAGTCATATAGGTGATATGAAACATTTCTAACTGATTTCTCCATCGAGAATACAAAAGCCATTCCTTAACTATCTTCACAGACAAACCTTACTTCAGAACTGTGTATCAGCGGCCAGAGAATACAAGCCCAATTTGCATTTCCAGTGAACCGTGGGTCACACACAGTATTTGGTTAGGAGAAAATACAAGCTCTTCTTCGGATAGAAAAGTAACACCTCTCACTTCTTACTTACCTATTACAACGGCCAGATTAAGACAGATATTAAGACATTTCCAATATTTAAAATATTAGATATTAATAAACGACTGGTCTTTGACGACTACGAACAAAGGACACTGGCGTGCTTTCAGGGTTTATGTAGCGACCGGCGGCAAATGCTGAGCCAAATTCATGAACTTCACATTCAGCAACCGACGGTCCAGTGGTTGTTATTTGTTTATTGAATAAATTACAGGGCAACGCATTAGTGAATATATATAAACAAAATACTTGTTATAACCAACCATAATCAACTCCATATCACAAAAAAAAACTGGATTCAAATTTATTTCGAACATTCGTCGCTTACGCTAGTTCATGTACTCACTACCAATTCAAGCATCCGGAGTACCACTGAAATTAAGTACTTAAGTACACCAATCAAGGCGTTAACTAAGGAGAAAAACACAACCGAGTAAAATGTTAACAGGGGTCAAGAACGGCAGCGATCTATCAACATTAACTTAATTTAAGCACATATTATACAATTGTTATAAAAACCGTGCGCGGGAGGTAATGTACACTACAGCGCCAAGTGTAATAGCTATAACACATTCATATCATCTTGCGGTGATAACGGAGACTGTGGCATCTATTTCAGGAGGAAACATAAACTACGCCAGAAACACAACAATATGTATCTTTTTCCAATGCCGCATTAATGCATATAGCTAACCTCTTTTTTCGTGTTTTTTTTTTTTTTGAGGAGGGGGGGGGGAGCGGAGTTCTTGATCAAATTTCGCATGATACCTTCAATAAAATGTACCACATATTAGCACACTAAAAAAAACAGTGCATTCAGACACAGACGCTTTGCGTAACGTACAATTCCACGACACGCGCATCGCACGCGTTATGCGCGTTTTTCCTCCTCTTTTCTGTACGCTGCAGGCACCGTTTGTGTCTATGTGGGTTTGTTAGGGGGTGGGGGGCACACTACTATAATGAGAACAAAGCGTTGTCTTGATCGTCCTTTTGCATCTGGCGGCCGTTCCTGCTGTTGGCCGCGTTCTGGCTGCCCTCAGGCGCCAGAGCTCGCTCCGATAAGAATCGATCAAACTCTACAACACCACAGGAATACAGAAAATAATCTCTCAGTTCTATATTTGATACAGTGACATAATACTTGGAAATAACACCTGTGTATAGAAATCGCATATGCATAAATTTGCGGGTACTTTGCATAAATTTTAATTACAACTGCGCGCATTTAATCGCGCGTAATTCTTGACGATTTTCAATCCCCATCATGCAATTCGGTAACGTGTTTTCCGCATCATCTTTATTTCCGCCATTACTTTGTCCCGCGGACTCCTCCGTGACGGCTAGAACTGGGACGAGCAAATTTAGCAGAGACATACTGTAGCATGTCTGGTTGGTTCAATTTTTTTTTTTTAGAAATTCATTAACATTTTAGCAAAAATGGACATTGACATTTCGCCACTGAAGCCAATTGTAAGGCAGGCACAGGCTATGACACAGCCAACAGTACAAGCTATTCATGTCTCCACTAGCGACACAGAGTGAGCAAATACTGCCCGCATGTCTTATGTGCTGTATCTTTGCTGTTAGACTGAACAGCAAATATCTCAGAGGGGATGCTCTTTCCCACGTTTAGGTGGATGCTCACGTCCAAACTTGGCATAAAGTTGTTTTAACATTATAAGTGTTGTTTTGGGGTTTTCTTAACTCGCGAAAAAAATAAACAACACGCGAAGAATGATCCGTCCAGTTTTTATAATACTGTTGCGATAAACGTCAAATTAATGTTTATGACGTCATTATAATTTATTCATCCCAGTAAACATTGTAAAGCTTCATCAACGTCGGGTTTGGTGAAAGTGGAAGCCTACATAGCAAAAATCCCGATATGGCAAAAATGGCGTCCATACCACCTGTCATATGACCAGTAGCGAAATGAAAAACCGACCATTCCACCATCAGGTCATTTTTTCCTGATTTTAATTTATTTATTCTTGGTAGGGGAGTGGATTTGCAGCCATATTTTTAAACTACCGACTTAATTAGACGTTGGGAGAGTGAGACACATATATAAAGACGTCGCGAAAATATCAACCACATATGGTCGCATATGTGATCACAACCAAATTACATCCCGATTTAAATGCTATGAAGTGGGTTTTTGGTGAGGAAAATCAACGCCTATACACCTTTGCTTGTCCAATGTCTATTCAGCGCTGTATCAAAGACGCTGACATGTGCTCGCGACCTAAACCAACATCAGAACCAGGTACAATGTTGCGATTTGGCCCGATCACTGACGCAACCTTAAATCGACGCTTATTTACGTCAGAATGTTTACTGGATATAACATGCCAAAAACTGTGCTGCCCAGAGTTTTGATGCAACTGGGCAATTAGGCAAGAATTTTTAAGTCTTCAGAATCGTATTTTTACAGGCCCCAAGTGTAATTTTCGCTACTCGGTAGCGAATACGATCTAGTTTACAAATTGAATCAGCTATTAACAACCTAGGTCATGAAAAACGTCATTCACCTGAACTTGTCGCCGTATTCTGCCCGGACTGCGCAGCCACCTGGAGACGAAAAACAATATCAGGGAATTAATCATAACTATAAAATTTAATAATAAATCAAATAATTCATAAATTATGAATTAATAATTATTAAATTAACATTAAAAGATACCATTAAGGCTTGATTCACAGTCTTAAATATCTGGCTACATATTTCTTTCTGGTGTGCAACCCTGCAAAATTGCAAAGAAAATTGTTTTTAAACCATTGCACTTGCATGTGGGAAGCGTTCAATGGTGAAATGAGGGTGGCCATGTGTCGAAAAAATTGCTTGTCTGTTCACTTTCCCACAAACATACAGCGGTATACATCACTGACACAACACTGACACATCACTGACACATCACTGACACTTACCGGATTTTCTTGCAAATACTTCTCCATTTCTTCAAAATCTCTCTCCGTATCGATCAGCTAAAAAGAAAGTTTGAAGTAAAAAATAAAAAATCTGTTTAAGCACTATTCACAAGCATTTCTCTTTTTTTTTAACGCAGCACCGTGACCAGTTTTATGGTCACGTGACTCCTTTCCAGTGTCACGTGACTCCCTTTTGTCGTTATTGTTTTTCTTTTGTCGTTATTGTTTTATTTTAATGGCAGCCACTCGGTGTAACTCGGTTGGTTGTACACTACAGAAGGGTTTATTTCCAACCCTAATCAAATCCCTGTCTAGTTATGTACTTACAATTTAATTGCTCGATTTTCTAGATCTACCGTAAAAGTAATGGTACTGATGTCAAAAGTCCCGCACAGAATGCTGCGCGGCCCGTCATATTATTGTAATTGTTTAATAGCAAGAGTCGTGGTTTGATAAAAAACACAAGAAAGTTTTTGAGCCTACAACATTTCTACTAAAAGGAAGAAGGAAATAAATTCACAACCCAAACAAATTAATGACGTTTTTGGCTAGCTTTGCCGGAACAAATAAAAACTCCCAAAAAGCGATAATATTGAAGCTGGGTGGAAAAAAAAACTGAAAAAAAAAACGAACTGCCGTATTCTGACAATCTGCCCACAAACCACTTAAATATTGCAAAGAGCCGAAAAATATAGCGTAATGTTTATAATGTTTGGTGGCGATAAGGAGCCATTCACGTTTAGTATCTTAGGGTTATAATGTTAGGTGGCGATAAGGAGCCATTCACGTCTAGTATCTTAGGGTTATAATGTTAGGTGGCGATAAGGAGCCATTCACGTCTAGTATCTTAGGGTTATAATGTTAGGTGTCGATGAGAAGCCATTCACGTTTAGTATCTTAGGGTTATAATGTTAGGTGGCGATGAGAAGCCATTCACGTCTAGTATCTTAGGGTTATAATGTTAGGTGGCGATGAGAAGCCATTCACGTCTAGTATCTTAGGGTTATAATGTAAGGTGGCGATGAGAAGCCAATCACGTCTAGTATCTTAGGGTTATAATGTTAGGTGGCGATGAGAAGCCATTCACGTCTAGTATCTTAAGGTTATAATGTTAAGTGGCGATGAGAACCCATTCACGTCTAGTATTTTAGGGTTATAATGTTAGGTGGCGATGAGAAGCCAATCACGTCTAGTATCTTAGGGTTATAATGTAAGGTGGCGATGAGAAGCCATTCACGTCTAGTATCTTAGGGTTATAATGTTAGGCGGCGATGAGAAGCCATTCACGTCTAGTATCTTAGGGTTATAATGTTAGGTGGCGATAAGGAGCCATTCACGTCTAGTATCTTAGGGTTATAATGTTAGGTGGCGATAAGGAGCCATTCACGTCTAGTATCTTAGGGTTATAATGTTAGGTGGCGATAAGGAGCCATTCACGTCTAGTATTTTAGGGTTATAATGTTAGGTGGCGATAAGGAGCCATTCACGTCTAGTATCTCAGGGTTATAATGTTAGGTGGCGATGAGAAGCCATTCACGTCTAGTATCTTAGGGTTATAATGTTAGGTGGCGATAAGGAGCCATTCACGTTTAGTATCTTAGGGTTATAATGTTAGGTGGCGATGAGAAGCCATTCACGTCTAGTATCTTAGGGTTATAATGTTAGGTGGCGATAAGGAGCCATTCACGTCTAGTATCTCAGGGTTATAATGTTAGGTGGCGATGAGAAGCCATTCACGTCTAGTATCTCAGGGTTATAATGTTTGGTGGCGATAAGGAGCCATTCACGTCTAGTATCTTAGGGTTATAATGTTAGGTGGCGATGAGAAGCCATTCACGTCTAGTATCTTAGGGTTATAATGTTAGGTGGCGATGAGAAGCCAATCACGTCTAGTATCTTAGGGTTATAATGTTAGGTGGCGATGAGAAGCCATTCACGTCTAGTATCTCAGGGTTATAATGTTTGGTGGCGATAAGGAGCCATTCACGTCTAGTATCTTAGGGTTATAATGTTAGGTGGCGATGAGAAGCCATTCACGTCTAGTATCTTAGGGTTATAATGTTAGGTGGCGATGAGAAGCCAATCACGTCTAGTATCTTAGGGTTATAATGTAAGGTGGCGATGAGAAGCCATTCACGTCTAGTATCTTAGGGTTATAATGTTAGGTGGCGATAAGGAGCCATTCACGTCTAGTATCTCAGGGTTATAATGTTAGGTGGCGATAAGGAGCCATTCACGTCTAGTATCTTAGGGTTATAATGTTAGGTGGCGATGAGAAGCCATTCACGTCTAGTATCTTAGGGTTATAATGTTAGGTGGCGATGAGAAGCCATTCACGTCTAGTATCTTAGGCGCAGCTATTTCTCTGTGACTAACACAGTCTGTTTCCTCACAACAAGCCGTTCGTTTGTATTAAGTGACAACAGCGTACACTTGGTGCCTGTATAACTGTTACAGAAAAACCCGGACATGAAACAATGTCGCCATTCACAGACAGCAAGCGTCACAAAAAAAACCGGATTCAAAATACATGAAAATCAAGATGAAATATAAGCTAAGCGGCAGTGACATTCGTTAGAGCTGTTAGGCACAGTTCTAAGACGGAACCAAAAAGAAAAATGACCCCGAAATCTTCATCAAGATCTAACAGAAGAAAATCAAACCACGCAAAATGCACAAGATCAACAAACGCACGTCACAGACACGTCACACACACGTCACACGCACGTCACACACAGGCCTCATTTTTTCAAAGCTAAAAAAACTCAAACTCAGCACACGAAAACTTAAAATAGCCATGCGAATTTACCTCTTCCGGTTCATCCCCCTGCCGCAAACCAGTAAATATTTTTCACTGAACGAAATATTGTATCACCGTTTATTTATTTATTTTGTGTATGTGTGTGTCTGTGTGTCTTTTCAATCATACGAACAGCTGATAACGTTTATTATTACTGTAACTATAATTTCCCCAATTACCATTCATACAGCTTCGATATTTCTTAACTGACACGCATCCCCCTTCCTCCCCACCCCCCCCCCAAAAAAAAAAAAACAAAAAAAAAAAACAAACAAACAAACAAACAAAAAAACAGATGTCCCCACTTTACGAAGTTTGGCCAGCTCTTTCTTAACAGTTACATATCTTTTTATTCATTTTACAGCTATTTTTTCTATTGAACTTTTCAGTCATTGCACAATTTCCCTCTGTTTCATGTCCATCCCGCTAACACCTGTGGAATGCGATCATATAAGGAGATGCGGTGGCGGTGCGCACGCATACCTTGCCGCCACCCCTAAACGCTCGTACAACTAACGGACTCGAACGGGGTAACCGGTCAACTGGGCGACAGAGGCCGCTTACACATGTGAAATCCGACCACATAAAGAGATGCGCTGGTAAGGTTCACTCATGTAACCACCCCGAATAGCGTGTACAACTACAACACCTATTTTGTAAAACGCCAAGTTCAAATCTGTAAGTGCCACGCCTGCGAAGGATTTGTCTTTGGACCAAATTCTCGGCGAAGACACAAGACGATTATTACAGAAATACCTCCAGTAAAGAACATCTCCGGTAAGGAACACTCCGGTAAGGAACATCTCCGTTAAGGAACATGTCCGTTAAGGAACACTCCGGTAAGGAACATGTCCGTTAAGGAACATCTCCGGTAAGGAACACTCCGGTAAGGACCATCTCCATTAAGGAACACCTACATGTAAGGAACAACCTATTCTCCTTGTGATTTATTCTTTAATTAACCTTTGTTTATGGAACACTGACCCCCCGTCAACAGGGATTGCCCGTGCCTTTGTCATACACACTTTTGCTCAACTAAGACATGCGGCAAGCGCTAAGGAAAGTAAAGGAACCCCTCCATTAGGAAACACCTCTCTATAATGAATATTTTCCTTAAGGGCGTTCTTTATATCGAGGTTTTGCTGTACTCCCGTAGAATACGGACCCCCTGTCAACAGGTATTGCCCGTATCTTTGTCATATACTACAGCTTGGCTCAACCAAGACATACGGCAAGCGCTAAGGAAAGTGAAGGAACCCCTCCATTAGGAAACTCCTGAATACTGACCCCTTGTGAGTACGGATTGCCCGTGTTTTTGGCATTCACAGCTTGGCCCAAACCGCCGGCAAACTGGTCAGGCTGTTGGTTGGAATAAACTCTACCAACAGAAAAAAAATGAGTAAAATTATCTACGCAAACCCAACTAACTTTATCAAGTTAACATATATTCTAGATGAATATATTACGAATAGTGTTTAGACCAAATATTTCAGTATAATGAAAAACATGCAGTTTGAATTCTGACGTAATTTGAAATCCTGCTTCGTATAAGTTCTCAATCTTTTTTTTCTTTACAATTAGACGGACATCAAAATAAGTAGTCTTCAAAATGTAAAGATTTCACTTCATCAGAATACGTCAAGGATGGGACGAGTGCTTACCCCATCAGAATACGGCAAGGATGGGAGGAGTGCTTACCCCATCAGAATACGGCAAGGATGGGAGGAGTGCTTACCCCATCAGAATACGACAAGGATGGGAGGAGAGCTTACCCCATCAGAATAGGGCAAGCATGGGAGGAGTGCTTACCCCATCAGAATACGACAAGGATGGGAGGAGAGCTTACCCCATCAGAATAGGGCAAGGATGGGAGGAGTGCTTACCCCATCAGAATACGACAAGGATAGGAGGAGTGCTTACCCCATCAGAATACGGCAAGCATGGGAGGAGTGCTTACCCCATCAGAATACGGCAAGGATGGGAGGAGAGCTTACCCCATCAGAATAGGGCAAGGATGGGAGGAGTGCTTACCCCATCAGAATACGGCAAGCATGGGAGGAGTGCTTACCCCATCAGAATAGGGCAAGGATGGGAGGAGAGCTTACCCCATCAGAATACGGCAAGGATGGGAGGAGAGCTTACCCTATCAGAATACGGCAAAGGATGGGAGGAGTGCTTACCCCATCAGAATACGGCAAAGGATGGGACGAGTGCTTACCCCATCAGAATACGGCAAGGATGGGAGGAGAGCTTACCCCATCAGAATACGGCAAGGATGGGAGGAGTGCTTACCCCATCAGAATACGGCAAGGATGGGAGGAGAGCTTACCCCATCAGAATACGACAAGGATAGGAGGAGTGCTTCCCCATCAGAATAGGGCAAGGATGGGAGGAGAGCTTACCCCATCAGAATACGACAAGGATAGGAGGAGTGCTTACCCCATCAGAATACGGCAAGGATGGGACGAGTGCTTACCCCATCAGAATACGGCAAGGATGGGAGGAGAGCTTACCCCATCAGAATACGACAAGGATAGGAGGAGTGCTTACCCCATCAGAATACGACAAGGATGGGAGGAGTGCTTACCCCATCAGAATAGGGCAAGCATGGGAGGAGTGCTTACCCCATCAGAATAGGGCAAGGATGGGAGGAGAGCTTACCCCATCAGAATACGGCAAGGATGGGAGGAGTGCTTACCCCATCAGAATACGGCAAGGATGGGAGGAGAGCTTACCCCATCAGAATACGGCAAGGATGGGAGGAGTGCTTACCCCATCAGAATACGGCAAGGATGGGAGGAGTGCTTACCCCATCAGAATACGACAAGGATGGGAGGAGAGCTTACCCCATCAGAATACGGCAAGGATGGGAGGAGAGCTTACCCCATCAGAATACGGCAAGGATGGGAGGAGAGCTTACCCCATCAGAATACGACAAGGATAGGAGGAGTGCTTACCCCATCAGAATACGACAAGGATAGGAGGAGTGCTTACCCCATCAGAATACGACAAGGATAGGAGGAGTGCTTACCCCATCAGAATAGGGCAAGGATGGGAGGAGTGCTTACCCCATCAGAATAGGGCAAGGATGGGAGGAGAGCTTACCCCATCAGAATACGGCAAGGATGGGAGGAGTGCTTACCCCATCAGAATACGGCAAGGATGGGAGGAGAGCTTACCCCATCAGAATACGGCAAGGATGGGAGGAGTGCTTACCCCATCAGAATACGGCAAGGATGGGAGGAGTGCTTACCCCATCAGAATACGACAAGGATGGGAGGAGAGCTTACCCCATCAGAATACGGCAAGGATGGGAGGAGAGCTTACCCCATCAGAATACGGCAAGGATGGGAGGAGAGCTTACCCCATCAGAATACGACAAGGATAGGAGGAGTGCTTACCCCATCAGAATACGACAAGGATAGGAGGAGTGCTTACCCCATCAGAATACGACAAGGATAGGAGGAGTGCTTACCCCATCAGAATACGGTAAGGATGGGAGGAGTGCTTACCCCATCAGAATAGGGCAAGCATGGGAGGAGTGCTTACCCCATCAGAATAGGGCAAGGATGGGAGGAGAGCTTACCCCATCAGAATAGGGCAAGGATGGGAGGAGTGCTTACCCCATCAGAATACGGCAAGGATGGGAGGAGAGCTTACCCCATCAGAATACGGCAAGGATGGGAGGAGTGCTTACCCCATCAGAATACGGCAAGGATGGGAGGAGTGCTTACCCCATCAGAATACGGCAAGGATGGGAGGAGTGCTTACCCCATCAGAATACGGCAAGGATGGGAGGAGAGCTTACCCCATCAGAATACGGCAAGGATGGGAGGAGAGCTTACCCTATCAGAATACGGCAAAGGATGGGAGGAGTGCTTACCCCATCAGAATACGGCAAAGGATGGGACGAGTGCTTACCCCATCAGAATACGGCAAGGATGGGAGGAGAGCTTACCCCATCAGAATACGGCAAGGATGGGAGGAGTGCTTACCCCATCAGAATACGGCAAGGATGGGAGGAGAGCTTACCCCATCAGAATACGACAAGGATAGGAGGAGTGCTTACCCCATCAGAATAGGGCAAGGATGGGAGGAGAGCTTACCCCATCAGAATACGACAAGGATAGGAGGAGTGCTTACCCCATCAGAATACGGCAAGGATGGGACGAGTGCTTACCCCATCAGAATACGGCAAGGATGGGAGGAGAGCTTACCCCATCAGAATACGACAAGGATAGGAGGAGTGCTTACCCCATCAGAATACGACAAGGATGGGAGGAGTGCTTACCCCATCAGAATAGGGCAAGCATGGGAGGAGTGCTTACCCCATCAGAATAGGGCAAGGATGGGAGGAGAGCTTACCCCATCAGAATACGGCAAGGATGGGAGGAGTGCTTACCCCATCAGAATACGGCAAGGATGGGAGGAGAGCTTACCCCATCAGAATACGGCAAGGATGGGAGGAGTGCTTACCCCATCAGAATACGGCAAGGATGGGAGGAGTGCTTACCCCATCAGAATACGGCAAGGATGGGAGGAGAGCTTACCCCATCAGAATACGACAAGGATAGGAGGAGTGCTTACCCCATCAGAATAGGGCAAGGATGGGAGGAGAGCTTACCCCATCAGAATACGACAAGGATAGGAGGAGTGCTTACCCCATCAGAATACGGCAAGGATGGGACGAGTGCTTACCCCATCAGAATAGGGCAAGGATGGGAGGAGTGCTTACCCCATCAGAATACGACAAGGATAGGAGGAGTGCTTACCCCATCAGAATACGGCAAGGATGGGAGGAGTGCTTACCCCATCAGAATACGACAAGGATGGGAGGAGAGCTTACCCCATCAGAATACGGCAAGGATGGGAGGAGTGCTTACCCCATCAGAATACGGCAAGGATGGGAGGAGTGCTTACCCCATCAGAATACGGCAAGGATGGGAGGAGTGCTTACCCCATCAGAATACGGCAAGGATGGGAGGAGTGCTTACCCCATCAGAATACGGCAAGGATGGGAGGAGTGCTTACCCCATCAGAATACGGCAAGGATGGGAGGAGTGCTTACCCCATCAGAATACGGCAAGGATGGGAGGAGTGCTTACCCCATCAGAATACGACAAGGATGGGAGGAGAGCTTACCCCATCAGAATAGGACAAGGACGGGAGGAGAGCTTACCCCATCAGAATACGACAAGGATGGGAGGAGAGCTTACCCCATCAGAATAGGACAAGGACGGGAGGAGAGCTTACCCCATCAGAATAGGACAAGGACGGGAGGAGAGCTTACCCCATCAGAATAGGACAAGGACGGGAGGAGAGCTTACCCCTGACTGCCTATGGCGGCCTTGTGTTGATCGAACGACTGACGGGACTGGGCGAACATGTCGAAGTCATCCTCCCCAGCCGTGCCCGTGGCCGCGGACGTCGTGTTGAGGCCGCCCAGGGTGTCCGTCACTGTGCCACTGCCCAGGCCTGAAGCACACGCCACAGGAGATAAGAATGAGGGGGGGGGGCGGTCACTGGGGTGCTTCCTTGCGTACAACATCACAGTTTGGTGGGGAGCGAGGCAGGATATTGTACACGACAAAAGAACGTACATTTTGACATGACTCCATCTGGTAATGGTGATTTACTTTTTCGATGTTATTTTTTTATCATTTTATTTATTTATTTATTTTATTTTTTTTTTTTTTTGGATAACACACTTTCTTGCATCTGTTAACACCCTTTCGTTTCATTTCATTTGCTTTCATTTTTACATTATCTAAAGTGGGTTATTCCCGATCTCTTCAGGTACTGTGTTATCTAACCAGGAAAACAGCTTTTTAACATTTTTATTTACCAACTTATCTAAGACCACATTATCATCTCTTTTTCTAAAGGGAATAGGTGGAGTCGCAACACACTGCAAGCGGTGGGTATTACCCTGTTATCGTAAGCCCCACACAAACCACATAACAGAATCGCTGCAGTAGTGACACACTGCAAGCGGTGGGTATTTCCCTGTTACCGTAAGCTCCACACAAACCACATAACAGAATCGCTGCAGTAGTGACACACTGCAAGCGGTGGGTATTACCCTGTTATCGTAAGCCCCACACAAACCACAGAACAGAATCGCTGCAGTAGTGACACACTGCAAGCGGTGGGTATTTCCCTGTTACCGTAAGCTCCACACAAACCACTTAACAGAATCGCTGCAGTAGTGACACACTGCAAGCGGTGGGTATTTCCCTGTTATCGTAAGCCCCACACAAACCACATAACAGAATCGCTGCAGTAGTGACACGCTACAAGCGGCGGGTATTTCCCTGTTATCGAAGTCCCACACAAACCACATAACAGAATCGCTGCAGTACTGACACACTGCAAGCGGCGGGTATTACCCTGTTATCGTAAGCCCCACACAAACCACATAACAGAATCGCTGCAGTAGTGACACGCTACAAGCGGCGGGTATTTCCCTGTTATCGAAGTCCCACACAAACCACATAACAGAATCGCTGCAGTAGTGACACGCTACAAGCGGCGGGCATTTCCCTGTTATCGAAGTCCCACACAAACCACATAACAGAATCGCTGCAGTAGTGAAACACTGCAAGCGGCGGGTATTTCCCTGTTACCGTAAGCTCCACACAAACCACATAACAGAATCGCTGCAGTAGTGACACGCTACAAGCGGCGGGTATTTCCCTGTTATCGTAAGCCCCACAAAAACCACAGAACAGAATCACTGCAGTAGTGACACACTGCAAGCGGCGGGTATTACCCTGTTATCGAAGTCCCACACAAACCACATAACAGAATCGCTGCAGTAGTGACACGCTTCAAGCGGTGGGTATTTCCCTGTTATCGAAGTCCCACACAAACCACATAACAGAATCGCTGCAGTAGTGACACGCTACAAGCGGTGGGTATTTCCCTGTTATCGAAGTCCCACACAAACCACATAACAGAATCGCTGCAGTACTGACACACTGCAAGCGGCGGGTATTACCCTGTTATCGTAAGCCCCACACAAACCACATAACAGAATCGCTGCAGTAGTGACACGCTACAAGCGGCGGGTATTTCCCTGTTATCGAAGTCCCACACAAACCACATAACAGAATCGCTGCAGTAGTGACACGCTACAAGCAGCGGGTATTTCCCTGTTATCGAAGTCCCACACAAACCACTTAACAGAATCGCTGCAGTAGTGGCACACTGCAAGCGGCGGGTATTACCCTGTTATCGAAGTCCCACACAAACCACATAACAGAATCGCTGCAGTAGTGACACGCTTCAAGCGGTGGGTATTTCCATGTTATCGAAGTCCCACACAAACCACATAACAGAATCGCTGCAGTAGTGACACGCTACAAGCGGTGGGTATTTCCCTGTTATCGAAGCCCCACACAAACCACATAACAGAATCGCTGCAGTACTGACACACTGCAAGCGGCGGGTATTACCCTGTTATCGTAAGCCCCACACAAACCACATAACAGAATCGCTGCAGTAGTGACACGCTACAAGCGGCGGGTATTTCCCTGTTATCGAAGTCCCACACAAACCACATAACAGAATCGCTGCAGTAGTGACACGCTACAAGCGGCGGGCATTTCCCTGTTATCGAAGTCCCACACAAACCACATAACAGAATCGCTGCAGTAGTGAAACACTGCAAGCGGCGGGTATTTCCCTGTTACCGTAAGCTCCACACAAACCACATAACAGAATCGCTGCAGTAGTGACACGCTACAAGCGGCGGGTATTTCCCTGTTATCGTAAGCCCCACAAAAACCACAGAACAGAATCACTGCAGTAGTGACACACTGCAAGCGGCGGGTATTACCCTGTTATCGAAGTCCCACACAAACCACATAACAGAATCGCTGCAGTAGTGACACGCTTCAAGCGGTGGGTATTTCCCTGTTATCGAAGTCCCACACAAACCACATAACAGAATCGCTGCAGTAGTGACACGCTACAAGCGGTGGGTATTTCCCTGTTATCGAAGTCCCACACAAACCACATAACAGAATCGCTGCAGTACTGACACACTGCAAGCGGCGGGTATTACCCTGTTATCGTAAGCCCCACACAAACCACATAACAGAATCGCTGCAGTAGTGACACGCTACAAGCGGCGGGTATTTCCCTGTTATCGAAGTCCCACACAAACCACATAACAGAATCGCTGCAGTAGTGACACGCTACAAGCAGCGGGTATTTCCCTGTTATCGAAGTCCCACACAAACCACTTAACAGAATCGCTGCAGTAGTGGCACACTGCAAGCGGCGGGTATTACCCTGTTATCGAAGTCCCACACAAACCACATAACAGAATCGCTGCAGTAGTGACACGCTTCAAGCGGTGGGTATTTCCATGTTATCGAAGTCCCACACAAACCACATAACAGAATCGCTGCAGTAGTGACACGCTACAAGCGGTGGGTATTTCCCTGTTATCGAAGCCCCACACAAACCACATAGCTTCCAACACATGCATAGTCATGAAACTCGGACTGATAAAATGAAACTATTTTGCAACAAAGGACGTGGTTCATGAAATGAAATGTTCACATTTTTCTCATTTTTGCTCGCAAATTTTAATATTTTGTATGAAACAGGACCTCACCTTAAATACATGACACTAACAAATGTTACCCGATGCTAAAATCCACACTGAATAAATAAAATCTATCGATTTTGATGCGAAATGCACGGTCCGCTCAACAGCCCAACGAGCCACTTCGAACAAGACTTTTCCGGACTTGTTACATGATTACATGATATGTAATCGATATTTTTATGGCATTGATACATGATTATATTCGTCATTGACTAATAAATCCCGGCCACTGTTATTCTAAACCGTGTACATTCAATCGACATTTTCTGTTTGACAACACGTAAAATTATTAACACTTGACAAGCCTTTGGCTTGCAAGGGGTTTTTGAATTTGTGCGAGCAGCCGTTGGTATCTTTTTCTTTTTTTCTTGACAGTGGTCGGATTTCTTGTGTCCTCTCCTCCACTGACACTACGGGTCCTAGGGCCACGAAACTTGGGACTTAGGTAGAACTTGATATGAACGTGTGCATGACACTTTTTATTTTCGCCTTCGATTTCGTTTTCTTGTTTAAAACGCCATGTGAAAAGAGTGTATTTTTTTGCAAGTAAATGCGGAGCATTTAATGCATAGCACAGAAAACACAGTTGCTCAGCTTTGTGCGAGCTCTCACTGCGTAAATAGATAACACGTATGCCTGATCAGTCAATAAAACCCAAACACTACTCGGCTTATAAGACGTATTCAAGCTGTGCTGTTTGCAATTTATTATTCAATAAATAACCCAATGAAGGAAGTATTTTTGCGTTTTAATTTTTGTCAAGTGTTTAATATTTCTTGTTGATATTTTCAATCAATGTCTTACGTACTGTATCAATTCACCCACCTACCAACAAAATGTCCTGTTTTTCACCCAAGCAGCATCGAGATATTTTGTAAAGAAGACTAATACGCACACTTCGACAAGAATACTTTTTTTTCATTTTGAGAAACCCTTGTTGCAGATCAGGATTATAACAGATTATTTCGTGGGATCACTATATATGAACTGGAGTGTGACGTCATATATGTGTGATGGCATATGTGGTGTGTGACGGCAATGTGGTGGGTGACGGCATAGATGGTGTGAGATTGCATATATGGTGGGTGAGTCAAAAGGCAATTAGGTAACACTTCAGTTTCCCATCCACCCTTTTTTATCGCGTGTGTGAAAAACATTTTAAAATGTCAAGAAAATAAGCCATGCATAAAATTGGGGAGGGGGTGGGAGGGGTGGGGAAGGGGGGGGTGTGAGTGGTAAATCGGGAGACTTACTCATGCCAGCTAAGCGTTGTGACACGTCAGCGTTGTTACTGCTGTTAATAGCGGGGAGGGTGGGCTTAGCAAACGGGTCAAAGGAAGGCTGAGCCGGTGCGGGGACGGGCGGGGTGTCACCCAGGTCTATCAAGTTCGCCGTGGCTGGTTCCGCGCTCCCCGCTTGTGCTGGCTGGACCGGTGGCGGCTGAAAAAAAAATCAATACGCCACCACTGGCTTTTGTCAAACGATGCACAACCATTGCGGATTCTACTCCAGATTCTACTCCAGATTACGACCTTGTTTTAACTAAAAAGAGAAAAAAAAATAAAATTGAAAACATTGATTTTAATAGTTGTATTTAACATGCAGAGAGATGTTTATATGTGTTCTTTACCATACTCTCCCTGTTATTTACCAGTAACAAAAAGCATTAAGTAAATAAAAGCCGCACCACAACTGTGGCCTGGTTGTAGGACGGTGGGCCCTGTGCATATGTGGTTGCTGGTGGTGCCTGGGTGGGCGCTGGTTGCTGACCAGCCTGGCTGCTACGCAATCGCTCAAAGCGGTCAAACCTCAAGAAAACGTTGTTCAGTTCATCGTTTATTCTCAGTAATTCACCTGCAAATAAAAACAAAGATTTACTTCTAAGTAACCATTTAAAAATTTATTTCTAAAATCCCCTCTCTTGCCGTGTGGATCAGCTCACTATTCATGCAACGACAACGAAAATGTATACTTTATACCTATAACTCTTGTGTTTTCTTTTCTTTTCTTTTTTTTGTCATTTTTTTATCACGTGCACCGTATCAAAGTTAAGTGACATATTTAGATTCAGTGACACTTATACTACCGTAACATACCGTGAGCACGCCACGTGAGTTGCATTTGTGCGTCAAGAAAGTAATGTGCACACGAAAAAAATAATGTGTTCATGTCACTGACGTGTGCATATTAGGCTGGTAATGTGTGCACGATAAGTGGCAGGTGCGCGGCAAGTAGTGACAAGTAGTGCCAAGCAGGCGACGTGTGCACGAAAAGTGACGTGCGCAAGCCAAGCAGGCGACATGTGTACGAAAAGTGACGTGTGCAAGCCAAGCAGGCGATTTGTGTACGAAAAGTGACGTGCGCAAGCCAAGCAGGCGACATGTGCACGAAAAGTGACGTGTGCAAGCCAAGCAGGCGATTTGTGCACGAAAAGTGACGTGCGCAAGCCAAGCAGGCGACATGTGCACGAAAAGTGACGTGTGCAAGCCAAGCAGGCGATTTGTGCACGACAAGTGACGTGTGGAAGCCAAGCAGACGACGTGTGCACGATAAGTGAAACACCTAAATAAGTGCGCGTAAAACACCTAAATGAATCCACTCACATGTGACATCTTCATTCTGCACAGTCTCCAGAAGTTCCACCATACGTGACTGCATCTGTCTGCACGTTCTGTTTAAGTCCTGTGATTCAGAAAACAAACTGTTTTAATATTCAATTTCATTGCACCGCATGCCGCCCAGGTATTCGCGTTTTTCTCCCCGATTCTTAATAGACAGTAAAACCTCTATATAATGAATACTATTGGGACCGAGCAAACTGTTCACTATATCGAGGTGTTCACTAAAGCGAAGTTCAAGATTTTTTAAAGTCAGAAGGTGTTTTCTTTTAGATTCAAATAAAACAAAACCATTTGTTTATACTTCACACTTACGGAATACAAATTAGGGTTTCCTTGTGATCTTGGTTTGTGATCTTCCACATTTGATTTTCTTATCCGTTTGGCAAAAGGGCCATGATTTTCTTCTGCTTGGCATTCAAGTTTTCTTTTATTTTTAACTATGCCATTGACAGTCCCAATAGATATTCCAAATTTAGAAGCAACATCTCTTTGACTTTTTTAACTCACTTTATTTTAAATCTTCAAAGTTAAAAAAAATGACTTGTATAATATAAACCCATGCTGAAGATTCTATTTCAGTTTTAAGGAAACTCTCCCCCGTAAGGATTTGGGGTAAGGAATATTAGTTTACCATAAGCAGTTTGAGACCGAAAGGATTAGGGAATATAAGCTTACAATGAGCAGTTCGATACCTAATGGATTAGCGCGTATAAGTTTACCAGAAGCAGTTTGAGACCGCAAGGAGAAGGGAGTATATGTTTGCCATAAGCAGTTCGAGACCGGAAGGAGTAGGGAGTATAAGTTTACCTTAAGCAATTTGAGACCGGAAGGAGTAGGGAGTATAAGTTTACCATAAGCAGTTCGAGACCGGAAGGAGTAGGGAGTATAAGTTTACCTTAAGCAATCTGAGACCGGAAGGAGTAAGGAGTATAAGTTTACCATAAGCAGTTCGAGACCGAAAGGATTAGGGAGTATAAGTTTACCAGAAGCAGTTTGAGACCGGAAGAAGAAGGGAGTACAAGTTTACCATAAGCAGTTCGAGACCGGAAGATGAAGGAAGTATAAGTTTACCACAAGAGAGTATGGCGTATAAGTTTACCAGAAGCAGAACGAGAATGGAAGAAGGAAGTATAAGTTTACCATAAGCAGTTCGAGACCGGAAGAAGAAGGAAGTATAAGTTTACCATAAACAGTTCGAGACCGGAAGAAGAAGGAAGTATAGGTTTACCATAAGCAGTTCGAGGTCGGCCGGGTTCTCCTGGCCGGGGGTCATCTCCGTGAGCATCTCGCTGAACACACGACTGTTCTGCTGCACCACATCCAGCTCACTCTTTAACTTAGCCATCTGCTCAGCTCCTAATAACAAACGGCAACCGGTCAATCAGCCAATCCTTGTGATCAAAATATGGCATGGAGTACTTTGATCAACATCAATTCAAACGGCCACTAAAAGGTTAAGTGTAACTAAATCTTTCAGATTTCATCCAAAATGTCAAATAAGTAGTCTTTTTATGTCACTGTATTATATCTTTATTTCTTTCATAAAAGAATAAGGAACAGTTTCATCTTTTGGATTTTCAGCAAAGACTAAATGTCCTCCACTTCCTCAATGTCTTTCTTTGTTCTGTGTTATAAGAGCATCGTGTATCGCCTGTTTGTGTTTTTAAGTGTCTGTAATACGGAAATGTGCGAAAATAGAAATGAGTCATGTCACATGAGGGACTCCGTACACAGAGCGTGGAAGCCAAAGATAGTTCTGGAAACCGGCCAAAACACTGATCGTACGCTTGGGGTCTACTGCTTGGTCAAAAGTGATTTTCCCTTTGAGAACCCCTTTTTTGTTCAACTGAAAAGGACCCCCCCCCCCTTCCCCCCATAAAAAAAATTTTGTCCGGTATGAATAGAAAGAATGGTGGGTCATGGGAGTTATATATTGACATACCTAGCACGACTGGGCCGGCGGGCACCTGCTGTGGCTGCTGCTGGTGCATCATGGGACGCTGGTGGTGATGACTCTGTCATTTCAAATTGTCAATTAAAACTAATTAGTTTTTCATGCGTTGTGAGGAAATTGTACGCCTTTTCAGTTTCGCCTTGGAAATGTCAAGCTAAATGCGGTTACAGAAAGTTGGGCTGTCTGTTTACATATTGGGCCCGCATTCGATGTACATGTTACAGCGAAGTGGAACGGAAATTGAGGGATGGGACTTGTCCCGGTGGAGTACGATCTTCGGCCATTCTCCTCATACCTCACACTTGTTGTGTGTTTGAAAAAAAAAAAGAACGAAAACATCAAATGTATGAATACATTTATACAAACCTAATTTCTCTAACAACATAAGAGGCTGTGTGCAGACAGTGACCTTTTTCACAACGACGCAAGATTTTTTTAAAAACAATTTAATAAACTTTAATCTCATTTTAGGGAATTACATCTTAAAATGTACACAGTGCCTTACCCATAGCCATCCCGATTCAAACACAAAAAACGCGAGAAATTTCCACCTAATACGAGGGGGGGGGGGCGTGGGAGGGGGCGGGGGAGGGGGGTTACGTCCTCATCCCCTGAGTGCATCTCAGCATCATGCTGTTCACGAAACAAGGGCTACATAACACACCAAAACAATGAACCAAGACTTCACTAGGGCCCAATTATGTCGATTTTCCTCAAGTAGGTTTCTTTCACGGGGGGGGGGGGGGAGGGAGGGGGTTACTTCATACCCTGGGTGCATCTCAGCATCATGCTGTCCACGAAACAAGGGCCACATAACACACCACAACAATGAACCAAGACTTCACTGGGGAACATACGTTGATTTCACCTCCTACAGGCTCCTTTCACGGAGGGGGAGGGGGAGGGGAGGGGGGTTACATCCATATCCCCTCAGCGCATGTCAGGGGGGACGGAGGAGGCGCGGTTACGCGTTTTTGTGGCTGTAGCGCATTATCAACATCACCCAAATTAGTCTCTTCACCACAGTGTTCACCGTAACCTAAAGCGGTATAACGTTTGGACAACTTTCACCACTGAAGTACACACTGTATGATCGAGGTCAACACCCCCGCATGAAAACACAGAGAAGATGACAGCATTAACGTCACGTGACTGCCCTTACTGTAACAGCGCCGCTGGTCACAGTGTTTATCAGGTGATTAATTATATACTGTAATTTATCACTGAATTATCCGAGGAGGTCAATGATTAATAGTTGCAATGATTTACCTTCCAAATTAACACCGTCTTAACGAGGAGAGGGTGGCGGCAGGGGGAGGGGGGAGGGGCAAAAGTTAGTTTATAACTGGTAAATCTGTGAAAAGACTGGAGACTGTTTCCAAGAATAGCTTTGCCAGTAACCGCAGATGTGATTTTCTTCAACAATTTCTCCTAATACGTAAACATTGTCACGGCTCCCCGGGTATACCTTCGCCATTTTTTTTTCCGGGGAGGGGGGGGGGGTCATTATTAGCACTGTATTAATTGAACAAATAAGCATTCTGTAGGATATCAGGAACTAGGTATTTTTGGTAGGCTATTCCATAATACACCACCGATAAACAGAATCGCGTAGGGATCGAAAACTTTTCATTATTTCATTATTTTAGGTTGTAAACTAGAAAAAACTACACTAATAATTCGTTTTCTTGTCTTAGAAAAAAAAAACACTACCAGGGTATATCTTCAATCTTTTTCTTTTTTTAAATAAATACACTGTGCAATCGTGTGTTTTTTTATTGCTGATGAAACTGTAGTGGATTAAAGTAGATAATTAAGATAGGTAGGTGATCCACCAACCATCAAAATGCGACAATATTTTCAATCATTCAGGATTGGATGAGAAATAAACGTTCTAAGGGTATTACTTTCATTTTAGAGCCTGCTATGAAAGTATGAATTAAGGTCGGCGGCTAAACAATGCAACATAACTGTCATTTTTATTCAGTTTGTAAGTAAACCGATAAGATCTGCGTGAAGTGATAGTCTGATATAAGGCATATTTGTTTTTTTTTTTTTTTTGTTTTTTTTTTTTTGGTTTCTTTTTTTTTCGAATTGCACCCGAATTACACGGAACACTCAACCAACACGCCACTAAACTTGTTCAGGCCGCAAGTATTTCAAAAGCGGTGAAGAAAAAAACATGGTGAACTACAATGCCATCAACTTAAGCTCGAAACAACACTTAGAGGACTACATTGTTGCAAACAACCCTAATTTTTCAAGTGTCTTTGTACTTTGCAGGCTGAAGTTTTCTTCCAAAAACTGATTGTGACGTCATTGTTTATATACAGTACAGGGAAAGATAACACCGGTAACAATGGGTAACAAAAAAAACAAAAAAACAGCGAATCAGATCAATTCGATTCAAATCTAGGAGGGAATGAACTAAAAGGCTCCAAAGCAACGACGCCTAACGACGCCACAGGGTTCGAAATGAGGCGAATTTCGAGCCGTATGCGAAAACAACATTTACACGACAGCATTTCCTGTACCTCATCGGTCAAGTCTGGCTGGCCGGCTGGCACCACGTAACACGCCTGCGCAAAGCAGCGTGCCCATTAACAAACATAATCGCTGCTTCCATTAAAAATATACCGGATCGAAGCAAGCACCAATCTTTATTTTAAGCATTTTTTTTTTTTTGGTTATTATTTAGTGATTAGCGAATAACAGTGTGTACTGTTGAACTCGTATTTACAGAGAAGCGGGTCTGGAGCAGAAACGAAAAAAAAAAAATAATAATAAAATTAACAGCATTTCTTTGAATTTCAAAAATGTTTAAACCAGATTAAAATTTAAATATGGGTTAAATGAACCGAGTGGCAAAGAAATGGGCAGGCAGATAAGAGCGGTGAACACTTACAGATAAGATAAGAGATGGGCAGGCAGATAAGAGCAGTGAACACTTACAGATAAGATAAGAGATGGGCGGGCAGATAAGAGCGGTGAACACTCACAGATAAGAGATGGGCGGGCAGATAAGAGCGGTGAACACTTACAGATCGGCCTGTTCCCGTTCGCTGGGGTTGCCTCGTTGGTTGAACAGTGTGTGCAGGTTCCGGTGCTGTCTAAAAAAATGCGACATTCTCTTATCAGAATTTCCAGGTTTGTAAACATAGAAATTGTGTCGACACAGTAATACCACAGTAGTTCGCAATTCAGTACGCAAGCAAAACTGGGTTTTTTTTTAAAATCTTCTTCACATTTTCTTCAGCGAAAATCGTACTGTGTAACTTGCCGCAGTTTTCTGTAATATCTCAAGTACGTATTCCGGCAGGGGTATGTATAGGCGACATGTGGTCTAGGTCTGTCAGTACTTACCCTAGCAGGGGTATGCATAGGCGACATGTGGTCTAGGTCTGTCAGTACTTACCCTAGCAGGGGTATGTATAGGCGACATGTGGTCTAGGTCTGTCAGTACTTACCCTAGCAGGGGTATGTATGGGCGACATGTGGTCTAGATCTGTCAGTACTTACCCTAGCAGGGGTATTTATGGGCGACATGTGGTCTAGATCTGTCAGTACTTACCCTAACAGGGGTATGCATAGGCGTCATGTGGTCTAGATCTGTCAGTACTTGCCCGGAGAGGGGTATGTATAGGCGTCATGTGGTCTAAATCTATCAGTACTTACCCTAGCAGGGATATGTACGGGCGTTATGTGGTCTAGATCTGTCAGTACTTACCCTAGCAGGGATATGTATGGGCGTCATGTGGTTTAGATCTGTCAGTACTTACCCTAGCAGGGGTATGTATGGGCGCCATGTGGTCTAGGTCTGTCAGTACTTACCCTGGCAGGGGTATGTATAGGAGCCATGTGGTCTAGGTCTGTCAGTACTTACCCTAGCAGGGGTATGCATAGGCGACATGTGGTCTAGGTCTGTCAGTACTTACCCTAGCAGGGGTATGTATAGGCGACATGTGGTCTAGGTCTGTCAGTACTTACCCTAGCAGGGGTATGTATGGGCGACATGTGGTCTAGATCTGTCAGTACTTACCCTAGCAGGGGTATTTATGGGCGACATGTGGTCTAGATCTGTCAGTACTTACCCTAACAGGGGTATGCATAGGCGTCATGTGGTCTAGATCTGTCAGTACTTGCCCGGAGAGGGGTATGTATAGGCGTCATGTGGTCTAAATCTATCAGTACTTACCCTAGCAGGGATATGTACGGGCGTTATGTGGTCTAGATCTGTCAGTACTTACCCTAGCAGGGATATGTATGGGCGTCATGTGGTTTAGATCTGTCAGTACTTACCCTAGCAGGGGTATGTATGGGCGCCATGTGGTCTAGGTCTGTCAGTACTTACCCTGGCAGGGGTATGTATAGGAGCCATGTGGTCTAGGTCTGTCAGTACTTACCCTAGCAGGGGTATGTATGGGCGACATGTGGTCTAGATCTGTCAGTACTTACCCTAGCAGGGGTATTTATGGGCGACATGTGGTCTAGATCTGTCAGTACTTACCCTAACAGGGGTATGCATAGGCGTCATGTGGTCTAGATCTGTCAGTACTTGCCCGGAGAGGGGTATGTATAGGCGTCATGTGGTCTAAATCTATCAGTACTTACCCTAGCAGGGATATGTACGGGCGTTATGTGGTCTAGATCTGTCAGTACTTACCCTAGCAGGGATATGTATGGGCGTCATGTGGTTTAGATCTGTCAGTACTTACCCTAGCAGGGGTATGTATAGGAGCCATGTGGTCTAGGTCTGTCAGTACTTACCCTAGCAGGGGTATGTATGGGCGCCATGTGGTCTAGGTCTGTCAGTACTTACCCTGGCAGGGGTATGTATAGGAGCCATGTGGTCTAGGTCTGTCAGTACTTACCCTAGCAGGGGTATGTATAGGCGCCATGTGGTCTAGGTCTGTCAGTACTTACCCTAGCAGGGGTATGTATGGGCGCCATGTGGTCTAGGTCTGTCAGTACTTACCCTGGCAGGGGTATGTATAGGAGCCATGTGGTCTAGGTCTGTCAGTACTTACCCTAGCAGGGGTATGTATAGGCGCCATGTGGTCTAGGTCTGTCAGTACTTACCCTGGCAGGGGTATGTATAGGAGCCATGTGGTCTAGGTCTGTCAGTACTTACCCTAGCAGGGATATGTATGGGCGTCATGTGGTTTAGATCTGTCAGTACTTAGCCTAGCAGGGATATGTATGGGCGTCATGTGGTTTAGATCTGTCAGTACTTACCCTAGCAGGGATATGTATAAGCGTCATGTGGTCTAGCTCTGTCAGTACTTAACCTAGCAGGGGTATGTATAGGAGCCATGTGGTCTAGCTCTGCCAGTACCTACCCTAGCAGTGGCATGAATTCTCGTCATGTGGTCTAGCTCTGTCAGTACTTAGCCTAGCAGGGGTATGTATAGGAGCCATGTGATCTATATCTGTCAGTACTTACCCTGGCAGGGGTATGTATAGGCGCCATGTGGTCTATATCTGTCAGTACTTAGCCTGGCAGGGGTATGTATAGGCGCCATGTGGTCTAGATCTGTCAGTACTTACCCTGGCAGGGGTATGTATAAGCGCCATGTGGTCTAGATCTGTCAGTACTTACCCTGGCAGGGGTATGTATGGGCGTCATGTGGTTTAGATCTGTCAGTACTTAGCCTAGCAGGGATATGTATGGGCGTCATGTGGTTTAGATCTGTCAGTACTTACCCTAGCAGGGATATGTATAAGCGTCATGTGGTCTAGCTCTGTCAGTACTTAACCTAGCAGGGGTATGTATAGGAGCCATGTGGTCTAGATCTGTCAGTACTTACCCTGGCAGGGGTATGTATAGGAGCCATGTGGTCCAGGTCTGTCAGTACTTACCCTAGCAGGGGTATGTATAGGCGCCATGTGGTCTAGGTCTGTCATCGGAAATTCTATGCCTTTACTCTTTAACTCCATGTAGATTTTGCCAACTTCTTTCAATTCAGGAGATCCCTGGAACGCGTCTGCCCAAGTCTGTGAGGAGCAAAGCTTTTCATGTTATCTATAGTGTTTCGATTTTTTTTCAGCACAATTGGTTTGTTAGGTCTTCTTCGCTAAAAAAATTCCACGACTTTCCAGCACTTTTTGTAAAAAATTTCCAAAACTTTCCAGGACTTTTCCGAGACCAATTTCCAGGACGTTCCAGTGTTTTCAAGACAAATGATCAGGAAACAGAAGAGTTCACCCTTTATATAATACGACAGAAGGTCGTTTGCAACCTCAAAGATCACAACTATATTTAATTTCAAATGAAATACGCATTCAAAAGCCACTGTGGAGTCTCAAATCCAACGGGAAAACGCTACAATTTTAATTAATTACATTTATAATTTTGAAATAAAGTTACCGTAAGAACTAAGCTATAGGATTTCACCCAATGATATGAGGAAAAATGAAATAAATCGGTGAACCAAAATAGTGTCTCTTCTTTTTCTCAAGTTAAGTTTTGTTTAGGTAAATTTGCCTTGTACTCATTTGACAACCCTAATTTCTCATTCTGAGCGGAAACATAACTGACGTCATTCCGGCACTAAACCTGCAACATCACACATAATCGGCCAAGAAAGAATGGTCTACATGTCCCCCTAATACCTTCATAACTGAGAAGATTTGAATGGCGACTGGGTCGATGTTCTTAGACGAGCTTTTTTAACAGGAACAAGTCTTGGGTTTTAAAGCATAGCATGTAATAAACACCAGACTATGTAATGAACTATGTACTGACCTGAATGAGGCTGAGCACCTTCTCTTGCACCACTTGAGGAGGGTCATTTTTAGGTCCAATGATTTTGACCATCTCTTGAAGAAAGTCTTTGTGTGCGACTTGCACGTGGAATCTTTTCCCACAATTCTTTACGCACGTTTCAAGCACCTGTTTCAAGTACAGTACAACTGTGCACTTCATCCAGTTATTTTAATATTATTTAACAGACAATTAACACTTCAAGAGTAACTTTTTGTCTCCAAAATTTCTTCAAAATGATGAACATGAAAATGCTGAACAAGTGAATAATTAAAAAATCATTACACCCATAAACAGCACCCTAACCAATCCCCCCCCTCCCCCCACACCATTTTCTTTTCAAAATTAAAAGCATGTGCCATGCAGATTTGGAACCATCGTGAAAAGCAATTAAAGTGCACTTATATATGGTAATGCCACGCCATTTACAATAGTACTTACAGTGAGCGTGTATATAACCACAGTGTTGCTTTACTGCGAGCGTTTACATAACCATAGCGTAGTTTTACTTGGTGAGCGTGTATATAACCACAGCTTAGTTTTACTTATAGTGAGCGTGTACATAACCACACCCTAGTTTTACTTACTGTGAGCGTTTACATGACCACAGCGTACTTTTACTTAATTAGCGTCAACATAACCACAGCACAGTTTTAGTTGGTGAGCGTTTACATAACCACAGCTTAGCTTTACTTATAGTTAGCGTGTACACAGTCACACTCTAGTTTTACTTACAGTGAGCGTGTACATAACCACAGTGTAGTTTTTCCCTACATTCGATGTTAGCCTTTTCTTGATGGCCTTTATGGCATCTTTCGGTCTGTAAATAACAACCGCAACATAAACGCATAAGAAATGGTTTCACATTATCCGATTTACATTATACGAACGCACAATAAATATATTCATTGAAAATGATTAACCTCTACATGCAAAGAAACCTTTTTAACAAGCCATCATCGGGAGCATAGCCTCCAACCGGAAACGGCGATGAGTCGGTTTAAAATTAATGTACGATCTGACTGTGACACTGTGAATAGTATAAAACGATATGTTACAGCTCAACCTGATGGGGACTCCGGTCGGGACGGCAACTGAAACCAAAGGTTCAAGTATTGTCTAAAACAAGTCCAAACACTAAGTCCATCGTCAAGGTTTTTTCATACTTCTTATAGCTTTGCCTTTTGAGTAGCAAAGTACGAAGTGCGTGTTTGTGAGCCACATTACACCTACGTAATACACAACCGCAGTTACCACGCTTCGGTAGCATTCGGAATTCAGTTTGTATCACCCCGACGTTGACCTTTAACCCAAAGTCACCCCAACCTAATAAGGTTGTGACAATTTTTACATACAAGTTACACACAAATTTTTGTTGAAATCCGTCCAGCCGACCTTGAGATATGGTGTCCAAAAGGAACAGTTGTGCAAAATTTCAAGTCTCACAGTGACCTTGACCTTTGACCTTAGGTCACTCTAACCTAATCAGGTTGCGACACCTTTTATATACAAGGTCACTCCAACCTAATCAGGTTGCGACATCTTTTATGTACAAGTTACAGACCAACTTTGGTTGAAATCCGTCCAGCCGACCTTGACAAATGGTGTCCAAAAGGAACAGATATGCAAAATTTCAAAGTCTCACAGTGACCTTGACCTTTGACCATAGGTCACTCCAACCTAATCAGGTTGCGACACCTTTTATATACAAGTTACAAACAAACTTTGATTGAAATCCGTCCAGCCGACCTTGAGATATGGTGTCCAAAAGCCACAGAGGCGTAAAATTTCAAAAAATTTTAACGAACAGCCAAAAAAAAAATTGGCGTGCATAAAGCTACGACCATGGGGATGAGTCCTGTAAACTAACAGATCACATGGCCTACAGATCTAAGAGGAATGAGTGGTAACGGACGGACGGGCAGAGCCCAATCAATAAGCCCCCCCCCCCCCCCCTCCGGGGCATAAAGCCCCAGTTGGGACTAATTAATATTCAGAGATTTGTGACACAATGTATCAACGAGCAGTCTAGAGTCAGAGTTTGTAAACAGCCAGAATTTCGTAACTACAGCAAAACTGCTAAAACAATAACAACAGTAGTTAAGCATTTGTTTTTATTTTGTGTTTCTTTTTCTGTTTTTCTTTTCACTGATATCGGTCTTAATTGTCACTTGCTCATAAATACCAACGCCCATACCAGCTCCCGTTCCAAATCCCATACCAGCTCCCGTATCAACCCCCATAACATGCGATCACATATTTCCATAAGCACCCCCCCCCCCACCCCCATCTGTTTTCACCTAGTAGTACTCTGCACGCCAGTCGAGCACCCCATAACCCCCCCCCCCCCCAGTTTTCACCCCAGCACAACCGTCTCGCTTTCGCTTACCCATCTTCCGTTTCACTGATGAGATGACATATTTCCATGAGCACCCCCACTCTACCCCCCTCCCCCCCACGCCCCCAGTTTTCACCCCTGCACGACCGTCTAGGATTCCCTTACCCGTCTTCCGTTTCGTTGATGAGATCACATATTTCCATGAGGACTCCCCAGTTTTCCGACGCTTGGGCTCCATCAGTTACTTGCTCTGTGACAATGGATAAAACAAATGCAATAAATCAAATTAAAAGCGCCCTCTTTCTGTAACACCACTACAACAAGTAAGTATTTTTGAAACACAAGCAGGCCCCAACCGCCCCCAAATTCATAGGGGTATAAAGGGATGACGGACAGACGGACGGCAGGACAGACGGACGGACACCCCAAACCTATAGGCCCCAATTCGAAGGGTTGGGGCCTAAAAACTAGTGGAATAAGATGGCATTGTATAAGACAGCGTAAACTTCAACTGTACTCAAAATCACCACGGCAAGTACTGTTACACGCAAGCGAAAGTATATTTTTCCACAATTTCTGCAAAATAAAGAAACTTTTTGGTCCTCAAATTTTCTAGCAATTTAGCCAGAGGTAAAAAAATGAGTCTTAATATCATTTATTCTAGTTTTAATGGAAACTTCCGTTTCGGGCGTTTTCCCCAAGATGTATGGGATAAGTTAAATTGAGTTAGCTCAAAGTATTTTTTGATGATTTCAGTGGTACGGGCCGGGGTATGAGAAACAAAGTTGTTTTTTTTTCTCGCCTTTCAAACCTCCAGTAAACTTTCAGAGTGCTAAATGCACTCAAAGTAATAAGAAACCTGATGATAAACAACTCATGTGCTACGCTGTCTTCAAATAAAGACTGTCAATGACCCACAAAAATTCGACCTGAATATTTTAAACGCTGGCATTTCCCTAATATCTGGCGGGTCCAACCTCCTCCCCCCCCCCCCCCCCCCCTCACTTTCCAAACAAAAAGAACAACACATTTTGGGAAGAGGACTAATCTTGAACACTAACATAAAATTTGAAAGTAAGCTAAGTGCAGAAAAAAAATCATTTCGAAAAATGGGTCCCTGAAACTGTTGAAATTCCGACACCAGAATAATTTTTGGAGGATCATAAAAAAAAAACAACTTTTACAGAAAAGATCACGCGGAGAACTTTGTCTAACATTTGGAAGCAAACGAAGCAAATCTGCAGGATGGAATACATTTTGGAACCGCCTCCCCAAAACATTCCAAATGCTGTCGTTCGGTGAATTTTTGGTACACCGCCCAAGAACTGAAATTTTCCTTGACTACCTGGGAAATATTCACATAAAATTTGAAAGCAATCCCATTAAATTACTGGAAGCACATTGAAAATTGATCACCAAATTTTTTAAATGCTTCCATTTGGCAACTTTGGGCAGATCGAGAAAAAAAGTAACTTATATATACTTGAAGGGGTTTTACTATATATATATACAGCTGTATATATATATATATATATATATATATATATATATATATATATATATATATATATAGTAAAACCCCTTCAAGTGAACACCCCTATTTAATGACCCCCCCCCCCCCCCCCGGTAATGAACATTATTTCTCCGTCCCAAATATCCCTATCGGCTTTACTATTGGAAAATTTAGCCCTATTCTAATGACTTAACACCCCGATACTGTGAATAATGAACAATTCCTGCGGTCCCGACGCCAGGTTTCTCTGTGTCTAAGCACCCCTGAAAACTGAACACGAGCAGGCATGTTTACCAATCGGGTTAATATCATTGCTGAAATCACCCAGGGGATTAATTGCTGATGCTGAGCCAGAGTTTTTTTTTTTTCTTCTTTTTTTTAGGTGCGCCCCTAAACAATGGGGTATTTAAACCATATGCAAAGATAAGCATGTCTCTGTGTACATCATGTAACAATGACACATGCCGGCACCTGAGATAGGGTGGTCAAACGCACTAACAATGGACTGTGTTTTGTGAGACGGTCTGGTCAAATTTCTATAAATACCCAACTGTAAAAAAGAAAAATCTTCACTATTGCTGAAAAACTTGCTGAAGTTTTGAAAGAAACAAAATTGAAAAGTCAAAGAGATGTGGCAGTGAAATTCGGAATATCCGTTGGGGCTGTCAATGAAATTGTTAAATCAAAACGAAACCTTGAAGATTTGGCTGATGAGAATGTGAATTAAAAGGTATACTAGTCATCAATTGTGTTTTTAACCTTTGTTTTTTTTTTAAATTTCCGCGAAAGTCCGATCCTAAAAACAAAATCTCTATTTGATGAACACCCCCGTATAATGAACATTTTTCCGGCCCCAAAAGTGTTCACTGAACAGAGATTTTACTATATATATATACAGCTGTATATATATATATATATATATATATATATATATATATATATATATATACTTGGGAGAGTGGCATTCAGTTTTGTTCATCGGGGGGGGGGAAGGATTCGGATGGGGGAGGGATATTACTCGGGGCGAAGCGGAGTGTAACATCCCAATCTGAAGGTTAACAAAACTGCATCTCAGTTAGTGTGAGAGGAACTGACTTAGAAAGCAGGTTTGTATAATTGGTACTGGTGTACAGAATTCGAGCCTCAGAACACAGCTGACCACCATGAGGTGAGCAATGGAATGGGCTGTAGGTCTATTAGAGAGATAAACTGAGTAAACGTTTAAAAGAGCTGACTGTTTTTATAATTGGGACGGGTACTCGTATGCAGAATTTGAGCCTCAGATTTGAGATTCAGAACACCGGAATATCAACCCAGATCGCCTGAACAATGGCACACACTTACACACAGACATACGGGGTAAAAGCAAGCAAGAGTGACTTGTAGGCTGTCAATTTCGCCTTCTCTCCAAATTAGTCTCAGTGGGCCTTCTACCTTCCTAGCACAGAAAGGGTCAAAGATCTGACAACAGAAATAACAACTGATGTCAACTTTTCAGGACAAATCCAGGCCACTGATTCCACCTCACATACTTAAAACCACACTGAGATGATTTGACAGATCATTTTCGATCTTGCAACTGCACATACGTTGGAACAACTCGTTAGTTTTTTTGTTTTGTTTTTTTTTTACTGTTTTGGCCGCCATTCTGTTACCCTACAAGTGCATTTTCTATCTTTGCCAGACCAATAATAAATTTAGTTTACTCCATTGTTATCTGAAATTTGTTTTTATTTTAATAAGTTGGAGTAATTTAAAGCCATCACTTCGATGGAAAAGTTCTTGGAAAGGGTGACAAGGTTTCAATCCTGAGTTACAGCAGTTTAAATTTGGTCTTGCAAAGAGAGAAAAGGCACTTGTAGGGTAACAAATTGGCGGCCAAAAAAGTAAACAAACTAACCAATTGTTCCAACCTATTCATTAAATAATTATCAGGGTTTCTACATCCTAACCACAAAAAAATTTCTCAGCACAAAATTGTTATTACATCAATGGCAAGTTCTAACACGGTTAAGTATGATTGTTGTCGCCATACAGACGTTGCAAAGATCATCTACGATAGCTTCAAGATGCAGCTGTGTACCAGTGTTTGGCTGACAGAGATATACGAAGTATTTTAAGGAAGAGATGACTGGGAGCTACATCTAGAACAATGTCAGAAATCAGCCTTTACACTGTGACAGGAGTGTATACTCTTCCTTAAACTCGAAATGAATAATTCATTTCCGAAATAAAATAGTACTGTGCAATATAAATAATATACATACCGATCATGTGCCCAACTTGCGTTGAAAATGGATTTCCTCCACCGATGTCCTTTAAAAACGACATTTTCTTATATTTTCTTTGTTGCCGGAAGTAAAACAATCAATGACGTAATTTGGTTGGGTCGTAAAAAACGGTAAAATGTTTTGGTTGTCCCCAATTTTCTATTTTTCAAATTTCGTTTGCTAATTTAGTTTTGGATATGAAATTTCTCAAAAAAATATTAATATATCAGCACTATACAGTCTTAAAAATAGGAAGTTTTGTCCGGCACCCACGCTATAAACTATCTGTGTCTACCTCTATTTTTCAACAATGAGTAACTGCTGCAAATACGTTGTTTCATTGTATATCATTTTGCATACATGCATTTAAATATAAAGTAACAATACAATTCCAGGTTACGCCAAGATACATTTTCAGATGAAAGTAATGTGTAAAAATTACTGTATACAACACATTCCAAATATAACTCCAAAACTGAAATACAATTTGATCTTAAACTATTTTTCACTAAAGTTATTACATATATATATATACATATACATATATATATATATATATATATATATATATATATATATATATATATATATATATATATATATATATATATATAAAATATATATATATATTCAACAATTTCTTTAATTATGACAGATCAAACTCAAGGCAAATTCATAAGTTTTGGAATTATTTATCTTGGATAGTATATTTACTGTAAGTTACTGTAAGTTTCATATTAATTGGTCTACGTATTTCTAGTTTGCTGACTTAAGTAATTTACAGTGAGGTGATTTTTGAACGATTTTCCCAGAAATCTTATCTCGAGGGTTTCCGCATCGTCAGCAAACAGTTTGCATATAGTCGGCTCTGCAAACAGGAAAGTTTCAACTTTCCATCGTTCTTCTTCCCTTCTGCCAGCTACAGGGCATGGTAGCGTAGTCTAACGCGCAGTTAATCCCAGGTTGGTGAAGTCATATCTTCTATCTGGACGATGCTGCGTCAACTCCTCTTGTGAAGTTGCAACCTGTATCTCCTTCTGTGGCAATCATGCAAACGTTGATCTGTTGCGACGACTTGACACAGTTTCGAGTAGTGAAGCCGCTCATTTCCACTTCTGGTACGGCATCTCAGTCGTCCACATCATCGTCACAGCGGCGACGTTTCTGTGACTGATACGACATCTCGACACTGTTTCGGGTTGTTGCATTGCCAACACCGTGTAAGAATCGATCACGTGTCGTTAAAGGTACCATAACGTGATCGTCATTGCCACGACCCGTAGCAGCGACGGTTCGATCCTGTGATGAGTTACTGCTATCACGGTTGTGCTTGCAACGGGTTGTCACTGTCACGATCCGCAACGGTGACCATCATGCGATCTTCCAGACTTTCCAAACTTTGCGTCTTCCGGTCTATTTAAGCTTTATGCTGGTGTGACCAAACGCTGCCATATTCATATATCATTGCAGAGGACGATCGTGAACTTCGATTTGGACTAATAGACGGTCAATTGTAACTTTTCCGCCCGAAATTGTTGAAGGAGACAATCGAGGCAGCTAGGGTGAATTCACAAGACACACTTATGTGTAGAGCTTTGATCCCTCAGCATAACAGGCCAAGGCAGTGACAGTCTTGCAGACCGTCCATACCAGCTACTTGTCACAATTCAGTCAGTCCTTGCATCTCAATTTGTTTAAGATGGACGCTCCACATCTTGTCAAGTCTACACTAAGTCAATCAATTTCACATCTTCACATTCCGATGTGGAATACTTCTCGCCGTTATCTATCCTTCAGGGTAGGGGACGTGAGCTATTGGTTTCTCGACCTACTTTTCCAGTTGTCGACGGTATTCACTCACAGTGATCACTCACCATTTGTGACTACTTTGCTCAAATAGTGCGGTGACCTCGGTCTGTTGGTCTATTCCAAGAAGCCGGAGTTGGTTCCGATTCAATGGATAGAAATTATGAGCCACCTCTTAGATTTTGAAAGAGCCAGAGCATTTTGAACTCAAAATCGGATTGAAAAATTGTCACCTCTTATTGTTCAAGTCGGTAGAGCTAGGCAGGTGTCATTTGCGCCAGTTTCAGTGGGTGGTTTTGGATGCTGTGCCATGGCTGGCCGCCACATCATTGACTACTGCTCTCCTTACTAGCACTGAGGGATCTCGACAGACGGTCGAATCAGCCCATTCTCCTGAAAGGCGTGCGTTCCTCTCTTCCTTTCCTATGAAGACAGGTCCAAATCAATGCGTGTTAGAACAAGTGGGTTTATTTTTCCAAGGAAACACTTGGAAGGGGCAGTGGTCTGCTCAATGCACATTGTAATCAAGGGCTTAGGTACGTTTAAGCAAATTGCGATACAAGATTTGCCGGGTGTCAGGCCACGTGGAAGTGTCGACACCGCGTCCTTATGCCTTATGTCTCCCTATTACGAGTATATACTAAACGATCGAGTACTTACCATTTATATCGTTCAAGCGTAGTATCACAGTAGATCTTTCTAAATCACCTATATCTAACTGTATGAGGAAAATCATATTGATGGCACATGATGGTGTTCTGAAAGCACCTGAAGATGTAATGCAAAAGCAGTTGTGTAATAATAAGTGGTATTTATTGAAATCTGCAGCTGTTGTCGAAGAACACTTAATGCATTAACTTTGCATAACAGTTTGTTCAATCAAACGCAAACCATCCCTAGGTGAGGAACCGGTACCAAGACCTACGAAGATTAACATGGCTATACTCCACACTTATCAGGTCAGACATGTAGCGCACTCTTTGCGCAGCGCTAATGGTGTGTCAATGCTAATGGTTCTGTGTCTACAAGCTATCTTATTCATAAAACTGAGTTGTACGAAATTACAAAATTACTTTTAATTTCAAAGTTATCAGTTTGTAGACTACGAAGCCATCCCTATGAGAGAACATGGCCCATTGCTGGTAATTTTACATTAAAGTATAATAGTTGGTTGATGAACAATATCCTTTTTTATTGTTATAATTATTAATAAGACACAAATTGATTGATGGTTTTACCTGACTGTTGCATTTAACAACGAATTTGCCCAGTAATATTAACAATAACAAGCAAAAAGATTGTCTAAACTGGAATTATCATCTCAACTAAACACAGAATGGCACCCACCCTGTCTCTTTAAAAGAAACAAGAAGGAAGCAATAACTAAAGCTGCACCACAGGTGTGGCGACTTTTCTCAGTTTCATGTTGCAATGCATAGCAATACTGAGTCGAGTGCTGCTGTGCAGCACGTATGTGAGCTGTTTGCTCTCTTGATGTGTCAACGCGACTCCGGGATCGTCGATGTATACGACAACAGAAGAGCAAATTTAAAAGTATACAGTCACACATAGCGGTAGAAGACACTTATAAGTGCTTATAAGCTTGTTATAGCCCTGTTGGCCATGAAGCAGGACGATATAATTGGATCGCACCATCATATGACACGATACACAGCGCTACATTATGACACAAATTAATCAAGTTAAGCCGGTAGCAGCTTATAAAATAAAATAGTGGTATAACACTGCATGAGTTAACACACTGCAAATGCGTCGAGTGAGAGCCACGAGCAGTATCACGCACCATGATATCGTGCTGAGGAGGCATGTTTCAACCTACAGTGACGTGAAGTTGGTTCAGGCAACTGAATGTTCCATCCCTATAATGCCCTGGTGCAGATGAAGACAAAGAACAAAAGCAGACGAGCTCTTTGAGCCACTAAAACTGTAGTTATCCACTAAAAACTACGACCTACACTATCTGGGAAGCGAGACTCTAACAAAAGCCGAATCGAACAGGAGGCATAGGATTTATCAATTTTAATAAAAACGTCCTAAACAGAGCACTCCACATTTTTTTCAATAATTTACTTTTACAGAGTCTAACTAAGAAATACATGGGTGAAAACATAGAAAAAGTATACAAATAGTCAGTACCAGCATTAAAATATCAGTTTTTGCTATCGTTTCAAAAACTGTTTGTGACAATATTTTCAATGAAAGTAGCACAATAGGCAATAAGACGCTTTCGATTATTACAATATTCTCTCCTACATAAACAATTATTTTTACAGCTAAATTTGCATAAATGGACTCCATAAGAACTGAAAACTTCTATATTTAACAGAAGGTATATCTTAACGAACATAACTTGTAACACCAAGACCTTCCATTAAGGGGAAGCAAATTATAAATTTTATATTGCCTGAAGAAAATTCATTTAATTCAGGATTTCTATCCCAAAAAACTTTCATAAAATGTGATGCAATTTCTAATATATTTAGTTCTTTTCAAAGTTCTTGTATTAGAATAAATTATAAAAAAATCATCAATATATTCAGTTACTGATTGAACTTTGCATAATTAATGCATAATTAACATCTCTGTCCCATTTAATGAAGAAAACTTTAATTGTGAGCATGTATAATAAACGTTAAGTAATGTTTCACTCTCATCTTTTCATTAAAGCGAATTATTCCTCATCCAAATGTGAAAAAGAAAATGCGTAAAAAATTGGGACAATACTATTTAGACTTTTTATATCAAGTTTAGAGAATTTTGCCCCTGAAAACAAACGTTGTGAATGACGCACTGAATAGCATCGGATTTCACTATTTAGTACAAACACTACATGGACATTTAGCCACAATAAATTTATACTGTCTGTAACACACGAATTAATCAGTTTTTATTATACTTTATTTTGATTTTTGTATCCTTTATTTTGATTTTTAAAAACAATTAAAAAGTTCGGCACCTGAAAATTCACTTTTTAAAATATATTGTTTTTCATGAAATTTTGACTGGTTGAACTTCATCCAAATTTATACCTAGCTTTCTTTTGCTCTTAAAGGTCAATTTTGAAGGTGCGTTTGAAGTATTTTGATATGTGGCACATTAATCGATGTGGATAATATGACACAGAACACACTCAACACTGACGCGATCGTCCTCGCATTACTGCGCCTCAACAGAATCGGCGTATAATGCACCTTTGATATTAATTTCGCAGTGCGACAATGAACGCTGCGGAAATGTGCAGAAGAACAAATAGCAAGAGAAGTATAAGCATGGTTATCAGACGCATACGTGAGTGTGCACATCGGAGGAATGTTGAATGACATTTACAATGAAAGGATTTCCTTGTAAATATGTAAGAGGCAACATGTTGTTGCCAAACGATTGGGATGGCACTAACATCTGCACTTTTTCGATCCAAAAGTGGTCAGCAGCAAACGGCTTGCTCACACTTTACCGAGGGAAACTGTGTAATGTCAAAATTCAGGAAAATATGAAAGCCCTGCTTTGTTTCAGTTGCATTTTCATTGAGCTCTGGAAACCAATAGCAAATAAATAAATCTTTCTTTTCTGTGTAAACTTTCTTTTGCTCTTCATATTTTTTGGTCAGATGCTTTTCTGCATGAATTTGGTAGGATCAGGGCTTTCACAAATAACATGAAAAGAACAACAAGAATCGTATCTGGTTTCTACACGGGGTAACCTTTGCTTTCATCTATATAATTTCATTCAGATAACTATTACTTTAGCAGAGGCAACGGAGGGATCAATTTGCATTGCAAAAATATCTAACACTCATGAATGGGCTACTTTAAGAACAGTTCTTAGCGTCGAAGCATTGGAATTTCCCTTTGTACCCACTCTATGACTACTTCAATTATCAATAGACCAAATTTTACCCTGAGCTGTCACAGGCGTTGTAGCTTTGACTATGATTGAATTTTTACGAATCGATTAAGCAGAAGTATCGTCATAACCACTAACAGTAGTTGGGTTAATTTTGGTTCTTGATCGAGTGACTGAGTAGAAGTATCGTTATAATTAAAACGTATTTGGTGTCATTTGGGGTCTTGATCTAGTTGCTGTTAGAACATCTGACTTTGGCATCATATGAAAAAAGTCCCTGTGGTACATCACTGTTTGTTCAAACGCGCTAACTTACATGGCATGATCTTACTGGTTAATGGAATAAAAACAGTAAAACGTTGCCATGAAAACCCTTCATTGTCTGAAGGTCAGGGAAAGAAAACACTACCAAGTGTCGCTTGTGACCTGGAAATGCCTACAGAATGCAGGGCCGGCGTATCTAGGGAACTTGCTAAAACTATATGTACCCAGTCGTCAGCAAACCATGAACTGGTTGTACCAAGATCGCGCACATGTTACGGCCAGCGTGCATTTGAATCAGCGGCCCCTTTACTGTGGAATATATTGCCAATTGGAATACGATTACAAAACACGCTTCAAGCTTTCAAGAACGCGCTTAAAGCCCATTTATTTAGGATATCTCATAATTGCTCGGGATATCTCATAATTTTACTTATAAATATGAAAGATAAAACTTGATACAGGTGATTGATGCATGTTAAAAAACTGGAAGGCATAACTTCCCTAGACTGCTTTGTCTAATTGTTAACTAACCGTATATTCATCCGTTTGTAGTATTATGAGCGTGATATTGAACACACTATTTTTTCATTTATTTTCTCTTATAAATATTCTTGGCTGGTAAAGGCTAAGGAGATGTTTCGTTCATGACTTGCACAAGTATCATTTTACTGGGCACTAAGTTACTCGATAGGTTGACCAGAGCAGTAAAACAGCTCTTCTGATTCATTTTGTACAATATAATAGACCATATGTTTATGTGTTGAAGTACATCGCTCATCACTTTTGCGGACTAGAAAATTAATTATCTTTATTTGAAATTTTTCCATTATTATTCCTATTTTCTATTTCAAGGTCCATCAACATGTCATTAACAGCTCACATTTAGTATCGAGAACAACTAAAGCAACAATGCATAAACAGATAAAATGCTGCTTATACTATGTGGACTGAAGGTGATTTGATATCACAATATTTTCTATGAAGACGCCTGTCCTTTATTATCCCAGCTGTTCATACTTATTGTCAGGCAATATATCATGAGCTTCAGACAGAAGCCAGTTTTTGATATTGGATTGCGTGCTTTGTACCTGGTTGCGGATAAGCAATCAAATTTTTGCTGCTACATATTGGATTTTTACCGGGCTGCTATCAAAAGGATATGTCACTGAATATATATAATAAGTTACCCAATGCATAACTTCTCTGATTACTGAATTTTTATATCAAAAAGATACTGATTCTAGGGAGATGTCTTTTCACTTGTGCATTTTTTTATTTTTATTCTTGGTGCTCTTAGACGATGACAGAATTATAATTCTATCCCGACTCCAGCACCTCCTAAAACGCGAAAATTGAACTAGTTTGATTATTTTTAAAAGTATGCAATCCTTTCCCAAAGTGCAAGCCAAACTTTAACTGGTAGATACCTAATACGCGTTCAGAATTTAATTTTATAACCCAATATAAAAATAAAAAAGGTGCAAAATCATACTAGTATTCCAGCACAAGTATGCGCTTTGAAGGATTTGATATTCTCCACAAAAACCTAGTACACAAGATTTCAAATCCTTTGAATAAGTAATGTGCATTTTTCGTGTTTCTGTCGCAAATCACGCGCAAGGATTTCCTCAAGCACAATGACAGATTTTCATATGATTTAATGTGTGGTATTTACAATGTCCAAGACAACAGGTTTTAAAGGTATCTAATATTGCTTTGATTTTGGTATCAAGTATTGTTTTCATGTTCCAGAAATAATAAAGCGAATTTTTAACTGATAGTCAACTTAGAACGGCACATCACCACAACTGTAGCTACCTTCTTCTGCTCATTTTAATGATTTTAACCTTGATTTCAATTCGAGTTCGTTCTGCGAGGTTTATTGCATAATGTTTTTTTTTCGAAAATCCAAAAATCGACTTCTATACTACGAATCCATCACCACGGGTTTTCCAATGTGTTAACCATTGGTTTTCGCCATCCATAATAATAATTTTGCGGAACATTACGGCAAAGTTAATTTTGAAGGGGTACCCCCTGTTACTATGTTTATAATGCGTTTTGAAACAACTGAGCAACCAGTGGTGATGCAGTTCCAGTAATGTGAACGAACCATACCCAACTTATCGCGATCCCATAAGCAGTTTTTCTGCGTCAGCAATTTCTTTATTTATGACGGATCAAACTCAAGATAAATGCATATTTTTGGAATTGCTTATGATGTATGGTATATTTACGTATGCTGTAAGTTTCATCTTAATTGGTTTACGTATTTCTGGTTTGCTGACTTTGCTGATTTCTGCCCGTGGTAGTTTTGTCAAACTGACTTTCGTTCAGTAAATGTTTCCTGGTCATCAAGAACGGAGTTTAGATTTTTAGTATTTTACAGTGGGGTAATTTTCAGAGATTTGCTCAGAAATTATATCCCGAGGGTTTCCCTCATTGTCAGTTTATATTGAATCGAGTCTGCAAACAGGAAAATGTTCAACTTCCCGTCGTCCTCTTTTTCCAGCGACAGGGTATTGTAGGATCGTCGGGCACGCAACTGAATCCATATTAGTGAGATAGCGCCCTCCACTTTCCTTTTAAAGTTCACATCTCTATTTGTGTCAGTTATGCAAACCATGTTGTGTTGCGACGAATTGACACAGTCTTGAGTAGTGGATTCGCTAATTTCCACCTCTGGTACGGCGTCTGAGTCGTCCACGTCCTTGTCACAGTGTCGACGTAAGGGTGTCACGGGTACGCCATCTCGACTCTGTATCGGCTGTTTGCATCACCAACACGGCTAAGCATCGATTACTTGTCACGGTATGACGCCTACGCCTTTCCTTGTTTACTCCTAGGGATCTCGATTGGTGGTCGAGCGAGCTCAATTTCTTGAAAGTTATTCCCTTTTCTCTTCCAGCTCCATCAAGGTAGTTCCAGATCGACGCGTCTTGCAGCGGTTGGGGTGTTTTCTAAGGACACACTTGGAAAGTGAAATGGTCGGATGGCGACCGCAAAATATACATCAATGTGTTGGAAGTGAAGGCAGTATTCCTTGCTTGTCAACTTCTCTCTACGTTTCTCAAGGGTCACGTGGTTCAGTTTCTTGTGTACAATTAAACAGAGATCTCTTATTTGTCCAAGCAGGGCGTTAGTCGTTCACCGACGATGTCTCATGCCACCAAACAGGTCCTCTTGCATGCTTGCGACAGTTTCTATGTCATTCAAACGTCACACATTGGAGGCAGCCTGAATGTTCTCACCGAGCCACCTTTCAGAATGGGCGAGTGGGCTTTGGGGGATTGAAAATTTTAATGGGTTGCAACTCAGTGTTCATGGGGTTTTGATTTGTCTACATGCGATGTGTTGTCGGATGTACTTTTCAACTAGAGCGTCCTCTCTCCGACAGAACAGCGGTGCCTTGAGATTTATCCCTGATTTTGAAATATTTCACGTCTCTACTTTTTCATCACTGTATTATTTCAGACAAGTTATCTATCTTGAAGTGTGTTTTCCTAGTAGCCTAGGGGTCTGGCAAACGCCGCGGGGAAATACACACGTTACAAAACTCCAATAGTCAAGTTAATGTTTCATAGAAGACGGTGGTCCTAAAACCATTGCTGTTTCTAGGCAAGACGCACATTGCGACCAAGGGCTTGTTCTTAAGATATTTTACTCATAAATTGAGTAAAATACTTAGATACAGATAAACACAGATTGCTTCATGAACACTCACGTGTACCTTATGATAAATTTCTGGAAAGCCTCAGGTTTAAATTTTACAACATTGTCCTTACATAAAATGTCGCAGATTTCATAAGTTTTGGAAGCGGTTATATTATACAGGATTCAAAAATATAGTTTGTAATTTCTCAGGAACTGCGATCGTATTTCCTAGCAACATCCATTCTCGTGAATTTATGATTTGGGTTGTTACGAGTGGTACGACGACAACATTGGGTCAGCTTTGCCAAGACAGCCGCTCTTGTTGTTCTAAAACAACATGTGGAAGAATACTCAAACTAGCAATATTGGTGTGGCCACTGTTCTTATTTGATTTCATTGTTATAGCCAGACAGAAACTAAGCCTACCATTGTAATTTTGAAGAAGTCGTAGTAAATCTTTCTTTGTTTGGGTTGAAAATAGTAACAAGCACTTTGCAATCGATAACGAGGGTGAATTGTCTTAGATGTCTTACTTTTCCAAATAAATTTGACAGTGTTCTTCAGGCATATCTGATTGGTTGTTTATTCCATTCGAGTTATACGTGAGAAACAATGGAAATACTTTTAGAAGATGCATCACAATGTAACTGCAGGGGGGTTATTCGCGTTTGGAGTGTGCTAAAACTAAACCCACTGGCCATAAGATCCCCTGCTTAACTATATTATACAATTCTCAGTTTGCTTTGCCTTTCATGACAAATGGGTTTTTCGAGGTATGCAAAACGTCTGCGTCTCTCCCTCCTTTAGATGGAATTTTGCAGTTATCTTTTCAAATAACTTAAATCACTGCCGATGCACTGTGAATATGGCTGCAAAAGCTTGTTTAGCTTTCTGTTTTGTTTTTCTGAGCTGTTGTTTCCCCAAGTTGACGTTCATAATATCGTTTTGGTATCATTGCCAGAACGGATCCCGTAACAGGCTCCATCTTGATTGGTTAACCCATTTACCTGGGCTGGATAGTAAAAGCGTTGCTGTTCCACTTTCTGGCATTGTATCAGCACGCATCGTCAGTGTGCCTTAAGTTTGAAAGTGCTTCTATAATGACCCATGGACTATTTTTTTACCCACATTAGAAACTTTCTTCTTCATTTTTTTGCCTTTCGTCTAGACTTCAAGCGGTTCGAGCCAACCCCTTTTGATGGCTTTGGCGTCTTCTTGGATTTACATCTACAGTTGATATGACGTGTCTTATTGTGACAAGGTCCTTTCAAACCTCAAACGTCAGGGCTGTGGTTAATTTTTTTGATGGTTCACCAGCTCATTCACTTTATGAAGTGCTCTCACTTAGTCTTTAACCGTCTGTCTTGCCTGTTGTTGGCACTTATGCAGTCTACAATGGCATTTGGCTAGGAACAATGAGGATCTTACGAGTTCCTACCCAACTATTCAAACGACTTGATGAAATGCTTGTCAAAACAGAGGCTGTGCAATGTGAAATATGCCTTCCCACTTATCAGAGTAACACTTACCTTCTATGCACTCTCCTCACTATTGTTTCAGAATCGGATCATAGGCACTAACAATCATCATCTCCACAAAGACATACCACTATTACAGGTACTCCTTATCCAACACAATTTACTCGTGACCACTTTGTGTATACGAGATGCTTTTGTGGAAACCATAAAAGACGCGGGAAACAGTCGGTTTTTACGCCACCATGTTTATTTTTCTCCGACTGCGCATGCGCGAAGTGTAAAGCATAACTTTACAACGATCAACAGTAAACTGGGGCTTAATTAGGCAGTAGAGTACTATTTTTGGAGAGATTTTATTTATGTGGTTCTTTATAATTATTTGCAAGGTTTTTTTTCCTTTTAATATTCCTGTTTTGTGCTGTATTTCACTTGTATTCCTCATTCCTCTATCTTATCGGTATGCTCCTTTATAATCCCACTTTAAGAAAGAGATAGTACATTTGTTCACTGTTATTGCAACCGTTTAATGAAATATCGCTGTAACTTACATTAAATGTGTAAGTATATGTTCGAATAAATTTCTCAAGACTCATTGTTCCAGACATTCTGCATGCAACTTTTTATGGATGACGTCACTGTAAAACACCAGCGGCAAACCCTCAAACATAAACATAAGACCAGCTATCTCTGAGGTGCTGGCATTTATTTTCGACTTCTTCTGCATGGTGACATTCAAATTCTTACATATCTAGATGTTGGGCTTTTAAGTGCTGTGTAATGCCATGAAGTCAATTTAAAAAAGATAATAATACTAAATTATTAGGTCAAGTTTTGTCGGCTTTGCGACATCATGTTCGGGGACGATTGCGCATATCTGTCGTTGTCTTTGTGACGTCATACTCAGAGACGATAGTTCATATTTTGTTGTTGTCGTTGCGACATGATACTCAGGGACGATTGTCCATATTTTGCCGTTTTAGTTGTGACGTCATGCTCAGGTACGATTGTTCATATTGTGTCTTTGTCGTCGTTACGTCATATGCAGGGACGAACATGTGTTGGGAAACATGTAAGTTCTATACAATTCTGTGTGGTTTAGAAAAATTCTGGAGCATACAGTGTTCTGTGATGGCTTATATGAAGTACTGGCTTGCTATTTGAAAGATGATTTAATGATTAATATCTCAATGAGCGTTTAATATTGTTCTATTGTGTTCTTTGACAGTTATTTATGAAACGTCATGGTACTAATTAATTGTCAAGAGAAACACTTCGCGTGGCAAATAATGTTTAAATAATATTAAACCATGGCGGCAAAATGTAATCAATTGTCTTGTCGAAAGATTATTTTTGTGGGAAATTTGCAACGATTTTAGGTCACATGGCTCTGTTTCTTATATGAAAACAGAGCTATCCGGGAGTGGACGATCAGCCCCAAATTAGGTTTGATGTATGGTAAAATGGATTAAAAATGGATTTCTTCTGGATGAGATGAAATAGCTACCTTCTTTAAATTAAACAGGAGACACTAAAGTAAATTATTTTTACATGTTTAGCATGTTGTCAATACATTCAGTAATATGTCAGTTCCAAATTAGATTTGATATGTGGTAAAATGGATTAAAATGGATTTCTTCTGTTTGAAATATCTACCTTCTTTAAATTAAAGAGTAGACATCAAAGTAAATTATTTTTACGTGTTTTATATTTTATATGTTTTATGTCGCATTCAGTGCTAAAAATTAATACGTTTTTTTTCTTTTAAAATGAAAAGTGATAAAGTTTTTACCAACTCTTTAGCAGTGCACCAGTATATTACTAGTTTAGCTAAACATTGTAAATATATTTGTGTTGTATTACAACATTTCTGAATCATTCAATATCGCTTAAAACGATATCATTTAACGAAAGTAAAGCTGTATTTCATGAATTTTGACATGCAAATTTGTGTGTGTGCAAATTTCCGCCTTAAATAGAATTTTAACCAGTTTCTTATGAAGGACAAATCCTGTGAAATTTTGTGTTCTGATGTACCCTAATTATTAAAAACGGGAACAGTTCTGCCATGTTTTAATTAAACATGCAAAACTTAATTTAATTATTTTGTTTACCAGGCCGAATTTGTGATTTTTCGGAAGTATGTTGCTGCGATAATCGGGGCATATTTAGGTAAACAATGATAAAGAATCGAAATGCCTTTTTATAGAATGTACAGTGTGATGAATAATAAATAATGCAATAAGAAAGTATAATAATATCATGTGCTGTATCATGAATTGCTGCATCGGTGCACAGCTCTTTGAGTATGGCAGAGATTCTGTTTAAATAATTCATTTGTAAATGTCTTGTATTTAAAAACTATTAATAATATTAGTAATTTCTGTACAATTACTTAAATATTTTTGCATACATTTTTTTCTCAGTTTTCACATTATGTCTAGAAACCACATACGAGTGAATAAAACCACGATCAATATTTAACGTGGCTTTTCTTCCGAACATTACATTTAGTTTACAGTTTCAGATATTCAAGTAAGTGGTGGTCGGTTGATAGTCGCCTGCTGGTCTATGATTAATTAACTGCCGCCGTATTCACGAAAGTTAAACCAATGGGTTAACCCATAACTTAATCCAAAAAGTTAACTTCGTGGTTTAAACCAAGTTTAAACCATTGGGTTAACCTGTGTCATATTCACGAAAGTTAATTATGGTATAAACCAGTGGGTTAAACCAAAAAGTTAACCCTGCTTGTGAGGTGGGTTACACCAGGATTACGTTCTTGAGAATCGTCTGAGTCATATCAGTTGTGTTCCTCCTTCTTTTTCCTATCTGGGAGGGGGAACGGGAATGAAATACAAATGTGTTTGAAACTGACTTGTAATCCCAAATACCAAGTTTGCAGACTAAATCATGGAGAAAGCGTTGACGAGTACAGCATTTTGTAGAGGGAGGGCCGCACAGACCCGAATTATATATGAAAACTACACTATATTTACCAGTGGCAGATCCAAGGAAGAAGGGGGCGGGGCGTTTATCGATTTTCATGCCCCCACCTCTAGATTAAAAAAATTGACTGTAAAACTTCGGGTACTACTATGGGTATGCCCCCTCTCTCTCTCTTTCTCTCTTTTTCTCTCTCCCTCTCTGTCAGCCGCTATCCCCGCCGGGTTTCAATCCTTATGCATATGTTGAGTATCCAAGTACATTCAAGCAACAGTTACGATGATAGTTCGCTACGAAGTCACCTCTCTCTCTTTCTCTCTCTCTCTTTTTTGGTCTTTTTTTCTTTTGCTTTTTTTTTGTCATAAATTAGCCAGTCATTGCATTCACTTCGCGATTAAGACGACAGTTTGCTACGAAACAACTTCAATTTACGTACGTCATTTAGACGTTCACTGGGGGTCATTTCGCATGTTTTTTCAAATATGTTATTCTGCGAAGTCATAATATTGTCCACTTACGCCAACCCCGGTCCAAGTCTAGGCAACCCAATCTTAAAAGGTGTTTCGAAATGAAAATAAACAAAATACAATTATTTTTTCCCTTTCCAGTGAGTGCCAGTCTCTTGGAAAATCACTGGGAATTCCCTGTATTTTCCCCCAATAATGATGACGTATTTGGGTTAACTGCGGTTTAACTTAAACCAAAAGTTAAACCATTGGTTTAGTTAAACCACGGTTAAACTTCTTTTGTGAATATGGTTTAAACCATTGGTTTAGTTAAGCCAAAGAGTTAACTGTTATACGCGTGAGGTGGCTACGTGGAAACACTAATTGAAACTAAACAGACGCCAAGTTGCCGCCATATCTTTATTTACAACCGGAAGTCACTGGCTACACATATACACAACATTACCCGCGTACTGAAACAAGACTTACTGTGTAGATTACCGCTTAACTGTGCTTTAACTGCTATTTTGCTACCAGCATTCAGTTGAACACTTCATCTGATTATCAAACAAAGAGATATAAAATTTATAAGCATACTAGACAGAATATATCAATTAAATTACCTGAAAATTGCGGAATTTTACTTCTTCAACCTTTGTTTCTTTACTCTATATTATCGCGATCACTGCGATTCGACGTTCTCTTATCGTAAACTCGATCCATGAGTGTGACTTCAAGGATCACTTAACAGGCATTGAAATGAAGCTCGAAGTAATTATAAAGGACAACGAATACGCAAAATAACTACTTCAGAGATATCTAAACCATAACCTTAAACTTGCCACTTAGTTCAGATATATTATAAGCAATTAAATGCAAAAGATAAATCCAAAATTCTCTTCTCTTTATATTTACCGTACACAATTACAGCAGCTGAAATGTCGATTAACTGTAAAAATAGTCAACATAACAGCAACGTTATCAGCACTTTAACTGAACTGCAACCAGCTATCAAATCAGCACCTGTACAACATTAAAAAAACATAAAACGTTAATATTGGCTTAGAATAAATAAATGATAATTGAATATAGCAAAATATCTTAATTGTAAGACATTTAACTAAAAGTTAGTCCTCGAAACCGTACTTCTTTGGCGATCTTACAGAACGACCTGATCGCGATACACGACTACCGAAACTCGACATTTCAGTTTTTGCTTTAGCCGGTGAAACGGTGTGTGAAACATTGACAGAAGGCTCTGGAATTCTAACTGTCACAGTTTTTCGGCTAGAAACAGCAGGTTTCTCTTTCGAAATCATGGTTTCACCAGATGTAGATGGCGCTATGCTACACGGAATAGCCGTACGGTCTACTGTAGGGTAAGGTTCAGTGGGCTTGGGTAAAACAGTTAATGGTTGAGGGGTATTATCGCTCTTGATAGGTTTTTCTTCAACCGGGTGTTGTGAACAATGGATTTGGTCAACGTGTCTTCTCCAAATCGAATTGTCAACCAAAACTTCATACATTAACGTTCCGATTTTTCGCGAGATAACTGCAAATGTCCATTTTCCGTGCTTTTGTCGATAGTCCCTCACAAGCACTTCATCACCCACACTAAAAGAACGGCGCTGAAATTCGTCTTTGGTGTTTACATTTCTGTAAACGATGTGGCGCAAACTAGGTTTTGCCAAATCCAGCCTTGTTTTGATTTCACGTCCTAGGAATAACAAGGATGGGGTCTCGTTAGTAGTTGCATTTTTAGTTGATCGATACATGAGTAGAAATTTGGCTACTTTCTCGTGCATGGAACGAGGTTCGTGCTTCATCGATTTGAGACTAGATTTCAGACTCTGAACCATGCGCTCTGCTAAACCGTTTCGCGAGGGTTTAAAAGGGCTCGTAGTTTTGTGAATAATTCCATGTAGTTTTAACAATTTCTGAAAGGCCTCAGAATGGAAGGTTGTACCATTGTCCGTACAGATAACATCACAAATTCCATAGGCGCTAAACAGTTCTTGAAGTACTTTGACAGTTTCCGGGGCAGTGATTTTTTCCATGATCCGTACCTCTGGCCATCTGGAATGTGCATCAACTATTATGATAAACATATGGCCTTGAAAAGGTCCTGCAAAATCAATGTGGATCCTTTTCCACGGCTGACTTGGCCATTCCCAGGGGTGCACTGTAGCTTTTGTTGGAGCTTTGCTTATCTCTAAGCAGCTCGGGCACATTTTAGCTTGTGTTTCGATATCTCTGTCGATACTAGGCCACCAAATGTACGATCTAGCCAATTTTTTCATTTTCACCATACCAGGATGGGCACTATGGAGCTCTTGCAGGAATGCTCTCTGGAACTTTTCCGGAATAACCACTCTGTTTCCAATGAGCAGACACTCTTGTGAAATAGATAATTCTGATTCATGTGAATGATAAGGATACAGATCTTCTTCAACTTTACCGGGCCAGCCATTTCTTGTGAATTCGAAAACTCTAGACAATACCTGGTCTTTTGACGTTGTCTGGGCAATCTGTTTGAATGAAATCGGAAAGTTGTCGAGTAGGGCAGCGTAGAATATTGCTCTCTCTCCTGACGAATTTTTCTGGCTTACCGGAAGGGGTAGTCTACTCAACCCGTCAGCGTTGGCGTGTTCACTTGTCTTTCTGTATTCAATTTCATAATTATAGCCAGTAAGGAAAATAGAGTATCTTTGCATCCGCGAAGCCGTAGTTGTAGAAATACCTTTTTTGGGGTTGAAGATCGAAACCAAAACTTTGCAGTCGTTAACGAGAGTAAATTTTCAGGCAAACAGATACATGTTAAATTTCTTTATGCTCCAAATGATGCTGAGGGCCTCTCGATCGATTTGAGAGTAATTTTGTTCAGCTTTTGACAATGTTCGGGATGCAAAACTAATGGGGCGTTCGCTTCCATCTGGATAGATATGCGAAATAACTCCAGAAATACCTTTTGATGATGCGTCACAGTGCAGTCGAAGCGGCAGTTTCGGATCATAATGTGCTTAAACGAGATCAGATGTGATGAGATCCTTCGTTTTCTTAAAAGCCGTTTCACATGAGTCTGTCCATAGCCATTTCTGATTTTTGTGGAGCAACTGATGCAATGGATGTAGTATCGTAGACAAGTTGGGTAGGAAGCGGTGGTAATAGTTCACCAGGGCGACCCAGCTTCGTAATTCAGAAACATTTCTTGGAGCTGGCGCATCTGTAACTGCCTTGACTTTTGAATCGGTCTTGTGGATTCCGTCTTTGTCGACGATGTGAGCACAAAATTCAATGGAATCTTTGAAAAACTCACACTTGTTGGGGTTGACTTTAAGGCCGTATTCTATTAATCGCTGAAAGACTTTCTCGAGGGTACATAGGTGATCATCATCGTCTGAACCGGTGATTATCATGTCATCCAAAATACACTGCACGTTTTTGATACCTTTTAAAACCTGTTCAATTGCGCGTTGCCAAATAGAAGCAGCTGGGGAAATACCATACGCCAGTCGATTGAAAACAAAAAGTCCTTTCTGTGTGTTGATGGTCAGGTATTTTCTCGATTCTTCGTCCACAACCATTTGAAGATACGCCGTTTTGAGGTCTATCTTTGAAAATTTCTCTCCACCTGCCAATGTTGCTAACATGCTCTCAATAGTAGGCAATGGGTACGAGTCAACATTTAGCTGTGGGTTGACAGTGACCTTAAAATCGCCACATATCCTAACAGAACCGTCCTTCTTCAGAATTGAGACAATGGGTGCAGCCCAATCACTCCACTCTACCGGTGAAAGGATCCCTTTACTCACCATGTTGTCCAGCTCCTTGTCGACCTTGCCTCTCATTGCAAACGGGACTTGTCTGGGTTTGCAAAATTTAGGGGTAACTCCTTCTTTGAGATGTAACTTCGCAGTTATCCCTTTTAGCTCATCCAGTTCTTTGCCGAAACACTCACTCTAGTTTTCCAGAAGATGGTCTAATTTCTTCTTACCTCGAGCCATCCGTATGGACTTGATTTCGTGCCAGTTTAATTTGATGTGTCGGAGCCAATCTCTACCGAACAAAGGTGGACCTCCCCCGTGAAGAATGTACAGCCGCAAACGGTGTTCCTTACCTTCGTGTTCTACCAGAACATTCACGTACCCCTCTGGCCTTACACATTCTCCGGTATAGGTTCTTAACACAACGTTTGTTCTTCGCAGCCGTAATTTACCAAGATGGCGCTGATAATCCCTTTTCGATATTATCGAAAGCGCAGATCCTGTATCAAGCTCCATTTTGATCATTTTACCTTTTATTTTAGGACTGATCGTAATGGACGCACATTTCTTCTCGCTATTGTTGTTTACATCGCAAACAACTTCCGTATAGCCGAGATCTGAACAGGAAGTGCTGTCGTCATTAGAATCTTCACTATCAGTGGTCACTTCATCGTCATCAACATAAAAAACTTTCTTCCTTGGCTTTCGCTTCTTAAACTGGTCTGTTCCGGTCTTTTTGCTCTCGGAAGATGACTTACCGGATTTCTTCATCTTGCATCTTCTCTTAATGTGGCCTTTCTTACCGCAGTTGTGGCATTTCTCGTCCTTAAAACGGCATTCCTCGGGCCATGACCATTCCTGCCACACCTGAAGCAACGATTTCCAGTGGTCCTCTGCAACTTGTTAACATTTGCCGATGCTCCTTGGATTTCCGATACATCCTTCATGGCCATTTCCATGGCAATTGCTATCTCTTTAGCCTTCTGGTAGGTTAAATTCTTCTTTGACAACAATCTTTTCAGGACATTTTCGTTCTTTATCCCACAAACCAGCTGATCTCTGAGGTGCTCTGCCAGACGCTCACCGAACTCACAATGCTCACTCAGCTTTTGGAGGATACCCACGTAATCTGTCACCGACTCACCCGTCTGTTGCTGACGCTTGTAGAACCGGTACCTCTCTGCTATCACGTTGGGCTTTGGACTGAGATGTTCCTGTAGCAACTCACCAATTTGCTCGAACGTCTTTGTTGATGGCTTGTTAGGTGAGCACAGGCTATGTAGCAAGGAATAGGTCTTTCCGCCGATCAGACTAAGAGTTACAGCAACTTTTTTGTCGTCGGCTACGTCGTTGGCAATGAAATACTGCTCTAACCTCTCCTTGTACAGCTCCCAGTCACCAGCAGTCTCGTCGAAGGGCTCCAATCGTCCGATCAGTGATGCCATCATTCGGAAGTTACTTCAGCAAACACTCACTTTTCCGTTATCTTCGGTACTTTCTTTTGCGTCTTTCTTCTCCACCAGATCCTCATAACCTCTTCGGTCCGACGCAACACGATTTGCTCGTCGCCATGTGTTATACGCGTGAGGTGGCTACGTGGAAACACTAATTGAAACTAAACAGACGCCAAGTTGCCGCCATATCTTTATTTACAACCGGAAGTCACTGGCTACACATATACACAACATTAACTTTCGTGAATACGGCGGCTGGTGATTATTTGGCATGTCACCCATTTACTAGTGGCTCTCACTATTTAGAAGAAAATTGATGAAGGAACAGTTATAATGAAAATTAAATAAGAAGTTGGAGTAATCCACCAGAGACGCGATCCAACACGCAGACTGGCAAGCGTCGTTAATGAACTCCAGAGTGGCTGGGGGTACTAATTTACAAGAAACACCAGTTCTCTGATAATTAATTGATCCGCCCGATATATAGTCACTAGCAGTATGCTCGGTTTTGTAAAGTGCTTTTCGAAACTCTCTCAGAGAGCAATAGAACAGAATGGCATATTAATTCAACAATGCAGATATGTAACAGGTAGTGCTTTATTTCTTTTTGAAACATTCTAAAATCTCAGTTCTTATTATAAGTAGAAAACACAAAGTTTATTGAGCGATAACATAAGGGAACTAAAGATTTTATTGACATGATGTATAGCTACGGGTTGTTCCTTCTTATCAATAAGCCTACACGTATAACCTCAGTGTTGGCTACTTTAATTGACAATATATTCACAAATGATTTATCTTTCAATTGTATCAGTGGTATTTTATTTAACGATATCTCCGATCATTTGCCAATTTTCTGTATTTGCGAACACAATGGCATTGCACAAAACAGCTAAAAAAGTATAAAATTATTCGAAAATTTACGGAAGAAAATAAATCCCAATTTAAAGAAAAAGAAATCGAATCTCAGAAGTGGGATTATATTTATAATTCTTCAGATTTAAATACAGCTTATAATTATTTGGTTGACGTACTCAAATTCTTGTTTAATAAGTACTTTCCCTGCAAAAAAGTATTAGTGCGTTCTAACACTATACAGAAGCCATGGATAACACCAGGTCTTTTAAACGCTTGTAAAAAGAAAAGAAATTTGTATATGCAGTTTGTTAAAACTAAATCAGTTATTCTTGAAAGAAAATACAAACAGTACAAAAACAAATTGACAAGTATTATGCGTTCCTGCGAAAAACGATACTATACTAAATTACTTGAACAAAATAGGAAAAATGTTAAGTCGACCTGGAATATCCTAAATACGGTTTTAAACCGTGGTTCGAGCACAGTTAGTTTACCGAATGAATTTATTGATGACAGCAAAAATGTAATACAGGGAAACAATAAAATTGCAAATAATTTCAATAATTTTTTTGTAAATATAGGACCACTTTTGGCCAAAAAAATACCTAAAATTGATGTAAATATTTTCGATTATATGAGAGAAAAAAACGTCCATTCAATATTTTTAGAACTCTTTTTAAAATGTGAATTAACGAATACCATAGGTATGTGTAAAGATAAATCATCTACAGACTGTGACGATTTTTCAATGAAGTTTTTAAAGGAAATATTCTGCTATATTGTTAAACCTTTTTGCTATATTTGTAATTTGCCCTTTACAAATGGGGTATTCCCGGATAAAATGAAAACTGCTTAAGTGATACCACTTTTTAAAAATGGGGACAAATCAAGTTTCAATAATTATAGACCAGCCTCAACTTTCAAAAGTACTGGAAAAACTTTTTGATTGTCGTTTACAAAAATTCATTGACAAGTGTAACATACTAAATGATAGTCAGTATGGCTTTAGGGCAAGCCATTCTAATTCGATGGCAATTGCTGAACTCATAGAAGAAATTACTGCAGCCCTGGAAGAAAAAAAGTATTTACTTGGTGTTTTCATTGACTTAAAAAAACCCTTTGATATCATTGACCATTCTATTTTATTAAGTAACTTAAACCACCATGGTATCAGAGGCATAGCCAATGACTGGGTAAGAAGTTATCTGTCAAAAAGACATCAGTATGTTAAAGTAGGTGATCATAGTTCAGATCATCTGGACATTTTATGTGGAGTTCCGCAAGGTTCAGTTCTCAGACCTAAATTATTTATTCTATATATAAACGATATCTGTAATGTTTCTGAACTATTAAAATTTATATTATTTGCAGATGACACGAACTTATTCAAAAGTGGTAATGATTTGACTGAACTATGTAACACTGTCACTGAAGAATTGAATAAATTGCATACCTGGTTTATTGTAAATAAATTATCTTTAAACGTACTCAAAACAAATTATATGATATTTTCAAAAAAGTGTATTAGCGACACAGTACGGATAGCTATAAGTAATAATGTAATTGAAGTGCACTGTACAAAGTTTTTGGGTGTCTTAATTGATGATAAATTACTATGGAATGAACACATTAATAGAGTCACAAGCAAATTGTCAAAGTGTTGTGCCATTATGTTTAAAGCTAGAAATCAAATTGACTCGCAAGCACTGTTAATTCTATATAATTCCTTATTTTTACCCTATCTAAGTTATTGTTCAGAAGTTTGGGGCAATACGTTCAAGACAAAACTCCAACCTATAGTGTACCTTCAAAAAAGAGTGGTGCGCATATTGAGCAATGTACATAAATACGCACACACAACAAATATTTTTATAAAAACAATATTTTAAAGTTTCAGGACTTAATTGCATTTAAAACCTCGTGTGTTATGTTTAAAGCTTTTCACAGTCATCTTCCTAAAAAGATGCAGCTATACTTTGAATTAGGACAGAATAAAAGTCAGTATTAAACTCATCAGTGCAAAAAATTTAAAAATGATTATACCAGAACAAGTATAAAAACGAAGTGCATATATCGGTGGTAGGTCCGAAAATTTGGAATGCACTTCCTAAACGTGTGACTGACAGCAAAAGTATTCAATCTTTTAAGCAAAAACTCAAACAGCATTTCATAATGCAGTACAACGATTAGGATCCTAGGTATATCAGTTGACATATCTTTAACGAAAAATTTGTTCCAATTTATATGCTAAGTTTATTCATGGAAGGCAAGTTCTCGAATAATTTCATAACTTCTAATCCTTACCTTTCTGATTTCAAATATGTTGTTATCAAGATATTGTAAACCAGTTAAATTTTATGTTTGTATTTTTTCATGTCGATTATTGTAACAATTGTATGCGTTATCCTTGAAATCGGAATAAACCATTCATTCATTCATAAGACAAATCTTGTAAGAACAACTATGAAAGCAAATTGCTTAAGTATCTGTTAAAATCTGGAATGAGTTACCAGAAAACATACGATCTTGTGTCAGCACTAATGCATTTAAAACTTTAGTCCAACAGTATTATATTAACTCTCACAAAAGTATTTAATTTATGAAACAGTATTGAAAGTTTTCAGGTGCTACGAGTATTTGTCTAGGATTTAATATACAAGGGGGAGGAGAACGAATGGCTACAGTAGATCCAAATTGTTGAAACTGAAAAGACCATCTTCCGTGAGTGAAAACAATTTTTATTTGTCAAATATCGCAAAATAAGGAATATTTGAGCATAAAAGGTCGCCAAATTTGCATCTGGCTAATTAAGTTTAGTCAGAATTGAACATTTTGTTGTCACCAATTACGATCTACTGTAACCATTTCTATCTCCGCTCCCTCGTAGAGCTTGTGTTTTAATTCCTGCTTCTCACGCGTTGTTTCATACGGAGAGATCATGTGTTACAACAGCATGTAAAATTGTACGTTAATTCATTCTCTGTACCTCTTGATGCTATAGTATGGTTCAACATTATCAACAGGCTTGCCCTCGAATAATTTTTTAATTTCCAGCTAAGCCTTTCTAGTCTTATAATGTAATATACTCATTTAGAATTTGTACTCTTATTGTGTACTGCATATGCATCAAAAAGGTCAACTTTGTATACTATGTTTACGACTAGAATAAATAAATAAATAATGGATCCAGTTTTCTTCAAAGTCAGGTTTTTATTGGACACATATTCGTTATTGACCATCTATAACACATTGTTTCTACTTAATTTTTGTATAGTTGGCCATGGACCACAATTAACTGTACATAGATTTTCTGTATACCATTTTGAAATCTGACACTCGTCACAACATTCCACGATCTACCAGTAAAAAACCACAAAATCAGATGTAATGGACCTTTACAAGGCCCAGACCGTAGAATGGGACATTTGACGCAGATAGGCTGGAACCTGCTTTATTCATTTTACTAACGGATATCCTTAGAACCACATCCTTGAGAAAGTATATCTCATAATATTGTAACATAAAATTGAAAGTATCATTTGTTGTTCAAGAGAAAAGTTAATAAGATTAGCCAGATTGATCAGCTGTTTTTAGCCCAGCTTATATTAGACGTAAGCTGGGGTTATTCCTATCGGATTGCGGATGGCGTCCGTTAGTTAGTTAGTTGTTTATTTAGTAAACTTTGTTTCAAAATGCATGTTTTCCTACATTTTTGATCCGATTTCATTTATTTTTGGTGTGAGGCATCCCAAAAATAAATGAAAGGGGTCGTGCATACGGCTTGTGCTTTTTCTAGTCGATCGGACAATTTTTGTATATTTGGGGTATTTTTGAAGCAAAAATTTCGAAAATAATTCAAAATGCATCAACTCCTACAATTTTAATTCGATGTCATTTATTTTTGATGCGATGCATCCCTAATCGGTCTGCATACGGCTCGTGTTTTTTTAGTCGATCGAGTGATTTTTGAATTTTTAGGAAATTTTTGAAGAAAAACAAAATAAAATGTATCTCCTCCTCCTCTCTCATTCTTGACCCGATGTCATTTATTTTTGATATGAGGCACCCCTAAAGGGTCGTGCATGCGGCTTGTGCTTTTTCTAGTCGATCGGACAATTCTTGTATTTTTGGGAAATTTTTGAAGCAAAAATTTCGAAAATAATTCAGAATGCATCAACCCCTAGAATTTTATTTCGATGTCATTTATTTTTGGTGTGAGGCATCCCTAAGCGGTCTGCATACGGCTTGTTAGGCCCCAACCCTTCGGATTGGGGCCTATAGGTTTGGGGTGTCCGTCTGTCCGTCCGTCCGTCATCGCTATATACCCCTATAAATTTGGGGGGCGGTTGAGGCCTGCTTGTGTCTCACAAATACTTACTTCTGCTTTTTTAGTCGATCGGGTGAATTTTGAATTTTTGGGGAATTTTTGAAGAAAAACTTTTGAGATGTATCTCCTCCTACATTTTGTTTTTGGTATGAGGCACCCGTAAAGATGTGCATACGGCTTGTGCTTGTCTAGTCGATCGGACAATTTTTGTATTTTTAGGGAATTTTTTAAGAAATACTTCAAAATGCATTTCCTCCTACAGTATTTATCCGATTTCATTCATTTTTGGTATGAGGCATCCTTAGGTGGGTCGGGCATGTGCTTGTGCTATTTGACTCGACTGAGGCATGCTTAGGGTGTCGTGAATACGGCCTATGCTTTTTGAGTCGATCAGGGAATTTTTTTCGGAACTTTTGAAGAAAAAAAATCAAAATGCATTTCCTTCTACAGTTTTTATCAGATTTCATTATCCACCGGGAACCGGACGGATATAGTTTTCATTCTGTCCGTCTGTCTGTCCGTCCGTCCGTTCTTACAGGAGCTACGTTGTGGCAGAAGTCATCAGCATTTTCCATACGATGTGGCACAAAATCGCGTTGTGGCAAAAAACCATGTGGCAGAAAATCAAAATTGAAACCGCCGATGTTCACTGAGTAATGTAGAAAAGTTTTCCGAATTTTGTCCAAAAATGTCTGTCTGTCATTGCTTCTGGTTGCTGTCTGTATTTTTAAATACCCTTGCAATGCACGAGCGGCACCTGGTGTTGAGAAAAAATACCACCAAAGCACGTGTTTTGATAGCGAATCAGAAAGCCCCGATGAAGTGTATGTATTCTTGCGCGAAATGTTCAATTCCTTTGATATGCCGCCTTGTGTTAAGTTTTGGCGGTTAAAAAAATATCACGCCATAGGTTCCTAAAAAATAGGTCAACTTACAAGACGGCAATTAGTCATATTATATAAATAAATATGTTCCCAACTATTTTTAAAATAAACAAAATATCAAATAAACACTTTATTTAATATTTATTCCTTTGCAAATAGTCGTTTTAAAGTGCGAAAACTGTGGACTATTTGTGTGCGCGCGCGCAGCTCGGTGTGATGAGTGTTAGGAAGAACCTCGTGTGTTGTTTGTTCGCAAAAGTTTTAAAGTTCAAATTTTCATGCTTGTAAAGGATTAATAAACTAAATAAACACTGTAATTATATTTTTAAGATTTAGAAAATGTATTGTCAGAAATATAAACTTTGATGGATATGTTATTATTTGAATATTTGGGAATGTTTGACATCGAGGTGGAATAACATTGTTTTATCGCTCACTTTCTTTTTGAGAAAAAATTAGGCATAATACAATAAAGTATGTATTTTTTACCACGGCATAAGTCTAACAACATTATTCTGCATAGTTTGTGCTAATAAAGTAAAAAAAAAAAACAGCTTTTTAAGCTGTTAACACGATCATGAAATACTGTCTGTCTGAGTAGAAATCGAAAATTCTTTCCTAAAGAATTGAGAGCCAAATAAAGCAACAAAATTATTGTTTTAATAAAGCATACACTTTTTAGTTCAGTCTTCATATTTTTTACAAAGCAGATCTGAAAAATTCAGCCTTTTCGGCTGTTTTAAACCTTTTAAACAGCTGTTGTAAGGAATTAGCATTCACCGTAGGTGTCAGTACGAGAGTTGCTTGGAATCTTACGCTGAACTGTCAACAGGACCTTTATGGGCTGTTTATTTATCCTTAACAAGCATGAAATTTTAACGTAAAACATTTTTTTGTTGAGTTGCTTGTTATTTTGCTTATTATAAGCCAAATCACACTTTGGGTGTTTCGAATAATTTGCGAAAGAATTTTGAATTTCGGCTGCGAGGGAGCCGGATAAAAAAATGAAAGAAATTGTAGAAAGATATGGAAGAAATATCGCAAACAGTTCATATTCGGAACATAAGAGAAATTGAAACTTGAAACTATTTGTTAAAATTTTTAATACATTTTTAAAATAGTATACGGGTTGTTAAAAACCCGACTACTCTTTGGTGCATGAGAAATTTGACATTTAGGCGAAATCTCTCTATCATTTCTTTCATTTTTTACCCGGTTACTTTTATTCGAAACGCAGAATTTTTTCGCATTGTTATTAGGAACGCCCAAAGTGTGATTTGGCTTATACGAGTGAGACCCGTAATAAGCCAAATCGCACTTTGACTTTCGTCGAAAAGTTTTTGTGTTTCGGCTGAATTCAGTTGGGATAAGGATATAAAGAAATGATAGAAAAAAACGTTGATTATTGCCGTTTTTTTTCTATCATTTCTTTATGTTCTTGGTTCCGTCCTCGTTTAGCAAATTTTCAAGCAAGATCAACATAGCTTAATATGGGTCGCCACGATAAAGTGAGAAGAAAAGCTTATTTGAAGAGGAGAAGAGAGATGCTCAAACCCAAGTCAAAATGCGTCAAACCTAAGTCAGAAAATGAACAGTTGGATGAATGTGGGAAAATTGAAGGAAAAGAAGTGTTGACTGATTGGGAGATCGTATAAATTGGCGTAAAATCTAGTGAAATGAAATTTAGGGCTGTTTGTGGTCTTTGACACCTGTTTTAAACATGGGTAGGCACAATAACAAAGAAAGAAAGAAGTACAGAAAACGGCGAAAGTGTAATGCCGATAATTATAGTCCAAGTGCGAAGCTTGCTCGCAAACGTTTAGAAAACTGTATTGGAGGAGAAAACATTGGATATAAAGCAAGAGTTGTCAACTGGCTTAATGAGCAATGTAGCGATAGCTGTAGAAGTTCACAGCATGATATTTCACTACAAAATACCCCAGAACATGACACTTCACAGATTTCTGACACCGGTTGTAAAGTTGTGAAGAAATGTCAGAGAGTGGGGCCGAGACGCAAAAAAAAAATTTTAAAACCGGCTCGTTTAGCGGATGCGTTTATCAAGAAAGATCCGTTGTACGAACACTTTCAGAAATATGTAAACTTCAAAGATGTCACTAACACATTTGGCAATTTAAAAATTGAAAAAAAAAAGCAGTGCAAAATCAAAGAAATAATGAGCGAGTCAAATGGGATAATATCTCGAAGAAAAAGTCTTGAGCAGATAGTAAGGATATTGCATTGTACAGTATGGGGTAAGTAACGCTATATACATTTATATTTTTTTTGTAATAAGTTCAGATTTTTATTCACATTTGTCTGTGACGTATTATATAAGCATTAGAGCGTTTATTAATGAAGGTGGGGAGGGGGAAGGGGGTGACCTACGGAAGATATGTGGGGGCATGTAAGAGTGGTGGTGGGGACAGGCAACAAGATCCAGTGGCCGAAAATGTGCCGGAATGTGTTGAAAAAAAATTAGCATAAAGCCCTGAGTATTGTGTGTGTTGTGTGTATTTTTTAAACATCTGTTGCTGTTATCATAATCGCGCCATGGGAAGTCATTTTTTCTTATAAGTTCAGATTTTTATTCACATCTATCTGTAGTTTTCCCCGCGAAGACGTCAGTGACCTATAATATAAGCATTAGAGCGTTTATTAATGAAGGTGGGGGGGGGGGGGGGGGAGAGAAAGGGGTGACCTACGGAAGAGACTAAAGTGTGGGGGCATGTAAGAGTGGGGGGGGGGGGGGGGGGCAAGCAACAAGATCCAATTGCCGAAAATGTGCCGGAAGGTGTCGAAAAAAATTAGCGTAAAGCCCTCTGTGTGTGTGTGTGTGTTTTTTTTTTAGCTGCTGTTGCTGTTATCGTAATCGCGGCATGTGAAGCCATTTTTAGTCATTTTTTTTGTTAATAAAGGTGGGGGGTGGGGGGGGGGGGGGTTGGGGAGAAAGGGGTGACCTACGGAAGAGACCAAAGTGTGGGGGGCATGTAAGAGTGGGGGGGGAGGCAGGCAACAAGATCCAATTGCGGAAAATGTGCCGGAAGGTGTCGAAAAAAAATAGCGTAAAGCCCTCTGTGTGTGTGTGTTTTCTGTTGCTGTTATCGTAATCGACGCATATGAAGTCAAAAAAAGTTGTTGTGATATTGCTTTTTAGCCAGTATTGTCTGTCGATGTTCTCACGGTTTGATTTCATCAAAGGCCAGGCCACTAGTTTAGGTCTGTGCTGGGATTGGCTCAGATTTTATTGCGGCTAGATCAAGGCACTGTGTATTGATTGGGAAACGTCTGTGATTGGTTGAGTTTTGTGTAAACGTCAGCGAGGTCTTTTTTCCCACGCTTTGCCACTGCAGTTGTCACTGTTCTTTTGGTTGAGCAAGTGTGAAGACTGATTAAAAAAGTTATCTTTTGGCATTATATCTTGTGGTGTTAATAATTTAGTTACTTATAAACAAGGGATACTAAAGGATATTGTTCACACTTTAAAGAGGTAACATTTATTTTTTGTTTCTTCACTGAATGTATAATTTTATCTTAGAAAGTTTTTTTCAAAATAATTCTTTTGAAGTATAACAGAATTATTTTTTATAAAACCGTAACCTCCGGCGTAATCCCCCCCCCCCTCGATTATTTTTATTTTTTACCCGCTTGACGTCAAGAGGGATATTATCATTTATTGTTGGCCAAATGTTTTTTCTGCGAAAAATGCGATGTTTTGAGGTCACAAACTCGTTCGAATATACGGGACCTAGAAACACGAAATGTTGTACACGGATAGAAATTTGTTTTAAGTTGATGCCTAGGCGTTTTTTTTTTTTAGAGATCGGCCCATTTTCAGCGGAGATATGACGAGTTAAATAAAGACGGCATTTTTTCGGCAAACCCCTCTCGACGCGCCGCATTTGTCTTTGTTTATGGGGGACTGCCCAGTAGTCTGACGTGGCACAAGTCCGAAGTCCCAATAGTCCGAAAGCCCAAAAGTCCGAATGTGCATGGAACGCCAGAATACTTGGTCGTGGGACGGATACATCTAATAATTGAACCCTCGCAGTAGTGAATCTCCTAAGTCATGGTCCTTTCAAGAAAGCATCATTCAGAATTTTGGGTTTTCGGACTATTGGGACGTCGAACTTGTGGCAGAGTGATGAGATTTACCCGTTTTTTTCGTATTTTTTGTTTACAGGCATTATGTCAGTAAAGCCTGTCGAGGACATAAATGAAGGGGACGCAGTGTGGGCCTTCATCCAGAACAAAGTGTGGTGGCCGGGGCAGGCTATTAAAGTCACCTTGTTTGATGTGCATGTGAAGTTTTGGTCTGACGGGACAACGTGAGTTTTCGTTTTCAGTTCCTTGTTTATGTTACTCACTTAATGCTGCATCGGCAATCGATTGATTTCATGGGAACCTTCAAATATTAAACAGCTTTTGACAAACAATACAGCTAGACGTGATAAACTTTACTGTAAAATTGAAGAAAGCAAAAAATATCGCCGTGTACATTGTTTTTTTTTCGTAGAGCACAAGGTACATGGCGAAAGACGGTGAAAGCCTTTGGCCCGAATAGCCACGAGATATATCGTGTCAACCTAGGTAATTTTTTTTTAAATTGATTTGTGGTTTGTTTTATTGTTAAGACAACTCAACTTTGTGAAGTCTTTTTTTAGGCTTTTATTCTGTAATAAGTTAAGATTTTTATTCACATTTGTCTGTAGTTTTCCCCGCGAAGACGTCAGTGACGTATTATATAAGCATTAGAGTGTTTATTAATGAAGGGGGGGGGGTGTAAGGGGTGACCTACGGAAGAGACAAAATGTGGGGGGGGGGGTGTAAGAGTGGTGGTGGGGGCAGGCAACAAGATCCAGTGACCGAAAATGCCGGAAGGTGTCGAAAAAAATTAGCGTAAAGCCCTGTGTATTGTGTGTGTGTGTTATTTTTAAACATCTGTTGCTGTTATCGTAATCGCGGCATGTGAAGTCATTTTTGTGATAAGTTCAGATTTTTATTCACATCTGTCTGTAGTTTTCCCCGCGAAGACGTCAGTGACATATTATATAAGCATTAGAGCGTTTATTAATGAAGGGGGGGGGGGGAAGGGGTGACCTACGGAAGAGACAATGTGGGACATGCAAGAGTGGTGGTGGGGGCAGGCAACAAGATCCAATCGCTGAAAATGTGCCGGAAGGTGTCGGGGGAAAAAATAGCGTAAAGCCCTGTGTGTGTGTATGTGTGTGTGTGTTTTAACATCTGTTGCTGTTATCGTAATCGCGGCATGTGAAGTCATTTTTGTGATAAGTTCCGATTTTTATTCACATCTGTCTGTAGTTTTCCCGCGGAGACGTCAGTGACGTATTATATAAGGATTAGAGCGTTATTGATGAAGATGGGGGAGAACACGAATTGACACTTTGGTTCCTTTTGCAGGGAAAGTAAAGAATATGTCTTCCTCGTCAACGGTGGCTGCATTTAAATTCGACTATGCCACAGCTGCAAAGGGGTTTGATATAAATCCCCCCGCTCAACCCACCGCGAGTAAATCACTAGAAAAGCCCAGCACCAGTAAAGGACAAGAAGCTACTTTTCCACCCCTTATGACCCGACAGAGAAAAAAATGGAAAACCACAGAAGCACTCAAAAAGTCTCAAACTGATACTGGTATGCATACTTCAGATACGTTAACAGAATCCGCAGAGGAATGGAAACAAAAAAGTCCCCATAAACGTCTAAAAACCACACCGAAGAGCAAAAGATATGGACGCAGAATTTCCAAGCGTGTAAAGAAGGCAGCAAACTCCTCTCGTCCCGAACCTGTTAAGATGTCTAATACTGGGGTGAAAGTGAACTTGCTAAATGCGGGCCGACTCGTCGCACAGGTGCGTATGTTCCCAAACGTATGGTTTTTCCAGTTAAATCTGTCCGTTGGTGGCTGTGGATTAAAATAAATAACATTGCTATTACTGATATATATTTTTGAAGAAGGGTGTGGCATGTCCAAGAAAGCATTATTAAATATTAAATTCATACTTCTCTCTCGTTGTGTTTCAGTACGTTTGTAATACAGTTAACTGATTAATATTTGCAGGGCGGCACATGTTTATATATATATAAAGAAATACCTTAATATCTTTGTTGCAGTCGGTGGCAGTCAAAGAATCTCCGGACAAGGCCGCAACAGTGTCACTGGTGCAACCGGAAACGTCAGACGAACAAGTGCAGCAACCGCATTTACAAGTTGAACAGGTCTTTTAGTTTACCGCGCCCCCCCACTTCCCCCCCCCCCCAAAAAAAAATAAATAAATAAAAAAAACACTAGTATTAAAATCAGATCTGTGTGATTCTTTGGTTTAAAATCAGCAAATGATACAGATAATTGCTGCCCCCGCGTAGCAAACTTAATTGATTGTATATTGTGGAAACGTAAAGTAGGAGGATTGAAATGATATTTGTCTGTCTATTTTTCTGCTTAAAATAAGTAAAAGATACAGATTTTTAGTCTCAGCAAAATATTGAGAAAACGTAATATATGAGGGTTCAAACGGTATTTATCTGTGACTGTGTTTCGTTAAAAATCAGAATCGATACAGATCACTAGCAATTGCAAACGCTTGATTATATATATATATATAAGTATTTTTTTCATATTTTCAGAAAGAAACGGGGGCAGTCACAGCATCTCTGGACATGGCAGCAACAGTACCACTGGCACAGCCAGAAACGTCAGGCGAACAAGTGCAGCAACCACACGAAGCAGGGTGG